>CM032335.1:24426599-25026599 GCA_019022515.1 Quercus aquifolioides | reverse complement strand
TTTATTTAGCATATCATGCATGGGCATACAAGATAGAGAAAAAAAATACCCAAGATGTTAAGCATTTGACACTGCACTTTTGCTATGCCGAAGCATACGGGTGTCTTTGACACTGCACTGCACTTTTGCTATGCTGAAGCATACATGTGTCATATTATGATTGGCAGGTAACAGTGGTGAGATGGTTATTTATGCCTTTCTCTTAGGATTTTCTAGTCCTACCCGTCAAAAAGAGTGAAACGAGTGTTAAGTTTCAAGAGATAACTTAATCTTACTCATCACAAACAAGAGCCACAAAGCTCACTTGCTTAGTTGTGCATAGGAATGCTCATCTAAGCTACAAAAGATACAAAGTTTAGAAACTTTATTTCAATGGCCATCCAAAGTACACAAGTACCAAAGTACACAAAACACACACTGTTTTTGTATTTTTCTGATTTTTCTATTTTTCTATTTTTAGTTTTATATTAAAAACAAAATAAACAAAACTGAAAGCAAACACACAAAAACATGTTAAACAAAGCAAAGCATAAAACTAGATGCAAATGCATGAGGAAGAAGAATAAGAGAAGGAGATCAATCCATGGAGATGACACCAATGTTTTGACGAAGGAATTCAAAACGTTTGCTATCAAGAGGTTTGGTGAACAGGTCAACCTTTTGATCATCAGTGTGGATAAACTCAAGAGTGAGAATACCATCTTTGACAAGCTCCCTAATGAAGTGATGTCGAATCTCTATGTGTTTGGTTCGAGAATGTTGAACCGGATTCTTAGAGATATTGATGGCACTGGTATTGTCACAGTAGATAGTAAGATGCTCTTGACAAATACCATAATTATGAAGGAGTTTTTGCATCTAGAGGAGTTGGGTGCAACAGCTACCGGCAGGAATGTACTCAGCTTCTGCAGTGGATAATGAGATGGAGTTCTGCTTTTTGCTCATCCAGGAGACAAGATTGTTACCCACATAAAAACAACCCCCCGAAGTACTCTTTCTATCATCAGCATTGCCGGCCCAATCAGCATCAGAGTACCCAGCTAAAACATCATTTGTGTCCTTGCTATACCACACACCGAACTCAGCAGTGGTTTTGACATACTTTATAATTCTTTTTAAAGCAGTCATATGTGATTCTTTGGGGTTAGCCTGATATCTGGCACACACACCAACACTGTAACTAATGTCAGGTCTACTAGCAGTAAGGTAAAGAAGACCACCTATCATGCTTCTATAGAGAGAAGGATCAACGCTCTTGCCTAACAAGTCTACAATGAGTTTAACATTTAGGCTCATAGGGGTTCTAACAGAACTAGCAGATTCCAACCCAAACTTTTTCACAAGATTCTTAGCATATTTAGATTGAGATAGGAATATACCTGAATCTTGTTGGTGAATCTGCAATCCAAGGAAGTGAGTCAGCTCTCCAATCATGCTCATCTTGAACTCGGCTTGCATGAGTTTTGAGAAGCCATGAGCAAGTTCATCCTTAGTCGACCCAAAGATGATATCATCAACATAGACTTGAGCAACTATCAACTCACCATCTTCCCTTTTGATGAAGAGAGTTTGATCAGTCTTTCCTCGTGTGAACCCATGTGACACCAGATATTGTGTGAGTCTATCATACCAGGCTCTAGGAGCTTGCTTCAACCCATAAAGTGCCTTCTTGAGATACAACACATGATCCGGAAAGTGTGGATCAATGAATCCTTTTGGTTGAGCCACATAGACATCCTCTTTGAGTAGCCCATTCAAGAAAGAAGTCTTGACATCCATCTGATAAAGTTTGAACTTCAGATGACATGCTAGGGCAAGGAGAATTCTGATCGACTCCATTCGAGCAACTGGGGCAAATGTTTCATCATAGTCAACTCCTTCCATTTGTGAGTATCCTTGAGCTATAAGCCGAGCCTTGTTGCGGATCACATTGCTTTCTTCATCAGTCTTATTGTGGAATATCCACTTTGTACCGATGATGTGCTCACCCTCCGGTCTAGGTACTAGAGTCCAAACATCATTCCTTTGAAACTGAAGCAGTTCATCATGCATTGCTTCGACCTAACTTTCATCTTGTAGTGCTTCCTCAACTTTTGTGGGTTCAACCTGTGACAGATAGCAAGAATAAGACACAAAGTTAGCAACACATTTATCAACTGTACGTTTCCTTAATGTGAATTCATTCATATTTCCCAATATAACTTCTGGAGGATGATTTAATCTGATCCTGGAGGAAGGTCCTTTCTCTTCATGAGACTTAGAATCTGGTGAAGTGGGTATAACTGCAGAATCTTCTACAACACTAGGAGTATTAAGAGTACTTGGAGATGCAGGTTCTTGTTCAATGATGTCTTGAACTTCCTTAGGCTCATGAGGAAGAATTTCTTTGGGGAGTTCCTCAATGCCTTTCTCAGGACTGGAATCTGAAGACTCATCAATGACAACATTTACTGTCTTCATTACCTTCATAGTTCTTTTGTTGTATACTCGATAAGCCTTGCTTGTAGAAGAGTAACCCAGAAATATACCTTCATCACTCCGAGAGTCAAACTTTCCCACATTCTCTCTATCCTTAAGAATGAAACAAGTACTTCCAAAGATTCTGAAATACTTCACATTTGGCTTCCTTCCTTTCCATAACTCATAGGGAGTCTTTTTGGTACCGGGTCTGAAGTACACCCTATTAACCGTATGACATGCAATGTTTACTGCTTCTCCCCACAAGTTTCTAGCCACATCTTTGTTGTGCAACATGGCTCTGGCCATCTCTTGAATAACCCTATTCTTCCTTTCTACCACACCATTCTGCTGAGGGGTAATAGGAGCAGAGAATTCTTGAGATATACCTGATCTTGAGCAAAATGACTCCATATATGAGTTTTTGAATTCTTTACCATGGTCACTTCGAATTCGATCAATCTTTAGACTCTTTTCATTCTGCAGTCTTGTGCACAACACCTCAATGTGCTCAGGAGCATCAGACTTGGATCGTAGACCCAAGTGTATCTAGTGAAGTCGTCTACCACAACCATGATGTATCTCTTACCACCAAGAGACTCGGTTCTAGTTGGACCTATAAGATCTAAGTGTAGAAGCTCCAATGGCTTAGATGTAGCTGATGTCTAAGTACTTGGATGCTTAGCTTTTGTCTGTTTTCCAAGTTGACAAGGTCCACACACCACATTGCTCATTCTACTAAGCTTTGGTATCCCCAAGACTGATTCATGCTTAGATACAATAGAAAGATGCTTGTAACTAGCATGTCCCATTCGTTGATGCCATAGATCTTTATTAGGCAAACGAATGCTATTACATACAATAGCAACATCAGGAACCAATCCATAACAGTTGTCTAAAGTGCGAACACCACTAATGAGCTTCTTTCCAGACTCATCCATGACAAGACACTTTCCTTTTGAGAATAGTACCATGAAGTCTTGATCACATATCTGACTTATGCTTAACAGGTTCACCCTGAGACCTTCTACATAAAGAACATTTGCAATGTCCGACAGTCCAGGTAGAGATATGATTCCTTTCCCTTTAATCTGTGACTTGCTCCCATCACCAAAAGTGACATTGCCACCTTTCTTAGACTGGAAAACCTTGAAGAGAGATCGGTCTCCAGTCATGTGTCTTGAGCAACCACTGTCAAGATACCACAAACATGTGTCCATTACTTTGAATGCAGACTTCATCATGAAACACACTTCGTGTTTAGATGACAAATCAGTGGGAATGATACTTTCTCTCAATTGCCTTCTATGAGCTAAGCCTTGAACTTTCACTCTTCTCAGACGAACTCCTTTGCACATTTTCATTCTGAGATAGTCTAGTTTCTTCTTAGCCAAGCTGAGATCTTTTCCAATAGTCATCATAAGATAATTCAAATAACTTTTAGATTTGTATTTTCTGAGACACTCAAACAAATAGTGATTAGAAAGACAAGATGTATTTGAAAACAAAGATCTCTTCAAGCTGGTTACAGCCATGACAACAGGGGTCAATGGATCAAAATAGCAAAGATTAAACCTAATCAGAGTGTGCCTGCTCTGATACCACTTGATAGGCCACAAATGTATTGACCCATTGTGATTAAACCAATTAATTAATTAGCCAAGTTATAAATTAATCAATTTAACATGCATACGCATGGTAGAACAAATAAATCACCAATAAACTAATAATGCAGCGGAAAATAAATGACACGGTGATTTGTTTACGAATAGGGAAAAACCTGACGGCAAAAACCCCACCGGGTGATTTTCAGGTCACCACTCCCGAAACTCCACTATTATCATAACAAGCGGTTATAAGTAAAGGAATCATAAGTACCTTACCAACCTATAGTTGAACCCTTACCCCAATACCCAATTGGACTTGTTCTGTAGTGACAGTTCCCCCTTTTGATGCACGGCTCCCAAGTACGCGACTAACCAATTGCGCGGATCCCAGTATGCGACTTCAATCACCAACTAGAAAGAGTTGTTGGCTGCAAAGTTCTTCAATTCATCCACGATGAAGATCAAGAAGATGCTTGGTCACAAAACCCAAAGGTGCACATACACAGCAACTTCTTCAAAAGAGATGAACTAGGGCAAAACTTTGTCTCCGGTCACAATTTGCTTGAACAGAGTTTGCTCAATGCTTGTGCAACTTGTGAACACTTTGACGGACCTTAAAACAATCCTTTTATATGCCTAGGGTTAGAAGAAAAGAAGGCCCAAAAGCATATCCACGGATCCCAAGAAATCTGATTTTATAAATCTCGACAGATAAAAGCTGTCGAACAGGTGTCGAGCTTTAATGAATCTGCACTTCTTCAGCTTGTTTCTTGGACAGACTTGATGACTTCAATACTTGATCTTGAAACCTTGTTTCTTGAAGTATTAAACACATCTAGAACTACCCAATTACAAGTTGAGTGCATTTTGTCAAAAGATTAGCCAATTACATAAAAGAATGACATATGTTCTTAACAAGTGAAACCACATATGTCCTAACAGAAGCAATTAAAACAGAATCCAAAATCTGCCTACCTTTAACAAAGAAATTTTGAGAATCTGAGATAAGACTATGCGCTACCCTTCACATACGATTAGCCAAAACCTTAGATATAATCTAATACATCCCTCCCACCAAACTAATAGGATGAAAATCCTTCACTTTCACAGCATCAGATTTCTTGGGAATGAGGGCAAGGAAAGAAACATTAATGCTCCTTTCAAACACAGCTTGCCCATGGAAATTATGAAGGACAGCCATAATATCTGATTTTAGAATGCTCTAGCAAGATTGAAAAAAAGCCGTGGAGAAACCATCTGAACCTGGTGACTTATCACCATTGAATCCACTAACCACCCCAAACACTTCATCATCTTCAAAAGGTCTATCCAACCACAAGGCATCTTCCTCAAAAATTCTTCCAAAGTCCACATCATCCAGAACAGGGCGATGAACCTCATTTTCAGAATAAAGCCTTCTATAAAAATGAGTAATACATTTTAAATTTAAAATGTGGGGACTTCATTGGAGGGCTTTAAAGAGCAGGTTACAGGTTTGTTCTTAGCTCTAGAAGATAGGAGAAAAAAGAAGTTACAAGAAGAATGTGCACAAAAAAAAAAAAAATGGTCAAGGTGGGGCAAAAGGGTCACCAGTAACTTAAAAATTTGGCAAGTACCTGGAGTGGTGAAACTGTGGTGTGGACATCACATGATAGCACATCTGTGGATTTATCTTTATCATTTATGTTATCCTTATTTGGGATTATCTTTAGTATTGGATTAGTATTTGAGATTGTTAGGATTATCGTATTAGTATTTAAGATTGTTTAGGAGAGTTTATCTTTATCATTGTGATTCCTGGAAGCTGTATATAAAGCTCTAGACGGTTCCTTTTGTATTTTACAAACTATTATTATTATTGAGATTATTTGTAGAGATTGCATAGTATTTGTTTGGTGGTGATTCCAAACACCTTGGGTGGGAAGCCTAAGGTTCTACAGTAGGACTAATCTAGGCGGGAAGCCTAGGTTGTCCTACATCAATTTGGTATCAGAGCCTAACCCGATCACCCCTTTCAGCAACCCAAAATCACGACTAACAACCCACAGCCACACTTACCATCTGAAAACAACTCAACCACCAGACATGCCATTACTCAAATACTTACCCCACTAGATTTGCAAATCAACGCAACCCAATTTCTTACCTCATGAGATCTGCAAACCAGAGCCAGAACCAGCCCAAACCATATACCCCCTTTGGCCACATGAATTCTTCATCCCAAAACCAACAGAAAAGCCCACTACTCCCCCAAAACCTGTGAGCCCAATCCGTGCCCGACTCTGAGGACTACCACCAGATCAGAAACAGAGAACATAAATTCCACCCAAAAAAAAAAAAAAAAATCAAATCCATAACTTCAAACCATTAGATTGTGAACAAGAGAGTTGAAAGCCAACACCAAGCCGCCGATCCCACCAACAGAATGACGCCATCGCATAACCCGCCACCGAAATCATCACCAACAGCCGCCGCCGACATACTGTCACCATCGCTGCCACCATGCCGCTTCACGGGTTCCATCATTGCAATCTGACTTGCGAGCTCCGATCTCCACCATCGAGCACCACCGATAGTGAATGCCGATGAGCCACCTCTTAGTCGATGACTCTTGCGAGCACCGATCCCTTCTCTTTTAGTTTTCCTCTGTTTCTAGTTTCTTTAGCTTCTATGTGTAATGTTTTAGTTTGACGTGCTACTGTTTGGCACTAGCAGGTTTTAGTTTTATATTTTGGTCTTTCTTTATTGTATTAAAAAAAAAAATCAAGTCAAGTCAAGCAGAAGCCTTAAGAAGGTTCCAGTGCACTACACGTGAGAACCAACAAGCCCAATTTCCCCATTGTTAGTAGCGTGACCCACTGTCCAGTGAGGCCCAGGTTGTTAAGTCAGCCCAACCAAGATGTGGACTTTCTTATCTTAATGAATTGAAATGCACTTTCATATTTAATATCAATATGTTTACTATGTGCCTCAGGTTTACTTTCAGTAACATGCTATTGCCTTTATCCTTTGTTTTGCTTAAACTTTCACATGACTTTGTTATTTTAGCTGCTAGTTTATTTTCTTTTAGCCTTTTATTTTAGCTAAAAAAAAATTATAAAACACAAAAAAAAAAAAAAAAAAATCCTTTAAAGTAATTAATACTCAGCATTAGTAGTTGAACTAGCCTAATCACATCGTAACAATTAGGTCCTTTTTAATTTAATTCTTGTTGAAGCTAGTACTGCTTGAAGGCAACAACCTGTGGAATTCATGACTTTTTTTCACATATTATTTAACTTGAGTTTTATCCTTACTATTCACTTGCTAGAATTAGTTTGTTGATCTCTTTGCATGCATTTGCGTAGTGGTCGTCTAGTAACTAGTTCTGAAGAACAGTCTAATTCCAAATCTTAGTTCTGAATCCCACTCTAGTCCCCAATCTCGCCTGAACATGGATCCTCCTCCCCAAGATGAATTAAGACAAGCCATTGCAGAGCTTACTGCCCGTTTAGGCCACTTAGAGGTTAGGTATGACGAGGATAATGCACATAATGAAATAAATAATAATAGACATGGCCCTCATCCTAGGCAAAACCATAGAGAAAATGAAGACAACTCAGCAAAGTATATCAAAGTAGAGGCCCCTACCTTCGATGGTGTTAGGAACCTCAGGTCTACAATGATTGGGTGCGAGAGATGGAGCATTTTTTTGAGTGGTATGAATTGTTTGAGGAAAGAAAGGTTAGGTTTGCAAAAGTGAAACTTGTAGGAAGAGCAAAACTCCATTGGATAGTGTTGGCAACCACCTCCGTAAAACCCGCCAACCACCCATAACTCTTTGGGAAGAAATGAAGGCAAAGCTCAATGAAAAGTACTTCCTAGTATCTCATTAAGGCAACTTGTTGGATCAATGGCATGATTTGAGACAAGACAATAGGTCTACTACTGAGTATGTAAAGCAATTTGAAGAGTACAGAATACGTAGCAATGTGACCGAAGATGAGCCAATTTCCTTGAGTAGATTTAGGAAAGGTCTCAATTATGATCTTCAAAGAGAATTGGTGGCCCGACAAATCTCAACTCTTGATGATGCTTATTCCTTAGTGCAAGATTTAGAGCTGATCCCTAGGCCCTAAGGTGGAAGGAGATTTGACAATCACATGTTGCCTCACAACAATTTTAAAAGTCCCCAAGGTAGGTACCTCTAAGGTGCCCAAAATAGACCTTATCCCAACAATAGACCCTTACACATAGAAGAGAATACTCAGGGTAGATACCAACAAGGTCCTCAAAATAGACCCAATCCCCACAATAGGCCCTTACGCCCGGAAGACAAAGGGGAAAAATGTGGTTAGAGAGACATTTAGGCCCAATTCTAGAATCCAGTGTTTTAAGTGCCAAGGCTTTGGTCATGTGGTTGCCTAATGTCCTAATAAGACTTTGTTGATTGAAGAATTGGATGGAGAGGAAGAGGTAGAAGAAGTAGTCTATGAGCCTAACATTGAAGACATTGTAGAAATAAGAGAGGATGATCCCACCCAATTAGCTTGCATTAGAGCCCTACCATATTTTGATAATCTCAGTGAGGGTAGTCTTGATACTCCTGTAATGAGTGTTGTTAGGTGTACTCTAGCACAGTCCAAAGAAAGTGATGATTGGAAAAGAAATACTATCTTCCAAACTTTTGTCAAGTGTGGAACCACAAATTGCAAGGTTATCATTGATAGTGGAAGTTGCATTAATGCAGTTTCTTCTAAACTTGTCTCCCTCTTAGGTTTGAAGTTAGTTACCCATCCTAAACCCTATAAGGTTTCTTGGGTAGATGATTCATCTATCACCATCAAAGAAAGGTGTCTTGTTCCTATTCATATCCTCTCATATAAGGCTCAGATTTCATGTGATGTGATTCCAATGGATGTAGGACACATAATTTTGGGACGACCATGGCTTTATGATTTAGATGACACTTTTTATGGTCGCTCAAACTCTTGTTCCTTCATGCACAACGGACAAAGGATTAAGCTTAACCCAGTTAAAACTAAGTTTGTTAGTGCAAGTAAGGCTAAAGAAGAGCCCAAAAAGCAAAGTATGAACCTCATCAGTTTAAAAGAACTTGAAAGAGCTGTCAATCAAGACTCCATCATCTATGCTTTGGTTGTTAAGGAAGCTGCACTAGATAGCTTTGAAGAACCAAGAAAAGAAGTACAATCAGTGCTTCAAGAGTTCCAATATATTTTCCCTAAAGAGCTCCCAAATCAGTTGCCTCCTATGCGTGATATTCAACACACCATAGATCTTGTCCTAGGAGTAGCACTTCCAAATTTGCCCCACTATAGAATGAGCCCTCTTCAATATGATGAGATGGCTAAACAAGTGGATGAGCTCTTGCACAAAGGATTTGTGCGTGAAAGCTTAAGCCTATGTGCAGTCCCAACACTTTTGACCCCAAAGAAAGATGGATCCTGGAGGATGTGTGTGAATATTCGCACAATCAATAAGATTAACGTGAAGTATCGTTTTCCTATCCCTAGGTTAGATGATATGTTTGATATGATGTCAGGAGCCATAATCTTTTCGAAGATTGATTTGAAAAGTGGATACCATCAGATTAGGATCCGCCCAGGTGATGAATGGAAGATTGCTTTTAAGTCAAAGGATGGTCTATATGAATGGCTTGTGATGCCCTTTGGTTTTTCAAATGCTCCTAGTACTTTTATGAGAATGATGACACAAGTGCTAAGGCCTTTCATGGGCAAATTTGTGGTAGTGTACTTTGATGACATCCTCATTTATAGTAAATCAAAGGAGCAACATTTAGACCATCTTAAACAAGTTTGTTCCACATTGAGGAAAGAAAACTTGTATGCCAACCTCAAGAAATGCTCTTTCTTCACTGATATTGTCATTTTCTTAGGTTTTGTGGTCTCATCTAAAGGAGTTTCTGCTGACCCACAAAAGGTCAAGGCCATAGTGGATTGGCCCGAGCCCAAGAACATTCATGAGGTTCGTAGTTTTCATGGGCTTGCAACTTTCTATCGCCGCTTCATCCGTGGATTTAGTACAATCATGGCACCAATCACTGATTGTATGAAGCAAGGCGAATTCCAATGGTCAAATGCTACTAGTAAAGCATTTTAAGAAATCAAGAAGAAGATGACAGAAGCATCGGTGATGCGCCTACCAGACTTTGATAAGGTCTTTGAAGTGGAATGTGATGCGTTTGGTGTAGGCATATGAGGAGTTCTTAGCCAAGATTGTCACCCAATAGCTTACTTTAGTGAGAAATTAAATGAGGCTAAGAAGAAGTATTCAACATATAACAAAGAACTCTATGCTGTGGTACAAGCTTTAAGATATTGGAGCCATTATTTGACACCCCATGAGTTTGTCATTTATTCTGATCATGATGCTCTCCGCCACATCAATTCCCAAAAGAAATTAAATGCTTGACATGTCCCTTAGGTTGAGTATTTGCAAAGATTCTCTTTTGTTTTGAGACATAAATCTGGTGTTGAGAATAAGGTAGCTGATGCTTTGAGTCGCCGAGTCACCTTACTTTCTGTGATGAGCACAAAAGTCATAGGGTTTGAGAAGTTGCAAGAGGAGTATGAATCTTGCCCAGATTTTGGAGAAGTGTACACTACACTTAGGACTGAGCATCTTCAGGTTGTTGATGATTTTATCCTTTGAGATGGCTACTTGTTTAAAGCCAATAAGCTTTGTATCCCCCGTACATCAGTTAGAGATTTTTTGGTATGGGAAGTGCATGCGGAAGGACTTTCAAGGCATTTTGGACGTGATAAGACAATTGAAGAGGTAGAGAGGCAGTTCTATTGGCCAAATCTTAAGAGGGATGTTGCTAAGATAATTGGTCAATGTCGTCAATGTCAACTGGCTAAATATTGCAAGCAAAATACTGGCCTTTACACTCCTCTACCAGTTCCACACCATCCTTGGGAGGATATTAGCATGGACTTTATACTAGGTCTCCCCCGTACCCTTAAGAAGTTTGATTCCATTCTTGTAGAGGTAGATCGGTTTTCTAAGATGGCTCACTTTCTTCCATGCTCTAAGACATTTGATGCATCCAAGGTAGCCAAGATTTTCTTTGATGAGATTGTTAAGTTGTATGGGTTACCTAAAACAATTGTGTCAGATAGGGATGTTAAATTCATGAGCTATTTTTGGAAGACCCTTTGGCACATGATGGGAACAAAGTTGAAATTCTCCACAGCATACCATCCTCAAACTGATGGTCAAACTGAGGTGATAAATGGGAGTCTAGGAAATCTCTTGAGATATCTCATAGGTGAGAATGGTAGGACTTGAGAATCTATACTTCCTGTAGCCCAATTTGCATACAATAACTCAGTCAATAGGTCTATAGGTATGAGTCCATTTGAAGTTGTTCATGGTTATACACCTAGGAGACCTTTAGACCTTCTCCCAATGTCCACACATGATAGGGTTTCTGTGTCTGCAGTAGAGTTTGCTAGTCACATGCATGAGCTGCATAAAGAGATCAACAAACGAATTCATGCTAGTAATCTTAAGTATAAGACTTAGGCTGATTTACATCGACGTCATTTAGACTTTGATGTAGGAGATTATGTTATGATTCGTATCAGGCTTGAACGATATCCTTCAGGAACCATTAAGAAACTGCAGGCCCGCAGTGCTGGCCCATTCAAGGTATTAAAGAAAATTGGATCTAATGCTTATGTGATTGATATACCTTCAAATTATGGTATTAGTTCTACTTTTAATGTTGTTGATTTAATTGCTTTTAAAGGTCTAGCAGTTATTCCCTATGACCCTTTTGATGATACACCCTCTTCTTCTTTGGCTAACCCTGTCCCTAGCCCTACACCATCTTGTTTTCAAAAGGCACATAAAGATATTATTGATGTTATTTTGGATGAGTAGTCTCTTTTCACTAGGGATGGAGCAGCTCAGCGCTTCTTGGTTTGCTGGCGAGGACGGCCTAATTCTGATTGTACATAGAGAGGAGTTGCAGCAACTTGATCCCGCTCTTTTGGAGGCTTACTTGGATACACTTGCTACCACCTTATCTCTACCTCCTATCACCCGCACATATGAGTGTCGACGGAGGCGCCATGCTGACCCAGTGAGCTTGTGGCTTGATGGAGCTTATTCTGATGTCACTTGATCCTTATGAGCTTTACTTGACAGGGTTGAGTTTCTCCTACCCCAGGGGAGTTGGTGCGAACACCACATGATAGCACATCTGTGGAGATTATCTTTGTCATTTATATTATCCTTATTTGGGATTATCTTTAGTATTGGATTAGTATTTGAGATTGTTAGGATTATCAAATTAGTATTTGAGATTGTTTAGGATTTGTTTATGAGAGTTTATCTTTATCATTGTGATTCCTGGAAGCTGTATATAAAGCTCCAGATGGTTCTTTTTGTATTTTACAGACTATTATTATTATTATTATTATTGAGATTATTTGCAAAGATTGCATAGTATTTGTTTGGGGGTGATTCCAAACACCTTAGGTGGGAAGCCTAAGGTTCTACAGTAGGACTAATCTAGGTGGGAAGCCTAGGTTGTCCTACATCAAACTGACTCAGCTAGAGGAAGACAGGTTAGTAGGGATTGAGCTGTTGTGGTACATCAATGCATCTGAAAATTCTTTCATGGAACGTTAGGGGCTTGAATGAGCAGGAAAAAAAAGCTCCAGGTTAGTAATTTGATTTGGAATTGGAGGGCTGATATTGTCTGTCTCCAGGAAACTAAATTAGAGCTTATAACTCAAGGAATTATTCGTAGTCTGTGGGCTGATATTGTCTGTCTCTCTCCTACATTTTAAATTTAATTTCTACCCCCAGTCCGGATTATAACATACATGTTGGGAACAAAGGAAGCACTTATGCTAGTTTCATGCTCAACAACTAACAGAGAGATTCTCTTCAAATTTCTATTAAAAAAAAAAATCCTTTCCATATGTGCAAAACAGAAGAACAAATGAAGTTTCCTTGCATTTGAGGTCAGTCCTGATCTTAATATTGCACTTGCAAGGTAAGTGGGTGTTTCGTGCAATGCGATACAGCAATGGGAATGCCTCCTTGTTTCCTAAACTATTTCTTTTTTTCTTTTCTTCTTTTTTTCCTTTTATTTTTTTATTTTTTTATTTTTTATTATTATTATTGAATTTCGCTCTATCCCTTTTGTCATTTCTTTTTCTTTTTTCTTTTTCGGCGGGGAAAAAAAAGCTGCAGAGCTCTACTGAGTTCTTTTTATCACTACAACAGAGACACACAAGCAAAAAAAAAGGTTATGTTGACCAATTACGGTTTTATTTGTTGACTGAGTGCAACAATCATTGACAAACAATATCAAATTCTAATATATAACAGCCCCAACCACAAAAGGATAATATAGTCTAGGGAAAAAAATATGGTTTCAACAATGTTACCATGCCTACTGCAATAAGTAAAAGCAAGAGGGGTTTCAATTCATCCATACCTGTAATGACTTCACTTCTTATACCACATAGCACCATCTTCTTAGTAAGATACCACATTTGCGTCATCAAGTAAAGCAAGGCTCTCTATGTAAGTAGGTACATCTAACTCATAATTAACTCGAATACTAATCTCATTCTCATGTAGAGTTTCGGGGTCAGTTAGAACAGACTTATATGTCCACTCTAATTCACAGTTGGTGGAGACCAGCCGGGGCATGTTTTGAATTAGAAGTATGCCATAGTTGGTGAAAGCAGTGAAATAAGTAAAATCATCAACTGGTAGAACACAAAGTTTATTCCAGGAATCAAGCACACCATACTCCTTCATCACCCAAATGGAGAATAGCATGCTATGTGGTTGTACACCATATCCTGATTTAATCAAAGCCAGTTTCCCCTTGAACGATGTAACACATTTAACACATTTCGTCACAGTACAACTTCCTTCATCATCAGGCAGTGGTAGCTCTTTGAATTTCTCACTATCGACATCAAATGACAAAATCATAGCAGAAAAACACATCTTTTGTCCCCCTCCTACTTCCATAATTTCTATCATCCAATGCAATTGTCCACTCACAAATGGGAATGCCAAAATATAATCAAA
The DNA here is from genome assembly GCA_019022515.1 of Quercus aquifolioides. Lineage (NCBI taxonomy): Eukaryota > Viridiplantae > Streptophyta > Magnoliopsida > Fagales > Fagaceae > Quercus > Quercus aquifolioides. Next base: position 25,012,449 of record CM032335.1, on the reverse strand, counting down.
TTTGGAGAACAGAGCATTGGGTCTCCACGAGATTCCAAGTTCAACTCTTTTCCATGAATCTGAACTAAACGAGTACACTTCAGCCTCAGGGGTAGGCATCCATTTGGTACAATTCCATGGAATCCTGACAACCTTGTAGTCATTATTCTGGGAATCATACCCAAATTCGAGTACCAATGTACGTAACTGGGTCAAGCAAGTATCTGGCAACCTCTTAAATTTTCTAATACTGGGGTTCCACAAGTATACATCTTTAGACTTTGATGCGATAAAATCAGTGAAACATAATATGCCATTACAAGAACCCACTAAACCGGGATGCCCAGACTGAAAATTGAAGGGAATTCTAAACGAGCGATATGGTTTCAAAGGTGCGGTCCAAAGCGAGCGTACAGACTTGAAGGTTAGAACGAGAATAAAGAGGATGATATGGAAAAATCTTGGGCCTGTGTATGACATATTCATCATGATGATGATTGTGACTAAGGTGGTTGGAGATGAAATTTGGGTCGGTGATGAAAGAGTACCAGGATTTGCAAATGCATCTGAATCTTAGGACTAATTTCACTGGTAGCCTTGCTAGAATTTCCAACACGATTTCATCTGGGAGATGATTGTTCGTCCTACGTCGGAGGATCATCGGTGGTCGTGCTTCTTTACTTTGGGACATCGTTTTCTAATGGAAGCGAAAGAGACTGTGTGTGTTCTGGTTTTTTTAGCAAACCCTTTCACTCTTTTGTTTTACACTCACTTTCATTTATTAAAATGTATACATTTTTAAAATGTAAATATTTTTTAACAAAATAATAGAAGTATATTAGCATAGGAGGATATTTTACTTTTCTTTTTCCATGCTTAGGGTAAAGAAAAAAAATGTGAAGGAAAAGAAACAAAAGTTGAAAAATGAAAAGAAAGAAAAATTATTAATTGGTTGATATTTTTGATATTTGGGGTCTGTTTGGGATTAGCTTATTTTGCTGAAACTAAAATTTTTTTTGTTGATAGTACGGTAGGTAAAGATAAAAATTAATTGAAATAGTACAGTGGAACCTCTAAATAGTATCAAAAAGTGCAATGAGGCCTATGAATAATAGCAAAATTTTATTATGCCAAACGCACCCTTGATCTCATCTTAAATTGTTTTCATACTTTTTGGTTATCAAGACTCATGAAAATGGGGATTTTTAGTTGAGTAAATCTTTTTTAGTTGATGTGGTTTTTTTATTTTCCAAGCTGTTTACATGAAATTGTTTATTATAATTAAGCTAATAAATAAATGTTTTATTAGCTACACCAACATTTTTTATTAGTAGATGACAGTAATAATATCATTGAAACATGTTTGAAAATAATAGCTACCAAATTGACAACCAACAATATATATATATATATATATAGGCAAAATAGCATATATTTTTTTATCCCATTTAAGAGAGAATGTACACCTTTCTATTCATACATTTTATTTAGCTTACTTTTAAATAATAATAATAATAAAAATCAATAAAAACAATCTATACCAAATAAACCGTTACAATTACTAGGTGAAGAGTTTATTTTATTGTTGGTTTTCTTTTTCTTTTTTTCTTTTTTTGAGAAACTATTTTATTGTTGGTTTGATATCCTATGTTAATCAAGAAATTAACAATCTAATAACCTAATTAATCTTTAATAATACCATTAGCTCCCAAAGAATCATGGTTTTCTTTGGAGCTACCATCTATATTCAACTTATGACTTCAACCAGCTGATAGGGGGAAGGAACCATGAAATCCAACTTAGTTGTTTAGTAAGTGAAACTTTTGTGTTATAAGCATAATAGTAAAATTCACAGGTATAATGGATAGTTTCATAATAGTAAAATTCACAGGTATAATGGATAGTTTCGAGAACGAGTTGAGAGATAGAGTTGCTTAATTGTTGGAAAATCAATTTATTGTGAACCAAAATATTCCAAAGAGCCAAAATAAATGATAAGGGTCGAGGAAGAGAATATAAGATGCATAATCATGTTAGAATGTTGTCCGCACTAAATGAATTAGGAGATGTCTGGAGGAAATGGATTTCTTAACTCCAAATCTTCTTGTTTAAAATTTTTTGCAACAATGTACATTTGGAAATGGATTTCAACTTACCCGGCTTTTTATTTTATTTTTATTGTTTCTGAACCAGAAAACTTCACTAACAAATGAAAAATACATGTCAAATAGGCAAACAGTTAGTGTTAAGATTCTTAACCCCACCAACCAGAATCTAGCTTGGTTTATTGGCAAGTATTGAGAAACAATATGTTTAATTGAAGAGAAAACATTGGGTCCGGAACTGGCGTAAAACCAGTGTTTTACGCCAGCCAATGAGACCACGCCACATCAGAGTTCACACGCTCACAGCTTAAAGAAACAATATAAACTCAGAAAAAAAACATTTCAGTATCAAACCAAGTTACCAAACATATCAAACACAAATCAATAGAAAATCAGCCCAGCAAAGCCAAGCCATAGCCACCACCCACAACCCATTAATCAAACAAACCAATGACCCAGCCTGCCACCACCAAAAATCAACCCAAAATAAAGAAAATTTGGTTTAATCAATGCGAAAATGAATTTACTTGAGGTGTTTGGCTGAAAAATGCAGAGAGGGAGAGGGAAAAAAAAAATTGGAGGATTTACGGACCCAACCACCGTGATCCACCGCCACAACAGCTAGCACCATCACGATCTGCCACCACCATCTGAATCCTCAGAATCACAACCACCACCATCGAAGATAGAGGGACAAAAGAATGGAGAGATGCCTAAGAGAGGGAGGAGACTGGAGAGTGACGAGAGTTGTCTGAGAAGAGAGAAGAGTGCAAAGAGAAAAGAGGAAAAAACAAAAAGGAAAAGGGAGAAGGACAACAGTCATATGAGAGAGAAAAGGGAAAAAGAGAATAAAATAATATTAAATATTATAGCATACTTGGCCGTGAGGTAATATTGTTTCTTTAAGCTGGGAGCATGTGAACTCTGACATGGCGTGGTCTCATTGGCTGGCGTAAAACACTCCAGTTTCGGACCCAAAGTTTTCTCTTAATTGAAATGTAATTTAGAGAATGTCAATGAACCACAAGATTCTTTAACTTCAAATCTTCTTGTTTTAAAATTTTTTGAACTAGGAAACGTTTTTCAACTACCTGGCTTTTCTTTTTCTTTTTTTCTATTTTTTTCTGAACCGGAAAACTTCACTAAGAAATAAAAAAAAACACATGTCAAGTAGGCATACAGTCATATGAAATTCAAATTGGGGCTTATGGAAAATCCTATATGATGGCTAAATGTTTGAAGAACACCTGTCAAACTTAATTGTGATGCAAGAATTGCAGAAAACAAACGTGCATAGGTTTTTTTAGTATGTGTACTAGACAGAAGAAGCAGAACCTACCTTTGTGTTAGATCCTCATTCCATCTCCCTTGTGTATGTGTGTGTGTGTTTCATTCTAAAATAAAAATGTTGTTCAATTGGCCATGCTCAGCACCAATAAAACATGTCTCCCATCTAAGCTTCACCTGCCTATTGCTACAAGTATGCATTGGGATCACTTTTCTTTTATTTTTTATTTTTATTTTTATTGAGAAGAGCATTGGGGTCATTAGATACATATATATGCTATCACATAACACACACTTCCAGTATACTTTTTATACAGCTGACCACAATAACAACAACAAACAGTACATGTAAAACTCCATCCAAAAATAAACGTCCATATAACATTTGCAATGTTGCAGAACTCTTTGATTCAACTTATGAAATAAGCCATCTGATACTCCAATACTTAGGCAATCAGCATTTCCAATACATGGAAAGGCTGACACAAGACAAAGTTTGTGTATTATCTCATATATGTTGGGAACAAAGGAAGTACTCATGCTTGTTTCATGCTCAACAACTAACAGAAAAATTCTCTTCAGATTTCTAAAAAAAATACTTCCATATGTGCAAAACAGAAAATTTCTGTCTTACCCAAATAAGCAAACAGTTAAATAAATAACTTTCCTAGCTTTTTGAGTGACATGCAACTAGGCTACCAAGTAATTTCATGTCAGTCCTGATCTTAAGATACTGCACTTGCAAGGTAAGTGGGTGTTCCCTACCATGTGATAATGTCAATCAGTTGGAGCTGGAGGAGGCTATTTCCCTATTCGGCTTTAACCTATTCGGCTTTCTGGGAGCATAAAAAATGAAGCAAAAACATTTAGGTGCAATAATACCAAATATACCAGCCTGCTAGTAGGGCAGAAGTTAAGCCAAACTGGTCTATTTCTCTACTTATGGCTGCTAGTGCCCTTCTTCTTGAGAAGGCTTCCAAACTTTCTGAGCATAGGCTTCTTCTTCTTATGTTGCTACTGCTTTGATGGTGGGCTTCCACCGTCATCAATGTTTTCTGTAGAAGATATCCCATTTATCTGATCAAAGTTCTCACCTCCTTCCATCTTTGAGTCCACTTCATCTTTGTTGCATTCCTGTTCTGCTTCTCTCTCCAGGAAAAAATTCTTTCTTTCAATCTTGTAGCTCTCCCACATCTTAAATTCAACTTCTACCCAGTCTTCTTCCTTTTCTTTGCTCTCATCCTCCTTCAGCAAAATATACAACAAAAACCACTTTATTATTTATTTTATTATTATTGTTTTTTTGATAGGCATATTTTATATCATTATTTTATTAGTATACAACCAAGAGTTTCTAGAAAGTTAAAAGAAGTTTTATTATTTATTCTATATTAATATTCTACCATAATTTATAAATTAAAACAATAATTCTAAATTTATATAATAATACAAATTTGAATTAATATAAAAAAATTTAATATATTTTATACTATTTTAAATTACTTTTAACAGGTTTCTGTTTCTTCTTTTCCTTGATTTAAGACTGATTGTGTACGACTAAGCAGTGAAACATATGCAATTGTATATAACAATTATTTAAATTAATTAAACATCTATAAAATTATAACGAATATATAGCTATCCTAGAAATTATTTCAGAGAGAGAGAAAGAGAAAACAAAAAAAGGATTTTATTTTTGGTTACCTACTCATAAGAAATCCCCTGGTGCTTATTTTATTTTTTTTCTTTTTCAAGTTTGAAAAAATAGTGGATAAACTCAGTTATTCCAACACATATAGTCTGCCACTTAAGTCTCCTTATTTCAGGTCATTTGAAATGGTGCTAGAATGGCCTCCTTAAGGATCACCTTCCAACACCATGGATCAAGCCAAAAGAAAATACAAGAACCACAACCAACCTCAAACTTGACGAATTTAAAAAACCTTTAAACCCATTCTGAATATGTTTCCCTAAAAACACACCATAGGTTTCAACTTTGAGTTTCTTTCAGTCTCTTTTTTCCTTTTTCTTTTTTGGGATAAGTAAGTACTTCATTAAAAATAACATAAGTGAAACTACCCTAGTACATTGGATGACGGGAACTGTAAATGGGGCATAGCTACAAACAAAAAATAAAAAAAGACCAATTATAGAAAAATAAGAAATAAAAACTACTACAAAGGATTAATGTAGACCTAGAGAATCCAGAAACTCTAGAAGCCTTGTGAGAGAGGACAATGGAGACATTAAATCCACTCGTATAAGGATTTCAACAATAAATATTTCAACTTTGCCACACTTAACCCCTGCCCATCAAAGCAATGAGCATTCCTTTCTCTCCATAAACGCCACATAGTCAGTCCTAGCCTATCAATTTTATGGGAATAGAGAAAGCCAAGAAAATAATGTAAAATCTCCATCTCTCAATCATGGACTGATCTGGTAAAGAGAACGTCCCAATGAATAACTCCATTAGTCCAATGCATATAGTGTGCCAAATAAGTGTCCTTATTTAGGGCAATTTGAAACAATGCCAAAAAGGCCCCCTTAAGGATGACCTCCCCACACCATGGATCTAGCCAAAAGCGAATACAACAAACACAACCCACCTCAAACTTGATAAGTTTAGAAAACCTCTTACATTCATTTCGATTATGTTTCCACAAAGACACAAAAAAGGGCATAGCTACAAAATGAAAAACGAAAGATTTTAGCAAAATAGGAAATAAAAACTACTACAAATGATTAATGTAGACTTAGGGAATTTAACAATAACTATTTCAACTTCACCACTCTTAAATCCTACCTATCAAAATAACGACGAAGACGATTCCTCTTTCTCCATAAACACCACATGAGACAGACACCAGGGGATCGCGTTCCAAGTCCCCTGCTGCTTCTCCCACCAAACCTCCCCCTCAAAGAAGACAACATTTCATGTACCATTTCTTTTTTCTATTCCTTTTTTATTTTATTTTATTTATTTCTCTTTATTCTTCCTCTATCTCTTTTGCCATATCTTTTTTTATTATTAAGAAAATATATAGTTAGATAGCTCTAATGAGTTCTTTTTATCACTACAGCAGAGACACACACAAGTAAACAAGGTTATTTTGGCCCATCATTTTTATTGGTTCACTATCTGTGCAATAATCATTCACAAACACTATCAACCATAAAAGGAAATAAATACTAATATATAACCGTTTATTTAATAAAATTTACTTTACCTATCAAAAAAAAAAAAAAATACTGATATATAACAGCCGCCACCATAAAAGGATCATATAAATCCAGGGCATAAATAATGGTTTTAACAATACTAACATGCCTACTGCAACCAGTAAATGCATGACGGAAGTTTCAATTCATACATACCTGTGATGACATCACTTGTTATACACATAGCACCATCTTCTCAGTAAGATACCAGATTTTCTCCATCAAGTAAAGTAAGGTTCTCCATGTAAGCAGCTATGTCAAAACGATTATCAACGTGATTACCAATGTAACTAACCTCCTTCTCGTGTAGAGTTTCAGGGTCAATTAAAAAAGACTTATCTTTGCTCTCTAATTCACTGTTAGTAGAGACCAGCTGAGACCATTTTCGAACTAGAAGTAAACCATACTTGGTGAAGCCAATGAACTTAGGATAGCTTTCAACTGGTACAACACAGAGTTTATTCCAGGAATCAAACACACTGTACTCCCTCATCAACCAAATGGAGCATAAAAGCATGCTCTGTGGTGGCACACAACTTTCAAATTTAATCAAAGCCAGTTTTTCCTTGAATGACGTAAGACATTTCAAAATACAATTTCCTTCATCATCAGGCAGTGGTAGCTCTTTGAATTTCTCACTATTGACATCAAATGACAAAATCATAGAAGTAAAACGACCCTCTTGCGCACCTCCTTCATCTATCATTTCTATCATCCAATGCAAATGTCCACTCACAAATGGGAATGTCAAAGTATAATTAAAGTAGTAGGCCAAAACATTGGGTCTCCAGGAGATTCCAAGTTCAATTCTTTTCCATGAATCCGAACTTAATGAGTACACCTCAACCTCAGGGGGAGGCTTAGGTTTGGCAATAGTCCATGAAAACCTGACAACCTTGTAGTCATTATTCTGGGAATCATACCCAAATCCGAGTGCCACATTACTTAACTGGGTCAAGCAAGTATTAGGCAACCTCTTAAATTTTCTAATACTAGGGTTCCACAAGTATACATCTTTAGACTTTGATATGATAAAATCAGTGAAACATAATATGCCATTACAAGAACCCACTAAACGGGGATACCCAGATTGAAAAGTGAAGGGAATTCTAAACTCGGATATGGTTTCAAAGGTGCGGTCGAAAGCGAGCGTACAGATTTGACTGTGAGGACGATGAAAATAAGCCATGAAAGCAGTAGCCTTGGGCATGTGTATGACATAACCACCATCATGGTTGTTGTTGTAACACAGCAAGTGGGTGGAGATGAAATTGGGGTTGGTGATGCAAGAGTACCAGGTTTTGCAAACGCACCTGAATCTTAGGAGGGATTTCACTGGCAGTCTTGCTAATATTTCCAACACGATTTCTTCTGGGAGATCATCGCGCTTCGTCCTACGTCGGAGGACCTTCGGTGGTCGTGCTTGTTTCCTTTGGGACATTTTCTAACGGAAGAGGAAGAGACTATGTCAGTGACTCAGTGTGACTGTGTCTCTCTTTCACTCTTTTTTATTGTTTTACTTTTTTTTTTTACATTCACTTTCATTTATTAAAATGGGTAAATTTTGAAAATATAAATATATTTTTTTAAACATCAATTGTGGTTATTTTCCTTTTCTTTTTCCCTTAAATATTCTTTTAGTATTAGCTTTGTTGTAACGAAAAATAAAAATGAAGAAAAAGAAACAAAAGTCAAAAAATGAAAAGAAAGAAAATTTTATAATTGGTTGATATTTTTGATTTTTGATCTCATCTTAAATTGCTTTCATACTTTTTGGTTACTAAAACCCAAGAGAATGGAGATTATGTTAGAAATAAAGTTTGATTAGAGTGTGTAAACTTTGGGCAATGAAAATGTTATGTGGGGGAGATGTATATCTATAAGTGTAATCATTATTACAATATTATCCCATTATGCAGGATTACTTTACTGTTATTATACACATCAAAGAGAGATTAAAAGAATTGTGGATGACCATTTGAATATAAGAGTTTATTAATATATATTTCTTGTTTCTTTTATTTTGTTTTATATATTTCTATCATTTCACAATAGATTATAGTTTTTTTTTTAGTAAATCTTTTTTAGTTGACGTGGCTTTATTTTCCAAGCTACTTACATGAAATTGTTTATTATAATTAAGCTAACAAATAAATGTTTCACTAGCTACACCAACATTTTTTATTACTTTATTCGAAAAAAAATACATTTTTTTATTAGTAAACGACGGTAATGATATCATTGAAACACATTTGAAAACAGTAAATACCAAATTAACTATTAAAAAAAAAAATTTGAGGTGAAAATGCATATGATTTTCCCCACCTTTCAACCTCATACTTTTATCTAATTTAATTTTAAATAGTAAAAAAAAAAAAAAAAAACCAATAAAAACAATCTATACCAAATAGACCATTACAATTACTAGATGAAGAGTTTTATTTTTATTTTTTATAGTAAGACCAAATTATTTCATATCATCAATCAATTAAGATATTGAAATAAAAGCCATTAATCCGCACTTGTATTGTTTCATAGTTAATCACCACCACCAATCCCATAAAAATTGTTTTGACATCCTATGTTAATCAAGAAATCAACCATCTAATAACCAAATTAATCTTTGATAATACCATTAGCTCACAAAGAATCATGGATTTCTTTGGAGCTACAATCTATATTCAACTTACTAAGAGCATTCTTATCAGGTGTTCTATAAATATGCCATTTTGACATACTAAAAAACCTACTTTATTATTTTAGCACATCATTTTACAATATACCCTACATCACATGTTCTATTCTTTAATTCTATATATTAAAATAATATATACAACACTTTAAAATAACATATAAAAAAAAAAAAAACTTCAAACAGTAATATATACTACACAGCCCACCACCACCACTGCCCATAGCCCACCCCTACAACCACCACAGTCCGCCACCACCAACAACCATAACCAAAACCCAAAATCAACCAACCAACCCACTACCACTAACCACCTTAGCTAAAATCCAAAATCAACCAAACCGCCAAAATTAGCCCACACCCACCGCCATAACCCACCAACATCAATCAATTACAACCCATGAAACTCAACCCACATCCACCACCCAAAAAAAAAAAAAACAAACCAAGGCAATAACCAAAAAACCACCACAAATACCACAATAAAAAGTGGCCGATTGAGATATCTGAAGGTGGGAAGTCAACAGCATGGAATGGTGGAAAACGTGGGAGGTGGACGGCGCTACATGGTGGACGATGATGTGTGAGGTCAACGGCAAGGCAGTCTCGAGGGCGTGGGTTTGTGGGCAATGTAGTGAGATTGGTGGGGATAGCTATGACACAGAAAGAGAGAGAGAGTTTAGAGAGGGGAAGAGAAGAGAAGAAAAGCAAATGGGAGAGAAAGAGAGAGATATGTGCTGAGGGAAGAGAGAGAAAAGTTATATAAAATAGTAATAAACTTTTACCATTTCTTGTCCGTACCATTCCAAAGATGGAACAACACTATGTCAAATGTCAAAATCATTTGGCATTTGGAACACTTGGTATTGGAAGGTTTTTATTGTTTGGTGTGCTAAATGCTAAAATTTTAGCATTTAGCACACCTGATGTGAATGCTCTTCAATAGCCAATAGGGGGAGGGAATCATGAAATCCAACTTGGTTGTTTAGTGAGTGAAACTTTTGTGTTATAACCATGAAATCCAACTTGGTTGTTTAGTTAGTGAAACTTTTGTATTATAAGCATAATAGTAAAATTCTTTTTGAGAAACGAGTTGAGAAAGAGTTGTCTAACTGATAGAAAATCAATTTATTGTGAACTACCCAAATGTTCCAAAGAGCCAAAATAAATGATAAGTCAAGGAAGAGCATATAAGTTACATAAGGAAGAGCATATAAGTTACATAATCGTGTTAGAATGATATCAGACAAAAATGTTGTCTGCACAAAAGAATCGAGAGAAGTCTAGAGGGAATTATTTCATACCAAATGAACTAGTCACTAGTCATCTTCTTTTTCCTATTTACCATGTAAAGAGCGAAATAGTAAAGAGAATGACTCAACAATGTCTTCTTCTATCATATATATATTTCAAATTCTATTTTTAAATCATTTTTTTCCCTTACATATAACAAGTGAGACAGAGATGTGTGAACCCAGATTTTCTGTTCTAGTGTATATTTGGAAATTTATTTCAACTTACATGGCCTTGACATATTTATTTATTTTTCTAAACTGAAAAATCTACCAAAAAATATAAACCAACAACAACATTCAATTAGGTATTTTTGAAGTGCACCTAGGTTTTTTTTTTTTGATAATCGAAGAGCACCTAAGTATGTTTGTGATGGAGGGAGAGAACCTATCCCTGCATCTCCCTCCATCCAAACATAGGATTAATTGTGACGCCAACAGTTGGGGAAAAAAAATCTGCATAACTGTGGTGGTAAAGAATGCAGATAAGCAGTTGAATAAAGAATATACTACGGTTCTTTTTTACCCCAGGTACTTCTATACGCTTGGGATTGTTCAAAGCAAAAAAACTTCTTTAAAATTAACCATTAGTTAATTTTAAAACAAGGCCCCCATCTAAGCTTCACCTGACCTGCCTACGGCTACAAGTATGCATTGTGGCATCTGATAAGCCATGTAACAACAAACTGTAAATGCAACATTCACAATGTTTCAACCTCTTGGATTCACCACAACTTATGAAATAAGCCATCTGATTCACCAATACATAAGCAATCAGCAATTTCAATACATTGAAATGCTGACACAAGACTAAGTTCGTGGATTATCTCATACATGTTGGGAACAAAGGAAGCACTCATGCCAGTTTCATCAACAACTAACAGAGAGATCCTTTTCAAATTTCTATTAAAAATAAAAGTCCTTTCCATATGTGCAAAACAGAAGAACAAATGAAGTTTCCTTGCATTTGAGTCTGACATGCAACTAGGCTATCATCTAAACTCAAGTCAGTCCTGATCTTAATATTGCACTTGCAAAGTAAGTGGGTTTTCCCTACCATGTGATAATGTTAAACCAGTTGCAGAAGGAGGCAGTTATTTAACTACGATTTAAGGTATGCGTGGCACATCAGAGCTTGGAAACATAAAATTCACTTCCTAAATCAGTGGGCATACTTCAATAAAATAACATGAAATGGTAAATTTGGCTAGATTTATAAGACTGTTTCCAAATCAGATGAAATTCAATTCCAGCAAAAGACATCAACTTGTGTGGTTCCCTTTGCAAACAGTAATTTCCCAGGCAATAATGATGCAACAATTGACAGTGATATGTGATATATCCATTTAATAGACTACTGCACATCAAGATAGAATTTTGCAGCTCTTTGCAATAACTAACATATCCATTTAGAATAGAGAACAAGAAGCAGCAAATCAAAATACAGACAGGAATTACCACTTTTTTTTTTCCATAAAATCTAAGATAAGAAGAGCGACGAACACAATGAAAATGAAGGAAAAAAAAAATCTCAATCACATTTAGGTGCAAATTAATACCAAATATACCTTCATGCTAGTAGGCACAAGTTAAGCCAAACAGGTCTATTTCTCTACTTATGGTTGCTAGTGACCTTGAGTAGGTTTCCAAACTTTCTGAGCAAAGGCTTCTCCTGCTTCTTATGTTGCTGCTGCTTTCATGGTGGGCTTCCACCATAGTCAATGTCTTCAGTAGAAAATACCCCATTCATCTTATCAAAGCTCTCACCACCTTCCATCTCTGAGTCCACTTCCTCTTCAAAGCATTCCTGCTCTGCTTCTGTCTCCAGCAAAAATTTTTTCTTTCAATCTTGCAGCTCTCCCACATCTTAAATTCAGTTTCCACCCAGTCATCTTTTCTTTGAATTCATCTTCCTTCAGAAAAATATACAATAAAAATCATTTTATTATTTATTTTATATTATTTTAATAGGCTTATTCTAACTATTATTTTATTATTACACAACCCAGATTTTCTAGAAATTTAAAATAAGTTTTATTGTTTATTATATATTATAATTATTATTTGACTAACCTACCATAATTTTTGAATTATAATAATAATGTAAAGTTTAAATTATTATTCTCATATTAAATTTGATTTAATATAATAAAATTTATTATTTTATATTATTCTAAATTTCTTTTAATAGGTTTCTTTTTCTTTATTTTGAATATAAAGTAATCTTGACAATTATTTGAGAGAGAGACAAGCAAAAAGGGGGTTTTATTTTTGGCTCTCTACTCATGAATAATTCCCTCTTGCTTACTGTGGGGTTGACAACACCTATGGACAATGGCATTTGGAGATGCGCCAATGGTAGAAAGGCACATAATCCACCTCTTCAAAAAATCACACAACGGCAATCGGGCAAGTAAACCTTCTTCTCTGGTTTTTTTTTTTTTACTCTTCCCCTTCATCCTATTCTCAAATTCTCCAAATTCTATTAAGTTCTAAGTTCTCTCAATGTCACCAACTAGATCAAGCTCTAAAAAAGCAACTTTTTGTCAATTATACGGAAAAAGTTAGTAAAACTAACATTTTTCCAAGAGAACAAAAACTGGGACCAAATTAATTATTTGTCAATTATAGTTGTAATCTTATGATAAGTGAATACTTCATTAAAAATAAAGTGAGTGAAACTACTTGAGTACACAAGATAACGGGAAGTGTACGTGGGGCATAGCTACAAACAGGGGAAAAAAAAACAGAAAAAAGAGACTTTGGTAAAAGAGGGAAAAAAAAAACTACTACAAAGGATTAATGTAAAACTAGAGAATCTAGATACTTCAAAAGACCAATGAGAGAGGACATGGGAGACAAAGTCTTTTAAAAGTCTCCTTAGTCCCTCCGCGCGCGCGCGCGGGGGGGGATAAATATATAAATTTAAGTAATGCTATACCATAACTGAAGGCGTCAATAATCATAAGAAGTGTTTCTAGCTTATCCATGAACAATCACTTCCTCGAGATCCTCAATACTACCCATGATGCCAGTTAGAGTAAGAGTTCTCACTCATGTTTCTCCACTCCCTCTAGAATTATTTTTGAAAAAAAGAAAATTCTGAATCAATATTATTAATGATTATATTTTATTGAGTAAAAAAAGTTTAAACTTTTGGATTGGAAGATATATATTTTCCTTTTCCATAATACTAAATCATTTTGATAGAGTAAAATTAAAAGTACTATTTTTGTGTCAAATTATTTGATTTTACACTTTTTTAAGTAATATATTTCTCTCGCCATCATAATCATCTCATCATTATTTATTTTTTATAAGAAAACATAATTTTGTTTCTATAAGAGAATTTAGGATATTTTCTAGCTCTAAAATTGAGGAAGCTTGTTAAAAATTTAATATAGAAATGATTATAGATGATTTTCAAGATTTAAAAGGATTTCGATTTACATCTTAATATATGATTAATTTAAGATATATATATATATATATATATATATATATGATAAATGCTACTTTTATATTTTCATGTATTAATTTAGTATCGAATCGTTCATTCTTAAACGGTGATTTGTTTTTTTATACCTTATCCCCTCCCAAAAAAAAAATCAGGCTTTTTGTCACTGTTTAATATCTTAATATATTCCCAATATATTCTAACATGTGTTATCTTTTTTGAATGTTAGCAGGAAAATTATAGTATTCAAAGTTACATGAATATTACCAGGAAGTCTGGGAGCAAACAATGGAGGTTTTTAGATTTCCTCTAGATTGGAGAAGCAAAAAATAAAAAGAAAAGAAAACCCCAGATATGCAATCATCCATACACATGCAATGGCCCCATCTGCAACCATGGTGTCGGCTTGACTGGTCTTAGTGGAACATTTGTCACCATCATTTTCCAGCACCATCTTTGTCTATACAACCAAACTTGTCCTTCCCTTTTATTTTTAACAAAGCATGCTTCATTTCTAATTCTAGATTCTTTCTTTTTAATTTTTTAATTTTTTTTATATTTGTATTGGTTTGGATTTCATGACCATTAGTTTACGAGTTTATCCACAATATTCCAATGCCAAACTGATAAAAGCGTACCATTCAAATTATTTATAGGATTTTAACTCATTTTTCTTTTCCAATTATAAAGTTTAGTTCAAAATGGTAAAACTATCTGATTGTATAGTTTTTATTTATTGAGAGAATATTAGGAGCTGTTTGGATTTTGGTGTTTCTATCACTCATCACTTTGTTTTTATCACTCATCACTCATCACTAAAAAATGATGGAACCCACGCAAAGAAAGGCTGTTTAGATTTGTTTTCAAGTTTTGTTTCCATCACTCAATTCTCTGATTTCTGAGTAATGAGTTAACAAAACTGAAAACAAGTTTTGGGTGTTTTTGAGTTATGGAAACTGAGTTATGATGGCATTTTTGTAAATACACACACATTAAGGGACCCACGGTCAAAGCACTTCTCAGGTCCAACTGCAACTTTTGACAAACCGAACTAATTTTTTTATGTTTTGGAATGGGTCCAGATGCAACTTTTGACTTTTAAGATTTTTAAGTTTTAAAAATGGGTCCCACATTTTTAAGTTTTTGAAGTTGAAAAACAAAACTGAGTTAGGTGCCAAACCAGGTATTCAAGATATTTGGGGATTATTGAGTGATAGGAAATGAGTTATAGAGTGATGAATGATGAGTGATGATATTTGAGTGATAAGTGATGAGTGACCATTTTTTTTTTCACCCAAACAGCCCCTTAAATACTACAATTTACAAGTTACAGCAACTCTCATCACTCCTTCTGTGTCTAATGTGGAAAATGATTCTTTGTGTAGTATCCCTTTTGATCAAGAGATTAAGGATGTGGTTTTCAGTTTTGGCTCTTACAAAGCCCCTGGCCCTAATGGCATGTCTGCCATTTTTTACAAAACTTACTGGAACACTATTGGTAAGGAAGTTATTGACTCTGTTAAACCTTTTTTTGCTGATGGCTATATGTTAAAGGAGATGAATCACACTTTCATTACCCTCATCCCCAAAACCCCAAACCATGCACAGTCAAGCAATTCCGCCCCATTAGTCTATGTAACATATCCTACAAGTAGGGGTGTGCAGAAAACCCACCAACAGGCCAAACCCGACCTGACCCAACTTGACCTGCCGGCTTGGGTCGGTTTTTAAGGCTTGGTGGGTTGGGTTGGGTTACAAAAAAAATTTTTATAGCGAGTCGGGTTGGGTTTGGGAAAATTACAAACCCGCCAAACCCGACCTGACCCACCCATATTTAATATATATTTAAAATATGTTATATATTTAATAATTTTTTTTTTAAAATCAGCTATAGGGCACTTATATATATTTAAATATATATTATATATTTAATAATTTTTTTAAAAAACCAGCTATAGAGCAGCACTTCCTCAGTTTCTCCTACTAATACTAATTTAATATATATATATATATATATATATATATAATATATTATATAATTAATAATTTTTTTTAAATAACCAGTTTTTCCTATCCTATATAAAAGCCAATTAGTTCACACAAACCCTAATAAATTACTATTGTTGTTTAGTCATTAGTTTTGTTTGCCTTTAAGGAGTTACATTGATACTAATCTTTAGGTTTTTTTAATATATTAATATTTATATTTTTTTCTACTCAATTTAATAATAATAATAAAAATTTGTCAAACCCATGGGTTCAACCGACCCATGTGGGTTGGGTTGGGTTGAATTTTTTTTTTACCCACCATGGTAGATTGGGTCAAAAAATCCCCTCAACCCGACCCATGCACACCCCTACCTACAAGATAATCTCCAAAGTCCTTGCCAACAGACTTAAATCTCTTCTCCCTAACCTTGTATCTCCTTGGCAAGCTACATCTGTGCCTAGTAGAAACATACAAGACAACTCCATCATTGCCCATGAGATCTTCCACACAATGCACCCAAAAAAAAAAATCTGGCTCTAAGGGATTTGTTGCCCTTAAATTAGATATGGAGAAAGCTTTCAACAAAGTAGAGTGACCTTTCCTCTTATCCATTTTCAAACATTTTGGGTTTTCTGACAAATAGATCCACCTCATCAATCAATGTATATCAACACCAACCTTCTCAATCCTTACCAACGGATCACCTATTGGTTTTTTTTAACTCCAATCGCAACCTTCGACAAGGTGACTATGGCAACTAATGTTTTGTCTAGGCTTATTTTGCAGAAAGAATCAAATGGGCTCCTCAAGGGTAGTAAGGTTGCAAGGAATTGTCCCTCAATATCCCATCTTATGTTTGTCGATGATTTGATTATTTTTTCTAGAGCTCTCCCATCAGATATTGAAGCTATCCAAGACTGTCTCAACCAATTCCATGAATGGTTGAGTCTTTCGATCAATACCACCAAATCTGCCATCTCCTTTAACACCAACGTTTAACAGCCAGCCAAAGCTAAAATCTGCAATCAAATAGGGCTTAAACACTTGGATCCAAATTCTAATTATCTTGGCTTGCCCTTCCACATCAAGTGTGGGAACCAGTCTCCTTTCAACACCATTGATAAAATTAATAGTCGGATCACTGGCTAGAAGGAAAAAGTTCTCTCTCAGGCCACTCGCTCCACCCTTATCAGATCAGTCCTTACATCCATTCCAACCTATTAGATGTCCTCTTTCCAACTGCCTAAGAACACTTGTGCCCAAATTGATGCAAAGCTTCGTGATTTCTTCTAGGGGTTCTTTGATTCCAACCGCCACTTATTTCCAAAAGCTTGGGACTCCATTTGTAAGCCTAAATCTTCTGGTGGCCTCGGTTTCAGAAGAGCCCATGATCTTAACAAGGCTCTTATTTCCAAGTTAGGTTGGTTAATTGCTTCAAATGCTGATAA
Organism: Quercus aquifolioides; assembly: GCA_019022515.1. NCBI lineage: Eukaryota > Viridiplantae > Streptophyta > Magnoliopsida > Fagales > Fagaceae > Quercus > Quercus aquifolioides. Next base: position 24,994,977 of record CM032335.1, on the reverse strand, counting down.
ACCTTGGGCAAACCTTCTTCGATCTAAATATTTAAGAGGTCGAAGCTTGCTAAATGCCTCTGCCAAAACCAATTCGTCCCCTCTTTGGCATGGTATCATCAAGTCTGTCCCCTTCTTAAAATTGCGCCACTATCACCTTATTAGCTCAGGGAATTCTGTCAACATTTGGAATGATCCATGGATACCTTCTTTCCAAGGTTTCATCCCCTTGCATCCTCCAACCCCATAGGACATCTAGTTGGTTGCCGAGCTTATCATCCCAGGTACTAGGCTATGGAACCGTGACTTACTCCATGCTTTTTTTGACTAGCAAACTGCCTCTTCCATCCAACAAATCCATCTTTCTGCCTCCTCAACTGAAGATACTGCAATTTGGGCAAAGAATCCAAGCGGAAAATTCTCAGTTAAATCGGTTTACTTAGCTGACCAAGAAGCAAGATTCACTCTATCTGGTCCTCTTTCCAAAAAAGACTGGTCCAAGCTGTGGGCTTTAAAGATTAATGAGCGGCTTAAGCTCTTTTTATTGAAAATTGCTTGGGATTCCTTACCCACAAGAGAATTCCTTTGTCGTAGAATCCGTGATATGGACTCAATATGCCCTCACTACCATGGTTCCTAAGAGTCCATTGTCCATGTATTTTTTGAATGTCCCTTTGCCAACAGCATATGGAGACACCTATCCCACCCCCTTAGCATTGGCAACATCCCTCCAAGATCGGCTCCTGAATGGATTCAACTAATCCTTAACCCATCCACACATCTTGATCTAAACCCCTAGGACGCCCACACCTTTACTCTCTTGGTTGCTATAACATGTGATCTAATTTGGTGGAGTCATAACAAACTGTTTTTTGATAGCTCACCACTAGTCTCCCCTATTGACATTGTTGCTGATATTAACAGAAGTTTCTGTGCCCATTCTAATGCTTGGAAATTGAAGATGCAGCCCACCACCTCCGCTTAGGAACCTCCTCCTCTTGGTTGGGTTAAATTCAATTTCGACGCTGCCATCACCCTGAGTGCTTCCCTTCCCTCTGCAGTTTGTCGTGACTCTAAAGATATTGAAATTAATAATATAATCAATGGCTTTCTTAATATAATATAATATATATATATATATATAACCGGTCAACAAAAGCTTCTGTACGTTGAGAACAAAAAAAAAAAGAATCATGATCTATGCATTTAATGTCTCATAAAGTGGCTGAAGACTAAAAGCCAAAACGTGTAATACAATTTCAAATATGTATAAATATTGCCATTTGTTTTTTACTTTCCTTAAACCAAATAGTAAACACTTGTGTATATATGGTAACATAAAATAATTCAGCAATAACTATATATTTAAGTGCTGAAATTCTTCCATATATGACGTTATTATGTCATATTCAAATAAGATAATAAAACCAAATATACTGGCAATTATGGTATTAATATTACATTAATGTTCATAAATTTCCTGATTAAAACCATTGACAAAAGCTATTCAAATTTTGAATTAAATTTGAATTTCAAAATTTAGTATTCAACGTATCTGACATTAAGGGATAATTGATACACATAAATGAGTATCAAAATAAATATAATATTTTTTTATATAAATATCCAACAGTAACTGACTAACCTTTTTATGTGTATAGTCTAGAAAAATCCTTAAAATGTCTTAAGGTATTAGTTAAAAAAAAAAAATTTATGAAAAAGAAAATCGATGATTATAACAAAAGAGACGGGATTTGAACCGTGATGACATCAACAAAAGGTGTGAACCACCAATTGAGGGAGCTAGACTGAGTATTTCATAGATCACATATAATGCCAAAGAGAGTTGGGCATTGCTTGATTTCTAGATGAAGTTATAGTAATATCTGCAAGTCCCTATAAATTTTAAACAAGATGCTCTCTTCGTCGATCTCAAATATGTTAATATATGAAGTTGGTGGACCGTTTATATATCTATACCACGCATTTTGATTGGACAAGTATTTTCGTGGAGACCAAATGGAGGGCGGGGCATGCAAGTTTCAACAAACGACACACACATAACACAGACATTAGACATGCCGCACCCATGGTTTTTAGATCTGGACCGTTCATTGAACGGTAAAAAGGAGAGGTTTAAGGTTTTTGAGGTCAAACCGAGGTCGAACCGGGGTCGAACCATAATGACGTCCTAATTAATTTAATAATATTTTAAATATATATAAAAACATTAAATTAATAAAAAATATAAAAATTAACTAAAATAGTCCAAAATAAATATAGATAGTATTTTTTATAACACAACTTTCATAATACAAATAAAAATTATTAATTCTAAAAAAACATAAATAGATATTGAGTTTCTAAATTATTTTTAAGTCATGAAAAATCACACTTTAGTACCCAATAATTTTTATTTTATGAAACCCAATAAAATAGTGAAGAGAAAATTCATTGCCAAGCCCATTTGACTGCCGGTCATTTTTTTTGTTCCAAGCCTGTTTGAATAGTTACTGTTCACCATTTATTTTGAATTAAAAAAAATAAAAATCAAAAGCTAGATCTGAAGAATGATGTCCATGCATTTAAAAATTGTTAAAGTTAAACAAATAACAAAACCCAAGAAAGAATTGTTTGACAGCAAGCAAGCATTTATGTGAGTAGTTGACACGCACAGCAAAGAGGAAATCTTCAGAAGCAGTGAAGAAGTCTACAACATTTTTAGCAATATTTTCACAACAAAATTTATATAAAAAGTTGTTATTAATTCTAATTTGAATCCACTATTAAAATTATTTTTTTACTCACCAATATTAACTAATAACAATCTATTACTTAAAATTTATTGTAAAATATTGTGAAAATATTATAGCAACCTTCAGTTATGATTTTTTATTCTTTTTTATTATTATTCCCTTCTTTCCTGGCAACCATACGTTTCTTTTCTTTTTCTTTTCTTTTTTTCTCTTATTTTTTCTCCTCCACATGCGTATCCCCATCCCATCCCCACTCCTCTCATCTTGTTTTTATTTTTCTAGACTCTTTCTTCTCCACACAGAGTGTCCTCTGCTTTTATTTTTCTTTCTTTATCTCTAGCTCTCTGTTTCTCATTCTCTCTCTCATAATCTCACCCTGTCACACACACATTACTGGCGGAGAATAAAGCTAGAATTTAAAGCTTGCTTCGCCCAAGAGAAGAGTTTCTGAAGAGAGGGAGCTGCGTGATGTGCTCTGAAGAGAGAAGAAGAAGAAACATAAAGACATGCTGTGTTTCTCTGGAGATGGCAGTGGCAGACATGATGTACTTTTTTTTTTCTTTTGAGAGGGAGTTGTGTTTCTGTGTTTCTCTGGAGAGGGAGTTGTGTTTCTTTTTCTTTTGTTTTTCTGTGTTTTTTTTTTTTCTTCTTCTTCTTCAAGGTTCAGATTCAAAGGGAACCGTGAGAAGCGGTTTGATCACGGTTCTCAAAACTGTACGGTTGAACCGCGGTTTGAACAGTTCCTTGCTTTTTGGGCATAGACCGGTTTTGGAGCATAAAAGAATCGTGATTGTGAGAGGTTTGCGGTTTTTCCGGTCGGACCGTATGGTCCAGTCCGGGTTTCAAAACCATGGCTGCAGCTGCATGCTTAGTTTATGTCATTACAATTTGGACTAATTTTTCTTAAACCACTTGGTAAAGAGGTTTTAGTGGACACAACTCGATCAGGTGGTTCAATTGGGTTTTGGCACTGTTTATTAGCCTGAGACAAGGACAGACCCATGATTTAAAGCTAGGGGGTGGAGATAAGCGAAAAAAAAAAAAAATTCACAACTGCATCCATATATGTTGAATTTAAATATTTTCTTCTGAAAAAAAAAATCAAATATTGTAGTTGATTTTCTCATAATCTACAAATAAAATAAAAATTATATTTATTATCTCACAAAAGGACTAATCAAACATTGACAATTTTATTTTGATAAATTTGTGTCACATATATATTATATTATTTATTTCATTTTGTTTCTTTATCTTTGTGTGTGTGTGTGTTTTTTTTTTTTTTTAATCTTTGTCATTTTGTCTCTTTATCTTTGTCACCCATTGCCCCAAAACTCACAGTACCCCCACTACTAATTTATAATGCATTATATGTCCTTTATCTCCTTCTTTCTCTTTATCTCTATTGTTGATATCGTATTTTGTCCGCCCCCGATTTGCGTGCCGGACCCCGAAAAATCTAAAAATATTATTTTCTCTCCCTGAGGTTGCGGGAACATCCAAAATGACATGGCGCAACCCATTCGGACACCAGAGCAATCAAAGTGCCTTTTTCAGCCAAAATGACCAAAACACCTTTAGTGGGCCCAAAAACCCTAATTTTGATCCGGCCGTTAGAACGGGTTGAAACTAATGCCATTGCAAAGATAATCAAATTCTCATTCCAACGACTATTCATGGGTCGAAATTGGAGTTGGAAAGGCCAAGATATCATGAAAACCGAGTTAACGCATCGATTAATGCACTGCTAAATTCCCAGAGCCATAACTTTTGATTCGACCGTTGGATTTTCAAGTTCCATACCTTTTTAGAATCAAGAAGTCAATATATTTCCAAAGGTGTCAAGATCAACCCAATTAGAGGAAGTTGAGGCTAGCAGCTCTTGAAGGGCCGCCGGCGGCCCTACAAGGTTTGTCACCTTAAAAAGTGTATCGGGGCTATAAATAGCCCCAGGCACCCCCCAGACCAAAAAAAAGAGAGGTCTCCCAAGGTTCTGCTCTTTGCCTGGATGTTTTCTACACATTTTTTCTCTCTTCCAAACACAAAAAACATATCAAAGTCTCTTGATTCTTCCTTTTTCACAAAAAATACAAGGTAGTGTTCTTGTGCCCAATCTTCTTCTCCTTGATTCTATGTCTTGGATTTGGGGTTTAGGGGTGTGGATGTAGCCTTTTAGCTACTATCCACACCCCTAACTTTCTAAATCCTTCTCTACCATTTATCTTGCTTTTTTTTTTTGCCTTAATAACATGTTTTATGGCTTTCCTTGACATGTTTGTTGCTTTATCTTGTTTCTAGCATGTTTTTAGCTTAGATCCATGTTCTTCCTTGCTTGTTCACATGTTATTTTTATCAATCTACATGCTTTATGCTTTATGCCATGTGTTTGTGCCTAGATCTATCTTTTCCATGTGTTGTTTGGCTAGATCCGCATGTTTTCATGCTTGTTCACATGTTTTTCTGTCTCGATCTACATGTTTTATGCTTTATGCCATGTTTTCCCATGCTTTGTTCCTCTCTTTGCTCTATGTTGATGTTAGGGTTACATGCTTACATGTTTGCATGATGTTTTTGGCTATGCCTTGTTTGGATCTATGTGTTTATGCCTATGCTTCCATGCTATAGAGTTAGATCCTTGTCTTCACATGCTTATATGCTTGGATTCATGTTCTTCCATGTTTATGTGCTAGGATCTACATGTTTACATGCTTGTTTCTATGCCTATATGTCTAGATTCATGTTTTCACACGCCTACATGCTTGGATATGTGTTCTCTACATGCTTTATATTATCTTCCATGTGCATGTGCTCTCCTTGCCATGTTTGTGTGCTTAAGCCTAGGCTATGTTTGTCATGCCATGTGCTATTGTAGCCCTTTTGTCGCTTTTGTCTATCTTTCTTGTGTTTTGGCCTATTGGTTTGGATCCAATCTTGATCCTATGGTCTTGGTCATCATCCGTACACCTTGGCCCATATCAAAGGGTTTGGATCATCCTATTTGCATGTCTATGCTTACTTGCTTATATGCTTTATGCTTGTGTTAGTCTCTCTAGTTCTAGGCTTTGCCACACTTGACGCCCTTAGCGGGTTTGTGGTTGTGTGGTTACATCCAACGCCCATAAGGCCTTGTTTGGGTGTAACCACTTGGGAGTCATCTCCAGATGCCGGATTGCTTCTTGCATACCTTTCCCCTTTTCCGCTCCATGCGATGATATGCTTGCCATGCTTGTTTATGCCAGCTGTTGGCTTTCTATGCATCTTTACACATGATAGGCCAAGAATGTATTGACCCCTTAGGTAAATTAACCAATTAATTAGCCAAGTGAATTAATTAAGTCAATTTAACATGCAATACGCGTGGTAGCACAAACAAATTACCAAATAACTAAATGCATTGGAAATTAAATTTAACACAGGTGATTTGTTTATGAATGGGCAAAACCACTGAGGCAAAACTCCATCGAGTGAATTTAAGGTCACCACTCCTGAGAATCCACTATTATCAAAACAAGTGGTTACAAGTAAAGGAATCCCAGTACCTTAAACCAACCTACAATTGAACCCTTACCCTAATACACAATTGGACTTGTAATGTAGTAACAATCTCTCATTTCAATGCACGGCTCCTAGTACGTGACTAACCAATCGATGCGTGGATCCTAGTATGTGGCTTATTCCTTTGCACGAATCCTAGTACGTAACTAACACACCAACTTGAGAAAGATGTTGGTTGCAAAGTTCTTCAGTTCATCCACACGATGAAGATCAAGAAGCTCCTTGTTTACAAAACCCTACGACATACAAACGCAGCAACTTCTTCAAGAGAAACATGAACTAGGGCAAATTGTCTTTGGTCACAATTTAAGTGAATAATCACTTTGCATCAAGTTGCATCACCTTTGATGGCCCTTAAAATAATCCTTATATATGTCTAGGGTTGTGAGAAAAGAAGTCCTACATAAATAGCTTGGATATGCGTGAAAAACAGATCTGGAAATCTGAATTTCGTAATTCTTGATAGATAGGTTATCTGTCAAGCTGCTGTCGGGCATCGGGCTAAAATTCCCTTTTAAACCTTGATAGATACAATTTGTCAAGCTATCTGTCGAGATTTAAAATATAGCATGATGGTGAACTAAAAATCGGACTATCTCCAATTCGTCCAAAGTGTTGTCCAAGACCAAAAAGGTTAACCCAACATAAGAAGGTCATTCACCGTCAGGAGGTCGTCCATGGGTATGAAGGTCGTCCATCAGGGAAGCACCTGAACGACCTCTCAACACTTAGAAAATTTTCAAAATGGATTTATGCACAAAAGCTTATGATTTGGACCACATTTTACTATTTTGAAGTAATGAGCAAAATCCTTGTTCATCGCTATAAACTTCCTACTAAATTCTTAACTTCTAATGACAGTTGTAAAAGATAAGATTGAACCTTCTAACTTCTATAGCAGTTGTGGTAGTTAAGTTTGAATCTTCTAACTTTCATACACGTTGAGGAAGTTACCAAACAAGTAACCACTCCAAAACTCACTATATAAGGACTCATCCACATCAAATGAGAGTAAGTTTCCACTACTCTTAAAGTTGGAATTCTTGAGTTCTAGAGAGAAAAACTAACTTAAGCATCAGAGGATTTTTGGCCAATTCACCCCGGTCACCTTTGATTTTGTACTTCTTTCTTTTCAGGTCTTCCAAGCAACCGCTAACCCATTGAAGCTCGGACCATCCAGCCTACTGATTTTGTGTGCATTATCAGTTGGCGCCATCTGTGGGGAGGATTAAATTTGTGATTTTCAATTTATCTTTCCAAGACAAAAGGTTGTATGGTACGGATAAGGTCAATGGCCACTAGTCCAGTCCACCAAGAGAGTAGGAATGCTTTTAGCCACCCCAATTGCGCTTACTAGTCAGTACCTATCATGCAACCATCTTCTGTCCAACAAATACAGTCCACGGCAGCCGCCATGGCAGAGCTAACTTGTCAGAATCAAGAACTAACCAAGGAGATCAACCAAAGGAGGCAATGTCATGAACGATGCTCGGAAGGGCAAGCTCAAAGTCAAGAAGTTAGAGAATGAGAAAATGTTGAGCGAGAGAACCACTTAAGGGGTACCGCTTCACGTGGGGTGCCACACTTGGAGAGGGAAATGAATGAAATGAGGAGAGCCATGGAAGAGATGAGGGAGAATATGAGAAGGACGAATCATGTAGATGATTTACTTTATCAAACTGATTCCCTTTTCATAGTTTCCATCAATAGTCATCCCTTGCCTTCCAAGTTCAAGATGCCTTCCTTGGACTCGTATGATGGAACACGCGACCCGTGTGACCACATTACAACCTTCAAGATCACAATGCACCTTCAAAGAGTTCCAGATGAGATAATGTGTAGGACCTTCCCAACCACCCTTAAGGGGCCAGCACGAGTGTGGTTCAATAAAATACCTTCGAATACTGTTGGTTCTTTTAAGGAGTTGAGTAAGTTGTTCGTCAACAACTTTATTGGAGGATAAAGGCATAAACGCTCCTCGTCTAGCCTATTGACCATAGACCAAGGAGAAAATGAGAGCTTGCAGTCCGTCATCACTTGCTTCAACAGGGAAGCCTTGATGGTAGATGAGATGGATGACAAGTTACTATTGGCAGCCTTCCATAATTGAGTCAGTTTGGATTTATTTATCTATAAGCTGTATGATCAAGAGCCGCAGACCATGGTTGAACTCGTCCATTCAGCCCAAAGCTTAATGAATGCAGAGAATGCAATCATTGCCAAAAAGAGGAAGAGAGCAGAGAAAATGGAAGCAGACCTCCCACGCCATCTTGAACAAGGCCCTCGTCTAAAGAAGGCCAGGACAAGGGAGAAGAAGGATAAAGACAACAGGAAGGCAGGTTCGTCTTCAGGAAGGAGTCATCACTACACACCCTTGAATGTTCCACTTGATCAAGTGCTTATGCAGATCAAGGATGACCCATCCTTGAAGTGGCCAGAGAAGATGAAGGGAGATCCTAACAAGCATAATAAGAATAAGTATTGCCGCTTCCATAGAGATCACGGGCATGACACGGACGAGTGCTATGACTTAAAGTAGCAGATAGAGAATCTTATCAATTAGGGAAAGTTGAGGAATTTTCTTCGACGAGATCATAAAGAAGAGAAGTTGAAAGGAAAGGTAGAAGAGCTATCACAACCCCCACTTGGAGAAATAAGAGTTATTGTAGGAGGAATTTCAACAGGGCAATTTTCCAAGTTAAGGAAAACATACCTGAAGGTGGTGCATAATGTCCAACTCTCTGAACGACCACTAAGGATGAAGGGGGTAGACGAGCAGGCCATTACTTTCACAGATGAAGACGCTGGAAGGGTCCATCACCCACATGATGATGCAATCATCATCACTTTGCTCACAGCGAATTACACAACTAGAAGGGTGTTGGTAGATAATGAGAGTTCAGTAGATATCCTATATTACCTCGCCTTCCAGTAGATGAGGCTTGGACAAGATCAACTTCATCTAGTAAATTCGCCCTTAGTAGGATTTGGAGGAATGAAAGTACAATTAGTGGGCACTATTACTCTACCTATAGTGGTGGGAGTGTATCCACAATAGATAGCCAAGGAAGAAAATTTCCTTGTTGTAGATTGTTCGTCTTCCTACAATGCCATCATTAAATGACTAACTTTAAATAATTGGAAAGTAGTAACATCTACCTACCACCTATCTGTCAAGTTCCCAACAAAGTATGGAATATGACAAGTACAAGGAGGTTAGTTAGCCGCTAGAGAATGCTACTTAGCAATGTTAGCAATGGACGAGCATGTGCAGACGATGAATATAGAGGAAATAAAGGTTGCTGCAAAGCCCACTAAAGTGCTGGAGGACATTCCTTTAGATGAGAGTAACCCTGAGAAGTTTACCAGAATTGGAACAAATACGGGGGAGAAGATGAAGCAAAACCTCGTTTAGTTTTTAAAGAAAAGTATTGATGTTTTCGCATGGAGTCATGAAGACATGCCAAGAATTGACCCAAGTGTTATCACTCATCGTTTAAATATGTATCCATCTTCCAAGCCTATTCATTAAAAGAAGAGGGTCTTTGCTCATGAGCAAGACAATGTTATCAAGGAAGAGGTCCAGAAGTTAACCACAGCAGAATTTATTCGGGAAGTTTATTACTTGGATTGGCTAGCTAATGTAGTGATGGTTAAGAAGGCTAATGACAAGTGGTGGATGTGTGTAGATTTCACTGATTTGAACAAGACTTGCCTCAAGGATAGTTATCTATTGCCATGCATTGACCAGTTGGTGGACTCAACAGCAGGTCATCAATTGCTAAGCTTCATGGACGTCTTCTTAAGTTATAACCAGATAAAGATGGATGAGGCAGATCAAAAGAAGATATCCTTCATTACCAATCAAGGTTTATTTTGTTACAAAGTGATGCCCTTTGGTTTGAAGAATGCGGGAGCAACTTACCAGAGGTTGGTTAATCACATGTTCCTGTTTATAGATAGAATGGAATGTAAAAGTTTATGTTGATGACATGTTGGTGAAGAGCTTGGACGAGAAGAAACATTTGGACGGCCTATTGGAGACCTTTGACACACTTAGATGATATAACATGAAGCTAAATCCAAGTAAGTGTGCCTTTAGGGTTTCGTCAGGGAAGTTCCTAGGGTTCATGGTTTCACAAAGGGGAATCGAAGGGAATCCTTATAAGATCTAAGCAATATTGAACATGGAATCACCAAAGAATGTCAAGGAAGTCTAGTCCCTCATTGGACGAGTTGCAGCTCTAAACAGGTTTGTTTCAAAAGCAACAAATAAGTGTTTGCCTTTTTTCAAAGTTCTCAGGAAGGAATTTGAATGGAAGAACGAATGCCAGAAGGCCTTCCAAGATCTTAAGGTCTATCTTACCATAGCTCCCATGCTAAGTTCATCCATACCAAGTGAGGAGTTGTATTTATACTTAGAAGTGTCCCTACATGTAGTAAGTTCAACATTAATTAGGGAAGAAGGGAAAGTACAGAAGCCTGTGTATTATACAAGCCAAGCACTAAGGGGGGCAGAAGGATGATATCCAATGATTGAAAAGTTAGCCTTTGCACTAATAACGGCTTCTAGGAAACTAAGGCATTACTTCCAGGCTCATGACATCAATGTCATGACGGATCATCCGCTTAAGAAGGCAATGAACAAATTGGAAGCTGCAGGATGACTGATCTAATGGGCCATAGAGCTTAGTAAGTTTGATATCAGGTATCAGCCTAGAAGTGCAATAAAGGCTCAAGCTCTAACAGATTTCATTGCGAAGTTCACTCTAAGTCATGGTGACTTAGATAGGGTGGATGACTCAAAGACATGGGTCGTCTATGTAGATGGATCATCCACACTATATGCAGGAGGAATAGGAGTTATACTAAAATCCCCAAAAGGGGACAAGTTGAAGTATGCAGCTAATTTACAGTACCAAACAACCAATAATAAAGTTGAGTATGAAGCCCTCCTTAAAGGGCTAGAGTTGGCTAAGTCCTTAGGGGCAGAGTCAGTAGTCGTCCAAGGAGATTCTCGATTAATCATAGGCCAAATAAATTGAACAAATGAAGCAAAGGAAGAATGGATGAAGAAGTACCTCAATAGGGCAAGACGTCTTATTAAGAAGTTTAAGAAAGCCAGTTTCCTTCAAATCCTAAGAGAAGAAAACTTGGAAGTAGACGCTTTAGCAAAGGAAGCATCAGCAAATACATGCCTAGCATAGATCTTCCAGAGGTGCAGCAAATAGGAGGTGAAGCGAATTGGATGACCCCAATAGTAGCTTACCTAAGGGATGGAAGGTTTCCAGAAGAACGAGATGAGACCAGAAAGCTAAGGATCAGATCAGCTAAGTATGTCCTTATAGATGAAGTTCTATACAAAAGAGGCTTCTCTTAGCTTTATGTAAGGTGTTTAGCTCCAGATGAAGCGAATTACATATTGAGAGAAGTTCATGAAGGAGCCTACGGAAACCATTCAGGAGCAAGAGCACTAGTCCACAAGGTCGTTCGTGCAAGTTATTACTGATCGACCATTCAAGCAGATGCTGGAGCTTATGTGAAGGTGTGTGATAAATGTCAACGCTTCAGCAACGTCCCTAGACAACCATCGAAGTACCTCACACCGATGATGGCCCAATGGCCTTTTGCACAATGGGGATTGGATATTTTGAGTCATTTTCCAATTAAAACTAGATAGATGAAGTTTTTGGTGGTGAGGATTGATTACTTCACTAAGTGGGTGGAAGCTGAACCCTTAGCAAAGATCACAGAGAAAAATGTCAAAAACTTCGTTTGGAAGAGCATTGTATGTATGTTTGGGGTACCTAGGGTACTAGTGTCAGACAATGGATGACAGTTTGATAACACACCCTTAGAGAATTTTGCGAGCAACTGGGAATCAAGAATCATTATTTTTCACCCTTTTACCCACAAGCAAATGGACAAGAAGAAGTTGCAAACCGATCATTGTTGAAAATCATCAAGACTTAGCTTGAGGGGGCAAAGGGAGTATGGCCAGACGAGCTACCAGGTGTTCTATGGGTTTACACGACGACGGTGAGGACCCCCATAGGGGAAACTCCTTTCAAACTAGCCTATGGGAGCGAAACAGGCATACCTGCAAAAGTGCACATGGCTAACCATAGGGTGATGAAGTATCAGGACGAGGAGAATGAAGAACAACTTCATCTTAAACTCGATCTAATAGATGAGGTATGGATGGATGCAGAGTAAAGGACAACAAGGTATAAAAATCTTATGGCTAGGCAATATGATGCAATGGTAAGACCCAGGCGCTTCAACATTGGGGATCTCGTCCTAAAAAGGGCCTCCTTGGCAACCAGAAAACTGGTCTATGGAAAATTGGGACCTAATTGGGAAGGACCTTACAAGGTTATCAATTGCAAAAGGTAAGAATCCTACTACTTGGAAGCCTTAGATGGACAGAGGCTAGAGCACCCCTGGAATGTGGAGCGTCTAAGAAGATACTATCAGTAAAGGATCAGCCTGGACGAGCATCATCATAGACGAAGTTAGAATTATGTGTTTCTTTCCTCATATTTATTTATGTTTATTGTTAGTACTACATGTTTTAATATTTTAATTCCCTAAAAGTGCATTAGTTTCCAACTTGTGCACTGCCTTTGGATGGATTTGTGATGGATGAATTCATGAACTTAGTCTATTTGTACATAAGTATTTTTAATTCCTTAAAGGCACTAGCTTCTAAGCATGTGACATGCTTGTGGACGATGTTTATATTGTGTACATACAGTTTGGATTCCCAATGTATATAATGTTATATGAATTTCTAATTCTCATGTTATTTTCATTCAAACTAATCCACAAGAAGGCTAAAAGCCAAAGACGAGTAAAATCTCTAGACACAGGGATGTAACTGTTAGGATTAATGTCCTTAAATCCTATTGTATGATGCTATGTATGACATTATGTATGACCTAATATTGTGATTAATAAAGTTGTTTTATTATTATCTAAAATAATGGTAACATGAATATTCAGATATTATCATATAATCCATGAGATGCATAGTATGTGATTTATGTGATTTAGTCACAGAAGATGTAAATCACAAGTTCTTTCTAAATTCAAAATTTTAGTTCGTAGTCAGTGATGAAATTGGGTATTTCATCTGCGAAGACTATAATATATTAATTAAGATGATTTGTCTTGATCATGGAAGTGGAGACTTCTAGTTGATGTGTTGATATGTTTTAAGAGTAAAGACATATTGAACTGGACCGCTGTGAGATTTATTATTCTCCTAACGAATGTCAAATGAATAATAAAGCTCATGACTTCTATTTATATGAATTCTTAATCCTGAGAGAATAATGGACATGATCATGAAGTGTATGTTGTTTTGATATATCAAGAGTGAGATCTAAAGTCACGGTTAAAATCTCAGTATGTTGGGCAGCCACATTTTGTGTTGATAGAACATCTATTCTCAAGATGGAATTCATAATCTTTTAACAGAGATATAAAATATTCACTTGAGATAAATTTAATGGGTTTAGTTATTCAAAGTGTTAGGCCTAACCACTTTAGTAAGGAGTTACTAAAGTATATATTTATGAAATTGGATTTCATAAATATATGATGAATAACTTAAAGGATTAAACCGATTTCTCAAGGATTAAGACATAGTAATTTTCAAAGTGGCAATCTATATTTATAACTTTGTATTACTACGAATATTTTATGAATGGGTTGCATGTACAATAAAGTCTTGGAATATAATTTATTAATAAGACCTAGAGTGCAATTATATTTATATAGTGGTATTAAATATAATTAATCATAACTTTAGACTTGTCAAGGGTTGACAGAAAAGCCTAAGACCCATTGGAGCTAGTGTCTTATTTGTTTTACTTTTGATCCTACTCCAAACTACATACTAAAACCCAATTGGAGTAGCCCAAAGGCTAGCCCAATTAGATAACCAGTTATAAAGAGAGAAACATACAGAATTTTGAAATATATGAAATGGTTTGTATGTGAGTGCTGGACACTCTCTCATTCTCCTTTGAACACATTCATATAAACTGATTAAGAGACCACACTTCTTGGGCATAAGTGGAATTAGAGTGAAGATTAAAAGTGTTCCCAAGTGCTTCTAATCTTGTTTTGAATTTCACCGCATCAAGGTACACTCTCTTGTCCTTATATTCTGAAACTTACATAGTACATGTTATCAATTGTGAATGAAGTAGATTCATTAATTTTTCGTTGCGTATGTTTTGTATGCAATACAAACATGTATTTTCCCAATAGTAACGTCTATAAGCTTTCCTTAAAATAAGGATGAAGCAAAGAAAAATAAACCTAAGGTATATTCGTCTAATCAATGGACGAGGAAAAACATGTACGTAAAAATACTTAAAATCCATGGATGAATTTGACCAGCCAAACAGTCCGATCTTTGGACGAGTAAATGCTGGAAACGTCTTACCTAAAGACGAAAAAAGGACCATCCAGCCTATGGAAAAGGGATAGTGCAAGCTATAAGTCAAATTTATGGACGAATAAAGCTAGCAAAAGAGATACCATTCATAGACGAGTTATACTTAGAAAACATAAAGAATGGTAGAGGTGTTGAGCATGAAAAATTTATCCTAACATGGACGATGTAAACAAAGGAAATTCATTCATACAGACAGAACGATATAAAATGTCTTCATGAGTGGACAGACCACACTTAAAACCATAGAAATAGCATGGGCGATGTAAACAAGGGAAATTCGTTCATACATAAAGCATACAACATGTTCAACACCAAATGAGGAATGAAAATTGAAGTAGACATTCATTCATAAAATTTAAAGAAGGGTAGATGACCATCATCCAAAACCCTTGAGTTATTCAAAGCCAATGAAGGCAATTGTATTTGTTGCTCGTCCATAAACTTGGATGAGAGAATTGCACTTAAATGAATTTTAAAAGGTAAACGGGCACTTCCAACAAGCTAAAATAAATAAATTTTTCTAAAAAAGAAAATAAATTACTGGGATAAACCATTAGGGGCATCACCCTTAGACTTTGGGGCTGGCATCAATGGCATCCTAGGCAGGTTCAGTTGAAGCATCGTCCACCACGTTAAAGTCCTCAGAGCTTGTCGAAAGCAGGGAACTCTCCGTGGCAGTGGGGATCTTGAAGGAGTCAAAATCAATCTCAGGGTAGGCTTCATTGGCATCAGAATGGAAGTCCTCATAACCAGTAGCATAATGACAATCTAGACAGTTCTTGAACTCGTCTGACCTCATAAAGGCTGTGATGGCTTCCTTCTGAGCCTTCTCCATAGACGAAGTGAACCCTTGGACCTTCACCTCAAGGTGAGTGACACGAGTCTCCTTCTCAATGGAGTGTGCCTTAAGTTCCTCCACTTCATTCTTTAGCTTTTGCTCAATTCTCTGTAGACGAGAGAGCTCCTCAATCAGCTTGATTACTTCCCCCTTCTTCAAGAGGACCTCGTTAGTCAGCTCCTTACTCTTCTCCTTGGTAGCCTTAGCCTCATTACAAAGCTCCTTGGCTTGAGTGGACACAGTGTAAAACTTCGACGTGGCCTGAAAAATAGATGGACGAAGGAGAGTTAGAAATTTTCCTTAAATTTCTTAGAAAATAAAATAGAGATAATGAAAAACTACTTACCTTGAAAAGGTCATGGATGGCAAAATGCTCAAAGCCCTTCACTGACATGTTGTAGTAAGCATTCACCTCATTTTTAGTGACGAGTCCTTTAAATGACCTTCAAGCATAACCCTTGTCCAACACCAAGTTAGGAGGACGCTTGGTTGGCTCTGAAGGATGAGTCCTATGAGGAGTTTTGGCTGCAGGAGGAGGAAGATTCTCAGGCTAGATTGATGGAATGGTCTAGACGGGTATCATGTTCACTGCTGAGTCGTCCAGGTCTACCGCCGTAGGAGGGAATTTTGGAACCTTGGGGGAAGGAGTCTTGCCAGACTTTTGCTTCTTAGAACCTTGATGAGTTGGAAGGTCACCAAGGTCCATAGAACTGGATATGCCCTTCCTCTTCCCAGCCTGGATGATAGGCTTCTGGACGACCAAGGGGGTAACATCGTCTTGGACCTGGACGTCCTCTTCACCATCAGTGCCATTAGCAACACCTTTCCCTTTATTTTCTTTCATAATAGTTAACCATGTGATGGAGAAGACATAGAGTTAATGACATATATATATATATATATATATATATATATATATATATATATATGATAGTGAATGAATGGACGAAGCTTACTTCGACGAGTGGTCTCCTCATGTGCAAGATTCTCTGTAGTAGGCTCAAGGCCAAGTCCCCAAATAGCTAAACGACTAAGAGTCACCAAGCTATGGAAGGACCTCTCAGGGAAGGCATGAGCTCTATCAATACGCTCCAAATGAAAATTATCCAAATGTGGATGAGTGACAACTACACAAACACAAGAATAGAGTTAGATGAGGAAAAGATAAAACAAAGTAAATAAGCAAAGGAATAAGAACATATCCTCAAGAAGAAGACGACCTAAAGGGCTGGTAAAAGGAGGGAAGGGGGCACTATTTACATCAACTAGGTCCCCAGCCTAATTTCAAGAAATAAAAAGGAATTCTTTCTTCCAAAGTCTATCAGAAGAACTACAGCCCCTAATCAAACTAAATTGGGGACCTCTAAACGAGAACTGGTAAAAACCAGTAGATTGTTTAATTTCTAAGGGTTTATAGCAATAAAGGAACTTGTCCACTATGATTGGACGGTTCCCCTCAAGCGCCTTACGCTATAACACTTGCATGGCAACTATCGTTCTCCATCCATTAGGATTGAGCTGGTTTGGTCCAATACCCAACCTATGGAAGAGACTTCTACAAAAAGAGTTTAAAGGAAACCTAAGACCTGCTAGGAGATAAGAGGTATAAACACCAAAACCAGAAAAAGGAGAACAACACCATTCCCCCTCTTCAAGTAGACAAGGTCTAAACTCACAAGGAATTTGGTATCTACCTACAAGGTTATTCAATCTACTTGCTTCCAGAGTAGACGCTACCTCAGGGGCACAACTATAGATTACATTTTCTTCCTTTTCTTCGTCTTGAGAAGGACTAGGTGACCTTCTAGATGAGCTAGCCTCAGCCCCAAAAGCCATCCTACATTGCATCTCCTGGAAATCCTTTAAAGGAAAACCAAGGACCCCAGACGAATAATGCTCATCTAGGGAACTACTATCACTACTACTACTAAAACTACCTTCACTACTACTCTCATAGCTACCACCACTTCCAGAGGACATGATACTCGTTTATCTCTCTCTTAGTACTACAACTAGATGCAGACATAATTAGAAGAATGAATAAGATGAAAACCTAAGGATGAAGGGAAGGAAGTACCTGACGAGACTAGAGACGAGGACTAGACGAGGCTCTTGGACGAGATGGCCAAAAGGAAATTATCTAAAAAGTAAAGGGTAAAAGAGTGAATGCACATATTTATAGGGCCCAGAGGGGGGTTAACGAAGCGACGTGGACCAACCAGATGCTGACACGTGGCATTTTTCTCAAAAAGATGAATTAACGTGACAAGTCAACCAATGAGATTATGACATGTGGCACAATCTGGAATAATAAAATTCAACCAGAGTAAGTACGACACGTGGCATAACAATTGACCATTAAAATGTTGACACGTGTCAAAAACCAATAATTATACTACAGTGTTCTGGACAACCCTTGGACAAAGGGGGCAACTGATGGTAAACTAAAAATTGAACTATCTCCAGTTCATCCACAAGGTCATCCAGGACCAAAAAGGTTAACCTAACATAAGAAGGTCGTCCACCATCAGGAGGTCGTTTGTGGGTATGAAGGTCGTCTATCAGGGAAGCACTTGGGCAACCTCTTAACACTTAGAAAATTTTTAGAATGGATTTATGTACAAAAGCTTATGATTCGGACCACATTTTACTATTTTGAAGTAATGAGCAAAATCCTTATTCATCGCTATAAACTTTCCACTAAGTTCTTAACTTCTAATGGCAGTTGTAGAAGATAAAATTGAACCTTCTAACTTCTATACCAGTTGTGGAGGTTAAGTTTGAACCTTCTAACTTCCATACACGTTGAAGAAGTTACCAAACAAGTAACCACTACAAAGCTCACTATATAAGGACTCATCCACATCAAATGAAAGTAAGTTTCCACTACTCTTAAAGTTGGAATTCTTGAGTTCTAGAGAGAAAAACTTGTTGGAAAATCTGGTTTTGTATCTCATACAAAATACACAGTGGAAGCAACAAACATAGATCTATTTCATTCATGATTGATAACATGCACTATGTAAATTTCAGAATTTAAGAACAAGATAGCGTACCTTGGTGTGGTGAAATTCAAAACAAAAGATTATAAGTACTTGGGAACACTTTTAATCTTCACTCCAATTCCACTTTATGCCTAAGATGTGTAGTCTCTCAATCATTTTTCAAGGGAGAATAATCAAGTGGCTTCACTCACACATACCCATCATTTCACAATGATGTCTCTCTTTTCTCTTTTTTTCTAATAAAAAATTCTGTATGTTTCTCCCTTTATATTTAACTGATTATCTAATTGGGCTAGCTTATTGGTTTCCAATTGGGCTTTAGTGTGTGGCTTGGAGTGGGACTAAAAAGGACCAATAAGACATTAGCTCCAACGGGCCTTGGACTTTTCTGTCAACTTTTGACAAGTCCAAAGTTACTATTAATTATATTTAATACCACTCTATAAATATAATTTCACTCTAAGCCTTATTAATAAATTATATCCCAAGACTTTATTCTACATGCAACCCATTCATAAAATATTCGTAGTAATACAAAGTCATGAATGAAAACTGCCATTTTGTGGATTACTACATCTTACTCTTTGAGTACCTAGTTTAATCTTTTAAAGCTATTCATCATATATTTATGAAATCTAATTTCATAAATATATACTTTAGTAATTTCTTAACAAAGTGGTTAGGTCTAACTCTCCGAATAACTGAACCCATTAAACTTATCTCAAGGGAATATTTTATATATCCGTTAAGAGATTATGAATTCCATCTTGAGAATATATGTTCCATCAACACCAAATGTGGCTACCCAACATACTGAGGTTTTGACCATTACTTTAGATCTCACTTCTGATATATCAAAGCAACCTACATTTTATGATTAGGTCCATTATTCTCCCAAGATTAAGAGTTCATGCAAATAGAAGTCGTAAGATTTATTATTTATTTGACAGTCGTTAGGAGAATAATAAATCTCATAGCGGTCCAATTCAATATGTCTTAACTCTTAAAACATATCAATATATCAACTAGAAGTCTCTACTTCCATGATCAAGACAAATCATCTTAGTTGATATGTTATAGTTTTTGCAAATGAAATGCCCAATTTCATCACCAACTACGAACTAAAATTTTGAGTTTACAAAGAACTTGTGATTTATATCTTCTGAGACTTTTCACATAAATCATATACTATGCATCTCATGGACTATATGATAATGTCCGAATATTCATGTTACCATTATTTTAGATAATAATAAAACGACTTTATTAATCACAACAATAAGTCATACATAATGTCATATATAATAACATGCATAATATCATACAATAGGATTTAAGGGCACTAATCCTAACAATCTCCCACTTGCCCTAAAGACTATTGTGCACTAATTTAACTCCCATTCCTTCCAAATGTGATTCAAAAGTCCTTTGAGGCAAGGCTTTGGTAAAGGGATCTGCTAGATTATTTGCACTTTCAATCTTTGCCACCACTACATCTCCACGAGCAACAATGTCTCGAATGATGTGGTACTTTCTCTCAATGTGCTTTGCTTTCTTATGATTCCTTGGATCTTTGGATTGTGCAATCGCTTCACTATTGTCACAAAACAATGTAATAGGAACTTGCTCCATTCTCATTACACCAAGATCAGAAAGGAATTTCTTGAGCCAAACAGCTTCCTTTGATGCTTCACAAGCAGCAACGTACTCAGCTTCCATGGTGGAGTCTGCAATACAAGATTGCTTAACACTCCTCCAAGTTATGGCTCCACCTCCCAAGATGAAAACACATCCTGAAGTGGATTTTCTGAAATCTAGATTCGATTGAAAGTCTAAATCTGTATAGCCAATGGGAATCAAATCCTCACATTAGTAAACAAGCATATAATCTCTCGTTCTTCGAAGATACTTGAGAATATGATTTATAGCTTGCCAATGTTTTGGTCTTGGATTTGATTGATATCGGCTGGCCATGCCAACTAAATAACAGATATCTGGTCTAGTACAAAGCATGGCATACATGAGACTTCCTACTGCAGAAGCATAAGGAACTTGTCTCATCATATTTTCTTCCTCTTGAGTTTTAGGCCTTTGGTCATCAGACAGAGGAACTCCATGTTTAAAAGGAAGTAATCCCTTCTTGGAGTTTTGCATGCTAAACCGTTCTAAAACCTTATCTATATATCTAGCTTGTGATAAGCCTAACATCTTATTCTTGCGATCTCGCCAAAGCTTGATCTCTAGAATAAAGTTTGCCTCACCTAAGTCCTTCATATCAAATTGGCTTGACAACCAAACCTTTACTGATGACATTATCCCTACATCATTCCCAATGAGTAGAATATGATCAACATAAAGCACTAAGAACATTACTACTTTATCTCAATGTCTTTTGTACACACATGTTTCATCAAGATTTTGTTCAAAACCAAATGACTTGATTGCTTGATCAAATCTGATGTTCCATGACCTAGATGCTTGCTTAAGTCCATAAATAGACCTTTTCAACTTGCATACCATATCCTCCTGGTTCTTTGCTACGAAACCTTCTGGTTGCATCATATAGATTTCTTCTTCAAGATTGTCATTTAGAAAAGCAGTCTTGACATCCATTTGTCAAATCTCATAATCATAATGAGCAGCAATGGATAAGAGAATTCTGATGTTAAGCTGAGGCTAGGCAGTGTAATGGTGGCCTGTGGTGACGTCATGCGAGGCTGACGATCTGTGCAGCGCTGTGGCTGACCGTTGACTCCATTTAGTACTTAGTACCCTCTCTCTCAATCTCTCCACTCCAATCACTCTCTCTTGGTATTTGACTCTCTCTCTCTCTTGACTCTCTCTCTCTCTCTCTCTCTCTCTCTCTTTTTTTTTTTTTTAAATTTTATCTGAAACGGTTTCTAGGGTTAAAAGTGTTAATGGGTTTAAAAAAAAAATTGGGTTAGGCTTGGGGGGGCTGGTCAGGGTTGGGCTAGGGGGGCCCGGTAAAGGTTGGCTGGGCTTAAAGTATTATATATAACTAAATTTTTTATTATTTTTTGGGCCAAGGGGGGCTCGGGCCCCTACTAGGTCTGTCCCTAGCTCAAGATATACTATAATTAATAGGGTTTATGTTGCATCAAAAGTCCCCAGTGCCATTACTTTTACACAGATTTTACTTCTAATCTAGGATTGGATTTGGAGGAATGAGATTTTTTTTTAAAATGGTGAATGGCAGTTCAATCTGTAGTTTGTAAACTTGTCAATGTGAAATTATCGTTTTTGTGTGTGTCTGTCTGTCTGTTTAGCCATATATGTAGGACACTTTTGCTCATTCTCTCTTACTTTTCAAGCATCTAGTTTGTATGCCCTCTGATCACTATTATTAAAAAGTTCTACTGTTTTTTATTATGTCCACGAAGATGCATATTGGAATTAGCATGATTATTATCAACAAAAATTACACAAAAGATGCATGAAAATGACCTATATTTCTTGTTCAATGTAATGATTAATTGTTCGTAATGTATATTGGTTAGAGCAAGAATATATACTAAATGCTTGATGTGAATAAGATATATCAAGGATGTTGCTAGCATCTTAAACCATATGGGTAAGTCAGAATTTCATTTTTTGATCATGATTAAGACATAAAAGTTTTTAAAACATTTGAATTACCGACTACTAATTGGGTGTAAGACAAACTTCCTAATACATGCATGTTAGGTATTGAATGTCATGTTATTAATTTGTGGTGGTCTCTTAAGGTACGTAATTGTTAATGTTTTGATCCACACCATGGTGAACCACCTCAGATCATGATCATGTGAGTTCACGCTTAAAAGGAAAAGGAAAAATAAGTTTAAAAATAAAAAAAAGTCACATAAAAATATGTTGCTAAAATATTATTTGAATTCGTGTGTCTTCAAATAGGAGGACATCAAACCATCCCACAAATATTACCGGCAAAAATGTTCTTTCTCAAGATTCATAGTTTGAAATAGTATTACCACCGCGCACTCTTGATGCGGTGGTCACTCCACAAGTATAAGTGCTTATGGTGTGTAGGGGGAAGAGTCAGGGTTCAAGTTTCCAGAAGAGAGTTTCACGTCCATATAAACTTAAATTAGGTTAGAGTAAAAATTCTGTCTTGTATATTAAAAAAAAAAAAAAAAAAAAATTGAAATAGTGTTTGGTAAAGTTTTTCGAAAATGGAAGGAATATATGCCACGTAAACAAAAGTAAGCTAATAGGTAGTCATCATGTTTTATTATAGAAACTAATTAAAATGGTAAGTACTTGAGGAACTACGCGTGTGTACGCGTGTGTTTGGCAAAAATTAAAAAACCAGCTTATTTTACTATTCAGCTTATTTTTGCTACTATACACGGGCCCCACTGCATTTTTTGGTACTATTCATGGGTTTCACTGTAATATTTTAGCTAACTTTTACATTTATCTATAGTACTTTCAGTAAAAAAAATTTAATTTTAGCAAAATAAACTAATCTCAAATAGTGGCCGAACTACAAAGTTTTGAGCTTTATAGTATGGCTTTTATTGAAGAATCGGTGTAGGTCTTTTATTCCTTTCCGGAAAAGAAATACACAAAATGGTACCTTTGGATTTCAAAAAGGCCTTTCACGAGTGTTTTATAAGCTAGAATAAAGTTGAGACGACAGAGGAGAGTTTATGGTGTGCTCCTTTAAAGATTAGTTGAACCCACCTACATTATTGTCTAAAGTGAATATTATTATATATAATAATAAGCCCCATTTATTGACATGCTTTCTTGTCTCCAAGACCATTCTTTCCTTTCATGCTAGCTCAGTGGCCAACACGTACACATGACTCAAAGGCAATTCTCCATTGTAATTTTGTAAACGATAATGGCTGCCAATGAGGTTGAGATGCCGCAAACTCCTGTTGATATGTCCAATTGTGCGTCAGTAGGTTAGCCTTGTCATCATCCCTTCGGCTAATATAGGCACATTTTGCGTTTTACACATATCGTGACTGATTAGGGAGCAGATTCATTATACTTTTGTTTTTATTTAATTATTAGAGACCACCTTTGAGTTGAGTCATGGCCCCTTAATTTGGTAATGTAAGGCTAGCTCAATCTGCTTTGCGGAATATAGCAGTTTCCAACTTTTTCCACCACATGGAAAATTAGTACCAAAAATATTTTTCCTAATGAAAAACAATAACCTTTTACTAGAGAGGAGGAAAACAATTTCCTCTTCTCTAACACAAGAAGTTGTCTTGAAACCAACACAAGCTTGCGCTGCCTCACTCGAATCACTAACCATCATTCTTGCCATTATCTTTCCAAGGTGACCCCACTACATTTTCCAACTTAATTTGTGTCATTTGTGCTCCTTGCTAGTCATCCTTTGATTTTTGATGGCCTTTATCAGTAATTTACCCAATTAAGAATTTTGTAATAAATCCATTGGTTCTATAAAAAAAATTGAATGGAATTGACTCAAGAATTTGTTGGTTTTTACGGGAAAAGAATGAGAATTAACTTAATTTGAAGTTGTCACCTTCCAAAAGAGAAGAAGAATAAGAAAGGGAAACGGAGAAAGAAAATCTTGAACAAGGAAATTGAGAAGTTGCATCATATTTCTGCAATCTATTCCATGATAAGTTCCAACCTTTTACAAGGGTATTTATATATTTACAAACTTATTTCTCATAGGTTAACTCGTTACACGTGTTGATTGAATTTCACGTGTTAAATGGTAATGCCTAACTATAACTAACTACTACTAATTGGGCATGTGCTAACTTCTAATTAACTCATATATCATATGGTAATTGTGCTTTAATACGTTAGAACATGTGTTACCAGTGCAATTCTAATGGGGTATGGTCACATAGCATCCATGTCTGGGGGAAAATGGGCTTCTGCCCTTATTTTTTTAAAATATTCAGTAAATTGTTCCTGTTTTGAAACTATTAAGCATTGTGTTCTTGTTTTGAAATTCGATTTTTAAAAAGTCGAGTTTCCCATAGAACTCAATTTTATGATTATCGAGTTCTAGGTAAGTTTTTGCCACGCTAGAGGAGCACCTATCAGATGATTGAAACTTACTTAGAAACTCGATTTTTAGAAAATCGAGTTTCAAAACAATGACACAAAGCTTAATAGTTTCAAAACAGAAACATTGTGCTAGATATTTTTAAAAAAGACAAAAATAAACTTTTGGTCCCTACATTTTGGGCCGATTCTCATTTTGGTCCCTAAATTGATTTTGCTACTAATGTAGTCCCTAAAAAAAGAAAATCGATTCTATTTTAGTCCCTGCCGTCAACCTACTAACGGAAACCTCCTACGTGGCAGAAGGAGTGCTATACTTGTTGACATGGCACTGACGTGGTCATTAAAATATTATTAAAAATAATTATTTGGCATTTTTAAATGCCACGTCAGCATTTTAATTTTTTTAAACAAAGACATGTCAGAAAATTTATATAAACAAAGAAACTAAATTAAAAATAAATATAAAAAAAAACCTTAAATCTAATTTAATTAAAAAAAAATTGTTACTTTTCATTATTATTTTTCATAAGAACATTACAACTTGTTCTTCATGTTCTTCCTAGATTAAACCCAGCAAGATCTTTTCATTATTATTTTTCATAAGAACATTACAAGAACTCAAACCCAAATTATTAAAAAAAAAGTTGTTACTTTTCATTAGTTTTTGTAAGAACACAAGAACGTTACAACTTGTTCTTCCCAGATTTCTCAATTTTAATTTTAATTAAAAAAAAACAAACAAACAAAAATAAATTAGATTTAAAGATTGAATCTCTCATCGTTGGTTGGGTAAACAAAGAAAATAAAAGAAAAGAAAAAAACAAATTATCATCTCTCACTCTTTCATTGTTGAACCCGAGCTCTCCCATTCATTCCCGACAAGAACAACTCTCTCAGTCTCAAGACCCAAACAGCATGACTGCTCAAAATCAAGATTAACTTTCTTGGTCTCAAGACCTAAATAGCATGACCCACAAGACGAACCCCAGCAAAACCTAGCAAGACCCAAATAGCATGACCCACAAAACTCATCCCACAATCCAAACCCCAACAATCCAAGACGAACCAACTCCACTCTTTGAGTTGGTTCATGTTAATCTCAATTGTGCCAATCTGGCTCAAGCGTTAAGGTTGCATTTTTCGATGAAAAAGAGTGCCGCCACTTCGGTGGTGGAGGTGGACTCATTGGGGTCGGCGGAGGAGGTTAGGTTTGTGGAGGATTTGGTGTCCAATTGGATTCTTCTACACCCGATATTGACCTATGGCGAGCAGATCAAGAGGCCGATCTTTGAGGTTTGTTGTTGGTGTGGTCGATTGGTTTGTTTGTGTTTGGTCTCTATTTGGTCGGTTGGGTCCATTGATGATTTTGGTTGGGTTGTGATCTAGGTTTTGTTTGTGTTTGGTTTCTGTTTGTGATCTGGGTCTTTGTTTGTGTTTGGTCTCTATTTGTATTTAGCCTCTATTTCTTTTGTTTTTTTTCATTTGTGTTCTTGTGATCTGGGTTTGAGTTCTTGGTTGTTGGGTTTGTGTTCTTGTGATCTAGGTTTGAATTATTGGTTGCTGGGTTTATTCTAGGAAGAACATGAAGAACAAGTTGTAATGTTCTTATGTTCTTACGAAAAATAATGAAAAGTAACACTTTTTTTTTTATAATCTGGGTTTGAGTTCTTGTAATGTTCTTATGAAAAATAATAATAAAAAGTTCTTGTTGGGTTAGATCTAGGAAGAACATGAAGAACAAGTTGTAATGTTCCTATGAAAAATAATAATGAAAATTAACAATTTAAAAAAAAAATTAAATTAGATTTAAGTTTTTTTTTCTAATTTAATTTCTTGTTTATATAAATTTTATGACGTGGCTTTGTTTAAAAAAATTAAAATGCTAATGTGGCATTTAAAAATTCCAAATAATTATTTTTAATAATATTTTAATGGCCATGTCAGTGCCATGTCAGCAAGCATAGCACTCCGTCTGTCACGTAGGAGGTTTCTGTTAGTAGGTTGATGGGAGGGACCAAAATAAAATCGATTTTCTTTTTTTAGGGACTACATTAGTAGCAAAATCAATTTAGGGACCAAAATGAAAATCGGCCCAAAATATAGGGACCAAAAGTGTATTTTCGCCTTTAAAAAATAAGGGCAAAAGCCCATTTTTCCCTCCATGTTTGATAGGGTTGCTCTTCCTCAAACAGTAGATGAAGTTAAAGCTATGGTGCATTTAGTGCTTTACTCTTTCCTTAGGAACCCAGCCTCTTTCTATCATACTTGAGGGTGATTCTATAATAGTCATCAAATCGCTGTTAAGCGAGGAGATTTCTTTTGCTTCATATGGTTATCTTGTAGATGAGGTTAAACTTCTAGCAGATACCTTTGTTTAGGTTAAATTTTCTTATATTAGCAACAAAGGTATCTTCAATGTAGTATCCCATATACTCACTTTTATTTAACGCCTTACACTTCGTTAAACTACACATCTCATATCACAATTTGAATTTCATCTTTATCAGAGGATTAGAAGGTTCCCCCTGCTTCTCTTTGTTGTTAAGTTGATGTTTAAGATTTACCAAAGACTACAATAAATCAACTTTGGACATAAAAGACTTAAACTGAAAATGAGAGAAGAAAGGAAAAAAATATTTTCTATCTAATTTTCTTAATATTATTTGCTATCTATACTAAGTACCATTTTGGAGATAATTATGACCGATGAGAATTATTCCTTTTCCCTTTTGTTATTTTTATTTATTTATTTATTTATTTTTTGGGTGCATAGGTAGAGAAAGGTAGGAAGAGGATAGTTAACGGGCAGTCTAGGTCACAATCATATTGTTGTAGTATTAGGCATGATCTTATGAACAAATCAAATAAAAGGTAGTGGTTCGCTCTGCTTACTTATTTCCCTTCTATTAGGGGTGTGCACGGATTGGGTTAGGTAGATAGAGGGCAATATTTTTAACCAACCTGTCAATAGCATGTTGAGAAAATTACAATCCGCCACTGACCCACCAATCTATGAATCGGCGGGATGGTTGAAAATCTTAACGGTTTCAACTCGGTGATTTGAGCAAGTTGATAAATTCAATTGACTAAATAAAATTATTTTAATTAAATTAGATGATTGTTTACTCCCTTAAAGAAAAAAAATACAATTTTTATTAAAAATAATTACAAATACTACATTATTTTTTATTAGAATGACAAATTTTATCACACTAAAAAGAAAAACATCTCATCAAAATCTAAAGTTAGACGTGTACATAATAACAAAATCTTAGAGTGGCTAGAGTTTATTAGGGTAGAGAAATGTGAAAATGAAAAAATAAAAAGAAAGAGAAAGAGATAAGAGAAATAAAGTGGGTGCGTATATGAGATAAAGTTTGCAAGATGACAATATGTGTGTGTGTGTGTGTGTGTGTAGGTGGGCGGGTCAGGTTGTGGCGTGTTATAAATATCTCAACCTGCCATCCAACCCAACCCACTAAATAATCTATCTAACTTGCCCAACCGACCAGCCTTACTTAATGACCCGCATAGGTTGGGTCAGGTTAGTGCAGGTTAGGCAGGTTGGCAAGTTATGTGGTTTTTTTGCACAGCCCTACCTTCCAATCCTCAACTTTTTTAAAAATAGAAACCATGAATGAATAGAATATTAAACCAAACAAACAAGATTTGAGTAAAAATGAAGTTCAACGACATTACTTAGTCTCCTTTATAAAGAGTATTAAGATTCAAAGTTTCCTCTTCACTGGAATAAACACTAATAAAATAATGAAAATATTTTCAAGTTTGACCAAATTTTACAATGAAATAAACACAAATAAAATAATGAAAATGTTTTCAAGTTTGACCGAATTTTACAATGAAATAGACACAATAAAATAATGAAAATGTTTTTCTAAAGTATTTTACTGTGAAACAAATGGAGCATTATAGTTCATCTTTCTCAGGTTGTAGTTGATCATCCAAAACAATTTATGTAAGGTTGAGGTTTTGAGAGAACAGTGCTAGAATGATGAATAGAAGGCACCGAAAAAGAGGAAGAAAGATTCTTAGAACCCCGGCTCTAATACTTTGTAAGAATTGAAGAAAATTGTGTATTTATTTAGAGATAATTAAAATACACCGCTAATCCCTTAGTTCGAACCATTTATCCTCTAAACCTCTCAAACACTTTGTATGTATGAAAGTGCTAATAAAATTGTGTACTGAATGATGAAAAAAGCTATTCATTATATAAGCTTATCGACATAGGGCAATAGTACAGAAGTACCATTGTACAATACAAAAGGTAAAATAATAAATTGTGTATTGAATGATGAAAAAAGCTATTCATTATATAAGCTTATCGACATAGGGCAATAATACATAAGTACCATTGTACAATACAAAAGGTAAAATAATACAATGTACTACAGTTATATTGATACCATAAATCTAGCTATAATGTGCTTGGGCCAATTTGGCCTAACAAACTCTATTGTCAAAATCTTCTCCCCTCGTCCCGTGTATATGTGTTAAAATACTTAGTATTATAAAAAAAAAATTAAAAATTAAAAAAATTAAAAAAAAAAAAAACTCTATTTTCAAAAAAATTACTACCTTAGAGCATTCCCATCAAACATGTCAAAAAATACAGCATTTAGCATCTCAAAACATTACTTTATTAATTTTAATACTTCACTTTATAATACACCTAACATCAAAAGTTTTATTTTTTTTTTTTTTACCACTTCATTAAAATATTATTTATAATTTATTTTTATTCTCCATGAGACATATCTATCTCTCTTTCTGTTGGGTTAAAAAAATTTAAAAAAAAAAAAACTCTATTGTCAAAAAAATTACTACCTTAGAGCATTCCCATCAAACATGTCAAAAAATACAGCATTTAGCATCTCAAAACACTACTTTATTAATTTTAATACTTCACTTTATAATACACCTAACATCAAAAGTTTTATTTTATTTTTTTTACCACTTCATTAAAATATTATTTATTTATTATTTATAATTTATTTTTATTCTCCATGAGACATATCTATCTCTCTTTCTGTTGGGTTAAAATGAATTGACCCCTTTGCAAATTAATTAATTACCCAAGTTAATTAATTAGTCAATTTACATGCAATATCGTGGTAGCACAAACAAATCACCAAATAACTAAATGCAGCAGAAAATAAATTTGACACGGGTGATTTGTTTACGAATGGGGAAAATCACCAAGGAAAAACCCTACCGAGTGAGTTTAAAGTCACCACTCCCGAGAATCCACTATTATCAATCATAAGCGGTTACAAGTATAAGGAATCTTACCAAACCCTTTGGCCTATCCCAAAATATCAACCTACAGCTGAACCTTTACCCCAATACCCAATTGGACTTGTATTGTAGCGACAATCTCTCCATTCAATGCACGAATCCCAGTACTTGACTAACCAATGATGCACAGATCCCAGTACGTGACTAACTCACCAACTTCAAGAAGATGTTAGCTGTAAAGTTCTTCAGTTCATCAACAACGAAGATCTGGAACCTCCTTGGTCACAAAACCCTTGGCACAAAGACGCAGTAGTTTCTACAGAGAGAATGATGAACTAGACCAATTTCTGCCTCTAGTCACACAATGCATTCAGGGATTCACAATTCCTTGTGCGATGGCCTTTAAAATTGTTAGGACATATGTGGAACTTGTTAGAACGTATGTTATGTAAAATTGGCTAATCCTTTGACAAAACACACTTTACTTGTAATTGGGTAGATCTAGAATGAATTTAGGACTTCAAGGAACAATAGTTCAAGTCTAGTATTGAAGTCATGTAAATCTATCCAAGAAACAAGTAAAGAAGTGTTGTTCATTAAAACTCGATAGATAGATATCTATCGAGGTTTAATGCTTATGCTCAACAGCTGTTCAACAAAAACAGTACCTATCAAGAATTATGAAATTCAGATTTTCAGATCTGTTTTCATGCATATCCGAGTGTATTTGTGTAGGGTTTCTTTTCTCACAACCCTAGACATATATAAGGATTAATTTAAGGGTCGTCTCAAGTGATGCAAAGTGATTATTCATGCATATTGTGACCAGAGACAATTTACCCTAGTTCATTTTTTCTTTGAAGAAGCTACTGTGTCTTTGAGCCAAGGGTTTTGTAACCAAGAAGCTTCTTAATCTTCATCGTTGGATGAAGTGAAGAACTTTGCAGCCAATATCTTCCTCAAGTTGGTGCGTTAGTCACGTACTTGAATCCGTGCATCAATTGGTTAGTCACGTACTTGGAGTCGTGCATTGAAATGAGATATTGTCACTACATTACAAGTCAAATTGGGTATTGGGGTAAGGGTTCAACTGTAGGTTTGTATAAGGTACTGGGATTCCTTTACTTGTAATCGCTTGTTTTGATAATAGTGGATTCTCGAGAGTGGTGACCTTAAATTCACCCAGTAGGGTTTTGCCTCGGTGGTTTTCCCCATTCGTAAACAAATTACCATGTCAAATTTAATTTCCGCTGCATTTAACTTAGTTGGTGATTTGTTTGTGCTACCATGCTTATTGCATGTAATTGAATCTAATTAATTAACTTAGCTAATTAATTGATTAATTTACCAAAGGGGTCAATACATTCTTGGCCTATCAAATGGTATAAAAGCAGGCACACTCTAATTAGGTTTTAATCATTGCTGTGTGATCCATTGACCCTTGTTGTCATGGAAACTCTTGATTGTTTTGATTTGCATGATTTTGTGTTGAATGATGATGATGATATTCAAGATGCCTATTGTAAGCTTTATAATTTTTGTATAAGATCTCTTAAAAGTTCTACAAAATTAAAAGCTAAATTCAAAAAGGTCAAGCTTGAAAAAGATGATTTGATTGCAAAATTGGATGAAGCCAATAATTTGAATGAGAATTTTAAAAATCAAATTTCATCTCAGGTGGACAAAATTAAGAGTTTGGAAGAGCAACTAGTTGAATTTAAAATTGAAGTTGAAAATTAACTAGTACCAAACTTGTTGAGCCTAACTCAAAAGAAAAAGATTTTTATATTCCTCCATTAAAGGAATAATGAAGATTTGAACGATAATATTGCTAGGATAGACAAAGGAAAAAATTATGATGTTAATGCTGAAGTTTCTAAACCTATGTCTAAAACTCCTCCTAGGAAGAATATTCTGAATTTGTCCCCACTTGTCATCATTGTCATATTATTGGTCATATTAGGCCAAATTATCCTAAATTAAGGTCTTCGTCAACCTCTAAGGTTAGACCTCCTTCTAGGAAGCATAGTAGTTTGAAAACTGCTCATGTTTGTCACCATTGTGGTGCTTCTGGTAACACTTGTCCTAATTGTTTCAAGTTGTTTCCTCATAAGCGAGTGTAAAATAGGTCCCATCCTTTATCTAAAGGCTTTGTACCTATTCTTGGTGAGTTATTAAGTTTTGAGCTTTTTGACTCAATTTCAGGGGAATTCCAATTCCTCTATGTCCTTTAGTAGTCATACTAGGACACGTGTATTTTCATCTTCACGGCCAAAGACTCATGTTGTGTGGGTGATGAAGGATCCTAAGACTTAATTGTCTTTCTATTTGTTCTCTGCTTTAATTCTTTCTATCTAAAGTAGGATTCTCTTGCTTGATTTCTTATCTATTTTTGGAATCATGCTTTCATGCATATGCATCTAGCTTTTTTTTTTTTGCTTTATAGTTGTTTGTCTATTGTTGTTTGTGTTTTCAGTTTTTTTTTTTTAATTAAAAAAAATTTTTTTAAAAAAATACAAAAACAATGTGTGTTTGTGTATATTGGTACTTGTGTACCTTGGATGGCCATTGAAACAAAGTTTTCTAAACTTTGTATCTTTTGTAACTTAGATGAGCATCTTAATGCATAACTAAGCAAGTGAGCTTTGTGGCTCGTGTCTGTGATGAGTACAATTAAGTAATCTCTTATACTTAACACTCATATCACTCTTTTTGACTGGAAGGACTAAAAAATCCTAAGAGAAATGCATAAATAACCATCTCACTACTAAAACCCGCCAATCATGACTAACATCTATATGCTTCAGCATAACAAAATTGTGATGTTTTGGCTTAACATAATTGGGTATTTCTTTTCTCTCTTGCTTATATGCACATACATGATATACTCAAAAGAAAAAATATGCAAAGAAAAAAGAATTAAAATGCTTTTAAATATGGTTGCAAGCGTGTTTCTAGGAGATGTGGGAGTTATAGGATGTACCTCGAAAGTGATAGTTCTCATCAAGTAGTTATGATTGTGTGTGAGTTAAATTGATTTTCTCACATCTCAAATTGTCATAATATGAGACACTTATGCACTCTTGCGATGTTTTCACACACAACACGCAAATTCTTTGCTACTTTTGATATATGTGCAAGTACAATATGATTTGGCCATCACAAGGGATACATGTGTTAATTTATACTCTCTAAACTGTCTTGACTTGTTTTTGAAATATAAAATTAATTAGACTTGTTTAGTGTGTGTGTGTATTTTGTATCTATGAATGCTTTGCATTTTTCTTGTTGAGAGATGTTTTTGAAAGCTTAAAATGTTGTTTGGATCTATATTGAGTAGCTTGCTTGATTGCATTCATCTCTATGTGTTTTTCCTCTCTTTGAAAAACTACCTTTTATCAAGCTCGACAGCTTCTGGATAGATCCTCGACAGATTGCTATCTATTGAGCCCTTTGGACTTCTTTTCTCGACAGATCTTATCTTTTTTCGATCCATCGAGCTATCTGGAATTTGTCTCGATAGTTTCTCGACAAATTCTCGATCCATCGAGAAAGATTTTGTTTGGCCAATAGCTTCTCGATAGCTTTTCGATCTGTTAGGACATATGTGAATCATGTTAGACACATATATCAATATAGAATTGGCTAATCCTTTGACAAAACGCACTTTACTTGTAATTGGGTAGATCTAGGATGTGTTTAATACTTCAAGGAACAAGGTTTCAAGTCCAAGTGTTAAAACCATGCAAATCTATCCAAGAATCAAGTGAAGAAGTGCTGGATTTTAAAGCTCAACAGCTAGCTCGACAGATATCATCTATTAAGGTTTAAAAGGCAATTTTTGCCCGATGCTCGATAGCTGCTCGATAGATACCTTATCTATCGAGATTTAAGAAAATCAAATTTTTAGATTTGATTTCACTCCAATCTGTGTATACATGTTTAGGCTTTCTTTTCTCACAACCCTAAACACATATAAAGATTATTTTAGGGCCGTCAAAAGTTGCGCGAGTGTAAAGCAAAGTTTTGTTCATGCAAATTGTGACCGAAGACAGAATTTTTCCTAGTTCATCCTTCTCTTGAAGAAGCTGCTGCATTTGTAAGTTGTTGGATTTTGTGCCAAAAAGCTTCGTGATTTTCATCGTGTGGATGAACTGAAGAACTTTGCAACCAACATCTTTCTCAAGTTGGTGAGTAAGCCGCGTACTGGGATCTATGCATCGATTGGTTAGTCACGTACTAGGAGCCGTGCATTAAAATAAGAGTTGTCACTACAGAACAAGTCCAATTGGGTATTAGGGTAAAGGTTCAATTGTAGGTTGGTATAAAGTATTGGGATTCCTTTACTTGTAACCGCTTGTTGTGATAATAATAGATTCTCGAGAGTGATGACCTTAAAATCACTCAGTGGGGCTTTTGTCATGGAGGTTTTCCCCATTAATAAACAAATCACCGTATCAACTTTATTGTTTGTTGCATTTTATTTTAGTTGGTGATTTGTTTGT
This sequence comes from Quercus aquifolioides, assembly GCA_019022515.1. Lineage (NCBI taxonomy): Eukaryota > Viridiplantae > Streptophyta > Magnoliopsida > Fagales > Fagaceae > Quercus > Quercus aquifolioides. The sequence goes on along the minus strand of CM032335.1, from coordinate 24,960,583 downwards.
GCTACCATGCGTTTTGCATGTTAATTAAGTCAATTAATTAACTTGGCTAAATAAATTGGTTAATTTATCACAAGGGATCAATACATTCTTGGCCTATCAAGTGGTATCAGAGCGAGCACACTCTGATTAGATTTTAATCTTTGCTGTGTGATCCGTTGACCCCTGTTTGTCATGGATAGAGGACAATCTCTTATTATACCTCCTTTATTTGATGGCACCAACTATGCATACTGAAAAGTATGCATGAGAGCTTTCTTGCAGTCTTTAGATAAGAAAGTGTGGCAAGTTGTGGAGATAGGCTAGGCCAAGCCAAAGGAAGCGCCAGTCGATTGGGATGATGCTAAGATCAAGGCGGCTAACTTTAATAGCAAGGCATTGAATGCTTTATTCAGTGTAGTCATGAATGAGGAGTTCAAGAAGATATCCTCCATCCACTGAAACTGTGAAGGAAGTGTGGACTATCCTCCAGACAACCTATAAAGGAACCAAGGCTGTCAAGGATTCAAAGTTTCAAAGGCTCACTACAAGTTTTGAAAAGATCAAGATGGAAGAGAATGAGTCGTTTGATGAGTTCTATGCCAAGCTCAAGGACATAGTGAACTCAACCTTTAATCTTGGGGAAATCATTTTCGAACCCAAGATTGTTAGAAAGGTGCTCAGATCTCTACCCAAGAGATTTAATGCCAAGATCACCACTATTAAGGAATCAAAGGACATTGACAAAATTCCTTTGACAGAGTTGGTTGGCAATCTGCAGACCTATAAGTTGGGTTTAACAAGGATTGGGAAATCTAGCAAGGGAAAGAGCATGACATTGAAAGGCAAGAGTAGTAACACAGATGAGTCTTCAGATGATGAAGATTCTAAAATTAAATCCTACATCACAAGGCAATTTAAAAAGTTCATAAAGAATGCCCATGGTAAAGGATTCGACAAAGACCGCAAGTAGTGCAGCTCGTCTCAGTTCAAGAGCCAAGACAAAGGGAAGAAGGATGCTAGGGATGGTGGCCAGTACACTGTTCCCTCAGGACCAAAGTGTTTTGGGTGTCAAGGCTTTGATCACATGAAACAAGAGTGCCTTACATATCTCAAGACTATTGGGAAGAGTAAGGCACTTGCTACTACTTTGAGTGACACTGAGCCTGAGGATGATTCGAACAATGAGGATGATGGAATCCTAAATGCCTTCACTGCCACTGTAAATCCTACTGAGGGGATTGTTGAAGATATGGATGATGAAGAGGACTTGGTAGATTCTAAGTTCAAGAAAATGGATGATCAAGATGATATCCATACAGCCTATGAGAAATTGTACAAGGTTTCTAAAAAGCATAAGAAACTATATAGGTTGGCCAACAAGAAGCTCAGTGATGTGGGGCTTGATCGAGAAAAGCTTTCCACAAAGTTTGATGAAGCCAATCAGACTATTGGAGCATTGAGATTTGAGAATAATTTCTTGGTTGAGAAGACCAAGAAGCTTGAAGCAGAGCTGTTTCAAGTTAGAGCTTAGCTAGAGAGGACTTCAAGTGCAAAGCTTGATGAGATGCTTAGCCTTCACAAATATGCTTCTGATCGAACTGGTTTAGGGTACGGTTTCTCTTCTCCTAATATTGCTTCTTCTAGCACTACTGTTTTTGTTTCTCCTGCTAATAATGTTGACTCTGAGAACATTGATGTCAAAACTGTTTTAGCTAGTGAGAACATAGACAAGAGTAAATCTACCTTAGAAGCACCCCCTAAAATTGCTAAGAAAGAGACTAAAAATCCTAGGGCTAAGAAGGGCAATACTTAAAAGCCTAAACAGAAGAAGCAGCATCTCTGTCATCATTGTGGAGCAACTAGACATACTTGACCTAATTGCTATAAGTGGTTAGCTACTCAACAAAGCAATAGTATGATCTCATCGGGATACCAGAATCAGTTTCCATCCTCCTTTACTTCTCTTGGATATCTACTCAAAGCCCTCATGTTCCTTTTGAACTTCAACGGTTTCAATTCTTCCCCCTCATTGCCGGTTCAAGGGTTTGCTAAACGAAAAGGTTCTTCCAAAGTGTGAAAGGAAAAAGGCTCGAAGTGATTTAGTCACTTTTCTCTCACTCCCTTGTATTTTTGCTTGTATTACTTGTATGTTTTGCTTTATAGTTTTGAGTAAGTCTAGTTTTATGCTTTGCTTTATTTAACATGTTTTTGTTTGTTTATTTTCAATTTGGCTTTATTTTTTTTAATAAAAATAAAAATTGAAAAATTAGAAAAGTACAAAAACAGTGTGTTTTGTGTACATTGGTACTTGTGTACCTTGGATGGCCATTGAAACAAAGTTTTCTAAACTTTGTATCTTTTGTAGCTTAGATGAGCATCTCTATGCACAACTAAGTAAGTGAGCTTTGTGGCTCGTGTTTGTGATGAGTAAGATTAAGTAATCTCTTGTACTTAACTTTCATATCACTCTTGTTTGACGGGAATAACTAAAAAATCCTAAGAGAAAGGCATAAATAACCATCTCACCACTGTTGCCTACCAATCATGAAATGACATCTGTATGCTTCGGCATAGTAAAAGTGCAATGTCAAAAGCTTAACATAATTGGGTATTTCTTTTCTCTCTATTATATGCCCATGCATGGTTTGCTTAAAAGAAAAATATGCAAAGAAAAATAAAAGCAAAAAGAATCAAAATATTTTATATATGATTGCAAGCGTGTCTTCTAAGAGATGTGGGAGTTATAGGAGGTACCTCGAAGGTGATAGTCCCCATCAAGCAGTTATAATTGTGTTTGAGTTAAAGTGATTTTCTCAAATCTCAAATTGTCATAACATGTTGACACTCATGCAATTTTGCAATGTTTTTCACACACAACACGCAATATTCTTTGCTACTCTTGATACATGTGAAGGTACAATGTGATTTGGCCATCACAAGAAATACACATGTTAATGTATGCTCACTAAAATGTCTTGACTTGTTTTTTGAAATATAAAATTGGTTAGACTTGTTTAGTGTGTGTGTTTTGGATCTAAAATGCTTGACATTTTTCTTGTTGAGAGATGATTTGGGTGTTCAAAATGTTGTTTGGATCTTTAGTTGAGTAGCATGTTTGATTGCATTCATGTCTGTGTTTTTCTTTTCCTTTGAAAAACTATTTTTAAGCAATCTCGACAGTTTCTTGATACCTCTCGACAACTAGGCTATCTATCGAGCCTCTTGAGCTTCCTTTCTTGATAGCTGTTATTGGAATTTTGATCTATCGAGGTTTTTGAGAATCAGGCTCGATAGCTACTTGACAGCTTCTCAATCCATCGAGGAAGTTTCCGTATGCTTAATAGATGCTTAATAGCTTCTCGATCCATCAAGCTCACTTTGCTGTGGACACCTCTCGATAACTTCTCAATAGCTGCTCGATAGCTCTTTCTGGCAAATTTTATTTCTTGACAGCTCTCGACACCTCTCGATCCATCGAACAGTGTATGTTTCTATATATAGGATTAGCATGATTTACATCTCATTTCTCTCCATCTCTCTCGATCCTTGGTGTCTTCTTACCTTCCCAGACACCTCTATCTACTCTAAACCTCATTCCCAAGTGTTTTTCAACCTAGATTGATTCTTTCTTCACTAGTAAGATCTTGTTTTCCCTCTTTTTCATGCATTTCATTCATATAGAATCTAGGTTTTGGGTTTTTGAAAAGTTTTTGGGGTTTTTCAAAATTGATGAGTTTTTCACAAAATTTTTGGGTTGGTTTTTGTTTAAATGATCCTAAATGTTCATGCATTGCATCACATTTTCATTTTAACAATGATTCATGCATTTTAGATGTGTGCTTAATATGTTGAAATGATGTGTGTTGTTAGGATTGGATTGGGCTAAGCCCATGATGCTTTTATTTTTGCATGTCACATGTTCATGCATTTTTCATGCATATATACCTTCATTTATCTCTTTTTGATATTGATCTTGTTGGTGCTTTTCTGTGTGTGTGTGTGTGTGTGTGTGTGTGTGTCTCTCTCTCTCTCTCTCTCTCTCTCTCTCTCTCTCTCTCTCCCTCTCTCTCTCTCTCTTAGGGTTAGCTTGCTCTATGGCACCTAAGCACAAATCCATTCCGTCCAGGAACCCTCTTCGTTCCAGGGCATCTTCTTCTTCTTCCCTCGCTGATTCTACTCCATCTCACGTCCTGTTCCGCGATGAGGCATTCATTCAGAATGCCAAGTCGTTCTATCGAACTTTTTGAAACTAACTTTCCCACTGTCATCTACAGTAGGGGTTAGAAGGCACTTTGTGGCATCTCGATCACTTGCCCTTCCGTGATCACACAGAAGTTTTACTCCAACATGCACGAATTTGAGTATTTTGTACCTCAATTTGTTACTCGCGTTCGAGGTACGCGCATTGTAGTTACTTCGGATCTTATATCCGAGGTACTACACATACCGAGGGTAGCGCATCTTGATTACCCTAGTTGTGATCGTCTTAGGACTATGTCCAAAGACGAACTCATGTCTCTATTTTGTAAGACACCTTCTTCTTAGGGTGGTCGTCAAAACATTCCTTGCTCGACCTTTGCTAAAGATCCGAGGTTCTGGAACATGGTGATGACATTCGTTCTCCATCCATTATCTCACTATAACTCTATCAGAGAGCCTCATGCCCGATTTTTGTTATCCCTCTTAGAGGATCTTTCTATTGACTTTCCTTCTCACTTGATAAGGGATAGGATGAAATGAGCTTATCATGATTTGTTACCCGTGATAAGCTCATTTTTCCTTCGGCTATCACGCGGATTCTCCACCATTTTTTTGTGTCCTATCTCGTGTCTGATCACTTCTTTGTTATGGGTGCCATTAATGCTGCTACCGTTAGACGGAGTGAGGCCCAACTTCTACTGAAGTGGCCACAAACCGAGACAGTAGCTCCTCCGACTTCTTTAGCTCCTTCCACATCCACTTCTTCTTCTCCTATGGATGGTGTGACCCTCGATATGATCATGGCGCAGCTTCAACGCATGGATGCTCGCCTTGACACTCTTAGTGATAAGTTGTGTCAAGTGAACACCTGTGTCAGTCGTATTGCACGACGACACGCTCGCCTTGGTGGCTTCGTAGAGCCTCCTTCTCCTTCTCCAAAGGCTTATGAGGATGAGGACGACGATGGTAACTCTGATGGTGATGGTGATGCTAATGAGGATGCTAGCTCTTCTAGTGATGATGAGATGACTACTTGAGTTACTTACCCTTTGTCATTCGTGACAAAAAGGGGAAGTAGTTTTGGGATGAGAGTAGTCATATATTTAAGGGGAGAGTTAGCATAGGACATTTTTATAGGGGGGGTGCTTATATTTTGAGGGATGTAGTGAGCTTATTATGTATTTTATTTTCTTTCTTTTACTTTTACCTCCTGTACACTAGTCTTGTGACCATTTGACATACATTGTACTTATCTTTTGATATATATATGATGATGTATGTTATTCACCTATCTCTTCATGTGTTGTTTCTTTTCTCTCTTTATGCACATGCTTCTTATTATTACTTGTATGCAATCTTTAAATTTTTGTTTCACACTAAGATGCTGTGATGAGTTTTGTTTAAAGTGTTTCAGAAATATAGGTTGTCAAAGTCTTTCTTGCCATAAACTCTCTTCTTTCAAAGTTTTTCAAGAGTTTGTGTTACGATAGATTTTATTGTATTCAACAAGTGAGTATGAGTTTAGTGATTTATGACTTCTCTCATATGTTCATTTGTTTATTGTGGTTTTGTCATGGATAGCCAAAGGGGGAGATTATTAGGACATATGTGAATCATGTTAGGAACATATGTCAATATAGAATTGGCTAATCCTTTAACAAAACGTACTTTACTTGTAATTTGGTAGATCTAGAATGTGTTTAATACTCCAAGGAACAAGGTTTCAAGTTCAAGTGTTAAAGCCATGCAAATCTGTTCAAGAATCAAGTGAAGAAGTGCTGGATTTTAAAACTCGACAGCTAGCTCGACAGATATCATCTATCGAGGTTTAAAAGGCAGCTTTTGCCCGATGCTCGATAGCTACTCGATAGCTACTCGATAGATACCCTATCTATCGAAATTTAAGAAAATCAGTTTTTCAGATCTGATTTCAATCCAATCCATGTATACATGTTTTGGCTTTCTTTTCTCACAATTCTAAACATATATAAGGATTATTTTAAGATTGCGCGAGTATGAAGCAAAGTTTTGTTCATGCAAATTGTGACTAGAGACAGAATTTTCCCTACTTCATCCTTCTATTGAAGAAGCTGCTGCGTTTGTCCACCGTTGGGTTTTGTGACCAAGGAGTTTTGTGATCTTCATCATGTTGATAAATTAAAGAACTTTACAGCCAACATCTTTCTCAAGTTGATGAGTAAGCCACATATTGGGATTCGCACATCGATTGGATAGTCATGTACTAGGAGCCGTGCATTAAAAGGAGAGACTGTCACTACAGAACAAGTCCAATTGGGTATTGGGGTAAGGGTTCAACTGTAGGTTGGTATAAGGTACTGGGATTCCTTTACTTGTAACCGCTTGTTGTGATAATAGTGGATTCTCGGGAGTGATGACCTTAAAATCACTCGATGGGGCTTTTGCCTTAGAGGTTTTTCCCATTCGTAAACATATCACCATGTTAACTTTATTTTCCGCTGTATTTTATTTTAGTTGGTGATTTGTTTGTGCTGCCACATGTTTTGCATGTTAATTGAATCAATTAATTAACTTGGCTAAATCAATTGGTTAATTTATCACAATGGGTCAATACATTCTTAGCCTATCACGATTCATCAAGTGATTTTGCCGTTGACAAATTCTCGACAGCACCTCGACAAATTCATATCTATCGAGATTTAGTGCTCGACAGATCCTCGATCCATTGAGCTACAATTTGTTTAAATAGGTTCAGCACAAAATCAAATTTCATTTCTCTCATTCTCTCTCGATAGAAAAAGGTTTTCTCTCCTTCCAAACACTCTTTTCTCACTCAAAACCTCCTACCCACGTGATTTTCAGCCTAATCTAGTCTCAAATCACTTGGTATGTTTCTCTAATCTCTCTTTTCTCATGCATTTCATGCATCAGACGTAGGTTTTTGGAGTTTTTGAAAACGTTTGAGATTATTGTGAAACTTTTGGGTTAGGTGTTGCTTATTTGATACTATATGATCATGCATTGCATTCCATTTGCATTTTCAAAATTTTTCATGCATTTAGATGTGTGCTTGAATGTTGAAAATTGTGTGCTGTTAGGTTTAGATTGGGTTGAACCCATGATGCAATTTCGTTTAGCACGTCACATATTCATGCATTTTTCATGCATACGTACCCTCTCTTTTCTTGTTGGTACTCTGTTGTGATTGTGTTTTTCTGTTTCTCCCTCTTTCTCTCTCTCTCTTAGATAGACTGCACATGGCACCCAAGCGCAAATCCACTTCGTCTCGGAACCCTTTTCGTTCCAGGACATCTTCTTCTAATCCTACCCCACTCATGTTCAGTTCCGTGATGAGAAGGCCCATAAGAACTTCTCAGAGAACTTCTCTAAACGTGGTGTTTATTCGAAGCACCACGTGATTCTATCGGACTTTTTCGATACTGCTCTACCCACTGTCATTCACAATCGGGGATGGGAATCTCTCTGTGAAATACCCGTGAGTTGTCCCACTATGATCATACAGGAGTTCTACTCCAATATGCACAGTTTCGACACCTCTATACCTTAGTTTGCTACACATATTAGAGGTACACATATCATAGTCACTTCAGAGCTTGTTTCCGAGATACTACATGTTCCGCAGGTATCACATCTTGATTACCCCGCTTATGCATGTTTGAGGACTGTGTCCAAGGACGAACTTCTGTCTCTTTTCTGTGAGACACCTTCCTAATGGAGTGAGCACCAAAACACCTTATGCTCAGGCTTTGCAAAGGGTTCGAGGTTCCTAAACATGGCGATGACATTTGTTCTCTGTCCACTATCTCACTATAACTCCATTACAGAGCTTCATGCTTGGTTTTTGCAATCCCTCTTAGAGGACCTCTCTATAGACCTTCCTTCTCACTTCATTCTCTCTTTCATCGATGTCTATAGGGATACGGCGACCCATGACAATCTCATTTTCCCTTCGGCTATCACGCAGATCATTCGCCATCTTTCTATTTCTTATCCTGAGTCTCTTCACTTTACTGTCATAGGTGTCATTAGGGCAGCGTCTGTTCGACGGAGCGAGGCCTAGCTTCGACCGAAGCGGCCACGGACCAAGACAACGACTCCTTCAGCCCCTTCCATTCCATCCACCTCCGCTCTTCTTCTTCAGCAAGTAGTGTGAGGCTTGAGGCGATCATGGCGCAGTTTCAGCACATGGATGCTCGCCTTAACACTTTCAGTGATGAGTTGTGTCAGGTGAACACCCATGTCAATCGTATCGCACGACGATAGGCTCACCTTGGTGGCTTCGTTGCATCTCCCTCTCCTTCTCCAGAGGCGTCTGAGGATGAGGTTGCTAATGATGGCACTAATGATGATGATGATGATGAGGATGAGGATGCTAGCTCTTCTAGTGATGAGGAGATGACCACCTCTCAGTGACTTACCCTTTGTCATTCGTGACAAAAAAGGGGGAGTAGTTTTGGGATAAGAGTAGTCATATATTTAAGGGGAGAGTTAGCATACAATATTCTTGTTACGGGGAGTGTTTACTTTTATGAGGGATGTAGTAAAGTTATTGTGTATTTTCTTTTCTTTCTTTTACTTTTACCTCATGTATACCGGTCTTGTGACTATTTGACATACATTGTACTTATCTTTTGATATATATATATATATATATATATATGATGATGTATGTTTATTCACCTATCTCTCCATGTGTTTTTTCTTTTCTCTCTTTATAAACATGTTTCTTTATGTATGCAATATTTTATTTCTATTTCACACTAAGATGCCTTGATGAGTTTTGTTTAAAGTGTTTCAAAAAGATAGGTTGTCAAAAGCTATCATGCCATGAACTCTCTTCTTGCAAAAATTTTCAAGAGTTTGTGTTAGGATTAGATTTTATTGTAATCAACAAGTGACTATGAGTTTAGTGATTTATGACTTCTCTCATACTTCATTTGTTTGTTGTGGTTTTATCATGGATTGTCAAAGAGGGAGATTGTTAGGACATATGTGGAACTTGTTAGAATATATGTTATGTAAAATTGGCAATTTTTTTGATAAAATACACTTTACTTGTAATTAGGTAGATCTAGAATAGGTTTAGTACTTCAAGGAACAAGAGTTCAACTCTAGTATTGAAGCCATGCAAATCTGTCCAAGAAACAAGTGAAGAAGTGTTGTTCATTAAAGTTTGACAGATAACTCGATAGATAGATATCTATCGAGGTTTAATGCTTATGCTCGACAAAAACAGTATTTATCGAGAATTATGAAATTCAGATTTCTAGATCTGTTTTCACGCATGTCCAAGTGTATTTGTGTATGGCTTCTTTTCTCACAACCCTAGACATATATAAGGATTATTTTAAGGGTCATCTCAAGTGATGCAAAGTGATTATTCATGCATATTGTGACTGGAGACAATTTTCCCTAGTTCATCTTTTCTTTGAAAAAGCTACTGCGTCTTTGCGCTAAGGGTTTTATAACCAAGAAACTTCTTGATTTTCATCGTTGGATGAAGTGAAGAACTTTGCAGCCAACATCTTCCTCAAGTTGGTGTGTTAGTCACGTACTTGGATCCGTGCATCAATTGGTTAGTCACATACTCAGAGTCGTGCATTGAAAGGAGAGATTGTCACTACATTACAAGTCCAATTGGGTATTGGGGTAAGGGTCCAATTGTAGGTTGGTATAAGGTACTGGGATTCCTTTACTTGAAACCGCTTGTTTTGATAATAGTGGATTCTCGAGAGTGGTGACCTTAAATTCACCTGATGGGATTTTGCTTCAGTGGTTTTCTCCATTCGTAAACAAATCACCGTGTCAAATTAAATTTCTGCTGCATTTAACTTAGTTGGTGATTTGTTTGTGCTACCACGCTTATTGCATGCAATTGAATCTAAATAATTAACTTGTCTAATTAATTGATTAATTTACCAAAGGGGTCAATACATTCTTGGCCTATTAAAAATAATTTTTATATATGTCTAGGGTTGTGAGAAAAGAAACCCTACACAAATACATAAGAATATGCATGTAATCAGATCTGAAAAGTCTAATTTCATAATTCTCGACAAACACAGCTTGTGTCAAGCTTCTATCAAGCTTTAACATTAAATCTCGATAGAAAGGATTATGTCAAGACTTCTATCAAGTTTTAATGAACAGCACTTCTTCACTTGTTTCTTGATCAGATTTGCATGGCTTTAACACTTGACTTGAACAACATGTTTCTTGAAGTCTTAAACCACCCTAGATCTACCCAATTACAAGTAAAGTGCATTTTGTCGAAGGATTAGCCAATTTACATCAAATATGTCCCTAACACCTTCTGTGTGTCTCTCTTCTCCAAGCAAAAACAACCAACCCACCCCTCATGGCCACCATCGGACACCACCTACTCAATGTCACCACCCTCACCCACAACCATGGCCTCAACACCTAGTAACCCATGGCCACAAGGCACAACCCATGGCCTCAATCCACGGCACAACCCACAACAAACCACTACAACCAACCACCAAATCAATCAACCCACACACAACCCAAAGCCACCTCAATCAACTCACACCCAGACCCAGCAAAACTACCCAAGGCTATCAAAACCCACCCACATCCCAGACCCGATTCTACAACTCAGCCCCTATCTACCCACACCCATTCCCACAAACCCATAAAACAAGCCACAACCTCTACCACAACCTAAAACCTCCGCAATCCACAACTCCACCATAACCCACAAAGCCCACAACCTCCACCACAACTCACCACAACCCACAAAACCCACAAACACCACAAATCACCAACCCACCTCACAAATTACATACCCATGGTGGCAAATCAGGAGAGATGAAAGATTTGGCTGAGAGAGAGAAAGAGAGACAAAACGAGACAAGATCCATCTCAGAACCAAAACGATGAGACAATGCCCATCTCGAAACCAGAACAAGACAACAAGGGACAGAGAGAGAGCCCGATGAACCAAAGAAGAAAAGAGAAAAGTCAAGCTCCAAAAGAAAATAGAGAGAAAATAATGTGAGAGAGAGAAATGATATTTTAATTGAAAGGTTAATAAAATTTTTTTTTTTTTTTTTATAAGATTTGAGCTATAGTAGACTGTCATCTTTGAGAGTCTACTATAGCTAAGTTGCTAAAAAATTTTCATAGACCACTCTTGATGTAGCGTGTTCTTTGTGGTTTCAATTACTAAAAAAATAGCATTTAGCATTTATACCACCTTTGATGAGAATGCTTTTATTTCATAAGAAATAATAGCCAATGAATTCGAATTAAATAACTTCTCCTCTAATTAGAAACAATAAAAAAACTCCTCTTACAAGTAGAGAGTGAAGGATAATCTCATTGGTTTAACTATATAAAAGGGTGGGTATCCTTTTTTTTTTTTTTTTTTCTTTTTTTTTAAGGAATTAGAAAATACAAGGAAGTTTTATTTGTGCAATGTCTGGCCTTGTACACACCATAGTATACATCTAGCTGCTAATAGCTAAGGCATAGGGCACCTTGCTCATATGGTCATTTTCTTCTTTTGTCTTTTGTGACTGTTCTTTACTTAGTCTAAAATGACTACCCAAGGGTGTGCTCATTGGTTTAACTTCATTCATGTTGAACCTGATGAGAATCTTCTTCACATATTCTGCCTGTGAAAGCTTCAATGTACCATTAGCCTTGTCTCTAATGATTCTCATACCAAGGATTTGTTTTACATCTCCCAAATCCTTCATTGCAAACTTTTTTGACAATTGCTTCTTCAGATTATTAATCTCCTTAGTGCTAAACCCTGCAATGAGCATATCATCCACATACAACAGTAAAATGATATAAGAATTGTCAAAAAACTTAACATAGCAATAGTGATCAGATTCACATCTCTAGAAACTAGTTCTATTCATAAAACTATCAAATTTCTTGTACCACTGTCTTGGAGCTTGCTTTAGGCCATACAAGTTCTTTCTCAATTTGCAAACCAGACTCTCTTGTCCCTGAATAATAAACCCCTCTAGCTGACTCATGTAAATGTCTTCCTCTAAGTCATCATGAAGGAATGATGTCTTCACATCTAACTGCTCAAGATGTAGATTCTCTGTAGCCACCATTCCTAGTACCACTCTAATTGTTGATATTTTGACAATTGGAGAAAATATTTCTAAGTAGTCAATGCCCTTCTTCTGCTGGAACCCTTTGACAACTAATCCGACCTTATAGCGTTTGCTACCATCATGCTCATTCTTTATTCCAGTATACCCACTTGTTATGCAAAACCTTTTTTCCCTCTGGCAATTCAGTCAGTTCCCATGTTTGGTTTCCCAACAAAGAATCCATCTCATACTTCATGGCTAACTCCCACTAGCTTGAATTTTCATCTTGCGAGGCTTCTTTATAAAACTCTGGCTCACCACCATCAGTCAACAGGAGATAATTTAGAGTGAGTGAATAACGCTATGGAGGTATAATGATCCTGGAAGATTTACGGACTTCAGCTACAGGTGTACTTTGATCTACCTGTGAATTTACATTCTCCTTTTCTTCCTCACCCCATTTCTAAGCAGTGTTTTCAGTCAATTTATCTAAGTTGACAAACTTAGATTTCTTTTGATCTATCTCTGTAACATCTGGCACTACAGTTGATCTGTCCTTGTACATAACATGTTCATTAAATATCACATTTCTGCTTCTGATGCTTTTTCGATTTTGTTCATACCAAAACCGATTGCCAAATTTATCATCGCCATAGCCAATAAAAAAACATATTTTAGACTTTGCATCAAGTTTACTACGAGCATCAGAATCAATATGAACATAAGAAATACAACCAAAAACTTTTAAATGGGAAAACTTTACCTCTTTACTACTACAAACCTCTTCAGGAATTTTGAACTCCATGGGAACTGATGGTCCTCGGTTTATCGGTAAGCTACAGTACTAACAACATCAACCCAAAAAGTTTTTGGTAATCCAGCATGCAACCTCATACTCCTAGCACGCTCATTGAGAGTTCTGTTCATGCACTCAGCCACACCATTCTACTATGGTATCCCAAGAATGGTCTTCTCCATTCTAATTCCATGTGCAGCACAATACTCATTGAACCCTCTATCTATGTACTCTCCTCCATTGTCTGAGCTCAGACATTTTACTTTAAAATCTATTTCTGTCTCAACCATGGCCTTCCACTTCTTAAAGCTCTCAAATACAACAGATTTATTTTTTAGAAAATAAACTCATACCTTTCTACTTGAGTCATCAATGAAAGTAATGTAGTACCTTGAACCTCCAAGGGATGCAACCGGAGAAGGCCCCCACAAATCAGTGTGTACTAACTCCAATTTTCCAGCCTTTGGTGTCCTACCAGTTTTCAAGAAGCTCACCCTTTTCTACTTTCCTAAGATGCAGTTTTCACATATGTCAAGATTAATAGACTTTAGTTCTGGTAGTTTCCCTTTTGACAGTAGCATTTTCATTTCTTTCTCACTCATGTGACCAAGTTTGCAGTGCCATAAACTTGCATCAGTATTTGCTTCAGCAACTGCAATTGTTTCCCTTGAACTTAAGGTCATATACAGAGTACCAGTTTTCCTTCCACAAGCCAATACCATGGCTCCCTTTGTAACCTTCCAGGTACCACGAACAAATAGTATTGCATGCCCTTCATCATCAAGTTGTCCTACAGAAATCAGATTCCTCCTCAGGTCAGGAATATGTCGAACCTTCTGCAGTAACCAGATAGACCCATTGGGTAATATAATCCGAACGTCTCCCATACCCATAACATCTAAGGCTTCTCCATCCGCCAAATACATCTTACCAAAATCACCTTCAACATAGTTCTGTATGGTTTCTTGGTGTGGAGTGGTATGAAACAAATCTCCTAAGTCCAAAACCCAATCATCAAGTGGACTGTCAACAGCAAGAAGCAACACATCCTATACCTCATCTATTATAGCATTAGCAGAATCATCATCATTCTTCTTCTTAGGACTTTTGCAGTGCTTCTTAAAGTGGCTAGATTTTCCACAATTATAACATTGTACCTATTGGCCAGATCTAGATTTACTTCTGTTCCAATTGGAATTTCTGGATTTTGATCTACCCCGATTTGAATTTCTATCATTACCTCTACTTCTTGTCTCAAGGTTTAGGGCAAAACCAAACCCTGAGGTTTCACCTGTATCTTTTCTGCAAATCTCCTCAGCCAAAACTATATCTCGTTTGTCATTGTACTTCAACTTTTCTTTTCCAATAGAATTGCTCACTGCCATTCTCATAGCCTCCCAACTATTTGGCAACGAAGCCAAAACAATCAATGCACAGATCTTATCATCAAAATCAATTTCTACAGAAGATAGTTGATTTGTGATGGTGTTAAATTCATTCAGATGTTATGCTACTAATGCATTCTCTGCCATCTTCAAATTGAATAGTTTCTTCATTAGATGCATATTGTTATTTGCTGATGGCTTTTCATACATACCAGAAAAAGTCTTCATCAGATCTGCCATGGTCTTCTCCTTCACGACATTGTGTGCAATAGACCTTAACAGGGTTAATCTGATAACTCTCAATACCTATTTGTCGAGAAGAGTCCATTCATCATCTTTCATAGTTGCAAGTTTCTCCCCTAAAAGCGGCAGGTGCAACTTCTTCCCATAGAGATAGTCCTCAATTCACATCCTCCAAAATCCGAAGTCTGTGCCATTGAATTTTTCTATTCCAGATGCCTTTCCTGTTTCTTCTGCCATTGCTCCCACTCAAATTTAACCCTAGACTCTAATACCAATTGATGGGAATTTGTACGAAATTTCCAGACCTGTGAGATGCAAAAATAGAGAAAAATATACTCCAAAGAAAAAATAATCACACACAAGACAGTATTTACGTGGTTCGGCAATTTGCCTACGTCCGGAGTTGCAGGGATTTCACTATTCTCAGGGAAAAATACAGAGTGCAGCAGTACAATTTTTCTCTCTAAAAAATGACATCAAAACTCTAATCTCCAAAACAACAGTTTTATATCTTGCACATAGGATTCACAACGGACTAAGCCTCAAAAAATCTTCCATTAAAAACTGTAACAATATTATTTCGAATTGGGTCATAATCTGGATCAAATACAACTAGACTCCACAAAACCCAATATGAAAAAGTAAAAATATAAACAAAATGAAATTTTTTGTCAATAAACGTGAATTATATATTTTGGAAAATTCTTGGCTTGATCCACGAAGGGAATATCAATAATATTAACACAAATTATACTCGCCTCTCACCAAACCTGAAGGGCAATTCTCCCATGCGCTGTTGACCCAAGTGGTGGTGGTTTAATGGTTAGTAGCCTTATTCCCAAATAGTTAGAGGACATTATGTCCTCTTGAGTCTGACTTCTACAAAGGAAGCACCTATAGATTATTGGTGAAATATTGGTTTAGTATTTAGTGATACCTTAGTGGGGTTAGGATAGTTATGGCTCACTAAACCTTGCAAGTAAAATGTTATTATGGTTAGTGGTCACCCCCAAATAGAGAAACCACTTTTTTTTTTTTTTTTTTTTTTGAGAAAAAGTAGAGAAACCACTTTTAATTGCTCTCTTCTACCCTTTTTTTCATTAAAATAAAATAAAATAACACTCTAACCCTTAAATTCATAGATGGACAAGATTGCCGTACTTTGCAATATAAATCTTTATCAAACAAAAGGCAAAAAATACATTTGCTAATAATTTATTGGTTTGTATGCACAAATTCCTTGTAATTGAGAGTAATTTAATTTCTTGATGTTTATACATATTTAAACTCATTCTTTGAAAAATATATAAAAAATATTATATAATAGAGCATTAAATACATCTTAATAAATAAAGTTGCCTGGGCCATGAGTTTAATTGGGTTCGGATTTGCCTATTAAGAGCATTCACATCAAATCATCTAAAATCTTCTAAAATACATCTACAATGCAAATTTTACACATTTTGAGCAAAAAAACACCCACATCAGTGGGTGTCAAAATGTGTAAAACCGGTCATATTTTTCCATGAGCTACAGTACCCGTGTAAATATACACGGGTACTGTAGCTCGTTTATTTTTTATTTTATTAATTTTTTCTCTCTCTTCTCTAGTTGGTCTCTTCTTTTTTCCTTCTCTCTCACTCCTCATTCACTCTCTGCTTCAACCATTCATCTGGAAGCTCTTCTTTCTTCAAGCATTTTTTTTTTACGTTGTTTTTTTCTACATCTGTAAGGTCTCAACCATCTGGTAAATGGAGAACATGGCGTCCTCTTCGTCGGCGTCGACTTCGGCTAGAGCCTAAGGAGGCTCCGATCAACCTTCGCAGCCGCAGCAGAGGAATGGGTCTGATCAACCTTGGGTTTCGGCTTGAATGGGTCTGGGTTCAACTTGATTTGGGTCTCAGCTTCATCTGGGTTTCAGCTCCGATCAACCATGAGAATGAGAAACAAAAAAAGCACAAAGCAAGTAAACAGATCTGGGTTTCGGCTTGATGGTGGCGGGTGATGATGACGGTGGTTGGGTCTGAGAGAGGGAGAGGCAGTGAGAGAGAGAGAGAGAGAGGCCATGAGTGAGAAAATAATTAAAAAAAATGCAAAAGAATGTATATTTTATTAAATAAATGTGTAGAATAGATAAACTGATGTGGGTGTTTTGTAAAAATGAATGTGTAAAGTAGAAAAAGTAGGTTTTAAATGTGTAAAATAGACAAATTTTTCCACGAACTGATGTGAATGCTCTAAATACTTTAAACTTTTCACATATTGGCTAAAACCCAATTTCAACTTTGGATAATTGGACCACAGTAGTACTGTACCAATAAGGAAGATAGATATCAGGCTTATAATAAATTTCGCATCTCTAATGAAATCTACTATTGGATTTGGGTTCCCAAGACCTAGAGATTGCAGAAGAATAAAGTCTACTTCAAGGAGGACCATAGCAGCTAGACTTTAGGGTAGGGTCCTTATAGAAAATGTATTCTAGGTCGATCCATAGTATTGACTCTTAAACCAATTTGACTATTAGTTATTAGCTTTCAGATGCCATAATAAGGTTAGCTTAACTAAATCTCCAATTTTTTTTGCTAAAACTTAAATCTCCTTAAAACTGCCCTTGATTGGTACACTAAACTAATGTATGAAACACATGTTATAGGATCTCTAACCTTATTCCAACTGTAGAGTAATTCAGCAATAGGTTGTTATTGTTAAGACATATGTGGAACTTGTTATGAACATATGTTATTTAGAATTGGCTAATCCTTTAACAAAAAACACTTTACTTGTATATGGGTAGATCTAGGATGGTTTAAGTCTTCAAGCAACATATTGTCAAGAGTTAAAGTCATACAAATTTGTATCGAGGTTTAAAAGGGGGTTTTAGCCCGATACTTGATAGCATCTCGACAGATAACCTATCTATCGAGGTTTACAAAATTCAAATTTTCAAATCTATTTTTCTTGCATATCCAAGCTATTTGTATAGGGTTTCTTTTCTCACAATCCTAAATATATAAGAGGATTATTTTAAGGGCCGTCAAAGGTGATGCAAAGTGATTATTCACTCAAATTGTGACCGGAGACAATTTGCCCTAATTCATCTTTCTCTTGAAAAAGTTGTTGCGTTTGTACACCGTAAGGTTTTGTAACCAAGGAGCTTCTTGATCTTCATCGTGTGGATAAACTGAAAAACTTTGCAGCCAACATCCTTCTCAACTTAGTGTGTTAGTCACGTACTGGGATTTGTGCAAAAGAGCAAGCCGCGTACTGGAATCCACGCATCAATTGGTTAGTCACGTACTGGAAGCCGTGCATTGAAAGGAGAGATTGTCACTACATTACAAGTCCAATTAGGTATTGCTTCTTGATCTTCATCGTGTGGATGAATTGAAAAACTTTGCAGCCAACATCCTTCTCGAGTCAGTGTGTTAGTCACGTACTGGGATTCGTGCAAAGGAGCAAGCCACGTACTGGAATCCACACATCAATTGGTTAGTCACATATTGGGAGCCATGCATTGAAATGAGAGATTGTCACTACATTACAAGTCCAATTAAGTATTGGGGTAAGGGTTCAACTGTAGGTTGGTATAAGATATTGGGATTTCTTTACTTGTAACCGCTTGTTTTGATAATAGTAGATTCTCAAAAGTGATGACCTTAAATTCACTCAGTAGGGTTTTGCCTCGATGGTTTTCCCCATTCGTAAACAAATCACCCGTGTCAAAATTTAATTTCTGCTGCATTTAGTTATTTGATGATTTGTTTGTGCTACCACGCGTATTGCATGTTAAATTGACTTAATTAATTTACTTGGCTAATTAATTGATTAATTTACCTAAGGGTTCAATACATTCTTAGCCTATCACTTATGAAATTAAAATATTTAGATTTTCTGATATCTGACACTATTCTTTCAATTTTTTAAAGAAATTAT
Source organism: Quercus aquifolioides (assembly GCA_019022515.1). Lineage (NCBI taxonomy): Eukaryota > Viridiplantae > Streptophyta > Magnoliopsida > Fagales > Fagaceae > Quercus > Quercus aquifolioides. Next base: position 24,941,966 of record CM032335.1, on the reverse strand, counting down.
TATTTTTACCATATTAAAAAAATGTATTTTTTTTGAAGTTAATATTTTAACCATAAGATTTTCAATCGCCCTACGAAGTTACTGGTTTTGACAAATGTGATGGAAGACTAACAATATCTAAATTTGGATATTCCATATCCATCATAAGTACAAATGAAATCTAATATCCTTCCCAAGATAATTCTCATCTTTGATCATCCTGGATTATATTCTAATTAAACACCCATCCTCCATAAGAGCCTGCCATTTGTTGTTACCAATTTAAGTAGATTTAAGCACATAATTAAGGTTCAATACCAAGTTTTTACCTCCTATTGGGGAAAAAAAATCCAATTGATTACACCATTGTTCACTGAATCACTAAGGAGTTGGAAAATCTCCCAAGGTTTTCATAAATAGTGTATCGCCACCCAAAAAAAAAAAAAAACCTATATTCCATCCAAAATAAAAGTCTCAAACTATAACAAGTATGACAATCAAAAACCTAAATGATATTACAATTAAAGGTACATAAATTCAATTGTAATGTGATTCATGTGAAGTGTTTTAGATGAGTAAATGGAGTCAGGTAATATAGGTTGGACTTAAGACGTCCCATGGCAAATAATTCGGTTATATCAGTTCTCAATTTATGAGTCCTACCCATTTCCATCTAACATGATGTATGTCTTTCAAGCTAAAAAGCATGATGTGTGTCTCAAATTTGTAGGCTAAGCATACAACACAAGTTCAAAGAAGTAATATGAATAATCTTTTTCCACTGGAGAGATTGCTTCCAGGTGATGCATCTAATAGTGGGTATTAATCTTCAACACTCAAACTAATAAAGAAGTTTAAACAGAGTTCAATTTATGGTGGTGATTGTTTTAATTGTGTAACAATATTTAAATGTAACAAACATCTTTTTAACCTAAATTTGGTATGGAGGGGGCCCCCATACCAAATGTAGTTGTAGTTATCGCATATGGGACAAATACATTCAAAAATGAGCTATAATATATCCAATCATCAAGAAAACTAGAAAAGAAAGCTCTTTTGTCCTATAAGGATGATGAATGGAATCTTAAATAAAAGGATAAGCATTTGGTATGGAGGGGCCCCCCTCCATACGATGCCACCCGGATGACATCCAGTTTTATATTAAACAATAATGAAAACTGTAGCCATTAAGGGAACCTAATGTAATTAATTATTCATTATAATATAATCCACCCCTCTCTTCCTCTGGTATTTATAAACATGGTGATAATGCCTGGCACAAAGCTAAGAAACCCAACAAGCAATATCAAAACCCCAAAAACCCCAAAAGATAATTAAGATGACAGGTTCTGGTTCTCCTTGTGGAGCTTGCAAGTTCTTGAGAAGGAAATGTGTAAGGGGTTGTGTTTTTGCTCCTTATTTCTGTCATGAATATGGAGCCACCCATTTTGCTGCCATTCACAAGGTTTTTGGTGCAAGCAATGTATCAAAGCTTCTTGCTCACCTCCCAGTGAGTGATCGTAGTGAAGCCGCGGTCACAATCTCATATGAAGCTCAATCTAGGCTTCAAGATCCTATTTATGGTTGTGTTTCACATGTTTTTGCTCTCCAACAGCAGGTTTATTTAGTACCCTTTTTTCCTTTCTCTCTCAATTGATGATTCAAACCCTAATTAATTTGTTTTTTCTTGGTCCTGACTCAATCCATGGTATTTTGCTTTGTTCTCTGAAGGTTGCCAATCTACAAGCTCAACTAGCATCTCTTAAAGAATTACAAGCAGCTCAAAGCTTTCTCTATGGCTCTGCTAGTGCAAACCCTAATGAAAAGTACTATGGAAACCCTTCGCATCCACAAGATGTTCAAAGTTGGTTTCAGTCAGAAATTTCAAACGTGATGCAACAATTGAATCCAAACATCAACAATAATGCCTCAACAATGCCATACCAAGAGAACATGTCTATGTCAAACTCTATGGGGAACTATGGAAATTCAAACATCCCTGAAGAAATCAATGCTTCATATGGCTGCAGCTATGAAGAGGCTTCTCATTCCATGTCTTCTCTAGACATAAATATGTACGACAAGCAATGGTCTCTCCAAGAAACTGACGACCTTCAGTCAGCGGCCTTCGGCTATATATATTCAGCATTCATGATCGAAGATATGGGACTTGGCGTGACAGATGTGTAATCGGTGAAGACGACCTTTGTCAATTTTGAATTGCTGCACCATACTTTGAAACACGCACTTTTGTTGCCATAAATAAGCTAGAAACCCTAGAAATGTTCATCCAATTGGAAACCCTAAAATCCAGCCTATGATTGTTTTGTTTAATCTAGTGTAATCTTGTAATATATGAGTAGAATAATAGTGTACTTCTTTGACAATACTGAAGATCTGCCTTATGTTTGAGCAAATTTGCTTTGTGTATGGACCTAGCTAGTAAAGACCCTAAAATTTAGACTTAATAAATTTTGCTAGTTTGATACTTTCCCTTCATAAACCTAAGAAGTTGCTTTTGCAGACCTTCTTGTTTGGTATAAGGGAAGTGGGTAATACTTTTTAAGTTAAAAATCTACTAATTGGGTAAGACATAAATTTTCTGTTTTGCACATATGGAAGTATATCTTTTAGAAATCTGTAGAGAATTTTTCTGCTAGTTGTTGAGCGTGAAACAAGCATGAGTACATCCTTTGTTCCCAACATAAATGAGATAATACACAAACTTTGTCTTGTGTCAGCCTTTCCATGTATTGGAATAAACAAACAGCTAAATAAATAACTTTCCTAGCTTTTTGAGTGACATGCAACTAGGCTACCAAGTAATTTCAAGTCAGTTCTGATCTTAAGATACTGCACTTGCAAGGTAAGTGGGTGTTCCCTACCATGTGATAATGTCAATCAGTTGGAGGTGGAGGAGGCTATTTCCCTATTATTAAACCAATGCAAGGCACATCAGAACTTGGCAATAAGGAAATTCACCTCCTAAACCAGTTGGTATACTTCAATGAAATGGTAAAGTTCACTAGATTAATAAGACTTTCCAAATCAGATGAAATTCAATTGCAGCAAAAGACACTAATAAATTGCGTGGTTCCCTTTCTAAGCAGTAATTCTTTAAACTCGGCAACAACCAACAGTGATAACTGATATGTGATTTATCCATTTAATAGACTACTGCACACCAAGATAAAATTTTGCACATTTAATAGACTAGTAAGGGTTGCCCGTGCAAGACAAGTGAGAAAATTTAAGATAGAATTTTTTTTTGAAATAGTATCAAACCATGTATTTTAATTTAGAATAGTCATTTAACATATAACTATCTATTTAGTACAGTAATTTCTTGGGAGAAAGTATTTGGTATCAAATGATACTATGTCAACGGTATTAAAATCTAATAAATATGAGAGATGTCAGCAAAAAATAACTAACCCACTAAAAATTGAAAGCATGTGTTAATGAGTAGTTATTTTTGTACACATGTCTCTTGTTTGTTGAATTTTGATATGGATGATATGGTCTTATTTGATATAAAATATTTTTTCATTTCTTAGAACCTATTTACTAAAGACAATATCTACTCACAAAAAAAAAAAAACTACCAAGAATGATAACAAATGTCATCATCTTTCAACAATTAACAACTAAGTTTTGATAAAGCATTGTCACAATATTTAAATTTTTGCAATAAATGATGACATGTGCTATAATTGAAACTCTTCACCAAATTAAATACCTACAACCGTTTGTAATGAATATTTTGTTATTCATACTTCCTTCTTTATCATTTTATTTTATGAGCCTAGCTACGATACTTAGCATACTTAATTTTTAATAAACACCTTTTTAAGAAAGAAAGCAAATAAAAAAAATAACAAAATAACAAACGACATATGTCATTAAAGTATTTATTAGATAAAATTATAAATCTAGAAGATTTAAACCACTAATAAATTAGTGTTCTCTAAGTAACAAATAGAATACCATACATCATCATTTTTACTTTCTAAGTATGATTAACACATAAAACTCAAAATACATGAAGAAAATTTTTGGGACATTAAAATTTAATGAGGCATTTTAGTTATTGCACAATGAAATATTCTAGAAATCATAAGATTTTGTTAGGGTTTAACTAAGAGAGTAATAGTAGGAACTATATACTTGTCTACAAAATATAAAGGAGGAAATTATTCAACTTTAAAATTAGAGGGGATGAAACTACTCCAAACATAAAGGGGGGAAATATTTTTTCTATAATTCTTTTTTGTTGGTAAAACTATGTGTTTTTTACTTTTAAAAAAAATGGTCAGTCCAAGAAAACTGTCCGTAAAACTATGAATTTTGGTTCAACAAATTGGCTAAAGAAAAATAAAAGTCAGAAACACAATAAATGTCACGACATTTTCTCAATACCTTTATTTTAGCTATGGTGGGCCCTAGTATGATATTTTATAATTTTATTTTAGAGTAATACTACATCCACAACATTTTCATAACAAATCCTATATGGTAAATTGTTATTGGTTTTAATTGGAACAACCACTTTAAACTATGCATTAAAAAAAAAACAAACAAAAAATAAACAAAAGAAAATTATGCATGAAGCAGTGAATTTTTGCTCACCAAATTTGACTAAACCTAAAAAGAAGTCCAAGAACACAACAAATTGTCAAATATTTTCACAATACCTTTATTTTTAGCCCATGTAAGTTTTAGTCAGATATATTATTATTTATTTTATAGAAATGTTTTCTCTATAATATTTTCATAACAAATTCTAGTTGGCAAGTTGTTATTGATTTTAAAATAGACCCACGACTAATATCACTTTTTTATTCATCAATAGTAGCTTACCTATGATTTTTTGTGAAATTAATGTGAAAATGTTGCGGACTTAGCATTTTTTTATTTGATCTATAAGAAATTGATACCTCAAAAATTGTGATAATAATAAGTGTTACAACATTTTCACAAAACATTTATTTTTATTTGTGATTAGTCACAGTCTCATATTTTATTATTTTATTTCGACCTATAAGAAATTGACACCTCAATAATTGTGAAAATATTGTAAAATTTGTTGTGTCAGTATAACAATAATATATATATATATATATATATATATGCCAGTTTATATAAATATTTAAAGAAGAAAGTACAAACAGACGACTGAATAAAAATAAAAAATAAAAAATAAAATTGTAGCTACAGTGCCACTTGAACAAACCAAAGAGGCACTGTTTGTGCATTGGTGCTTTTTATATATAGACTAGTGTGGGTTGCATGTGCAAGGCACATGCTGCCCTTTCATGAGAAAATTAATATAAATTTTTTTTTTTTGGTTAAAGAAGTATGAAATCATCTACTTAACTTTAAAATAGCTATTTAAATATCTATTTATTATGACAATTTCTTAGAACCTATTTACTAAATGTAATATCTACTTACCAAAAAATGCTACAAAGAATGATAATGAATGTCATAATCTTTTCACAATATTTAAATTTTTGCAATGAATGATGATATATGCTACAATTTTTTTGAAGATCTTCATCAAATTATATACTTGCAACCATCTACAATGAAAATTTTGTTATTCATACTTCATTTTTTATCATCTTGATAACACCTTAAAATGTATACTTGTTATATATTTATGTGGGCGGTATCTCCTTATTACTATGCAGCGATGTCCTTCGCACAGGAACTTGGTATTTCAGAGTTCATGCTTGAAGGTGATTCTGAAGTGGTAATAAATTCTCTTCGAAGTAAGGAAACCTCCCTATCTCCTTTTGGCCATCTTCTAGAGTCTGTCAAATCCTTATTAGTTACCAGTAATTGTATTTCTTTCTCTCATGTTCGTAGAACTGGTAACAAAGTAGCTCACAACCTAGCTAAACATGCAAGACATGTTAGAGGTTTGTCAGTGTGGGTGGAGGATGTTCCACCACACCTCTATAATGTACTATTTGCTGATCCCGGCTGATTTTCAATACAAGTAGCAATCTTCATTCTCAAAAAAAAAAAAAAAAAAAATTTGTATAATTAAGCCATGATTTGCATTAGTCCGTATTATTTATCTTTACATAATTTCTTGAATAAAATGTCATTAATTGTGTGTAATTTTCTACTTTCAAAAGATCATGTGAGAAAGATGAGTTTACAGGAATTTGTAAGAGAATGAAGGCCAAACTAGAATTAAAGTAGAGCTAAAGGACCATGCTTAAATGTCTAAGGAGGTGCAGCTGAAATGCTTGGATAGTCTGCCATGATAGGAAGCTTCAAATAAGAAAAGAAATCAAAGATGCAGAATCTAAAAATGAAAAATCTGATTTGAGCACTGATCAGTATTTTGGGTATATCTCTCTCCTCAAAAATCCAATTGACACAAGGTTGGATGAGTTGCAACCATGACTTAAATATCTACAACTTTACAGTTTTGAGTTTTTCGAAATTATCAATTTTTTAAGGCAGAAATTAACTCATAAGTTAATGCTGTAAACTTGGAAGGAAATTAAATAGTAAAAGTTTTATTTTCTTTGGACACTTAGATGTTAGGGTTTTGAAGGGAGGCTGTGTAGAACGAATTTGGTATAGAAAACCATGTATTTTTCTTTCTCTAATGACAGCCTAAACTCTTTGCTAGGGCTAGGGGTTATGTTTCTTCTATACGGTATGAATATTCAATGTGATTCTTTCTAGGATTTTATTAACGATATATTTGATTGTTCAATTAGATTTCTTTTGATATATTAGTTCTTCTAGTCCTTCAATAAGTTCAATCATGTTTTTCTTATTGTTTAGATGAATTTCTAATAGTTTCAAATAGAAATCAGGTTTTAAAGTGAACGGGTTTTTTCTAAAAACTTTTCTAACCGCATTATCAATCTCGGTTATCATGCATTCTTGAATTGTCTCAGTTCAACCGAATCGTAAGTATTTAATTGTATAAGAACAATCAATTATGAAATATATATTTTCTTAGATCACAAAGAATTTCATATCGATATAGGAAAACACCCTGATGCCCTAGTATTTACATTATTGATTTAAATCAGTTTTTATTATTATTCTTGTTAACAATCACCTAGAAAAAGTACTTTTCTTCTTCACTCAAATTGTTGTTTAATTATATTGTCTTTGAATTTATCCCGCTCCTTGTGGTTCGACCTCGGTACTCCGAGAATTATATTGTTACGATCTCTTGCACTTGGGAGTGAGCAAGCACATCTTATTTTATGAGTCTAACTATAGCTTACTTATTTTTAATGAACACTCTTTTAAGTGGAAAAAGAAATTAAAAAAAGAACAAAATAACAAAAGACATCTATCATCAAAGTTTCTATTAGATAAAATTATAAGTCTAGAAGATTTAAACCTAATAAATTAGTGTTCTCTAGATAACAAATAGAACACCATATATCATTATTCTAATTTTCCAAGTATTGTTACCAGTCTACCACATAATATTCAAAATAAGAAATTTTTTGGGACATTATAATTTAGTAGGAGTATTTTACACATTGCATAATGAAATATTTTAAACATTGAATAATGAAATATTTTAGGAATTATAAAATTTCGTTAGGATTTAACTAAGAGAGTAACAATAGGAGTATATGCTCATTTACAATATATATATATATAAAGAAGGGAATTATTCAACTTTAGTTTAGGGGGGAATGAAACTACCCCAAACATAAAGGAGGAAAGTGCTACTTCGTCAATTTGTGTGTGTGTGTGTAAAACAATATGTTAAAAAAAATAAAAAAATAAAAAAAAACTTGAAACAATGTATTAAAAAAAAAATCAACCTAAAAAAACTATGCATAAAACAATGAATTTTGGTTCAACAAATTAACTAAACCAAAAAAGAAGTCTAGGAACACAACAAAATGTCACAATATTTTTACAATAGCTATGGTGGGTTTTGGTTTGATATTTTATTATTTTATTTTAGAGTAATGTTACATCCACAATATTTTCATAATAAATCCTATGTGGTAAATTGTTATTGATTTTAAATTGGGCTAAACACTATTAACCGTGCATTAAAAAAAAAACAAATAAAAAGCCAATTGAAGAAAATTGCGCCTAAAACAATGAATTTTGACTCACCAAATATGACTAAACAAAAAAAGAAGCCTAGGAACACAACAAAATGTCACACAAAAAAGAATCCTAAGAACGCAACAAAATGTCACAACATTTTTGCAATATTTTTTATTTCCAACTGTGCTAGGTCTCAATTTGATATTTTATTATTTTATTTTTTACGTCCACAGCATTTTTACAACAAATCTTAGATGAAAAATTATTACTGGTTTTAAAATTATGCATTAAAAAAAAACAAACAAAAAGACAACACAAAATTGTATGTGAAACCGTGAATTTTGACTCACCCAATTTAACTATACTAAAAAACTAGAGAATCCAGAGACTTTAGAAGACTAGTGAGAGAGGACATGGGAGACAAAGTCTCATATAAGGACTTTAACAATAAATAATTCAACTTCAGCACACTTAGACCCGTTTGGTACGTGTGTTTGAACAATAGTTTTCAGTTTTTTAGAAATACGTGTGGATAAAAAAGTGTGTAAAAATACGTGTAATATTGTTTAAAAACTGAAAATATGTGTTTAAGTTTATATACCAAATGGGCCCTTAACTCCTACCCGTCAAAGCAACAAGCATTCATTTCTCTCCATATACACCCCACAAGACACCAGGGGATCGCATTCCAAAACCCCCCACTGCTTCTCCCACCAAACCTCCCCCTCCAAGAAAGATAACATTTCCTAAACCATTTCTTCTCCCCCCCCCCCCCCCCCCCCCCCCATTTTCTCTCTCCCTCTCTAGAAAGAAACTTATTTCTTCTTCATTCAAGAAAAATTCCCTCTCTCTTCCACTAGAATTTTCTATGGGTTATCTTTCAACTTTCTTTTAGAGACTTCCTTCCCTAAGTAAATTTCAGCCACAATTTTCTTTTTAAGTTGTCTAGAAGCAAGGTGAGAGACATTTTTTACTGTCAGTAATAGATGATGCTAGAAGTTCAAAGTCAGTTACTTAACCGACTTCAACCATGCAAAAGTAGGGAGTGCTGGAGCTCAATTAGAAAGTAGTGTGAAGCAAAGTTTGAAAGAAGAAAAGAAGTCCTAGTTAGTGTCAGTACCTAGGTGTCCAGAAGTGAGGTGTGTGCAAGTATATTTATGTGAGTTGGTGTGTTTGTTGTAGGAGTTGGTGTGCCTTATAAAAGGTCAAGTGAAGGAAAAGTGCAAAGCAAAAATAGAGTTGTCATGTGTGTCTAAGTAAGGGTGACTTGTGTCTTTGCAAAAGTGTATTGTCAACTTGTCAATATTTTGAAATAGAAGTTTTCTTTTACTCTCTTGAGCACGTGTTGTCCAATTTTTCAGTACGTGTTGTAATGCTCATTTTGTTCAACAATCTGATATCAAAGCTTCCACTAGTTCAACATTTTATTCTCGCTCTATCTCTTTCGCCGCATTTATTTTTCTTTTTCTTTTTTGAAGGAAAAAAAAAAAAAGGTTGCAGAGCTCTACTGAGTTCTTTTTATCACTAGCTACAACAGAGCCACACAAGCAAAAAAGCTTATGTTGGCCAATTACGATTTTATTAGTTGACTGAGTGCAACAATTATCGACAAACAATATCAAATACTGATATACATCAGCCTCAACCACAAAAGGATAATATAAATCCGGTGAAAAAAAATTATGGTTTTAATAATGCTACCATGGCCTATTGCCAGTGGCGGCTCCATGAATTTTTTTTTAAGATGTTCCTCAAGAAGCATAAATTACACAATCTAATAAGAAGAAAAATTTATGTATCAACAACAACAACAACAACAATCAAAAAACACGCAAATACATAAAGTTTTACAACATAAAACTTGTGAAGTTTAGTTGTGGTTGTTGTTAGTGTTGCTAAACAGGGATGGACAGCGATAGCTGGGGAGAGTAAGTGAGTTTCTTATTTCCTTTTAGCCTTTAGGTTTGATTTAGTTTTAGTTTAAATTATTTATTGACTTGTGAATCTGCGAAGCACTGAGGCAGTGAGGATTTTTTTTTTTTATAATATTTGTTGAATTAAAACGTAATCGTGTTGGTGCTGGAGCAGTGATAGTCTTAGTCTGAGATGAGATTGATCTTGTACTGGGCTTTTCTATTGGCATTTGGTTTGGGCCTTGTTAGTAGTTTTATTATAAATTTTTTTTCCAGATTTTTGTTCAAGTTTTTTTTTTTTTTTTGGATTTTTTTCATGGTTTTATAAACTAGTACGGTGAAAAAACTAAAAAAAAAGACTTGTTACTGGTTTTTTGGTTGAACCAAGATCTGACCAATGGTCGAACTGGTGACGTCATAAATAATATAATTAATAAAATTTTAAATTATATAAATAAAAATATAATAAGTTTATTACTAATAATATGATAGCAAAATGTAAAAACATAATATTTAGTGACACTTTTCTTGTAAATTTAATCAAATTTCCTTAAAATGTACAATCACATGTTTAATTATAATCATAAAAATAAAAAATTTATTTTATATATATATATATATAATTAATTAATTAATTGATGTTATATAAAAATTAAGTAACTTTTTAAGTTTATTCACTTAATTAACTAAAACTATATATTGTTAAGTTGCTCAAATTATGGACCAAAATTTAATTTTATTGGTATAAAAACAATTCAGGGTGTTCCCAAAAAAAATTTTAAAGGTAGATAAATATAAAATTTTAAATTATTATGTATAAAAAAAAATAAAAAATTCAGTTCAAGGTGGTCCTAGGACCACCCTGGCTATAAGGTGGCGCTGCCCTTGCCTACTGCAATAAGTAAAAGCAAGAGAAGGGTTCCAATTCATCCATACCTATAAGGACATCACTTCTTATACAATATAGCACCATCTTCTTAGTAAGATACCACATTCGCTCGGTCACGTAAAGCAAGGTTCTCCATGTAATCAGCTACATCTAAAAGATAATCAATTTGATTACTAATCTCTTTCTCATGTAGAGTTTCAGGTTCAATTAAAACAGACTTATGTTTCCTCTCTAATTCACTGTTGGTGGAGACCAGCGAGGGCATATTTCGAATTAGAAGTAAACCATACTTGGTGAAACCAATGATATTAAAAAAGCTTTGAACTGGTACAACATAGAGTTTATTCCAGGAATCAAACAAACCATACTCCCTCATCACCCAAATGTTGCATATTGAGAAGCTCAAGCGAATATCAAATCTAAACAAAGCCAGTTTTTCCTTGAATGACATAAGACATTTCATCATACAACTTCCTTCATCAGGCAGAGGCAGTGGTAGCACACTTTGAATTCCTCACTATTGACATCAAATGACAAAATCATATCGGTATAACGCCCGTCCTGTCCATTTCCTTCTTTTACCAATTCTATCAGCCAACGCACATGTCCACTAACAAATGGGAATGTCAAATAATTATTAAAGTTAAAGCTGGAGCGATAATCATTGGGTCTCCAAGAGAATCCAACTCCAATTCTTTTCCATGAATCCGAGCTTAACGAGTACACCTCAGCCTCAGGGGGAAGCATAGGTTCGGCACGAGTCAGTGAAATCCTGACAACCTTGTAGTCATTATTCAGGGAATCATACCCAAATCCGAGTGCCACATTACTTAACTGGGTCAAGCAAGTATTGGGCAACCTCTTAAATTTCCTAATACTGGGGTTCAGCAAGTAAATATCATTCCACGCTGACATAAAAAAATAGAGAAACACAATATGCCATTACAGGAACCCAGTATTCTGGGAAACGTAGAATGAAAAGTGAAGGGAATTCTAAACTCGGATATGGTTTCAAACGTGCGGTTGGAAGCGAGAGTACAGACTTCATGACTGTGAGAACGAAACAAACTAACGTTGGGCTTGTGTATGAAATAAGCATCATGATGATTGTTATTAAAGTGAGTGGAGATGAAATTGGGGTTGGCTATGGAAGAGTACCAGGATTTGCAAACGCACCAGAATCTTAGGAGTGATTTCACGGGTAACCTTGTTAAGATTTCCAACACGATTTCGTCCGGGAGATCACGGTTTGTCCTACGTACGTCGGAGGATCATCGGTGGTCGTGCCTTTTTCCTTTGGGACATCTTCTAACGAAAGACAGAGAGTACTAGATTGTATGTGTTGTTGACTTCCTCTTTTTATTTTTTTTTTTCCTAAGAAACCCAAACACGTTTGGGTTAATATTGGTTTTACCTTTTAGACATTTTTGTATTAGAAGTTGTGGATATTTATCTAAAATAATGGAAGTAAATAAATATATGATGATATTTAACTTTTCTTTTTTTCTTAAATATGATTTTAGTAATTAACTTAGGGTATAAAAAAGAAATGTGAAGAAAAAGAAACAAAAATTGAAAAATGAAAAGAAAAAAAAAATGTAATTTTTGGATATTTGATCTCATCTTAAATTTGCTTTCATATTGTTTGTCTATCAAAAAAATGGAGGAAAATAAAGGAGATTAGTTTTTTTTTTTTTTTTTTTTTTTGAGATTATCTTTTTTAAATATTTGGTTTTAGTTTTTGTTGACTAAATCTTTTACTCGATGTGATTTTTATTTTGAGAAATGCTATATCCACACAATTTTCATGATAAATTTTAGGTGTTAGATTGTTATTGGTTACAAATAAGCAAAAAAAATAATTTAAGTTGTAGATTTAAATTATAACCAATAACAATTGTAAGGACGCAGTTTGAGTCCCTAGCCCAAAGGATAAACGAACATAGGCCCAAAAAGCCAAATACAATGAATTGATAAAGAGTGGGTGGGAAAACTAGACTTTAATGAGTTTGACAACAAGTAAAGTGGGTTCAGATGACAAGAAAATGAAGATAGATTGATTTAAACTAAAGAAAATCGTCATCGGCATAGTATGAGGAGATCAATTTTTATATATCTTTCTCAAATCAAATTACAGGTTCAATTCTAGATTGCTACAATGTTTTTCTCTTAGTTTCTCGATCCCCCCTTCTCAAAGTATCCCTTCCATTTTATACTATCTTTTTCTTTCATCTCCACCTTCCACGTGCAAATCAGATTGTCGGTGTTGATCCTTGTCCCATCAACACATTCCTAAAGTCTTTAGATAGTAGTTGTAAGGCTGAAAGATACTATTCAGGTATCACTTCCTCATAAATGCAGTCAGAGAGTTAGCTGCAGAGTATTTAATGCGGTAGTAGTAGCTTTCCCTTGAGATATTTCATGATTTTCCTTTGTCCTGTTCCTTCCTGATACTTATCCTCATTCATGGAATGATCCAAAACGTTACTCTTGATGGCAGACCACATCCTCTGACCTCGGCTTTGCTCAGCCGAGGAGGGATTCTTTCTCGGACCACCCTTCTAAATGACTTTAATTGGATTTCACTTCTTCACTTACTAACACGAATCCTTATGAAAGTGTTTACCCGTCCTCGGATTATTTAACATCCTCAGATTGAGCCCCTGACCCAATATATACATAAATATGGGCTCTTAGGCCTATCACCCTTACAACAACTTACTACTTATAATTTATTGTAAAAGTGTTGTGAAAATATTGTGGACGTAGCACTTCTCTTTTATTTTCCTATCAGCTGACATTGTTTATTGTAATTAAGCTAACAAATACATTTTTTATTAGCTACACCAATATTTTTTATTTGTAGATGATGGTAATGATAACATTGAAATATATTTGATATTCAACATATGAGTTATGACTCCCAATAAACATTATGGGAGTGGGGACAATGAAATTCAACTTGGGGATTTAGCAAGTGGAACTTTTGTGTCATAAGCATAATAGTAAAAATTCACAAGTATAATGGGTAGTTTTGCGAACTGGGCTGAGAATATACAGTACTTTAGTCTACTTTTATCTAACTTATTTTTAAATAAAATGAATCAATAAAAATAATCTATACACCTTAGAGCAATCGCACCTGTCTATGCAAAATATTCCATCTATTTTAGCATAAGAGTTATTTTATTACAATCACCTTATAATCAATAAAATTGCAGTCATTGAACCACAGGATTTTTAACTTCAAATCTTCTTGTTATTTTTATTTGTTATTTTTTTAGTGTAAATTAGGACATGTTTTTCAACTTACATGACTTTTCTTTTAGTTATTTATTTTTTTCCTGAACCGGAAAACTTGACTAACAAAAGCAAAAGACATGTCTAGTAGGCATACAGTCATATGATATTAGGGTATTCACTGAATTCCCTATATGACATCCAAATGTTTGAAGAATATCTGTGGAACTTAATTGTAATGTAGCAGTTGGGGAAAAATGAAGCTGCATACCTTTGGTGGTAAGGTCTAAGGACCTGATTGAAGCATGTGTAATATAGGCTCTTTCCTCTTTTGCAAGCCAGAAGAAGAAGAAAAGAAAAGCTGTTCAATGGGCCACGTTGAGAACCTATGAGGTGGGCTTGGATCATTTGACCATAGAATAGCAAAACTACACGAATGCACACACAAACCAGGACCATTACCCAGTTGGGAGCTGGAAATAATTCTTCAAGATGTTAAAATTAAATGCTTAAAATCAAAGCTATCAAGTTGTAACTTCTGCTAGGTTAAGTGCGAGAAAGACTAGATAATATACAAAAAAAGAAAAAAGAAAAAAACTTGACACCTGCTAATTTAGCAAACTTTTAGTGGTAAACAAAAAAAGTGATGTCACTTTGACCCAAATGATAAACCAATAAAAGCTTACTAATTCAACTGATGTGAAAAATTTTCAATTTTTTTTTTTTTTTTTTTTGGGTGTATAGCAGTACTATGATAAGTATAAATAAAGCAGCACATGAAATAGCTCAATGGGCTTTGAGAAACAAATTTTCTAGCAAAAGATTGAAACAGTACTCTTTGTCTTATAACTTGTAGTTTATCTGGTCAATTCTATTAATACTCCTACTACTATTAAGTATTGAAGAGGGTAAAAATTTAGGTTGACGGATCTCCATGAAATGGGCCTGACGGTTCCACATCTGTGGGCCAATAGTGGACGAGCCCATCGCGTGCAAGGTCTGTTATAGACGGATCCTGCATGAACAGATGCAACAGAGACGAATCGAGCACCCACGTGGCAGCCAAAAACCCTAGATGGGAGGTACTTGCGACACACACTTTGCCACCATGGAATCCCAAGGTAAATGGAATCCTAGCACAAAGAGGATTCTGAAAGATACGCGCATTAATGAAGATCTTCTCTATAAGGAAATGTCTTGTCCATCACGTTTGGGATAATTCAAGAGGACTCCTATAAGGAAAAGACTTCAACACCAAGGAAAAGATGTCAACCTTCTACTACTATAAAAGTCCCAATACCCTCAAAAAACAGGTACGCATAATTTACCCTTCTCTAGCACTATAGAGTTGTGAGAATAGTTCTAACTTGACCTTCGGAGGGTATTCTATCAGTACCACACCGGTGCTCTCTGTTAGATCTTCTCTCTTTGGTTGCACAAGTATCGTTATGAGCGCGAGAAGATCTTGTGGCTCACTGGTGATTTCCTCGGCATCATTGAATAGACAGAATTACAAAGTCCGCAAAGGGGATGGAGTCTACCAATAGACAAAATTACAAAGTCCACAATGTGGACGGAGTCTATCATTGAGTAGACGAAATTATTAGTCGCCAAAGAAGATGGAGTCTATCATTAAATAGACAAAAATAAAGTCCACAAAATGGACGGGTCGATTATTAAAATACAAATTCATCAAGTTCACAAAGTGGACGGGTGTCTATCATAAAGTAGACAAAATCATTAAAGTCCATAAAGAGGACGGGTTCCATCATTTGATAAACAAATTCATTACCAATAAAGTGAACGGGGTCTAGTTACACTCCTGTCCATTGAATGGACGAGTCTACTAAACGAACCCATAGTTCACATAATGGACGGATCCAAAGATTCATTGAATTAACACAGAATGATAACCTACATAAAAGACGAAAATCAACATTACAAATCTTCAATGAGGACGGAATCATTCGCAGTTGTGAAATTAAATAAAATCCATTCATAAAAATCGAAATAGACAAAATAATCAAGCTGAAACCCACGAAGGGGAGAAGTTTAAGATGACGGTTAAGACAAACATTCAATGTTCTCCAAGGACATTAAAAAAAATAATAATAAATAAAAACTAGGGATGGGGAGTATGTTCCACATTCTCCTGAACAACATTCTCAGGCTGACGGGCATCACCCACGATGGTCTGAGCTTGGCCTTGAGGAGGAGCTGACTCTCCATTACCAACTGCGTCGTCAGCAAAGAGGCCCTCCTTGCTGTCAGAGGCGACGGGTTGTGCGGTGGTTTGGGCTTGGTCGTCAATATTTAGCATTGAGAAGTGCAAGGTCAGGTAAGCATTCTTGGCCTGACAGACAGTATCATCAAATCCATCTGCATAAGAACCAGCAAGCTCCTTAATGAGGGCGTCGGAGTCACGGTACTCTCGCACAGCAACATCCTTCGCCAAAAGGAGCCGGTCCTTAGCATCACTGATCTCCTTCTCCTTATCCTTCAGGACCTGCTTCAGCTCCTCCGTCCGTTTATAAAACTCATCCCTAGCTTGCTCCGCCATGACGAGCTTCTTTTCCTAGACAACCTTCCAGGCCTTCAGCTCGTCCTCCGTCGACCTGGCCATCGCACGGATACAATCCAGCGCCGTCTCATGATTTAGACACCATCCCATTAACCCCTTCATCATGACCATGGCCTAAAAAATGGGAATGAAGTAGTTTTAAACAAACAAAGAGATATGGATGGATGAAATGATGACAGGAAAATTACCTGAGCAATGCTAAAAAGCCTCGTCTCCCCCATCGCCTCCGTCGAATGATTGCTTAAGTCCTCATAATCTTCAGAAGTTATGATGGACGAAAGCCTCTCCAACACATGTTTGGGGTCCTCCCGTAGGAGGACGGGTGGCTTCTCCTGCTAGGTGGACAGACCCTTCATTAAGCCCTTCCCTGCTCCGTGCTTTGCAGGAGTGACCGTCTTTGCACCCTCAGCCATTAGCCCTACAACGGGCTCCAAAGGGACCTTGGGTTTCTTGGAAGGACGGTCCCCTTTGGACGACTGCTTCTTTTATGTGGACGGGTTGCTTGAGCTCGCCCCCTTGGGATCCACATCATCGGTCTCCTTTTTCTTGGCAGCTTGTGCCTTAATCATTGCCCTCCTCTTAGCATCTTCCATTTCTGTAAAGGTGGACGAATGAAGTTAATTACTAAGATAAAAAATCAAAACCGTTCAAACAGAATGAGGACGACAGACTTACGTTGGTGTATTCTGGCGTCGTATTTGACGGCTGCTGGCGTTGGTTCAGGTCCGTCACAATACCAATGGATGGTAGCTAGTGTGACTAGTTTGGCCCAAGTTCTTTCCTTCGGCTTGGTCTTGGCAAAAATTCTCTCAAGAAAGCTAAACTCCTCAAGTTCAACTTGTGGACGCTGTCAAACTGGAAAGAAGAAGACGGTTAAAAGTATTGAAGAAATTATAATAAAGTGAACGGTTATGTAAAGGGTTCACACACTAGGACGGGTGTGTACTGGACGGAGGCAATATGCCCCAAGTCGTGTCGACGGGCATGTGTTCCATGTCCCCTGGACGACACATCCATTCGTCACCCTCTAGGAAGAAATAACGATTTTTCCAATCCCTATTAGAGTCTGGGGTTTCAAATATAACCTTCAACAACAAACTCTTAGGCACAAAACTATATATCCCCTTTGATTTGTCTACTTCATCTGGACGGTAGCAGTGAAGGAATTCCCGCACCGTCAACCTCCTAGCACCATTTAACATAGCACCATACAGGACCTCCATGGTTATGAAGACCCTCCAGGCGTTTGGGGATACTTGGTTGACGGATAGGCCCAGGTATTTGAGAAGCTCACGGTGAAGGGAGCTTAGTGGAAACCTAAGTCCTGCCTTCAGCATTTGTTCGTACACCCCGACACCTTCTACCCCTTCATAGTAGCATTTCTCTGACTTACAGGGTAGACGGATGGGGATGTTATCTTGAATTTGGTAATTGGCCCTAAGAGTGTTAAAGTGTTTCTCCTTGATGGTGGACCTAAAATCGTTCACCGTCCACTCCGGTAGCATGATGAACTCCCTAAGTCCATCAGCACCTATAACAGACTTTATTGGTTGTTCCTCGCCGTCATCAGAACCCTTCTCTGGGTCAACCATCTCCATATCCTCATTTGTTAAGGATGGGGAAGAGGCGAACGGACTCCTCTCTTCGCTTAGACTGTCTTGGTCTTTGTGACCTGACGGGTGTACTTCCTCGTAATCCACCCCGTCATTTACAACTGACTGGTTACTTGACGCACTAGACATTGCCTACACGTGACGACAAAACCTAAGACTCTGACGGGTCTAGAAGGGGTGACAGGTGTATAAAGTCTAGGAAAATAAAAAGAGTATATGTGAAGGTAAAAGAGACTTGTGAAAAAGAGAGAACTTACCAAGTTAGTAAGTGAACGAAGGAAGGGCGTTGATGACGGATACAGCAACTAAACGGAGTGGTCTCTAACAAGGATGACGGAAGCGCTCTGACAGTTTGTTTCAGCGGAGAATAGAGAAATAAGAGAAGAAGAGTGTGATACTTATAGAGGAAGTGCACGAAAGACGAAGCGACGCTTCGATCTGAGATAATATCCAATGGAAGAGCGACACGTGTCGTACGCCATAAATGGCTTCTAGACAACCTGTTAGGGGTAGGTACAGTTCACAAAATCCGTATTGAAAACGTCAACCCACAGGCCTTCGAATCGTCGTCCCTTGAACCTTGAACCGTCACTCCACTGGTCCTTCCGCTAAAAGATGACGGACCCCTGGGGTGAGGGGGCAACTGAAGAGGGTAAAAATTTAGGTTGACGAATCTCCATGAAATGGGCCTGACGGTTCCACATCCGTGGGCCGATAATGGACGAGCCTATCGCGTGCAAGGTCTATTATGGACAGATCCTGCATGAACCGATGCAACAAGGACGGATCGAGCACCCACGTGGCAGCCAAAAACCCTAGATGGGGAAGTACTTGCGACATACACTTTGCCACCATGGAATCCTAAGGTAAATGGAATCCTAGCACAAAGAAGATTCCAGAAGATACGCGCATTAATGAAGATCTTCTCTATAAGGAAATGTCTTGTCCATCTCGTTTGGGATAATTCAAGAGGATTCCTATAAGGAAAAGACTTCAACTCCAAGGAAAAGATGTCAACCTTCTACTACTATAAAAGCCCCAATACCCTCAAAAAATAGGTACGCATAATTTATCCTTCTCTAGCACTCTAAAATTGTGAGAATAGTTCTAACTTGACCTTCAGAGGATATTCGGCCGATACCACACCGGTGCTCTCTGTTAGATCTTCTCTCTTTGGTTGCGCAGGTATCGTTACGAGCGTGAGAAGATCGTGTGGCTCACTGGTAATTTTCTCGGCATCATCAAGTATTAACCAAAAGGGCAAAGATTTGTTACAAAATAAGTTGCAGGAACTCCTGCAAAAATGCACACGTGTCAATGCCTCAGATAGACACCTATCTAGGTTTATATTTTTCTATGTCAAGATTGAATTTTTCACCAAATGGAGTCTATTTGAGGCGTGCATTTTGCAAGAATTGTTGCAACTTAGTTTATAGCAAATCCTTACCCTAACCGAAAAGCTTTAACTCTTGGATTGGTCACACCCCTAACTAGTTTGCATGGACTACAAAGTCTAAGTCTAAGAAACTTGTTTATCCAAAATGATTTTATTAGAGTACTTGCATCCATCATTGAATAGCATAAGGGATAAATTTAGCACATTTAACTTCAAAAATCATTTGCATCAATTCATGTAAATTTGTTAAAAATAAGATCTGAGTTACAATAACCGTATAAATATACATGGTTACTATTCACATGCAAATTTAATTTTCAATGTTTCTTTACTCATATACACAAAAAGAGAGAAAATTTGAGAATAATAAAAAATTGATAAACAAATAATATTTTAATGAAATATAGTGTAAAATAGATAATTTAATGTATGTGTAAGGACTAGATTTAGACCCTCAGCCCGCTAGAAATGGATGATGGCCCAACGAGCCCAAAGCAATATATTTGTTAGAGAGTAGATCTTATAGGTAAGACTTAGCAAATCATGTATGGGACACAATAGATTGGATTCGCGCCAAAAAGATAAGAAAACACAATTTGAAGGGAATAACACTCCTCGGTCAAGTCCGAGGATGAAGTGTTCTTATATTCACTCAGGTTTATCTAAGTACAAGATGTTCTCCCTCTGTTTTGTTTGTTTTTCTAGTGAATACATATCCCATTTCTCACAGGGGTCTTTTCTTTATATAGTCCTATTCCTTTTCAATCCCAGCTTCCACCTGTTGATTGTATAAGTGATCTTCTAGATGCTTGTCCCATCAGAGCCTTCCTAGAACCTTTGTATGTAGCTGTAAGACTTAATATCACTGTTCAAACATCATTTCCACATAAATGCGGCCAGTTAGTTAGGTGCAGAGCATTTAATGTGGTGGTAGCAGCCTTCTTCTCAGATATTTCTTGGTTCACTGTGTACTCTTTTATCTGAAGCTTATTCTTAGAAGTATGATACCCTCTTATACGGTATTCTCTAGGCAACCGGGTTCCAATCCCCCCACAACGTTTCCTGAGGAAGTTTGGATCCTCGGGAGACAACCTTTGTTCGTCATTACTTGTCTTTGTCCTTGTCCCATTGCTCCACACGCTTATTTTACTATTTGACCCTCCTAGGGCTACCTTACATCCTCGGCATGGCCCATGACCCAATACTCCTACTCGACTCATTTATCCCCACAGTATGTATTTTTAAAAGTAATGCAGGCGTTTTGAAATACGTGTTGATAAAAAAGTGTGTAGAAATGTGTAAAATATCGTTTAAAAACTGAAAATGTGTGTTTAAGATTGTTTACCAAACAGACCCTAATTAGGTAAAATAAGAAAAAAAAATCTTAAGTTAAAATATAAAAATAAAAATTTTCACGAGCTAATGGAATGCTCTAGATGGTAATATTATCTGTTACGAGTTGATGATGGCATTAAAAGTTGTGCAAATTTCACCAAGCTACTGTTACAATTTTTGTTTCATTAGTAGTTTGGAAATTTCTAGGCAGTACTTACTAGCAAGAAGAGTTTGATTACTCATCCCGATGAGAATTTCCAAAGCATGTCCCCTTCTTTTTGACCCAAATCTATACGCTTGGGATTGTTCAAAGCAAAGCTTCTTTAATATTAACCATTAGTTAAGAATTTGACTTTCTAGGTGCCTCATGTTACAAATGATAATTTTGTTGGGTAAAATGGCACGGGCTCAGTACCTAAAAAACATGTCTCCCACTCACCTAAGCTTCACCTTCCTTCGGCTATAAGTTTGCGCTGGGGCCACTTATTTATAATGCTAACACATTACACTTACTTTCAGCATTCTTTTTATACGGCTGACCACAATAACAACCTACATGTATCGCACAAGATGTGACTTGATGGTAAAAGTCTTTATCCCAACACCCAAAAATAAGCGGATTAAGCGATAACCTTAACAAAGCTCATGTAGTACACATAGTATTACTCATTACTATCACGTGACATGAGGTCGATAAGCCCACACCGAAAACCTCATTTTTCATTTAGCAAAATGCAAAAAACAAAAAACAAAAAACTGTACATGAAACACTCCATCCAACATCAAAAAACAGTCCATGTAACATTAGCAATGTTGCAGAACTATTGAATTCACCACAACTTGTGAAATAAGCAATCTGATACACCAATACTTAGGCAATCAGCGTTTCCAATACATGGAAAGGCTGACACAAGACAAAGCTTGTGGATTATCTCATATATGTTGGGAACAAAGGAAGCACTCACGCTTGTTTCACGCTCAACAACAACCACAGAAGTTCTCTTCAAATTTCAACAAAGCAAAAAAAAAAAAAAAAAAAGGATTTTGAGTCTGACATGAAACTAGGCTACCATCTAAACTCAAGTCAGCCCTGATCTTAAGATATTGCACTTGCAAGGTAAGTAGCTGTTCCCTACCATGTGATAATGTTAATCAGTTGGAGGTGGAGGAGGCTATTTCCCTAAGATTAAACTTATGCATGGCACATCAGAACTTGGCAACATAGAAATTCACTTCCAATATCAGTTGGCACACTTCAATTAAATAACTTGGAATGGTAAAGTTGGCTACATTTATAAGACTGTTTCCAAATCAAATGAAATTCAATTCCAGCAAAATACATCAAATTGTGTGGTTCCTTTTGCAAACAGTAACTCTATGCAGTAAAGACTAAAGAAGTTTAAATACTCTGCAACAACTAACAGTGATAGGTGATATCCATTTAATAGACGACTGCATATCAAGATAGAATTTTGCAGCTCTTTGCAACAACTATCATATCCATTTAGAATACAGACTTGGCAACAAGACATCAAGATACAAAATCAAATTACCACTCCTTTTCACAAAATCTAGCTAAGAAGGGCAATGAACACAATGAAAATGAAGGGGGGAAAAAATTCTCCATCACATACAAGATACTGTCCCACATGAGGAATCACATTAAAAAACAAATGAGAGAGAAGGAAAAACTAAAATGATAATACAAGCCTCTTCATTTCTTTAACCTATTCTGCTTTCTGGAAGCATAAACAATGAAGCAAACACATTTAGGTGAAAAATAATACCAAATATACCTGCATGCTAGTAGAGCACAAGTTAGGCCAAACTGGTCTATTTCTCTACTTATGGTTGCTAGTGCTCTTCTTCTTTAGTAGGCTTCCAAACTTTCCAAGCAAAGGCTTCTTCTTCTTTTTCTGTTGCGGCTGCTTTGATGGTGGGCTTTCACTATCGTTAATGTTTTCTGTAGAAGATACCCCATTTATCTGATCAAAGCTCTCACCACCTTCCACCTTTGAGTCCACTTCCTCTTCGAAGCTTTCCTGCTCTGTTTCTCTCTCTGGTGAAAATTCTTTCTTTTCAATCTTGCAGCTCTCCCACATCTTAAATTCAACTTCTACTGAGTCATCTTCTTTTTCTTTGCTCTCATCTTCCTTCAGCTTTCCATTCACGTTCTCAATTTTAGCAGAACCCATTTTTCCAGCCTCGTCAAACGAGAAATTATGCTCTTCCTGTGAATTTTCTTTTCTGGGTTCCTCACATTGATTTAGTGGAAGCTCCAATTTAGGCTTCTCTTCTCTTCCGTGTCCATTTTCTTCAGAGAACTCAACTACCTTTGGAAGCATATCATAGTCCTTCTCACTGTCTGTAAGATCACCATTTTCTTCAGTTTGCTTTTTGGCCGTAGCTTCTTCAAGCAACTTAGATAACTCCTCAACTTTCCTAAGGGAAGCAGCTTCCCTAGTTCGGAGCTCCTCATTTTCTTGAATTATACTCTGTAACTCATTTTCTTTGTCCAGCAAGCTTTCCTTCAATTTCATGCTCTCTGCCTTTGTTTTCCCAAGAGTTTCCTGCAAATGAATTACCTCAGCTTCAACTTCCTGTAGGCTTTCCTTCAGCTGAGCTTCTTCTTCCTTGGAGGCATAAGCTTCTTCCTCAGTTTGCTTGAGCAAATTCACCAGCCTTTTTATTTCTTTTTCCAGAGAAGAGTTCTCTTCTTCTGATTCCTTTACACAATTCACCAAATGAAGTTCTTTTTGCTCCCACTCAGCCTTGGAGTTTTCGATTTCATTCTTGGATTGCTGAATTGTATTTATAAGAACATCAATCTCATGTTTTGAATCATTAAGCTTGCTTTCATACTTCTCATTTGTTGCTTTCAAAACCAACTTTAGATCTTGTATCTGGGTCTCATCATTTTCATGCTCAATTTGAATGGATAACAGCTTTTCTTTAGCTTCTCTTGCTTCTGCAGAGACCTCATGCAAGGCTGAAGCTAAGCTTTCCATTGCCTTCTTGCTCTTATCTTCTTCACCCCTGGAATTCTCCAATTCATTAATAAGTTCATTTTTCTCTTCTAATAGGGTCTGAACACTAGAAGCTGCAAGCTTCTCATTGTTCAAAGCCTGGGCTTTCTCCTCCTTCACAGTTTCAAGCTCAGACTTCAGAGATTCAACCTTTTTGGCCATTTCAGAACTTTCTTCCTTGGCCATATCAAGATGACGTTCTGATTCCTCAAGATCCCCTTTCTGTCTTCCAATTGTAATTTCCAACAACCCCACCTTCTCTTTTAGAGCAGCAATTTCAGATTCTGCATCATGCAATAAATCATTGTTTCCCTCTAGTTGTTTCATGATTGAATTCAAAGATTCTGATGCAGATCGCTCCAACTGATTTGCTTTCTCAACCTGCATCTCTAATTCCTCAACCCTGGTTTTCCACTCCTCCACCAGACTACGTGCGTAAGACTCGGCCATCTTTGCGGCTTCTAGCTCAACATTAAGCTGTTCAATGGAAGCCTCTTTTTCTATCAAGTTCTCTTCAAGACTTTTCACTTTCTCGAGTTCTTGTTTCAAGGATTCTATCTCAGACTTAAGCTTCATCACCATCTTGTTGTTTTCACTGGTCTCAGTTTCAAGCTTTGAATCAAGCAAGGCCTTCAACCTAGTTAACTCAGCCGAAAGAATCTCCACTTTCTCGACATGAATCTCAGCAATCTTAGTTGCGTCATCAGCATGGCTCATTGCCTGGTTCTTTGCATCGCAAGTCATCACTAGTTCCTGCTTCACTCTTTGGAGCTCCTGAGTGGTAGAGAGAAGAGCTGCCACATCCAAAGCATGTTGATTCCTCACAGCTTCAACCTCTTTCTGCCATTCCTCTTCCTTCTTCTGGGATGCCTCAATTCCTGCCTGCTCCAATTCAACAGCCCGGAACTTTTCAATCTCTGAATTCTCCTCAGCTCGCTTCTGAGCTACCAAAGCCTCCTTGAGCTTCTCATTTGCTTCTTCAGAAACTCTTTGGGCTTCTTTTAATTCATCAATGGCTTTCACCTTCTCTTTCTCAACCAAAGCTATCTGTTCTTTTGCTTTTTTTAGATCTTCCTTAACAGCATTCAATTGCGCCTGCAGTTCTGATCCCTTTGCAATCCGTGTAGGTTGTTTCTGAAAAACAAAATAAATTAACAATGCATATCAAAACTCAAATCACCTATCACAAGACAATGTAAAAAGGGAACATCTCTTTCTGTTTCAAGAAATAAACAAACTGAAAATGTGATGAAGATCACACTTGAAAATTTATTTTAGGAAACTTCCTCTTTAACCGTTCATTCCAGAACATCAAAAAGCAATTTGTCTAGGATTTAATTTTCAGTATCTGTCTAAGAAGACCCAAATAATTAATGATGTCATCTTGCAATAATTTCCCTCCTCATTTTCAATGCTTTTGAGAAGTTCAAAATCCCAAGTTTTGAAATGTATGCACTGAATTAGTAAAGATAAATAGCATTTGAAGTGCATTTGTAATACTTACTTCAGGTGGGGTAGCAATTTTGGGTGATCGACGCTCAATGGCAGGCTTCGAGGTAACTGTTCGTGGGGACCGATCAACTGAAAGCCGTGAATTTTGCAAAGGAGAGGGTGAATCAGATTCTGATTTAGCCACTCCCCTGCCTGGTTTACTCACTCTAGGAGTTGCTGGTGATGCTTTGTTAGGAGTTTCGGACAAAGCAGATCTGTTCAAGTGCAGAGTCTCATAAATATAGCAACCATAGTATATATTTTTTTTTAAAAATATACATTAAATGAGACAGACAATGAAATATACATAAACATTAATCATGTAAAGGTAAACCAAATAGGAATGAAAAAGAAAGATGGATCTAAGCCAAAAATGAGAAACTTTGTGCATAAATTTAGCATCAGAAACACAACAATGAAATTCTTACTACAACAATAGAAGCGCACGCATGTGCACAAAGAGATAAAATGTAAACTACGTATGTTGATCAGGGCACAAATTGTTTAAGAATAGATCCAACTAAACATGTACAACTTCACTAGAAAAAACACCAAAATGAGCCCAGATCAAGATTAGGAATCAAGAAACTAAAGCAAAACCCATTTAACAAAACAAATTTAAGAAACTGACAAACTGTGAAAGACGATAGAAATAGACACCATAGAGAAAGAATTTCGCCCAAAATTGAATCAAAGAAGCAGGAAAAACCCCATTAGAGACCACTAAAAAATAGATCCAACCCACTAATCTTCCAAATAAGAACCAAAAATTAAAACTTGAAAAAATAAAAATAAAAACACAATTTTATAACACCCACGACTCTTCCAAATAGAAAATATAAGAGAACATTAAAAACCCAAATCAGATCTTTGAAGATAGGTGCTAAAAGTGAGAAAATTGAGAGAGATAAGATGGGTAAGTGAACTTACTTGGATTTGGTTGACATGGTTGGAGGTGGCGTGGAATTGTTTGCGATAGAAGAAGAGAAAGTGAGACAGAAGTGTGTGTTGGGTTGGATATTGAAGGGGGAGCTAGAATGCTGACATTGTAAGAAAATGTGTAATTGCTAGTATCAGCATAAGATAAGAAGAAGAAGAAGAAAAGGAATTTACAGAACTGAAACCAAATTATTTAGGTTGGTTTTCCTGTCTCTTTAATGGCCACACACAGACACAGTCACATACAAGCACAACTAAGCTCTTGTAGTAGTTTATCTCAAAAAAAAAAAAAAAAAAAAAGGCTCTTGTAGTTGTACTCTCCCTTTCTCTTTCTAATCCAACACTCACTCACTCTCTCTCTCTCTCTGTATTTTTTCTTTTCTGTCTTTCTTCTGAGAGGGTTGGTTTATTTTTATTTTTCAAGTGCATGTGTATGTACAAAAGTGCCCCCTGGTTGTTTCTTTAATCTGTCAAAGGTAATAGGTAACTTTTTCAGAGGCAGTGAGGGGCCCTCTGTATTGTCTTCTAAGCTGACCCTGCTTTTCAGGAAAGCAGATAGGAAGGAGTCATGGATTTTTTCCAAGATGCCCTGTAATTCTTTTTCTTTCTTTTCTTTTTTTTTTTTTCTAGAAAATAAAAATACCTTTTTCTTTTTTCGCATATATTAGTGCCTTGCAATTTTTTATTTATTTATTTTTAATTTTGGGACTCGAGAAATTATTTCATTAATATATATATTTTAGTTTCATTTTTTAATATTTAAAGGGTCTGATTACCATTTATTTTGAAAAAGTTTTTATTAAAAATTAAAAAAAATTGTCAAAATAATAAATTACTTTCTGGTTTTTTCTTAAAAAGTTTCTTGAAATGAATTATTAGTACATGCCCTAAGGTCACACGTTAATAAATCTCATATTTAAATATAATAACTTTGTTTGACCCGTCTTTTTCTTTTTCTTTTTCTTTATTTGCATTTTGGGGACTTATATTTCATTTTAGTAAGTCTCACAATAGGTTGGTAAATCAATGCAACAATTTGCTTAAAATAAAATTCTTGATTGTTGCCAAATAATCAAATTTTATCTCCTCCAATTATCGAATTGTCAAAATAAAATTTTTTTTTAAAATCTAGATAGTAGATTTATTACAAATGTTCCAGATCTTAATAGAAGATAGAGATGTTAATTTAAGTTCAGTAATTGAAAAATCATTTGAATATTTATAGTAGCCTTCTTTTCAAAATTTATTGATTTTTTTCATAAATATTTTTAGAGGAACAAAGTGCTACATGCAACCTTTCAGTTTTTTTACTTATATATAAAATGGAAAAAAATCTATACACTAAAAATGTTAAATAATTTAATTACAAATCAATATGACTAATGGGTTTTAAAAAAAAAATTCTATGGAAGAGTAATGAGTTGTAATGCTTTTTATATTACATAATTACATACTTTCTGAAATTGATAATTAATAAGTACCATACCCTATATGAGAGCTTGTTTGGTTGGACTTAAATTTTATTAAAAAAAAATCAAAATTATAGTAGATTATAAAATAAATTAAAATAAATAATGAAACAAATTTATTGTTGAGACATTTTGATTTTTTTTTTTTATAGATAATTTCAACCTATAACATCTAATCCTGATAATAATTTCTTATCATCAGACTAAGACATTTTAATAACTGAGTTTTAATTAAAGTGGTATTTTAATTTATTAAATCTTTGACAATAAAATTTCACTTGAATTAAACATGATCATAGTTTTAATGTATTTATAATACTTGCATCGAACCACATAGTATAAGTACAACATATACAACCCAACTTTTATTATTAAAATTACGGTAGGCTATATCATATAATTAATCAACCCTCTTTTAAATTTCAAGAAACTCTTGGTAGTAGAATTTTAATCAAAGTAATATATTTAAACATTTTGAAATGTTGACGATAGAGATTTCACCTAGAACAACTATATTGATTATTTTGATATACTTACAAACGTTTCAGTGCACCATATGACATATGGAGAAAAAGAAAAAAAAAATGAGAGGACTTTCACTTAGCGCAACCAAAATATGGACACAACTTTAGTAGATAGTATATGATATTTCTCTATAAAAAAAAAAAAAAAATATATATATATATATATATATATGTAGGGTCAATTTTTGCAGTCCAAGCCTAAGAAGGTATGGATTTTGAGCCCACTGAACCCAAAACAATAAATTTGTAGAGAGTGGGTGAAAGAGCTAGGCTAATAATGAAATAACAGTATTAAACAGCAATGCTAGTGAGAGAATTTGTATTAATATGTGCTCGGACGGATGTAGGTGCCGCGTCCGAAGAGTTGTTTTTCATTGATAAACTTGGGTTACAATTCGTGGAGCTACAGTAATGTAATATACTCTTTTCTCTTTCTGATTTTTTCGATCCCCCTCTATCAGAGACACCCTTCTCTTATATAGTACTGTCTTCCTGCATCTTCACCGTCCACTTGTTCATCATCTAAACGCCCACTTGAGTGCATGTCCCATCATACCTCCCCTTTAGCCATGTGTGAGTGGCGGTAGCTGAGAATGCACTGTTCAGGGGTCTTCTCCACATAAATGCGGCCAGAAAGGTAGGTGCAGTGCATTTAATGCGGTGGTTGAAGTCTGTCTCCTTGATATTTCTCTGTTCTTGTTATCTTTATGGGTGTCCACTGTCCGAGGCTCATTTCCCTCCTAACATTTGTCAGAAAGATCACTTGAACCTCCCATACACCTGTCGGATCCAACTCCTTCGGATTCCGAGGATATCGGACTCCTCGGACATATGAACATCTCCTCGGATAGTACACGTGTTCATCTCTAGGCATTCTCCTTTGACATGGGCCTCTGACTGAATGTCTTCATCTCCTCGGACGAACAGTGTTCCTCATATTGGGCCTTGGACCCAATACGTTGGGTTGAGCTTTTCTCCCCCCACAATATATATATATATATAGTATTTCATTTCATATCATTTTGACATAAACTGATATAATATTAGTTTTGTTGTGAATGTTTTGGTGACAATAATTAAATAAATGGTGATGATATAATTTCAGCCGGAGGTCTCATCATTTTACATGGAAATTGTTTTGCATGAATTGCTATTACTTTTAGTTAATACTTAATCGTAGCTCATTGAGTCCATGAACAAAAATTAATTAATTTGATGGTTTTAACTAATCAAAATTTAAAAAAAAAATTAAAAAACAAACTTTTAATAAATAAACAAACAAAAAGCTGGATCCAACCATGTTCATATATGAGTTCTCTAGGCTTTGCATTGAGGAATTGTTCTGACAATTGTATGGTTAAAAATAAAAGGGCTTTTAAGGGAAAAGAAATGGTGATTATAAACACAAACAGATAAACCATTTAATTATAAGATATTTTTAGGCTCTTGTTCTTCTGTATATGAAATTGAAAGCTGTTCAAAAGATCCCCCGTTCCTTTGGTTACAGTTGGATTTGAATATGACAGCCAGGTCCACGTAGTCCTATTATAGTTGGTGGGTTTCACATGTGAATTGCATACCCAAAATAAACGTTTTCATAAAAATCTGTATCGAATTCGAATGTGGCTTCAAACACATTATCCACATAATTATCTTATGCCCAAAATTGGTGGGAAAACGTTTTCCATGGTGAGGTGAAAACTTATGCTATCGTATTCCTTTTTTTTTTTCTTTTTTTTTTTTAGTGTCTATTGATATTTGAAATCTCACCAGGTTTTGTGAATTAGGAGCAACCAACATTTTTTTTTTTTTTCATTTTTCCTTTGTTAATTTTAGTTTTAATTTTCTCCTTTAAATTTTATTCATTAATTCAAAATCTGAATTTGTATGCATTAATGATTTTTTTAAGGAACACATTAATGATACATTATTCAATATAAACTCCCTGATATTCAAAATCAATAGTTAGTCAAAATATTTCAAGGAAAGATGTATATCTACTATTTTTTTTTTTTCATAACATATCTACTATTTTGTTTTTGAAGGACATATGTAGATCTCCTATTTTGTCTCTTTTAAAAAATTGTACTTGAAACTTTTTTGGTTTTTAGTTTTCCCCTAGGGAATGAGATGGGAAGGGAAGGATCTTTTTTTTCTTTGTGAACTCGTTGAAAAGTACTTAAACAACGAGCTATATCATTTTTTTTTTTTCCTCTCTCTTTTGCAAATTAATTTTAATTGGAGAAAGTGAGAGGAGATGAGACTGAGACTTAAACAATGACAATCTGTAGCTCACTTCCACGAATACCATATGTATCTATGAGCTGCAACAATTAAATCTGACCTTTTGTATCTACTGACATGTGCAGACTTTATGTATTTTTCACCTTCTTTGGGACACACAACATTAATTTAACTATTTACATATTTTGTAATATTATATATATCCTAGCTGTATTAAATTTTCTTAATTATATAACTAAATGGATTTAAATAAATAAAAAATGTTAATCTCAAATTAAAGTCCCATTTAAGTTGGTACTTAAAATTAAAAACCCTCCCTTCAAAGTTCAAAACTTCAAATCATACATAAATGGTAAGTCCCTTCAAACTTGACCTTAGACCAAGGTTGAGATATAGAAGTGCTACCACCAAGGAATCTGACTTCAAGGAATATTATGTTGAAATCCTTTTTAAACCCAATTCTGACACTCTTTAAGTTACTAATCACAAAATTTCTATGTTATGGGTGTTACATTTAAGTTCTTAACCCAGTCTTTTTTATTTACATGGCGTAATAAGCAATGCTGATATCCTATTGGGCATGGCAAAGAAAGTAAGAACCACCCTTCTGTATGGTGGGAAACTGACTTGCAACCAAAACACATCCATTTTTTTCTTCATGGTGTCGCAAATGATTCAAAATAATGAGATGATATTCAATTAGGTGAGACTTTGAGTCTTAAGGAGGTTGCAACACAAAATTTACGTGGTAACTGTAAAAACTCTTATTATAGTGGTGATATGATATATTAGTCTCCATTCTAAACAGTCCAAAATATAATAAATGAGTTTTTCACAGATCGAGAGTATAGAGTCTTACTCGGAAGCGGGTAGGGTGCTACAATAGTTTCGCCTAGGTAGAGAGAGAGAGAGAGAAGATATGATGTATCATACATGAGCAAAGTTTTGGGCCTTTGGCCCCCACAACCTCTCATTTCTTTGAGGGACAATTCAGATGGTTTGTCCTTTTTTGGGTATGATTAGATTTAGCAAATAAGGTACCACTTCTATCTTTTCTTACAATTTTGATAAAGAATGCATTCTTCATGCAACAGTGTATTACCAGATGGATCCTTTTTTGGTCAATAATCGATACATTAATCCCCTTGAAAAACACACATTAATTTTTGGTGTAAACAAAGATTAAATCTTACATTTATTTGACAATAAAAACTTTACTAGTTAAGCAAACTGGATCAAAACTTACCCCTTGAAATATATTGATTTGAATATCAGACTGCTTTGGATTGTACTATCTGTTTCAACCTAGTTCAAGTAGTTTAAAAAAATTTGAAATCTTAACATTTTTTTGTAATTTTAATAACTATGTTATTGATTAAATATTTAAATTACAATTTTTTGTATTTAATTAAATTTTTTCATAAAAGATAAGTTTCTAGATCGAACTATAAATAATTTTCAATTGACATGAAATTTGGTGTGCATGTTAAGAATATAGAGAAAATGTAACTCGACAGTGAGATTTTTGAAAATTTAATCCAACAAAAAAGTTATTGAGTGGTGTAACATTACTTAAAATTACATCGGGTATATAGAATCTTAAAACATTACATAGGTAATAACAAGAATTTAAATAAATTGTTTTTATAATCAAGCTGAAACACTTTTATGATATTCATAACTTTGTCATCAAAGCCTCATGGCTCTATTAATATTTGCATGTATATTTTTCTGAATTATTAATATTTGCATGTGAAGTGAAATACGTATTTGGCAAATCTCATCTTATGCAAACCCGGCGAAAAAAATTGACAGAATGTAGCCCTTGCGACTCTAAAGCAAAAGAAGAAAATTCTAGCAAATGAATGATAAGATCGAACTCATGAAAATCTCATGACTTATGGACAAAGACTTTGATACCATGCATATTGGGGAAGCATCAATTCTAAAAGGTTAAACCATTAGCAACTAATTACAAGTGAGTTCTTTCTCAAAAAAAAAAAATTTTTACAAGTGAGCTAAATGTATAATAACTGTACACATTAAATGAGCTCTCTTTAATACGGAATAGGATTAGAGTCACGAATCTTAGTAGATAAATTATATGATTATTAAAAAAGAGGTCGCATTTTTGTATCTTAATCATTAAAAAGAAGACACTGATTGGAAATAATTCAAGCTGTTGGTTTGGGGAATAATTTTCTTAAACTATGTAACTTTGTTTGTGTTGCTGATTTAAATATATGGGTTGTATTATGTATGTATGTATGTATGTGTATATATATATATATATATATATATTGTATCTTAATCATTAAAAAGAAGACACTGATTGGAAATAATTCAAGTTGTTGGTTTGGGGAATAATTTTCTTAAACTATGTAACTTTGTTTGCGTTGCTTATTTAAATATATGGGTTGTATTATGTATGTATGTATATATATATATATATATATATACATATATACATACATACATAATAACATACTTTTCCTTTCCTTAATTTTTTTATTAATTCTTTTCTCTCTCCTTGGAACTCTTTCGATCAGATAAAAAAGATGATTTTTAAATGATGTGATTGTTTGATTGGGTTTCTTGAGAAAGAAAAAGATTATTTTAATATGATGTATTTAAAATAAAGAATAAGATGAAGGGTGTATAGTAAAAAGTGATTAGAGCATTCTTATCAAGAATGTTAAATATTTTAGCATTTACCATTTAAAATTTTACTTTATCAATTTTAACATACCACTTTACAATCCACCAAACATCAAAACTTCTATTATTTTACCACTTCATTTAAATATTATTTATTTATTCTTTCTTTATGTTTTCTTTATTCTTTCTTTTTATGTTTTCAAATAACTAGTTAACTACTATTAAACAAATATTAAACAAATATTTTTTTTTTACAACCTTGCTACAGTGGGCTGCTAGACATAGCAGTCCACTGTAGCTGGATTGCAAAATAAATAAGATTTGAGAGTATTGATGGAGTATGCTTTTTAGTATTTATAGCATTTTGTATGTTAAATTTTAGCATTTATAGCATTTGCCCTTCTTGATAAGAATGCTCTTATGCAAAAGCTCACTTTGTTCTATATTTTATAATTTGTACACTAGTTTTAAACCTAGTTATTTTTTAATTTGAACTTTCCATTTGATTTGTGCTTCTTAATGAATCTTCATTCTCACCATTAAATTAACTAAATATATGTTTCAAAACTAGAAAAAGAGGATGGTTGCGACAAATTTAAAACTAATGTAAAAATATTTGCTTACAGGCAAGGGAAATTTGAAATCTCATATTGGAGAAACTTAAAGAGTATTATAGAGGTATAAAGTTGTTTGTGATTAATGAGAAATTATTAGGTTTATTGGAGGACTATTGAAGTAGTCCTCCCAACCAGTAAAATAATGTCACTTATGCAAATGTGTGAGTCAACTTTCTAATCAACACAAGAAATTAAAAAAAAAAAAAAAAAAAATCACCTAGTAATGTCGCATTTGCATGAATGACAATGTTTTATTGGTTAAAATGACCATCTCAACAGTCCTCCAATAGGCCTAATAATTTCTCTTGATTAACCTAGTAGTCTTAATTACTTTTCATATGTGGATATTAATCTGGGCATAAATTGGAGAAAGTTTAACTTTGATTCCTTCTTTCTTTTTATTTATTTTTTGTCTACATCAAGAATTAAATCCTCAACTAACTTCCTCTTACGTGACATTATGCACCATTTATGTGAAAACTTCGAATTCAAATTTAATCCATTTTCAAATACCCTAAGTTAGAGCCATTGGTTTATAAAATGGGCCAAAGGTCAGAACAATCATAAATTGAACCTAACTATTGTACCAGTTGCGAAAGCAACTAATCAAGCAAGAATGTGATGGTCTTGTCTTGTGGCCTAAAAAACTGTGGAGCTAATGCTACTCCTTAAAAAAATGCTTAAATTACATTAAATAATCCGAAGAAGGGTCCCCTACTTTCTTTCTTTTTTTGGTGCTGGAAACAGAGTTCTCATCAGGAATTTGGGACCGACACCATTAATCAATTATTAGACTTTAATTAATATATATTAGTGCACTGTAGCATTATTTAGACTACAATAAGAAGATAGGCCGCTTTTGCTTAAAAAAGAATTCTAAGTATATTAAAAAAAAAAAATAGTGAATAGGCATAGATAATTCCAAATTACACTCTCCACATCTTATCCAAATCTCCTAAGCTAAAGTTTATATTCTCTTTGAAGATTTTACCCACTTTCATTGATTTAAAATTCTGTAATTTACAAACACCAACTTGTTTTTTTTTAGGTAAAAAGTCTAATGAAAAAAAATCAAATCAAATCTATATCTACCACCAACAACAATGTCCAACAATATTGCTGCAAAGGCCCAAACATAAAATGAGTATTTATTAAAAGTGTGTAATAGCCAAAATTTTCGAACTTTCACACAAATTGAAACCCTCTCTACCCCACACTGAAAGCAAACCATGCTTTTCTTAGATCTCTGAAACCAATATCGATAATTTACTTGACCCAATCTTTGTAACCACTTCACATAAAAGTTGTGGCCCTGTACCAAACATACAAAAGATTTAGTGATTTTGACTACAGCTATACCTATACTCATATATTTGTCTTGTAAGGTTAGAGCTATACTTGATGTGTCTTAATTAGCTCTCACTTCAAGCTCAAAAAAATCAAAGTTAAGCTTCAATTAGGCTTTTGCCTAAGGACATGGGAGTAAGCCAAAGTTTGGATACATTTATTAAAACCTTTTCTCCTTTGACTCTTAACTTTATCAACTTATTAGTATAATGAAGTTTTCTTGGAAGTAAAACTAGTTTGATGGGTGTCTTTATCTTTATCTTTTTTTTCTTTGTTTGAGCATATTCAAAAAGAAAAAGGAAAAAAAAAATGTGTCACATACTCACATGTGTGTGAGAGAAGGAGAGAAAGAGAGAGATTTTGTAAAGGTTTTTGGCATAATTTGAGTGAACGTGAAAATGTTTAGGATATAAAATCTTGCGAGACACAAATAATGTTGCATCATGCATCATTAAAATACCAGAAAGCCATGTGCAAGGACCCCCTTGAAAACAATTGGTCCTAATTGTTGTGGGGATCCACATAAGTTGGAGGATGATATTGGTTTCCTTCCTTATCCATATTTCTATTACAAAAATATAGGATTGATTGATACAACTTCAAACAAACATTACTGATTTTTGTAATATTTTACTGCATTTTTTTTTAGGGTGAGTAATGTAACATTTAAAATTCATAAGTGAATTGTATTTATAAAAAATAGTATTGTTGATACATAGTATTGGTAAAATAGTGCTGGAATTTCATCAATAAAGATATAAAATTAAACACGTAACATACAAATAAAATAAGCAACGATAAACATATTGAAGACATATTAATAATATTATGCTCCATATATATTTTATATTAAACGATGTTAAGATTCTCTTCTTTACTATAATTTGTTTCTTTATATTAATGGTAACAACCAACCTACGTTACTCACTTTCAAGTTCCAATATACAGGAATGTTTATCCCACATTAGTTGTATGTATTAGAGTTTCAGTCCTTATAATCTCAGACTACTAGTACAAAGGTTAGACCCTTTGGTACTCTAATTATTTAATATATTATAAGCCTATTTAAAAAACTCTATATACTATTTTCATGTTCGTGTCTAATTTTCAACTAATATCTCCTAGTGTTTTCCATGAATATTCAGAGTTCAAAACCTCCTTCCCCAACTATCAAAATTATCCAAACCAAAAAAAAAAAAGTAATTGCTATATATGTAGTATTGTAGTTCTATATTTATTTCAAAAAACAATCAATCAAAACTCCTGAATATGTTCGGACTAAGTTTCTTTCCCCACACACACATATATATAGGGTTGGGTTCAAGTTTCACCAGATGTAATTCTAAACAATGTCACATCACCTAATAACATGTTATTGAATTCATATTTTAAAATTTTCACCGTTGGATTATAAGTTCTATATGTTCTTAACATGCATACCAATATTCATGCCACTCAGTTGTTATTTACCATTCAATCCATAAACTCCTATTTTATTCATTATTTTAAACTAAAATAACTTGAATTTAAATAATTGATTGATGATATGACTATTGATATATAATCATCTTGAAATTTTGCAAGCATGGAGAATGCACGAAGATAATGTAATCCAACGGTAAATTTGTTAAAATTCACATTCAATTAAAAAATATTGAGTGGTGTAATATTACTTAAAGTTACAATATCTATAGTGTAACTTGAACCCAACCTCTCTCTCTCTCTATATGTTGATGGCTTTATTAGACATGCAATGCTTCTTCCACCTTCAAACCTGTCCAACCTTGATAAAATTAATAAAATATAGACCCAAATTTTGGTAGGATGCCATAGGATTATATCAAGAGTCTAGTTTTGTTTTGTTTTGTTTTTTTCATCAAGAATCTAGTTGGTACCTTTGTGTAATAAATTTAATTTAAACCCTTCCAGTAGACTAGTTCATTATATATAGTGTGCGAGATAAAGACAAAGTTTGGTCTCTACATGACTATACATATCTTTCATATATGTGAAAAATGCATGCACATATAACATATTTGTACAAATCTACAATGGGTTTTGTACCTCTCTCTATGACTCTATCCTCTACACATTATCAGCTTTTACTTTTTCCCACGCCAATTGGTAAAATCTGCAACACATGTGAGTGAATTAGTACACATAACATTTATCAGTATATGTCCCTTTCCCCAGAACAGGCAACAAATAAACACCAAAAATGAACGAAGAAAAAGAGATACATCTGACATGCTCAATGAGGCTCAAGAAACATGATATGTGTATGATTGTGACCATTTCTTTGAAACTGATTTTACCCCTTGTATTTTTGCTTTGTTGGACTAGAACTATATTGTTGTTCTAATTTAAAAGATGGTTACCAATGAAGCCATTAAATGGAGCCAGCACAGACATAAAACTTGTTTTGGTTTATCTGAGTGAATCAAGGCTGAAGATGTAGACTTGTTGTTTTTTTTTTTTGATGAACGATGTAGAATTGTTGTTAGGTTTTTAGTGTTAGGTCAATTTCATGACATTTGCTTGTAAGTTTATTCATGTAATGAATTTATGATCTCTCTTGAGGCTCTTCCAAGCAAAGATGAAAGGTGCGTTCAGCAAATCATTAAAGATTTGAGAAGCTTACCTGACCCTTGATCGAGCAAGATCGGGGAAAATTCAATTTCAAATTTGTTTTTAGAATCCTTTTTGTATTTGATTTTGTGTTACCTCTTTGTGCACCTATATAAAATCACACTTTGCATGTTTTTTCAGTAGAGAAAAAGGAGACCATAACATGTGATATTCAGAGTGAAAACCTTGTGCCTTTTTTTCTTGTGCTTCAAAGAATTGTGAGCCAAATGTGTTTGAGATATTAGAAACACATAATTTTATTCCATTGAGGTTCACTATAGAGAAATCTTCAAGGAGGTGCCTTCAATACACCTGAAGGAAATTATTATAGAAGGATTCTAGAGGTTCTGGGTAGGGATGACAAAAACCCCTATCCTACCTCGCACTACCCCACTCTATTCTGCTTAGGTTTTCCTCGTGCCAAAGAGAGGATGGGGCAATGATTGGTATTGCTTGCCCCCTCGTCCCTCCTTTCCCAAAACACACACACACACACACTCTCTCTCTCTCTCTCTCATGATTGCCTTTTCCCATTCTATTTCATCTTTACCTCTTTAATATTAAAGCCACCTCATTAGGGATGGCACAATAGCTCTAACTTGCCTTGCGTAAGATTTCTCCATCCCGCCTCGTTGCCATCCTTAGTTATGGGAATACTATGGTAAGAAAGTAAGCAGATCGTTTACATAGGTTGCATAGATAATCTAGACCACAAAGGTTTCACAAGTCTTAACCATTTGAACTGTTCATTTGTAGTAGATTTTTTATGATATTCTTTGTCTCTAGAGTGATTTTTCCTTTAAAGAGGTTCTTCATAGATTTTCCCGTTTTGTTACCAAAGCATGTGTTTATTACTTTATGTTTCTTGCATATACATCATTTGAGTATATTCATAAGCCAAATTCCCTCTATGTTCGATATGTCATTTTTTAAATACTATGCCTTTTTTTTTTTTTCTTTTGGTCTATAATAAGTGAGAAATGGGGATTCAAACTAAAATTTTCTTTTACGGGAAAATCAAATAATATTATTGAGTTATAAGTTTTTTGACATATTTTGTCATCATTTTTTGTTGAAAAATCAGATTTTCGAGTTAGTTTGGTAAATGAAAATATACTAGTGTAAGTGTGCTTTGTTTGAAAAATATATGTTTCATGATAATTATTCTTTATAATTATACAAAGATATAAATAATTTTTATTTTTATTTAATTTTTTATTGCGTGTGTAAATGTAAGTGTACTAAATTTTTTTTATTTATGGAGTAAGGATAGGCACTACATTAAACATTCAGAAATTGGCCATTTTTATCCGGCCGTAAAGCATTTAGGATGCTCAATTGAATTGTGTTTAGTTTAAAGTACGCAAACCGGTTTGATTGGAACTTAAAACTGTTATAAACTATGTACTTATGTAGCAGCAGCGCTAGTAAAAATCTACAATGCGCCATTGTCTTTTTTTTTTTTTTTTTAATTGAATTCTTACAAGAAGTCGAGAGGGGAGATTTAAATCTTGGTTCTTCTCATAAAAGACATCAAACAGTGTCATTGAGCTATACAAATGTACTGTTTGCTATTTGCTACTTTGGCTATAATGTTCACAAAATGACTGAAATTAATCCTTATAATAGTCTTTTGATTGGTGAATAAAGGTTCAAACTCAACTTCAAATCCATCATAAAGACATAGAAATGTAGATACTGGTTCCTCTGTTAAAACTAACATTTGCAATTTTGTACTTTTATACAACTTTAAAATTTAATATTATTCTATACCAAATTTGCTTCTTAAGTATATGTTGAGTAAAATAAATTCTAAGCAAAAAGTAAAACTTACTAATAAAGCAAAATTCCAATCTGATGACTCAAAATCAAAATCTATGAAAAAGTCTCTGCAATTTGGCTGTTTGTTGCAGATCAAAACAAAGTTGAACAACTCTGAGGTGGTTCTGGTAGTACTAACTACTAACAGCAGAGTTAATAGATTTTCCAAGCAGCAAACCACATATTCAATAAAACAGCTACATTAGTTCAACTGACATGGTTTTATGTTTTAATAGCATTACATCATTAATAAAAAGTGATAAATTCTACTCACATGGTTTTTTTTATGAGAAAGTTGATGATGTGTTAAAGGCAATAAGAAATTAAAAAACAATCCACATGGTCTCCCCCCACGTGACTTTGTTTCAACTAATAATTCCTTTACCATTTGCACTAAGTTATCTCCTAAGAATTTGTTGTGATATTATGCCTTTGTCCCCATTCCTTGTGTCAGTTGTGTGTGTGTGTGTGTTTTGTCTGTTTACTTTCCTTCTCAAAAAAAAGAAAAACGTGAGTAGTCTCACATCGCCTAAGAGTGAGTTTAAATTCAAGTATAAAGCCTTCTTACACCTTACAAAAGTTACCGGCTTTTGTAAGGGGTAGGTTGCTGAGTCAGTAATTAATTTATGTTTAAAAAAAAATTTTAACTAACAATTTTAAACAAGTAGAAGTGCTTTAGTGGAATGGTGGACCACATCACTTGTCCATCATGCGGATCTTATAATTTCTCCCAAAAAACAAGGTAGACAAGCTTCAACCCAATGACTCTTATAATCGCCATAAGACAAGTTTTATATATCATCAAGAGTCTTTTTGTTGAATCATTGTTATCCAGTTCCATAAACATAGAAAAGTTCGGTTTGAATCCTTCTCATACCATTCAATTTATTTTAGTATAAGAACCTACTTTTTTTATTTTACATACTCACTTTTCAAAACACCTCATATCAGATTATTTATTTTACATTGTATTTTATTAAAATAACAATTTTTCTTGATTTTTATTAATTGTTTCTCTTTCTTCACACGCAACAATTATTATTCACTCTCTTCCTTCTCCTCGAGATACGTAAAGAAATAATAAACAATTAAATACAAAATGAATAGTATTGGTGTAAACTTTACACGGTCACTGTAACAAATTTGTAAATTTATACAATTATACACAAATTAATGTAAGTCATTTTTAAATAAAATTATGCAAATTCTACGCCTTTTTTCTATTATACAAGGCCTGATAATAATGCTATTGTTATATTAAAAAAATAAAAAAAACTTAACTGATGATCTTGAATCAAAACACTTATAAAAGACTGGTGAAGAAAAAGACCCAAGTTTGCAACAAAATCAATCAAATGCTTCAAATGTGAGTCATAACATAATCAACTCCAAAAAGCTAATGCAATCAATATAATATAAATGATGCAGCAGTAACCAGAGAAAAAGATAATATAAAAAGGGGTCCAAAATCTCCCAAGAGAGTTAAAACCAACTGTCATCCACATGGGAGTTTGGGGTCAAGCTGGCAGAAAAATGCAGAGCTGGGGGAACAAAAGGTGAGCAGGTCAAGCAATAGACAATATTGTACTACCTCTCTGATGTGCTAAGCACAACCATGTTGCTTTGTTAAATGTTAACTTCTTTCCTCTCTTAAATGCCAATTGGTTATTCTTCTGCCAGACCTCAAAATATGTACCATTCTCTCGCGAATCATGCCAAATAAGGAACTGTGTTGATTAAATTGTGTTGCAGTTTCCTTCATCCAATCCCAGAAGATTTTTTGACATATATGCAATGAAAAAACCAGACCTTGTGGCAGTACCAGAGCAGAGTCAGGGTGTTCATTGTATTTTATTTCTTGGCGGGCCATTTGATGAGTTATGCTATGGTGGGCTTAACCAAGGTTAGCTCTTTATTAAAACCCATTGAGGTTACATGTGTGTGCATGTTCAACAGTTAAAGATATCCCACCACCGTGCACAGTGTGCAGTGTTATGTATTTATTCTTCACATATTTCTATGCTGATGGTTACAGCTCGTCTGGGTGCATTGGATAAGGCCATGGGGTGGAAGGGAATGGAGAGAGATAGAAACCATTCCTTGTTTGGATGCTGTCTGGAAGGAAAGGGAACCTTCTTTCCTCCCATTATCGTGACACTTTTAGAGTAATCTTCAATAGATGAGTCAAAACTGAAATCCTTCCTATAAAACCTAAAAAGAACTCTAAGATCCGTTTGGTTGGAGGAGTGAAAAAGTGAGAGGATAGAAAATTAGTGAGAAGATGGAAAAGATTTGGTTTTCCTTCATGTGTATTTGGTTGGAGGGGTGAAAAAGTGAAATGGTGAAAAACTCTTTTGTTTAGTTAGAGAGAAAAATGGGAGGATAGAAAATGTAATTTATATAAATTGACTATTATACCCTTGTTACATAATAAGTAAGAAATAGATTTATTTATACTCATTAAATAATGTAAAATTCACGAACAATTATATTTTTCAATGAGAAGTGTTACGTCCACAATATTTTTCGCAATACTTTCACAACAAAATTTATGTGAAAAGTTGTTACTAGTTTTAATTTGAACCCATCACTGAAATTATTTTTTTACTCACCAATATTAACTAATAACAATCTATTACTTAAAATTTATTGTGAAAATATTGTAATAACATTTCTTAAATAGAATTTTTTATTCTTTATATTATTTCTCCTTTCTCTCTTTTCATTTCATCCATACGTTTTTCCTTCTTCTTTTTTCCTACGCTATCTCCTCCACACACGTCCTATCTCTATCCCCACCCCCTTCTTTTTCTTTTTCTTCCTCATTCAAGTCTCAAGAACGTTCCAGCATCCTTTCTCAGTTTCTCTCTTTTTTTTTTCTCCAGCTCGCTCTTTTTTTTTTTTTTACTTGATTCTAGAACAGTCGTCCCTAACGCAGTCTAGATGGGTCATCTTCGTCCCAAAGCAATTGGCCCAGCCGGAGCAATCGCTCATCTTCATCCCTAGCGCAGTCCAGATGGGTCAGATGGCTTCTATCTTCTGTCTGTTGTCTTTTTTTTCTTTTTCTTTTTTGCTTTTATTGTTATGATTTGATTAATTTTAAAATTGTGTTTTTGAGTTTGTATTCTGATAATCTAATTATACATAATTATGCTTGAGTTTAGAGATGTTTGAGAGAAAGATTGTTGTGTTTGTAGCCATTGTGTTTATAGTTGTGAGGGCATTTCTGTAAAAGTGCTGTGAGAGCACTTTTCTCTCCACAATTTTCCTCCCGATTTGGGAGGAAGAAAATTGTGGGCCCGGGAGAGAAAATTTTCTCCCGGGTTTTCTTTCTTAGTGTTTTCCTTCAGTTGCCAAACTGTG
Organism: Quercus aquifolioides; assembly: GCA_019022515.1. Classification (NCBI taxonomy): domain Eukaryota; kingdom Viridiplantae; phylum Streptophyta; class Magnoliopsida; order Fagales; family Fagaceae; genus Quercus; species Quercus aquifolioides. Next base: position 24,898,835 of record CM032335.1, on the reverse strand, counting down.
GAAAACACTGTTTTCCACCCTATTTTTCTCTCTTAGTTTTCCATCCTCCCTAAAATCACACCAACCAAACACAGTGTAATAGTTTCTCCAAAGTTTAAAAAGTATTTTGTTAATGATAGTCACTCTCTTTGTCTAGAGTGCTACTGTGCATTAGCAAAAGAATTTATTGGAATATAATATTCAACCCTCTCTCTCTCTCTCTCTCTCTCTCTCTCAAATAAAAAAGTTGAAACAAGTACATAGAAAACACATAAAAATGATTATTTTAAATGGGATAGAAAATGGTAAAAAATCTATTGAAAAATATATTTGAAAAAGTAAGTAGGCAAAAAGTAAAATTTACTGTTTACTCTTCAAACAGTACAAAAAATTTAAAGACTTTTTTGGAGATGCTAGGACTTAAATATTTATGTCTTGAAAAGTCTCTTCTTCTTCTTCTTCTTCTTCTTCTTTTTTTTTTTTTTGTAGATAATGAGGGAGATAAATGTGAGGTTTAATCTAATATAAGAGGTACTACAAAGAATGTTATTATCGCTTGATTGCCTGACAATTTTCATTTTGGTTTTAAAACATAATGAAACTTTATTTTGGTACAGAATCTCGATATCTTTTCTGAACTTCTAAGGACAACATCAATCTTAACTCTTAACTTACTATTATCCCTGCGAAAACGATAATTGCCAACCAACTTAAATGGATTTTCAATATTAAGTAAACGGCTTCTTCATATGGTCTGAGTTCTAAAAGAATGTTAGGCCTAGGAGTTGCACTGAACAGTCTTTTTTTTTTTTCTCTTTTCAGACAATGCAGCAGCTGGTATTCGTGCTGATATTATCAATGGCTAGTTCTTTTCTCTTTTTCAAAAAAAGCTTTTGGTACTGTAATTATGTTGTGTAATGAAATTTATTCATCTAACAAAGAAAAATAAAATAGAAAAGAATAATTTGTGAAACAGTCAAGAGGAAACATCTCACTTAATAGGAAAGGAAAAAATTCTTTTTTTTTAAAAAAAAGAGTGAAAAAATTGAACTCAGTACTGTATATTAGGTGGTGTTTTAAGTATTTGTTGTGTAATGAAAACTATTCATCTAACAAAGAGAGAGAGAGAGAGAGAGAGAGAGAGAGTCATTAAGCTTGAAATTCACAATATGTCTCTATAAAACATCTGTAAGATGCTCAATTAGTGAAATGAAAAATGATACACATCCCCCCTAAAAAAAAATTGATACACATCAAGAGAAGAGATACAGAATTACCGACAGATTTACTATACAGTCAAAGATTGAGGTGAGAGAGAAAAGAGAGATTCAATCATCATCATAAGAAACATGGAAAGCAGTGGTGCAGCCAGATGCCTCAGGGTCCTCAGCCCCACAACAGTCATAGAACTTGGCAGCATACGGCGGATCATTGGGTCCCAATTCATAGTACCTTAAGCCGAACAAAAGTAGGAATCTTCCACTGGTTAAATTGTCCACAGAAAGATAAAATATGATGGAAAAAAAAAGTAATATTTTTAACCCAAAATATGTTTTTAAATTTTAAAAACCAGACTAGATTGGGCAATTGGCCTCGGACCACTCAGACTATCCACCAGTCTATATTTCAATCCAGATAGACCCAGAATTGTTGTTGATTGAAAATGAGAATTGACCTCTTGACCTACAGTATAACTATCACTTTCAGTCAACAAGGACTGTCACGGTTTGTGAGGGCTGGCCAGTTACTGTTAAAAAATCATACGTGCATGAATCTTATGCCCTATTAGGATTTGAGCACGAGTTGGTCATTTAGTAGAACCATCAATTATTAAGGTATCTAAACAGTGTCAACCAAACCAAGTATCATACACTATAGATATACTTTTTTGCTAGGGAAAATAGAGATGTATGTGTGTTTAAGCATAAAACACCACAATCATTACATGGTTTCTTATAATTTATTTAGTGTTTCTAATTCTTAAATTAACAAAATAACAAATGTACTACATCATAATTCAGATGAATCATCTAGCTAGTTGGATTTGTAAGAACTATCCATAAGCTGAGACCACACTGTTGATTTTATGGGTTGACAAATAGTCCGGCCCATCTGAGTTTTATAACATGCCCCTACCACACAAGTGCACACACACACACACACATGCATCTGATCTATACTCTTCTGGCAAAAAGGGTGAAGCTCTCCACAAAGACTCAATTCTCTGGTAACCACGCCAGTAGTTCAATTCTTCTCAGTCCGGTATATCAATTAGCATTCCAAACTTGCAGCCAATGCAGCACTGCTCTCATGATTGGTTCTCTATATTTTGAACTCTACACAACAGTTTTCCATTTGGAGAACTTTGGGACTCTTAAGTCATGGAATAAATGGATTGACGTATAAAAGGGACAACAGACCATTTATTCACTCTTGCTTAGTAGTCACTAGTCAGTCTCTAGAACTAGGACTCCATGATGGCATGATACGCACATGCACACGCTTTTATTAAAGGTATGACCAAACAGAAAATTCAAAGGACATAAACAGTGTAATCCTAAAGGGGCTTCAACATTCTGGCATCTCACTTTCCCAGGCAAGACAGTCATCAAACCTAATTAGTTTCCAGCAGAGGTCACTGGTTATGGCTGAGAAATACTAGGAATTTGTGCAACATAAACAAATATATCATACTTAAGTTTATAATGTCCCGGACTCAAACCCACAACCGGTTGTTTTTTCATGAAAAACACTTGCCATCACACCAAGTTGTGCAACATAAACAAATATATCATACCTCAGTTTATAAATCTCCTAGACTCAATCCCGCAACCTAGTGCTTTTTTATTAAGGCACTTATTATCGCACCAAGGCCGACCTCCAATAACATAATAAAACCAAAAATAAGACCCAATGGATTGGAACTACTGCCCATTCCAAAAATATGAAAAATACAACAATACCCTTGACTCCTAAAATCCAAGAATAATAATAATAGAACAAAACAAAATAAGCTTCTTGCTGCCTGAATCATATTTTTATATGAACCTTAAATATTTAAAGTAAAAAGGTTGACATTGTAGTTCAATATATCAAACAAATAAACATTACAATGAGTGGTTTCATTTCAGACAGCTACTATGATATCATTAGTCGTCATCACCAAAATGGCTCCACAATGCCAACATTGACACATGCTGTCACTTTAAAAACAATGAACCACCATTACAGTTGCCACCATCTTCAGCACCACCAGTATTGTCGCTTTAAAACATGTGAAACCTCTAGTTTTAGACACATCTCTTCTTTAAACAGCAATCTACAGAATTATATTTCTGACACCACTCAAACCAATGAACCACTATTACAATTGCTACCATCTTCACCACCACCAGTATTGCCACTTTAAACACAACTACATGAAACTTATAGGTTTAGATGCATATCTTCTCTGAACGGCAATCTACAGAAACAATCTTCTTCTTCTTTTGATAAGTAAGAAACAATCTAAAAATCAAAAGAAGAAAACCAACAAAAATAATGCTCTTTTTTTTTTTGTTTCTTCCCTAGTAAGCTAAGCACAATTAAGTAAATGGATTGCTTTAGCTAAAAACACGCATCATTACACAAAATGATTTGTCAGATTTAGATGGGTTGAAAGCAGGACCAATAGTGGCAGTGATGGTGGTGGTAGCAATGTCAACAGGAGAATAGAGCCTCTATTACTGAAGAAATAATATTAACCACATCTACACAATGCCCCAAAATGACTAGTTAAGTTACAATTAGGGCACCTTATAATCACTTATAGCCTACTTCAACCTAGCACACATCCGCACAACACAAACTTATTTAATCCAATACTCATAATCAGGAGGGATCACAGTATCTCCCATCATGTGCAACTGCTTTCAGAGATCATGGTGTGACAATTGATGATGAATCAATGATAGGGTGTACATGACAATAGGTATTAAAAAAAAAAAGGCAATGCTTTGCTTGTTAATAAAAGAAAAATGCTATTTTTGAACAGCATTTATTTCTTTTGTAAAAAGATCTGTAGCAGTACATACCAAACACAAACTTCTACCTATCAAAAAAAAAAAAAGAAACACACACACACACACAAGACACAACCTTCTTAGTTCTTCCTTCCTAATTTATATGCATCCACCCAAAATAGAAAAGGTGATTTTGAGTTTTGAGATGCAACCAAAACCACACATCGTGAGAGATTTCAAATACACAAACATATGAAAAAAGATGCCCCACCAATTCCAAAATCAACAAAAGCCATAAAACACGAGTCATAAATCTAAATGATTGATAATTTGTACTAGCTCAAAATAACCAATTTCATTTCAGCATTTTGAATTCTTCTGACTTCTTTTTAAACTCCAATGTAAGTATTTTTTAATTCTAATGAACAAAAACAGACTTCAAGGCATTGTACCCTCAAATTCCGTGTTCATTTATGTTATATTACATTATCAGTTGTTAGATACACACAAGACTAAGGAATGAAATAGAAACATAAGCCAGAGAACAAGGTTATTCTGGACTAGCTGTAGGCCTTGAGCACCTAATATCCTTGCTACATGGTACTTATCAAACTGATCAATATTTTAAAGGATAGTAATGAGTTACTGTCTTTCTTCTCAAAAAAAAAAGGGAATAAAATGAGTTGGATCAACCTTGACAGAATAGCAAATTTTAGCAGTTCAGAATGAATAATTACTTTTAAACGGAACACATACATTGTCTAATAATTGTAAAACAGTGACAGAATGTTTCTAAAGATTGTTTGTTTTGAGATGCTATACAGTCAATCAATGACGATATGAGAAAAAATGAATGACTTTTTGAATGCAATAAGGGCACTCAAAAACCAATAGAATTCAGGTTCATCTAAGGGTTTTCAAGTTTCAAGGGAAAAGAAATCTCAAAAGTCTTCAAAACAGGGATGGCACTGCCGCACTAAAAGCTAAGCCTTAAATGGTATAAGATTTTAACATAGGTTTAATTTCAATGGGATTCACTCTCTCTAGCTGACCAGTTATTTCTTTTAATTTCCAGGACTTATTAATGAATTGAACCTATGGTAGAGATTTCCAATAGGTAAAAACTGGAAAGGTTGCTTCATAGGTCAATGTGATGAACACACAAACATAACATATTGTAGAGAGAACTTAGCAACTCCTGAAAACATGCAGCAGCTTTCCTGTCATCAAAGTTAAGAAGTCTTCCAACGATTTGAAGCTTTCATATCCTTCCCCTTTTTTTTCCAAAGACGACCTACTAACAACAACCAAGCCTTAGTCCCAAATTTTAGGTTTGGGCCTTAGTGCAATGGTAAGTGCCTTCCACCAAAAGTGACAAGTGCGGATTTGAATGTGGGAATCAGCCTCTCCAAGAAAATTGGGAATAAGGTTACCTACCAATCACCACTCCTAGACATCACAAAAGTGGGAGCTTTGTGCATTAAGTATGACCTTTTAATGGACACTTATTAGACTAATCAGGGTCTGCCACATGTATTCTTTTTCCAAAGAAAACCTACTAACCTATGGAAAGATGTTTAATGTGATTAAAACGTAACAAAGGAAACACAGAATATAAAGTATTAATATAAAAAATTGCCTATCACTTGCAAACTTGTGTAAGATTAAGTGTCATAATTCATTACATATGTTGCAGTTCTTATCTCAATATCCTGCCTGCCTTCAAAAACAAAAAATTCCAGCTGAACCCCATTTATATTAATATAACAAATGTAACTCTCAAGTTTTTATATGACGTGAATTATATACTGTAATTTCATTAACAACAAATACCTTTCTAGATATCTGGTCGTTAGCAACATTATGGTACATTAAAACAAATCCCATAAAAAAATTGTCCAGAAATTTGGGCATGCAAATTTGAGGGCAGAGTTTTCCCATAGACAAAGTAAATTCTCAAACTATAAGATCTTAATATATCTAAACATATAAAAAAATAAAAAATAAAAACACCCAAAATTCAAATGAAGCAAAGGCCTCAAATTCTCAGTCATATATACATATATATCCTACAAATAATCCAATTCAGCACATGGGTATTGAAAAGAAGAAGAAAAGCAATCCATGTATCCAAAAAAGCAGTGAAATTTAACTATTTAAGAAATGGGTATGCAAAAACATCATGAAAGACTCATATAGATGGATAGATACAAAGTACGAGGTAGAGTAGTGTACCTTTTCTGATCATCATGGCGACGACAGACGAAGAACGAAGGGTGGAAGCGGCATGAGGAAGGTGTGTTAGATGAAGGAGTGTAGTTTTGATGGCACCTTTTGCATACTTTCTTGACTCTCTCTTCCTGTTCCGGCTGCCTCTCACTCTCTTTCTCCATTGCCCTCTCGTTTCCTCTGTGTGTGGAGACAGTGCCAATAATATGTTGAAATCACTTATGAGTGGATTCTCATTATTAAAAAAAAAAGTTACGAGTGGTTGAATTTTCAATTTTGTCGATTTTCATTAAATAAATAAATAAATATCAAAATAGTTTGAATTAATATTTATTTAAATGCATATGACTTGTAAAATTTTAATTTTAAAATTGATTAATAAAATTTTTAGAACTACAAAGGTAGTAAGGTGTAATGTTTGACACGATGTGAACACAATACGACTTTTTTTGCCAGTAAGTGTTTAATATAAATGGTTTTGTGTCAAAATAAGTCGACTAGCTTTGTTAGGATTAATAAATGGACCAGTTCCATGTTTTTTTGCTTAATCTTCAATTAACCTAAAATAACAAGATTAATTATTAGAGTTAACTTGTTTTGAGATGAATTTGTTTAAGTTGTATAAATAAGTGTCATTTTTAAGCAATATAAATTTCAATTTTAGATGTAGAATTAAGTAATTAAAAAAAATTGTTTATCAAAAAATTATTTTAAAAAATTAATTATTTTATCGGTGGGTTCTTCGTCAAAACTCTAAAGTCCCTAACGTTTTACCAAAAAAGGAGGGGGATCTTATTTTATTTTGTTTATTTTTATTTTTCTTAGATTATGTATTTCTAAATTTGAATGGAATTGCATTGAGTTGAAAGCAGAACATTTAGATTGTATACTACTATTAATATATTAATTGATATTATTATAAAATAGAATTTTGAGTCACGTTTTTATTTTTCCAAAATACGTTGAAGTGAATTGTGTTTGTGTTAACCAACACAATCAAATACCCATACCCCACAATTGTAAAATTTGCTATTATTTTCTAAATTGTCAAGAGTAACGCACTAACCCAATATATAGATGGAGATACATGGAAGGAAAGAAGAGAATGGTAGATTGAAATGCGATGATTCAAATGTTATAATCAGGGATGACAATGGAACATGGTGGAGTTTGGATCATGTGTGGCCTTTCCTTACCTAGTATCCTATTCAGGGTGGGGAAAACTTGCACAAGACAGGGCAGGTTAGTGATATTTTATTAATCTTAATGAGATGGCCTCAACGTTAATGAGATAAAGATAAAATATAAAAGAAAAAGACAACGGTGAGAATACTAAGAGAGAAGTAAAAACAAAACATATGTTTTGAAGATAGTAATAGAATATGTATAAAAAAATTATAATCTTATGATTGTCATTATTATCTTATTATTGAGTAACGAAATTGTATTTAATTAATTTTAACATTTATCTACCTGAAAAAATCTAAACCAAACGGTTAAGTAGAAAAGCAAAGCAATTTCTAGTTAATAATTGCAACAAGAACTCTGATGAGTGATGATAAGTTACTACAACTAAACAAATTGACTCGTATCTTATTTACTCATTTGAAAGTACGTAATCCAAACAAAGAAACAAATAAATAAAGCCCATAAGCTTTTTGCAGGTAAGTTGAACATTCATAAAATTCCAAACAACTAACATCCAGGTTAAATCTCCATCCTCCATTGTAACCATCAAATTTTCAAATAGAAAAATAAAATAAAATTACTAGCAATGAACATTTCAGTCCATCCAAGAGAGATTCCTTAAATAGTTGATGCAAAATTATGTCCTGGTAGAGACATGGTCCCCTCCCATCTTGCCTCGAAGTTTCTTTGGAAATTGGCCTATTGGAAGGGAGTGATAGAGGTACATTGCTAAACTTGTGCTTTTCCTTTTTAAATTCTTGTGCATTTCGGCATTTCCTCAACTAGCCTCTAATAATTTCAAGTCTGTCTCCCAACCAAATCAAGGACATCATACAAAAACTTTCTCTACTGCAACTTTGTAACTCATGACCTTACAATCATGCACACACAAAAATGCATAACGAAAATGAAACCAAAAACTAAACTTTTTTATTTAATATTATGCCTAAAAATAATATTCCACTGTATAGGAGAACAAATTAATTCTTCAAACTCTTCCACAACTGAAGTCTCCAACAAGAGAAGGGCGCTAGATGATAAATTACTCAAACAACAACAAATGAACCATATATGATACGGGAGCCAAAATACTCAGTATATGGGCTCAGAAATATACACCATTATTCCCCAAGAAAACTGAACTAAACCTGCAAAAAGCTTGCATACTTGGCACCCAGGAAAAGCCGTTGAATACAGAGCAGGGCGTTTTTGGTAACCTCAGGAGTCTCATGGTTCATCAATTTCATCACCCTTTCCTTGGCCTTGAGGTCTGTCACAATGATCCGCCCAGCCGGATGATGCTGGATGAACTGTGAGAGATCGTAGCAAGCAACAGCCAGAGTCCTTGGATCATTTGATGTATCCAAAATTGTAATGAGGACCCTCAAAATCTGTAACAGAAGATCATACATTAGCACTAAACTTTTGTTATTGGACTGAATTGTCAAACTGAGAGAGCAATCATAAAACAAAATCTCAATTCTAAAAGTGCCATACAACCTCATGCTTTTCTTTAATGAAATTGTATTTATGCTCTGTAACTCAGTGGCCAGAACTATGGGGAAGTTGGTCAGAAACTATTTGCACACTAACCATTTAAAAAAAAAGTACCATATACCATCCAAAGAAATAATGGTATAACAAAAATCACAAAAAATCAATACCGAGTGAGTGATTGTGTGTGTTTGGAGATGGTATATGGTGTTTTCGCTCCATACAGCATCACAGTGTGTGTCCACATACCATTCACTGAGTGCGATGATGTATGTTTGCTTGTGTTCAACATATCTACCAGCGAATATTGGTTCAAAGCGAGGTTCAAGAAGGGGTCCCAAAGCCACTAGTGACAAGAAAAGGTTAGGGTTTACGTTTTTGGCAGATCCATTGGACAATATAGATTGTTGAAGTATTGGATGCCCCAGGACATAATATACCAAAAGGTAAACTATCAGTAAAACAATTGTTTAGTACTTACTAGCTTCTTTCAGAAAAGTAGTGGTAGAGAGGAAAAAATTGGGCTAGGGAACCTTAAATACCTGGAAATCATTCTCTTCAAAGTTCTTAATGTTATCACGCCAAAACAAGTTATCTTTGTGCATAGGAGACCAGTCAAGTTGACCGAGGAGGACTTCTTGCTTGTACTTATCAAAGGAACTCAATTTCTTAATCTTGTCCTTCAGCCCTTCCTCTAGTTGATTCAGAGCCTCCAACAGGTCCTATGAAATATTTCAAATAAATTAGAGGAAAAGAGCACCATGGATAACATCATTGTGTATAAGAATTAAGATTATGACTCAGGCACAGATCTTGGTCATCTCACAATTCTCTTAGTCTTAGCAATTAGTATTTTCTCCATGCAAATGAAATGACTCACGTTAAGAATTCATAAAGTCATGTCATGATCTTGCATCCAATACCAAAATGAATGATAGCAGTAGAGAACACTACACAAAAGATTTAGAATATGACAAGAAAAGAATCCATTACCTAGTTAATAACAAATGTAATAAGATTTTGTAACAGTTCAGCAAAATGCAGAAAAGTAAATAATCACTAATAGCATCAAAATTGAGACCATCCCATCAAAGTTACCATGATGACACCCTGGACATCATAATTCAAATTTCCCACATTAGCATAACTAATCATGGAAGTATCCAACTTTCATATTTATTTGGTAAAAGGTAGATCCTTATTTCAATTTTTAGTATGAGAATAGTTAAGAAGCACATTCTGACTCTGTGCAATCAAATACTATTTAATTAGAGAAACTTATGAGATCTGTAGACTTAAATCAAGTTTCAAGGTACAGAATACTGGCTACCAAACAATAACACGGTCATAATATGATGAGCATAAAAGAAGAGGTTGTCCAAATGAATGAAAAGTAACACAATTATAGATGAAATGAAAATATGCCCGCAATTGTTTTTTTTTTTTTTTTTGATAGGTAATAAAAGATAGCATTCTGAGCTTATAATTGGGGCAAAGATGCCTATAAATTGATTTGGTGATGTGCAACTAGAACCAATTCCTGTCCCAGCAAAAGAAAAAGAGAAATTTAATTCAAGTTGTAACAAAGTCAAAGAAATGCAGATAAGAATGCATGTTCAGAAGGGGAAGGAAAAAAAATTGTCCCATTTTTTACACAAAACAATTGCCCTATATAGAGACTGTAGCAGAGAAAAAATATTGTAGCTTAAGCCAAGTACAGGGTATAAGGAACTGGGTCTAGTTAAGTACACAATTTACAAGCTTTGTTCATGGACTGTTGGACAGCAATATTGATGATAATGATGAATTCTTCTACCAATTGATACTTATTAGAGTCAAGGTAATACCGTAATAGTTGATTGGTTAATAGATTCATAATAGCAAATTTTAAATTCAATGGAAGACCACAGCAGACATAATTTTCTCACCTCATCACTCCATGCTTGTGCTTTCAAGCTTTGAACAATTTGTGGCAGACCATGGTCTATCATTTGAGCACCAAATGCCGCTTTGGAAAGCAAGTTCCTAAGAGTCAAGACAACAACTCTGACAACCTAGCAAGAATTGGAGAGCCAACATTTAATATCAGATATAATATATATTTTTTTTTTTGATAGATAACTAAAAATTTTATTAAGAAACAAAAAACAGCCAACCCGAGTACATTGGGGATGTACTTTGGGGGCGAAAATCAAGAACCCAAGTTACAATGATCAAGTAAAAGAGGAAGAGAAAAACAAGAAAAATGCGACAGAGCCACACTCCAACCAAGGAGAGTGTATAAGAAAAAAGACTTAATCTCTAGCAAGGACCGTTCACATCCCTCAAAACAGCGAGCATTTCTTTCTCTCCAAATACACCACATCAAGCAGTGCGGCACAAGTCTCCAAAAATCTATATTGCGATGCCGCCCAAATTTACCTTGCCAAGATTCAAACAACTCAATAACCTTAAGTGGCATAACCCAATGCAGCCCAAACAAACAAAACACCAATGACCACAACTCCCAGGCCAAAGGACAATGAAGAAGAAGATGATCCACCGACTCTCCACACCTCTTACACATGTAACACCAATCAAGAACAACAATACGCCTTTTGCGAAGGTTATCAGTTGTAAGAATCTTACCTAAAGAAGCTGACCATGAGAAGAAAGCCACCCTTGGGGGAACCTTAGAGTGCCACACCAACCTCCAAGGAAATGAAAGGGAAGGAGGGTAAAAGGAGAGATAGAAACTACTAACCTCAAACCCTCTACTCCTAGCTAGCTTCCAACAAACCTTATCAGGGCCAACCCCCCGCACTTTCGAAGAGTAAACAATGTCCATGAACCGATCAAAAGATTCTTCCTCCCAATCTTGTGGTGAACGACGAAAAAGAAAATTCCAATGCAGCTGCCCACCAGACCAGCCCATAACCTCCGCCACTGAAGAATCCCTTGCTCTGCTAAGGCTGTAAAGTTCTGGAAAAGTCTCTTTGAGTGAACAATCCCCACACCACAAGTGCTTCCAAAACTTCACTCTAGTACCATCTCCCACATCATACCTTAATAGTTTAGAGAAGTTCAACCAGCCACTTCTAATAAACCTCCAAAGGCTAACACCATACGGACTAGTCACCTTTTTCGTGCACCAACCACCCCAAACATTCCCATATTTCGCCTCTATGACCCTCCTCCACAGCGCATCTGTCTCTAAACCATACCTCCACAACCACTTTCCCAACAAAGCAGTGTTAAAGCTTCTCAATCGTTTGATACCTAGCCCCCCACCCTGCATTGGCTTGCAAACCTTCGCCCATTTCACCAAGTGAAATTTAGAATCACCATTACTACCACTCCAAAGAAAATCTCTTTGTAATTTCTCCATACGATTAGCAACCTTCCCAGGAATAGGAAGAATGGAAAGGAAATAAGTAGGTAAGGAGGATAAGGCACTTTTAATAAGAGTGACCCTACCTCCCTTAGATAAATAAAGCCTCTTCCAACCTGCAAGTCTTCGTTCCATCTTCTCTAAAATAGGATTCCATATTGATACCTCCTTGAATTTGGCGCCCAAAGGAAGTCCCAAATATTTCAAAGGAAGGGAAGAATGCCTACAACCCAACAACCCCACCAGCACATCCAGATTATGCACCTCTCCAACTGGAACCAACTCTGATTTCCCCAAATTAATTTTTAACCCAGAAACCACCTCAAATCTATTCAAAATCTCCCTCAAAATAACTAACTGATTAGGATCAGCATCACAAAAAATAAGAGTGTCATCCGCAAATAGGAGATGAGACACCATCATCGAAGTAGTAGCTGTAGAACCTACAGAGAAGCCCGAAAACTGCCCAGCAGCTGCAGCCACATCCAACATACGACTCAAAGCCTCCATGACAACATCAAAAAGCAAAGGAGATAGGGGATCCCCTTGCCTAAGCCCCCTAGAGCTACCAAAAAAATCCGAAGGACTCCCATTAATAAGTATGGAAAATTTAACAGTAGAAATGCAACACAAAATCCATTTTCTCCACTTATCTGAAAACCCACAACGCTGCAACATATACATAAGAAAACCCCAATTCACATGATCATACGCCTTCTCCAAATCCAACTTACACAACACTCCTGGAATCCCAGTCTTCAATCTACTATCAATACATTCAGAAGCAATTAACACTGAATCCAAGATTTGTCTACCTTTCACAAAAGCATTCTGAGAATCTGAAATAAGCCCATGTGCTACCCTTCGAAACCGATTAGCCAACACCTTTGAAATAATCTTGTATATCCCACCAACTAAGCTAATTGGACGGAAATCCTTGATCTCCACAGCATCTACCTTTTTAGGAATCAGGGCAAGAAAAGAAGCATTAAGGCTCTTCTCAAACACAGCTTGAGTATGAAAGTTTTGAAACATTTCCATAACTTCTTTCTTCAAAATACTCCAACAAGACTGGAAGAAAGCCATGGAATAACCATCCGGCCCTGGGGCCTTATCACCATTAAAACTATTAATCACCCCAAACACCTCTTCCTCATCAAAAGGCCTCTCTAGCCAAATAGCATCTTCCTCCGAAATTCTAGAGAATTCCACATCATCTAGGACAGGTCTATGAGCCACATTTTCTGAATAGAGCTGCCTATAGAACCGAGAAATACACTCAGCTATATCCTCCGGATCCGAAGACAAAACTCCATCCACCATAAGACTATTGATGGAGTTAACTCTTCTATGAGAATTGGCTACACGATGGAAGAATTTAGTATTCCTATCTCCTTCTCTAATACAAAGGACTCTAGATTTTTGCCTCCAACAAATTTCTTCCAATAGAGATGCTTTTTCCAACTCCCCTCGAATTCGATCCAACTCCAACCTTTCCTCCACCGTTAGACCACGACTTTCTTCAATATTCTCTAAATCACTAAGTTCCTTCCACAATTGTTTTCCCCGTTCTTCAACATTTCCAAAAACCTCCACATTCCATTTTTTCAAATCATTTTTCAATAGCTTTAATTTGTTTGCCAAAACAAAACTCGGAGCACCTTGAAAATGATAAGAATCCCACCAACATCGCACCCTATCCACAAATCCCTCATCCTTAAGCCACATGTTTTCAAATCTAAAAGGCCTCCTGCCCCTTTGATGAAAGGAACCACCCTCTAGGACAATCGGAAAGTGATCCGATAGAAGCCTAGACATTCTACGTTGGCAAATAGTAGGAAACTTATCCTCCCAATCTGCAGAAAACAAGAATCTGTCCAGCCTTGCCTTTGACTCAACTTCTCGAGAGTTAGACCAAGTAAAAGTTCCACCTTCCAAAGGGAGATCAATCAGACCTTTGTCTGAAATAAAATCAGAAAACTCCCGCATAGCAGCAGTATAAACAGTAGAACCAGCACGTTCAGAAGGAAATCTTACCACATTGAAGTCACCGCCCACACACCATGGAACATTCCACCAACTGCTCAGACCAAATAATTCCTCCCATAAAAGCCTCCTCTCCCTTACTAAATTAGGGCCATAAACTCCTGTAAACGCCCATTCAAAATGATCAACTACACTTTTAAATTTACACGACACTGTAAATCGACCCACTGCCTCCTCCACTTTGTCCACAACCCGAGTATCCCATATCAGCAACACACCTCCAGAAGCCCCACAAGAGCCTAAATATGACCAATCAACATGTGGTCCACCCCACAAGCTGCCAATCACAGCTCTAGTTATTAACTCCATTTTAGTTTCTTGGAGACAGACTATATCTGGCCTCCAATTTCTAATCAAATTTCTAACTCGAAGCCTTTTATCCCGTTCATTCAAACCTCTAACATTCCAAGAAATAATTTTCAGATTCATTGACGCACCACAATAGCCCTCTCACTACTGGCTCTCCTTAACTTAGCTGACCCATACTCCACATTGAAAGAGCTCATCAAATTCTTCAATTCCCGTTGGCCCTTCTGCCCCGATTTAATTAGTTTCTTCGGACTACCTACCATAATCTGTTGCTTTTTATTATTTTTTTTTCTTGCCTCTAAAGCTAAGAACAGACCCGTTATTTGTTCCTCAAAACCTTCTAATGAAGTCCCCACAGATTTTTGGAAAGCCTTAATCCGTTTGGTTACCCATCGTGATAATAGTTTGCTGTCAATATTTTCCTTACACCCAAACTCTTCCCCAGAATCACCCTCAATTTCCAAAGGAGCTTCTGTGGCCAATGGTTCCACAACTAAAGGCTCACCCCCTTTCTCCCAAGTCATCGATCTCTCATCAAATTCCCATATCTCATCCTCGGACCCAGTAGCAACAGACAAGGAATCAACCACCCCATCGCACTCATCTGCCCAGCTAACAATTTGCCCCTTGGTGACACAAGAAAAATTACCTGTAGTAGCTTCACCCTCCATGACTGAGCAATCCGACTCACTCCCTGAAGACCGATAGAGCGAAAGTGGAATCACAATCTGCCTACCATCCCTCAGTTGTAACATCCAATCTTTAGAATTACCCCATGATTTATCCAAATCTTCAACCAGTTCTCGAATAGTGGGGCAGCAATTCTGGACCCCCTCAAGGTATGAGCTATCTGGACACTCAACAAGGGACATATCCATGCCTACCTTTTTCTCACCCCCATCGTCCTTTGCAACCAAAGATACTATAGAAGCCACCGCTGACGGTACTAGCTCGGTGGCTGAATGGGACACATCCGCTACATGCATCGGCTCGGGAAAAGTGTGGGTATTCTGGTTCACACTCATCTGCACCTCGGGAAGAAGAGACGATGCCGAGATGATTGACTCTGTGTCCATCGTAGGCTTCACATGCACCTCGGGTGGCAGAGAGGAATCTTCAGAACACATGGGAAGCATCGTAGAAGGCACTACATCCTTTTCTTTGCCTGGGCTTGAGGGGCACACAGCCAGATCACTCAATTGGCTTGGGCCGAGTCCAGGGTGACTAGTATTAGAGCAATCACCAGCCTCAAAGACACTTGGGCTTGATATTTTTGGGCCTGGGCCCAACCCCACACTGTTTGAGAAGGGTGTCGTAATCCCCCTGGAGACCCACATAGACTTTTGTTCACCCTTTTTAACGTGCTCCCAAAAAACCCGCCTCCTACAATTCTCTTTGACTTCTACAATCAAACCTTTCCTTAACCAACTATAATTCCTACGATCACGCTCCGTACCAGACGCAATATGTTTTGAATTTGATATCGTATTAAACCTCAAAGGAAATCTGAGTTTATTTCCATGCGGGATTTTCGCCTCAAGTTGCTTCTCCCCATTAATACGCCGATCCCTCCCCTCCACACCACCCACGGCCGTCGGAGCAGGATTTCCAGTTTGAGAATCAGAAACCACCACCTGCATGTGAGGATTATCTCTCGGGGACTTAGTCAAACTCTCCGCTATTCGAGTTATAGCCTTATCTCTGAGAATAGGCTGCTGTGTTTGCTTCATATCTCTTCTCTGCACAGGACCTTTTAGTGTTTCTACAAAGGTCCGAGAAGAGTGAACCTCAGAGGAAAGCTTAAGCCTATAAGGAATGAACTTCGGATCACCCATCGCATATTGAGAAGGATTTAATAATCTACGTAATTCAATCCCAAACACCCTCCAACCTTGTTGCGCCCTTCCCGCCGGGATAAAAATAGTTCTCCTAAGCCCACCGACTTTGATTTCTGTCACTGATAAGTACTGACCAAACTGATTGGAACCCCGTTGCACTGTGTATGCAGTGTCTCCTTCTCTAAACGTGAAGAAGAGCTTAGGTTTAACCCCAATCACAGAGTGTTCTACAGTGTGCATGAGCCATTGTGCAGCGTGTTTGCCCATAAAAACAGATTTCATAAAGTATTTTCCCCGCTCAAAAATCTTAAGAGAGAAAAAGTTTCCCCCTTCCTCAACTACTAACTGAAAGAATTTAGATTCAATAAAAAAACTGCGAAATCCACCCATGTCAATCTAAAGATACAAAAAAGCAAGGAAAAAGACAAATTTTCTGACTAGTTCGAGGTAGCCGGGCCTCCGAAGAACTTCTCACTGGATGCAAGTGGTGTTGTTGCCATATTTTATTATCTTTCCAAACAACATGCAAGTAAAGATTATATTTGATATAACATATATATATATATAGAGAGAGAGAGAGAGAGAGAGAGAGAACAATCTTTTTTAGTCAGTACATAATTGTAACTAGAAGCTTATATTACATGCATGAAATCTGCTTTTCAGACAATAGTGAATATTGTTCCTTGAGCCCCAAAAAATAAGAAGAGACTTTTTTTAGTAGTAATTTTTATGTTAGGTAAATATTCATGCACCTGAGGGGATTTGCAACCCTGTCCCCACAAACCACCCAATACTTATGGGGGAGTGGAAGTGCCATTTGGCCCAAAGGTGGCAATATAGGAAAGCTCAAAAAGTAAACTGCAACTTATAAACATCAACCAGAAAAGATAGTTGAAATAAACTCAACAGACCAAAAACTTACCTTCTCCTTTGTGGAACTCTTAACAACATCTATGAGGCGAGGCAGGGCTCTTGAAGTAGCCAAGTACTCAACTGCAGGTTCATAGTATGACAAAAGCCAAACACAGAGACAAGTTTCATACAGAAGCTGTAACAAAGAGAAGCAGTAATTTCAGGATTATTAAAGTTAATTTTTACTTCAAGAACTCCAAGCTTGCATGAAGGTACGACTAGGATGGACCAGTTTTTATTGGAAAAAAATTGACACTTTCTAGCCATCCAAAACAAGAAAAAACTTACCTGAATTGATTGCTGGGTGGATGCTGGAGAAATTAAAGGAATGAGCAACTTCACCCCATCTGCTTGAACAAAGGAGGATCTGACCATGGGTTCCTTAAGTAACGTAGCAAGGCAACTGATGGCAGTTGGGACACCACGACTAGGATGGGAAGGCTTCTTCAGCTGCATGTGACATCAGGCATCAGGACCAGGTGATGACTAAACCCTTTAACTTATACTGACGTTAAAACCATAACAAAATAAAATGCAGAATTATTCAGAGGTGAATACGCCAGATGGAAACACTTCTTGAAAATGACACAATTGACAATACCACTAACTTTACTTATATCTTTACAATTTGTCGTGCTTTGGCCCGCTTTGATGAGTTTTCATTACGTTAAGTTTTACTTCAGCATTAATGTTTCCTGGATCACTTAACAATATTCCCGAAAATTATAGAAAGAAGTAGATCCACAAGTATTTACCTAATTTGCAAACCAAATACACATACTACTGAAATTTTTTTCCTCCTTTTTTGATAAGTGAAATGGTGGGCAAGTGAAAAACATGCCACTGGAAATATTTGTACAACTTCAAGCCTTTCACTATTTTCTTTGAATTTCCACCTCCAGAGTTTCTTTACATTCACGTATAACATGAGCAAGATTCAGCACACATGTTACCTTCAATATTGGACAAGAACCAAGAGCTTTTAGATATAGAGCGTGGAATTTAGTGCTAGCATGCTTAATGTGGACTTTGAGGAGGGAGAGAAACAGAAGAAACTTTGGGGGAAGAGAGCTGTCAATAGAGAGGAGCCAAATCAATGTTTGTTAGCTCTTAACTCCATTGGTTATTGGTAGATGAGGGTAGACCATCCAATGTTTTAGACTTTGTTGATTCTTTGTATTTTGGTTGTTCTTACAATTGAGTATACAACCCAGTCTGCATAACTGTCTCCAGGAACCGTTGTACTCTTTTTCTTAGTATTTAGTACAATTTCTTGTTACTTTTAGGAGGGGAAAAAAAAAAAAAAAAAAGAGATCTTTTTTCTTTAAAATGTTGCAAATTCACATGTTTAAACTTAAGTCCATATATCTACATATCTAGCTTATGCAAGAATGTGCATTTGAAAAACAATTGCCAAATTTTACAAGTTGATATATGTAACATTATGCTATCCTTGGTATAAGTTTCTCAAAGAATGTCCAATAATTCGTGTTTTTCAAATGACATTTAGACATATATATGTAGATGGCATGCATTAATGGATCATAAGGATCAGTTGGATCTTGGAAGCATTGCTTATTCATACGCCGTTTGATTGGTCCTTTGTGTGGGGTCTTACAAATAGCAACACTTATGGATTTTACAGAATCATTTCTATTTCATCCATAATTTTTTGTAATTCTGTTACTTATCAAAAAACAATTGTAATTCTGTTAGGTCATGGAGTGCTCATCATCATGAGCATGATGTAATCTACTTTATTAATAATGTTTATTACTTACCAAAAAAAATTTCTACACTTGTATCAATAAGCTGTCAAATATGCAAAATAGCTATCTTTTGTATTGCCTCAGGAGAAGAAAACTTTGTTTTGATAAGCAATCATGGGGGATCAAACCAAGGAGCCCTTGGTTGGGACAATGGCAATAGAACCACTGAGCTATACACACTAGACTGCCTCGGGACAAGAAAACTAAAGTAGTCTAATGATAATAGGAATGCAAAACCTTTCTATTTCCGGCAGATATGACACACAAGAACAAAATTGAAGACTTTGGTTCAAAAATTACACGATTACTTACTTATCAAAAAAAGAATTACACAATTACTCGTCTTTTAACTTGAATGTTAATTGCATGCTTTAGAAAACTCTTAATGCGAAATGTGGTATTTAGATCTTTAGACCAGAAACTGAATGTAACAAGACAAGACCACTGTTGTCAAACATTCATGCAAACAAAAAACAAAGCCCACATCAACTTAGGCAGAATATAATTTCATATGCAATACAAGTAAAATTAGAGCTGCACAATGTGTGAAGTTCTTATAAAACTTCTCTGAGCAAAAATTGAAACTAAACGAACAAAGAAAGCTTTACAAACCAGTGTGAAATCATAAAATCTAGCATTAACATTAATACTACAAAGGCCTTGTTTACACTATAACACACTCAACAACATTGGAGGCATGTGACTGCAGGATTGCATGAAAACTAGTCCTTTTTGTTTTAAAGTGGGGAAAAAAAAAGTGACATATCACTATAGTCCATCAGCACAATAAGGTTTGGTTTAGCTTTCTAAAGGTCACAGAGGTAAGTTGTAGTTAGGGCACTTCACAGTGAGGTAAATTGAAATTAGCCAATGCTCTTATTAGCAAAGCCCAGGCAACTAATTAATGCTATTGGAGTCTACAGAGGCACTGAAATTCCCAAGCATGAGCCTTTATGTATGCAAACCGCCTACAAAAAAAAGATAATGCAAACCTGTTCACAAAGCCATTCTACCAATCCTTGCAATACATCATCAATAGAAGTGGATTTTTTCTTTGAATTTGAGGCTTCTCCATTTGCAATTATGCCATCCTGGATTTTTGGCCTAGCACTATAATCACAGAAAAACAAAAGAGAGTCACAGTTAGCAAAAAAGTATGGCATACGTTAGTTAATTTCAGAAAATTTGCACTTCACTTTACAGATGGATCACATTTTATATACCTTACTATTAAAGCAACTATCTTACAGCTCTTCTCTTGTATGAACCAATTACCCTTCCAAAGCAATCTGAAAGTGAACAAACATTGGATCCTTTTAGATTTCATCAATTTGAAGAACACAAGAAAAACAATCAAAGCAAACAATCACTGAAATGTCCAAGAGTGTTGTTGAGCTACTTTATGGATGGAGGAATTGGTTTGGCGAACCTTCTTTATTTGTTTGGAATTTAGTTTCATTATGCCCATTGAGTGGCAGGAGAGGAACCAGAAAACTTTGGAGGATGTGGATGCCTTTATTGCTCAATTGAAATTGTCTTTCCTTAGAACCTTGTTTGAACGGTCTTGTGTTTTAGGCCATAGTGAGATACATTTTATTGTAGAATTGATTGATTCTCTTTCTTTTAGATTGCAATTATCAAATATTTTATCTCTTTTGGTCTACTTTGTGTATATTCCTATGTGCATATATTTTGTTTCAATAAAAAATTTTCGTTACTTATCAAAAAATATATATTCCTATGTGCATATGGTTATTCCTTTTCTTCAATAGAATTTTATTACTTAAAAAAAAAAAAAAAAAGAGTACTTACAGCTACAAATAATCTTTGAAAGGAGGTTGGCTTTATGATATGAAACTTAAAGAGAAAGCACTAGTTACAAGAAAATTCAGCTAAAAACTAACTCAAACAAGAAAGGAAATGTGTCTAATTGAAGTAGAAAAAGAAACTAGTAAAAATACCACTTTTGACACGAAAATATTCCATGACTCAAATTTTGATTATGACATTCTTGGAAGAGATGCATCAATTAAATCATTTGGTAATTTGATATATAATCCACAAACACACACACCGGGGGGGAGCCATAAACACAAGTGCATACTGCTTAACACTCCAAAACGTTTAGTTCACAACTTAACTTAAGAAAGGTTCATAAGTATCTTCACTGGCAAGAGACTTGTCATGGAACAATCTTGCTCTTTTTGGGTTTGCTGTCAAAGAAAATAAATGATATTAATTTTTTATATTATATACATAATAGAAGACCAAAATCTTCCAATTACCTGTAAGCATTTCATCAACTAACGCCAGAACATATTCTACAGTTTCCTCCTTATAAATGTCACGTAAAATGCTAACAAACACCCGAACATAAGCTGGACCATCCTGCCACATTCCACTTGTTAATATCATTGTAAAGCAAACACAAGTCATTCTTGCACTCAGATACAGGCAGAATTTTCAATGAAAATTATGGTTACACATCAAAAGTATACAATAATGTGGTTGTAAGGTATGAGGAATATAAAATTATTTTAAAAAAGCACAAGATAAAAGAGAAGGTCCAAAGGTTCTGAATATTATAAAATTAGGCAAAACTAATACCCACTTCAAAAATCATGACAGCAATGAAACATTACATCATCCAGAAGTTGTGCTCTATAGCTTTCCGGTCTATTATCATAACGCCTTAGCAGCTGAAGGCTTGTTCCTGAGATGAGCTTAGTTGTCATGTACGTCTCCCATGGTATGTCCCTCTTCAAGACCTAGACAAATGGAAGAATAAGTTAATCCAAGCAGATATCTTTACCTAATCAACTTATGTAGATAACGAAATGTTCATATTGGATTAATAAATTAAATTCTATATGGAGCAGGGCACTATGGGTGCAACACCACAGAGGATTACATGATCAACAATTAAAAATCAAAAAAAAAATTCAAGGGTAAACAGGTCAAGAAATTTTATTCTGCAAATTTCTCATTCTGAGGAGGAATATCTGTTTTTCAAGGAATTGATTTCAAACTAAATCAAGGTCCCTTTAGCTGATCCTTCACTTTCCTTTTCTTTTTATTTTTCCTTCAGATCTCATTCAAATAAGAAAATTCTTCAATTGTATAAGGTTTACAGAACTTTTTGTTTTTTCCAAATAAGATATTGACACTTATAAAATTGCATTTCATAATAATACTATTACATAAAACAGGATAAATGTTTCTTAATAATACGCAGCTTAAAATGTCACGCCACTTCTTCATCTTTTCCACTTGTTTTAAATTTCATACATCTGCACTTCATACTTTCTAATATATTTTTGTTCTCTTCTTATTTTGACACTTGTGTAATTAAACAAAATAAAAAATACAAACTTTCTTTCAATTGTTCATTTTGGTTAAAAATTTACATAATCCAAATGTGAAATAAGTACCAATCACCACAAGACTTTTTAACCAGTTCCAATTTCTTACAACAATGAAAGTTTGAACCAGTGCTTCATAAGCAAATCATTCTCATATACCTTTTTATACTAAATCCAATTCCAGTGTTCATCCAATAAATTACAAAATGACATGATCCAAAACAAGTACACATTGATACAAATAAGAAAACCCAATTGGAAAACAAGTAAATGCCACTTCAAATCAAATTTTTTTTTTTTTTTAAAAACATTAATTTACCCAAAAAAACAAAAAGCAGAGTGGATCACCAACCTGTTCTGTGTTTAACTCAGCTTGGTCCATAATTACTGAGTACCCACTTGGAATTATACCACAACTTCTCCAATTCCAACACCTAAACACCAAAATAATTATTCTTAATAAAAAGAGCTTCAAGCAAAGCGTCCATACAGTTAATTGGAATTTAGAGTACCACATATCATTGATCAACAAAAAAAAAACAAAAAAACCCCACAAATCAAATCTGAAAATGAATTCAATAAATTTCAGTGAAAAATGCAGAGAGATTTGGGGATTGGGAAAATTGAGCACAAACTTTCAAATCTAGCAAAGCGGAAATGTGATTCAAATTCCTCCCAGATTCACTAGAAAAATAAAATTGTGAAGGTCTTTTTGATGAGTTTGAATTTGAATTTCTACAAATTCGAGAGAGAGAGAGAGATTGGGATCGATAGCTTACCTGTGTGGTGGTGTTTTTTTGGTTCCGGGCTCGTGAGAGGAGTTTCTTTCTTCTTGAAGATACAGATCGATTGGTTTTGGGAAGAAAATTGAAGGACAATTTGGTAATATTATCTCTTATTTGTTTTTGTAAAATTGTGGTGTGGCCCAGTGATTGTACGACACGTGGTATTAGTTTTGAGCTTCATTTTTTTTTTTTTTTTTGGAGAAACCATTGGTATACACTGTTGAATTTTATTAAAAAATAACCAAATCCTTCCAACTATATTATTAGTTAGGCAAAGTTTAAAATATATTTGGTTTATACCAATTCGACTTTTTTGGAGTCGATTTTACCCTTTGAAAATCCACTGGGAAATCGAGTGTTAGAAACTCGAGTTCCAAAAACTCGATTTCCTAGTGGATTTTCAAATGGCAAAATCGACTCCAGAAAAGTCGAATTGCTATAAACCAAATATGTTTTAAACCTTGCCTAACTAATAATATAATTTGAAATCTATAGTTATTTTTTTTTAAAAACCCTACTCTGTTTGCATGGCTTTATCCACCAAAATATAATACTGTAATTACCATGATTAAAATTAACATATATTAGTTTACGAGAAAAATAAAAATAAAAATTTTAATTTTTTAATTTTTTTTATATTAAGGTATGTTGGAGATTTGCTTATTTTGCTGAAATTAAAAAATTTTTGTTGAAAGTATTGTAGATAAAAGTAAAAGTTAGCTGAAATAGTACAATAAGACGTATAAATAGTACCAAAAAGTACAATAAGATCATGAATAATAAAAAAAATAAATTAAATAGTAAAATAAACTAATTTTTTAATTTAGAACCAAAAACACACTTAATATGATTTATAGAACTAGTATAAAAATATTTTCAAAATAATTAGTAGACAAATGCCTAATAGCATCTATTAATCGAACACAAAACTTAACAAGCTCTCGCCTCTCAAAGGAACCTTCCTTTTTTGCCTTTTTATTATTATTTATTTTAATAAAATAATTTTTGGTACAGTGAGTGGACAATTTTAGTTACCATGCAGGTGAATAGCTAGGGGACAAATATCTTCATTGACTAGCCGACAAATAATGGTGTATTATTATTATTATTATTATTGACATAAAAATTGGCACCACCTGGACTCTCACATGTTGAGCATGGGATGGATTAGGCTTCCAGTTATGATCTATTTGGATACCGTTTATTTTACTGAAAACTGAAAATATTGTAGCAAATAATTTTAAAAGCCAACAAAATAATTTTCACTCTTAGCCTTGACGCAGGATAGTACAGTAGGACCGCTTAGAGTGAAAACATGGTAGCAAAACAGACTTCTTCTCCGTGGGACCCACATTTTTGAGTTATAGGTAATGAAAACAGAGTGATGAGTGATGAAAACTTGCAAATCTAAGAGGCTGTTTGGCACCAACTTTTTCATCACTCAATTTCCGTCACTCAATTTTCATCACTCATCACTCATCACTCATAACTCATAACTCATCATTCATCACTCATCACTCTAAAATACTATGTTTGCTTGGCACCATCACTCATTTCTCATCACTCAATATTTTTCACACTATTTGTGGGCCCATTTCTGTCACACACTGCAGCTTTTTTATTTTTTATTTTTTTTTTGCTTTTTTTTTTTTTTTCAGTACCCACAAACCCGAACCCAGAAGAAAGGAAAAAAAAAAAAAAAAGTTCAGATCATCCGAACCCAAGAAAGAAAAAAAAAATAAAAGAGGGAAGAATACCAGGAGACTGAACCCAGGTGAAAAAAAAAAAAAAAAAAAAAAAAAAAAAAAAAAGAGGAAGAACAGGGGAGACGTGAACCCAGGTGAAGAAGGAAAAAAAAAAAAAAAAAAGGGAAGAACCAACCCAGGAGAAGAATGGGGAAAGAAAAAGAAAAAAAAAAAAAAAAAAAGGGAAGAACGAACCCAGGAGAAGAAAGGGGAAAGAAAAAAAGAAAAGGGAAGAACGAACCCACAGGAGAAGAAAGAAAGAAGAAAAAAAAGAGTTGGTTTGGTCAAAAGGTGCGGCTGTGGGTCCCTTATGTGTGTTTTATTACAAGTTTGTCATTGAGTTATGAGAATTGAAAACTGAAAACAGTCCTAAGTTGTTTTCAGTTTCCACAACTCATAACTCAAAAAGTAGAGAATTGAGTATTGGAAATAGAGTTATAGAAATAGAGTATTGGTGCAGGCAAACGAGTATTTTACTATGGGTCCCACCATTTTTGAGAATTGAGTTATGAAAACTGAGAATTGAGTCATGAAAATTGTCAATCCAAACAGCCTCTAAACAGCCTCAAATTATGTTCGGATACCACTGTAGCAAATAGTTTCAGCAAAATAATTTCAACTAACTATAGCCATAGGTCCCACTTTTTCGAACGCAAACACAGACTTTCAGCCAAAACTTGCAATCTAAACGCACACTTTGAGTTGGCAAATTTTGCAAGAGATATACATTGAAAATGTTTATTTGAATGGGGGAGACCCCTATAATTTTGTAGAGTTATGTCATTGCTCTTTTGGTTTTTATAATTCAAATAAACATTACTCAAGAACACAAAAGAACATCATTCCTCTAAGCTTCCGGAACTAAAGCAGAGAGAGTGAAACTATTACAACAACAAAAAAGGGCATTCTTAAGGCAAACTTACACAAAGCATGGGCTACAACCGCTATACCATCTGCTTACCATTTCACCAAAAAAAAATTACAAAAAGCAAAATATTTTTAGCTACAAAACCAGCCACTCAACTACATTTTAAATTTCAATGAGAGCATCAAAACAAACTTCTAAATCCCCTTCCAATACTATGCTTTTTCATTATTGCAATTTCTACATGTAAATTATTCACTGGTAATGCAATGCATTTTTAACTTCCTCCCCCTGCCCTCTTTTCCACCTTGAAAAAATTTCAGATCATTTTGGATCTTTTCATTTGTTTCAAGTCATTTCAGCCAATATTGGCCAGAATTTTGAGTGTCGGGCAAAATGCAATCTATCTTAATTTTGTATTTAATTTTTCTCTTTTTTTTTTTTTTTTTTTAATTTCTCCACTCTCTCTCTCTCTCTCTCTCTCTCTCTCAACACATCACCAATCACTCTCAGTCTTATTTGTCTTTTTTTCTTTTCTTTTCTTTTTTACTCCTATTTCTCCTTCTCATCACTATCTCCTCCCTCTTTCTTGGACAGGACAAACTCTATACACTCTCATCATTCTTTTTTCCCCCTCCTCTCCCTTTCCATCATCATTTATTATCTTAATTTATTTCATGTGTTAAATATGTATAAACCATTTTTTTTTTAATTTAAGATATAATAGTAACCCCCAAACAACATTGGAATACATTAGTAATGATATATTTTGTTGTAATTAACAAACCAGAACTAGCAGAGTCTCCATGACCCTCATATTTTGAAAGCCTAAACTTTTAATATCAAAGCTACGTGAGCTAATATGTTAGAAGGTGGTCAACACCTTCTAACACCTAGCCTTAATCTATAGAATTTATTACAAATGTATAAAAACAAGTTTAAATGTTCATGCTTTAGCAAAAAGCTCAAGAATTAGCAAAAAGCTCAAGAAGTAGTTCCAATGAGTCAATGACGCACACATTCAAGTAACTTGGCTCTGATACCATGAATACCGGAATAAGAGGATAAACTGATGATAAACTAGATATAGAATAGGAAGCTAGGAAGCACGGGTACGGATTCGAGTTTGAGTGCGGTGCGGTGACACATCAATTTTTTAAAATGTAGGACACGGGTGCAACAGAATATGTTTATTAATTAATTATTGAATATATTTTATTTTTATTTTCTATATATTGCTAAGTATTTTTTTTATATATAATGGTAAGCATATATCAATTTAAAAGCAATAGTATATAATAAAGTGAATACATAACTGTGAATTCTAGTTAGCTCAACCGGTAAAATCTCTAATGGTTGTATTAGAGATCTGGGATTCAATCCCTGCCTACACCAAAAATAAAATATAATATTGAATGTTTGAAACTAAAACTAAATAAAAGATAAGTTTGAAATGAACTTTTTTTTTTTAAATAAGTATTCCGAACCCATATCGGGTCCTATTTCGAACCAAGTCGAGCCACATTGGGAAAAAAATCGTCGATGGATGTGCGTGCAGCTACATCCACACCAATCTAACTCGGTGCACCAACCAAAATGGCACACCCATGCTTTCTTGATAGGAAGTAAACTTTTTCTTTTTCTTTTTCTTTTTTTTTTTTTTTTTTTTTTTTTGTGACATCGATAGGAAGTAAACTAAATATAACTAGATATGGAAGAGGAAGATAAAATAAGAGGATAAGCTGAAAAGATAAATAACTGAAATTTAAATGCAGAAATATAACAACTAAATATTACTTGACTGAATATAACTTGAAATGTCTTTAAATACAAGCATGAATTAACTAAAATAACTCGAAACACTTACAAGTGCAAGGTAACAACTAACTACGAGACCTGAACTATATATACATATATATAAATATAAAGTGGTAACTCCAAATAACATCAGTATATATTAAGACTGAAATATTTTGTTTTAATTAACAATCCAAAACGGGCGCTGAAACGAATTAACAACCTTGCCTTGAAGTAAGAAAATATGTGCAAGGGGATAGCTCACAGAACTTATTTAAAATGCATCAATCTATCAACTTCAGAGAGAATTGTTGCTCTCTATTCTTGTAGCTTGGAGGAAACCTTGTTAGTAGTATATTGAAAAGAAGCCACTTTGTATTAGAGAACTCTAGTTGGAAACCCAAATACTACTTGCCGTGTGACTCCACAAGTTGGACTCCATGAGAGGTTGCCACTTCCTCCTTAAGATAGGAAGGAATATTCGGACCAAAACATATTTCAAGCTTGTTAAAATCTATTTCCTGTCCTGGTAGCTCACAGTACCATTTGGGAGTAACATTGAGCTAATATTGTTGAACCCTCTTTCCTACCTTTAACCCTATACAAACATTTTGCCCCTCTCCTTGTGTCATTTAATGGGATGGGACATTTGCACTAAGTTGAGAGAGATAGGGTGACAGAGGATTGCCTTAGTCGAAAACTATATCAATATGAGTGATAATGACATCAAGACTACCATTGATTAAAATGCTATTATAACATATTGGATAATCATTTTAGTATAGGAGTACTTCAATGAAGAGTACCCAAATTAAAACAATTTATAGAAAACTTTAACTTACCCTTTTATATGCTTTGTTCATGTCAACCTCTAAAGCATCATAGCCCTATCTCTCCTTATTATTCTTTTTGTAAGAAAATTACAAATTTTATTAGATGTCATAACATTATCAAAGATTAAACCCATTGAATTAAGATAGCTCAGGAGAATTAACTTAAGGAATCAAAGTAGTATAAGTTTTGATTTAAAGCTCTAAGAAGTTCGCCTATATGGAAGAAATAGCTACAGTTGAGTCAACATCATTGGCAGTCATATCACAAAACTACTCATAGAATTGGGGTTCTATCAGATCTTGGAGCCTTGGTAGATCCCTGTTGAAAAACAACACTCTACTTCAAATTATGTGATAGACCTTTTTCAAATTATGTGATAGACCTTCCCAACAGGTCCCTTTGATTTCCAGTGAGACTTAGACATACTAGTTGAGCTATGATTTTCATCCATAATTAAGTGATCCTGATGGTAAAAAATTGTCACTAAAGAATGTTACAATGTATCTATCTGAATGTCACCAGCGCTGCTTATTTAGTTGCCATCCTTGATCCTCCTTGCGTAATAAATAAATCTTGTTAGACTTTTTCCTTTTTATAACAAGAGTTTGGAATTACTTTGGATTTTGATCCCTATATACCATATAATTAGTCCTTTACTATAGTTGATCTTAAACTTGTTATTTTCCATCGAGCACATCTGTCTGTCTCAAATATTGATTTGAATCATTTTGCATCAACCTTTAATTTTCTTGAATTTCCATTTATAATCTCTCAAAAGTTTAATTATTCCTTACCTAGAACCCCTCTATAGTTTTAAGAGATGAAACCTTGAAGCTTTATGTTTCATGCACCCTTCACCACTTGTTTTGCATTATGGATGAAAAGCCATGATACTGCTTAAATGGTTATTGCTTCCTAAGTAAAAAGGAAAAAAATATTAAGAGGATGATTTGAGAGATTTGAGTCAAATCTTGCATTCAGTTATAGGCGTCTCCTATACTAGAGGTCGAATAAAAGGCAGAGTGTAGGAGGCCCAAATAAGCTCTTGGCTGATTTAGGAAGTATGGGTAAGGGATTAGAAGCTCTAGCTGAAGTCCAATACTACTAGTTCATGCACAAATAGAGCACGGCACCGTGGTGGGTGGTGATAAGCAATCTGAAGCTCAACTTAGGGATGAAAAGAGAATATGTGGAGGGTGAATTTTATGAGTGTTTAATGCCTACCTATGTTCCCTAAATTGTTCTAAAAAAAAGTATATCTCATACTCAAATTGTTGCATAATATAGTAAAACTACTTGGAACATGTAACTATACTATATCCGAAAACATTGCCTCTCATGACCTGAGTGCCGTGTCTACAAAGATCCAGAGGTCCCCTCATGGCTTGGGGTGCCATTTCTACAAAGCATACAAATATCTCATCGTGGCATGGAAATTGCCATGTCTACATGGAATTAAACCCCCCATGGCCTGCGTTTCCAGTCTACAAGGAACTCAGTCCCCTTGTGGTCTGGGTTGTTAGTCTATAAGGCTATCACACACAAAATTGTTTATGTGTTTACAAAAATGAATCATGCTTTTATTAGTGAATCTCTCTTTTGCCTTACTAGGCTAAAGTTCATAGCATATCAACAATGAGTTTCTAAGGGTTGTCATATTGTAATCTTTCAAAGTTTGTTTATGAATCAATGCATTCTTTTTGTGAACAAGTATTAAATCTGAGTTTACTATAAGCATTGTTAAACATATATACACATATGGTAAAAACATGGACTATAAAATTTTCATGGCATAATCCCCTACTTTTTAGTTATAATTAATTCATCAAGGAACATACCACATTACTTTTAATGCTAGGAGGATGGCTTTAGTTGTTTTTTTTTGTGGGGGGGGGGGGGGGGGGGGGGGGTGTGTTTGTTGGAACAATTAGTGTGATTCTGATTGATGTGGCCTTCAATGCAACTTTTGGAACAACAAAGGCGTGCTAATGATCTTCAAGTACCAGCCTAACTAGATGAAGTTACAATAATTCCCTTGCTCAATTATTACCTGCCCATATAGAGTATGAAGTTTGTTATGGAAAAATTAGACAAGTTTTTGTTAACACATTGACAAGAAAATATATATATATATACACACACACATATAGCATGATTTTCAATCCACAATGATGTCTATCACCATGTCAAGAGTTTTGTAACTTAAGTAGTTAGTACTTGGTGTTTCTAACAGAAACATCTAGAATTCAAATTTCTCATCTTCTAACATCGAATTATAATTAATTTTTTATTTTAAAAATAAAGGCAATCACTACTCTCCCATGTGGTACCCGGTACCTCAAGTTACCTCTAGCTCGGGGGTTCGATCCCCTGAATAAACACTAACCCAGCAAAAAAAAAAAAAAACATATGGTTTTTTTTCTTTTTTTTGGAAGTTGGACAATTTCATAAATCAAGCACAACAATTATGTGTATTCATGTTTACCACCCTAAACAATATATCAAATTACACTTTGCACCCTAAACTTTTAGAATTCATAATTAACACCTTAATCTATAACTCGAGTTACATTTTGCACCATGCCGTCAATTCTGGCATTATCTTGGACCAAAAACCAAAGTTTAGGGTACAGTGTAATCGTGGGTATAGTTTAAAGTGTTAAAGTATAATAGTATCTTCTTTATTTTCAAGCGATTGAGAAGATGAACAATTGCCTCTTTTCATATGATACTATGTTTTTTTCATTTAAGTTAACAAGCCCAATCAACAGTAGAGTGCAAAGTGTAACATAAATTATAATTTAAGGTGTTAAATGTACATCCTGAAAGTTTATAATATAAAGTGTAATTTATTATATAATTTAGATAGGTAAATTGTAATTGAGTCATATTAACGTATCCCTTTAGAAAAATTGTTAATAAACCATAATAAGATAATTTTGACACTATTTTTAAAGGAAATATAAAAAAATTGTCAACAACATTTAGGACCATTTGGTACATGTGTTTAAACACATATCTTTAATTTTTAAATAATATTATATGTATTTTTACACATTTTTTTACGTATACATATTTAAAAAAAATATTAATAACATTATTAGAATAATGTTATCAACAATGCCTTATTATTTTATCATCCTCCAGTAAGATATATCTAAAAATAGCTACCAAATTATTAACTGTTAACATTTCCCGTTGTAATTTCGCTTAAAAAAAGCTAACTTCCAGAATTCGGCAAGTAGAAATTTTTGAGAGAGAGGGGGTGAATCGAGACGAGAGAGTTCTTGATGAAGCTGGAAAGAAACATGTGGTCAATATCCAGAGTCGTGTAATTATCTTTCTCTCTCTCTCTTTCCTTTTATTTATCTTTTACGAAAGCAAAGAAAAAATATTCATTTATGAGACCAAAGCTTAGCCATTGGTCTATCCATTCCTCCATTGAACATTGCCCTTTGCCTCCCGAGCAAATAGGGGGCATTGGTTCGAATGTTTACTAACTAGTTCTGTATGAAGAGGAAGAGGAAGGAAAGCTATCAATTTTTATAGAAACCCAGCAATTACTATAAATCTTATAAACCCCAAAACCACACCAACAACAAGACAGGTATATATATATATTCTAGAGACAGACAACATAGATAGATAAAGAGATAGTCATAGGATAGGAGTGTTATCTATGTCTATGTCTCTGTCTCTTCCTCCCATCTCCACTTCTTTCCTCTTCCCTCCAACTTTCCAATATACACATGGGTATTCCAAAATCTTTGCCTTTTGGCATCACAGAGGGAGAGAGAGGTTGAGACCTGCTTCTATGGTGAAAGGCCCACATGGGTTTTTCAGGGTTTCTTCTTGTTCCAGCTTCAGAGGTGAGAGAGGTGCAGCAGAGTTTGAGAGTGGGGCTGAAGAAGAAGAAGAAGAGAGTAACATCGATGAGGAAGAAGTGGAAGTAGAAACAGAGGAGAATTGGAATTTTGGGTCTTGTCTCTTGCCTGACAGATGGGATGTCCTGGGTCTTGGACAAGCCATGGTAGTAACTTTAAACTTTTATGGGGTTTTCGTTTTTTTGGGGGAAAAGTTTGAATTTTTAAGTTTCTGTTTGAATTTCCGAGGAAACTAGTGAGTTACATGGTTTGTAATTTTTCTGACCATGTTCATTATCAGATTCCTCAATTTGTATATTGGAAATTGCTCAATATTTCGTGTGTGCATGTGTGAAATGATGGAGGGCAGTGGTTTTTAGTTAGGAAGGCATGCATTTAATCTCATTTGGTAGCAATTTTGGGGTGTTGCATTATATCAATATATTGATTACTTTGTTATTGCACTCTTTAATCGTGTGAAGCATCTGTCAAAATAGTTAGTTGAATTTATTCAACCATGTGTTGGCTTTATTCCGTACCAAATTTACATGGAATTCAGCATTTAGAAATCCTGTATTTAGGTTGGAATAATGTAAGGGTTGTGTGAGAGAGAGAGTGTAAAGAATTGATTAAGTGTGTGCATCAAAAGGCTTCTCGTGACTAGATCTCGTGACTGACTCGCAAGTGGTGACACGCCAGAATCTAACACACGTGTGAAGCATGTAGGAAGTTGAAGGGTCAGGATAGCTGGATTACTATAAGGCAAAAAATACAGTCTGGCCATTCTGTTAACTAGCGACTGGAACTCGCAACTTGTCCTAGTCATGAGTGACTCACCAGTGCAACCTGTTTTGCAGAAAAATGGACTTTTCACATTCCTTCTTATACCCTATTATAATTACCCTTATACCCACGAAATGTAGAGAGTTTCCAGAGAGAATTTTGAGAGATAAACCCTAGAGAACAACAAGATTGATTCATCCACAATCTTATACCTTTGATTATCCAAATTCATCTACTCTCACTCTCTCCATTGTCATACCTTTGAGAGGATGTTTAGCCAAATATTTACCTCATCATATTCATATTAGTGAAAAGGTTATTGGTGTTTGGGAAGCAGTTCAAGAGAGAACCAATTCATTTTGGTTGATGCAATGGGCTTATTGCAGGATCCGGTAAGCTAGAGAAGACAAGGTTCGGCGTAACCTTGTTGGAGCAAGAAGCTTGGAGGGTTTAGGTGCATCGAGTAGATTAGACTTGGATGGTTTATTGCTATTCATGTATCCCAACTGATTTTCTAGTGGATCATTTTACTGCTTGGAGGGCGGCGGAGAGGTTTTTCGCCAAGTTTTTCGGTTTCCTCTTCTATAAGACGTGCCAGTGTTATCTTGTGTCTCTCTATCCCTTACTCTTTGCTTTTAATTACTGCTATGTTGTGATTAAATTATGGCTTAGAGTAGTTTGCATGTTTGGGTATAGCTTATATTTATCATTCCGCACATATATTGTTTGAGTATAAGCTTGAGTTGGTTATTTTGTAATTGGGGGTCTAAATATTCACTAGTGTTTTACACACTAAGTGAGCTTTCAATATGCAATTATAATCATTATATAAGGTAAATGTTGAAAAAACTATGACTTCTTCAATATCTTTAAAATGTACTGTCAGTCTGTCACTTGTATCTGGTATTATGTTGGAATTCAGCACTAATTTTATTTGTGATTAAGTATCTCTGATTGTAGCTTCAAAATTTTAACCTTTTCTTATCTGATGTTCTATTGTGGTATTATATTAATAAAAGTTTATTCTTACTTGCACGTTTGTTAACTATTGTTAGGTTGATTTTTCCGGCATGGTTGATGATGAATTTTTAAATAAACTGGGATTAGAGAAAGGAACAAGGAAGGTTGTGAATCATGAGGAGAGGGGTAGAGTTTTGCAGGCTATGGATGGATGCAGCTACAAGGCTGCTGCTGGTGGATCTCTTTCCAACAGCTTAGTGGCCTTGGCTCGGCTTGGTAGTAGGCCCATTGGAGGCCCTGCCTTGAATGTAGCCATGGCTGGCAGTGTGGGCAGCGATCCATTAGGTGGCTTCTACAGGTCAGGCTCTGTTTTAACTAGACTTGTTTGTTATTTGTTTTTATATATGTCTTTATTTAGAACTGACTGAAACCAAACTTCTGGCTAGGGAGACTCTGGCTGGTTGTTTCCACACCAAGTTAAAAAAATTTTAAAAAATAATAATAAAAAAAAGGAAAAGGAAAGAGAGATTGCCATTTTGGATTAAGTATGTTAAAGGAGTAGATGTCAAGCAAATTTTGGTTTTTCCTTTTGACAGAACTGATATTGTTGATTATATTTCTAAATAATTTTTAAATTTTGACTTATAACTTCTGGTAGTCTAGTAATGTTGTGTGAGGTAGCAAGACATGAGTTATATCTGTCTTCTATGTTATATGAATGGCCTAAAGGAAAATAGGGTATCTAATTTCACAATCAATCTAGATGGTCAGTTAAGCACTTTGGTCTTATCCATGACTGAATGCTCTCTTGCTGGAATTTTAAACTCCAGTGACTGATAGCATGGGCAAGTTATGGATTGTTGAAATGATCTGATTCTGCCCTTGGGGGTTGGATAACTCAATAATTCCTCATAAGCTAAGCTCATGGTCTACTACCTTTCTGAATATAAACTCATTATTAAAGTGGCTAACACTATAGAGAAACTGCAACATAATCTCACTTCCTCTTTTGTTTGGGGCAGGGTGGGGGTTCCAAGGAGATCAAAAGATAAAAAGATGTAGTTTTTGGTCTGCAATTTGTGTCCCCAATGATCAAGGTCTATGCATTAGATGTATGTTTTGGTAGAAAATAAGACACTAAGTATGCGTTTGGATACACGTCTGCGTTTCATTTTTTTTTTTTTTTGGGAAAAGCCCGTTTCTGTGGCTGTTTTCAGTTTTCAATGGGTCCCATGTACTGTTCACGGGACCCACAAACCTTTTTATTCAGCAACTTTTTCATTAAAAATGGGTCCCACGGCACTATTCACACATTTAAAAATTATTTTGCTGCAATGTTTTCAGTTTTCAGCAAAATAAGCGATATCCAAACGGACCCTAAACGTAAAGACCTCTATTTGGCTAATAGGATTACTATTTAGCTCTTCCGTGTTATGGAAACAAGGAGACATTGGTTTTTTGGTCGTTTTCCTTGCCTTTTCTTGCAGGAACTATTTGCTTATGGTTATCCTTTCAATAGTTTACTTAACCAGATCTGTAAATACAAGCAATATCCTATATATGATGAGTTTGATGATTTTATTGCCTGTTTTAGATTTGACACATGAGCTGCGTGCATGTGTATTAAATTCCTTCCATGACTTCAGGGTGTTATCTTTTTACTTCAATGGATGTTCCTCTGTTGACTAACTTGAAGGGTCCAAAAGAGGTTAAAGATCAAAGAGCATCTAGAGCCATTGTGATGAACACAAATGGTTACTTATTTGAAAAAAGAAAAAAAATTCTCAAACAGTCATCAATGAGGTATCAAACACCTCTCTTGGCCCATGTTAAGATGGTCACCTCTTTCAATTTATTGGAGGTATTTCTAGCTGAAAAACTTCTCATGGTTGAACGATAAGAGATACTTATATTTCTTTACTTATAACTAGAAGAACCTGGGAAAGTATACGTTCCTCTGGAAATTTTATTAGCAGAATGAATATGGGCAAAAAGTTGCAGTCGCTGGAGTAGTCATCTAAGAGGTCATTTTGTAGATCATTTCATGATTTTCATCCAAATGTTCTCTGGCCTGTGTGTTTCAATGGAAGATTGCATTAGATTCTTATCAGTTTCATAGCAGAATTGCACCCACATATTTTGTGGGTCTTCTCTCTATAGCATTCTCTAAGTATTTAAATTGGTCACAAGGATTGTTTGGGGTTAACTTTTTGATACCTATCTTAATAGTTATTCGACTTTATTGCTTCTGTGATGGAATAAAATTTGACTTCCTCTTATAATGTGTTTAATAGGACAAAACTGCGTCGGGCAAATGTGCAATTTCTTTCTGCGCCCATCAAGGATGGGACAACAGGGACAGTGATAGTTCTGACAACTCCAGATGCTCATCGTACGATGCTTTCATATCAGGTTGGCTAAATATATGTAACATCTTTTTACTTAATTTATGAAAGTTCTATAGTTTTACTTTTACCCCAAAAAAGAGTGTTAAATTCATATATTACTGATGCGGTACTTTTATATTTATGCTTGGTGTGGAATTTTCCAGCTGTTGGCTACGTCTTGTTTCCTCTAATAATTTATTATTGAATAGAAAATGTCTGCACATCTATTAATGGGCTGGCGACTAACTCATACAATCTAGATGTAGACTGAAAATGTAGGTTCTTGGGCTGAGAGCTTTTAAGTTGTTAATAGTGTGTTAAATGATCAATTGGTGAACATGGGAAAGTTGAATCCTGAAAATGACTTATTCTCTTCTCTTCTCTCTCTCTCTCAAACACACACACACACACACACTTTTTTCCCTGGCTGAAAGTTTACAGGCTTATGCACAATTTGATTTATTTGTT
This sequence comes from Quercus aquifolioides, assembly GCA_019022515.1. Taxonomy (NCBI): domain Eukaryota; kingdom Viridiplantae; phylum Streptophyta; class Magnoliopsida; order Fagales; family Fagaceae; genus Quercus; species Quercus aquifolioides. Next base: position 24,861,851 of record CM032335.1, on the reverse strand, counting down.
TCATCTTTTTGGAAACCATTCACAGGATGATGACTATATGCAAATCAATTAACTTCAGCAAATTATGGTTTAGTTAACTTGAAAATTATCATGAGTTCTGAAATTTATTGGGGGCTTGCTTATGAATAAAATAAAAAGTATACACATCTTTAGGATCCTTGCATATCCAAGGAGATGGTGAGGGAGGGACTAGAACAAGAAATCTCAATTTTTTTGGCTAGTGGCTTTTTAATGTATGAAGGGCCTAAATTACTCTGGAAATGATGATGTTATTTGACTTTCTAAGTTTTTTAGTGCCGATAACTTTTGTGAATCATCCATTGCTTGTTGGCCTTTCTTCTTATTAGTTGCATTATTACTTTACTGATTATAAAATAAATTATTTTAGCTGAGCAAACTTATCAAAAAAAGTTTTCTTAAGTTACTTTGCAATCGGCAGTCCCGTCTTTTAATTTCTAATAGAAGGCAGTTTAAAGTTCACGTATAAAATTTACGTTCCAAAGAAGCTCTTATCATTTCGTCAGTGTGTGTAAATTGTCTATGAATTGAATTGAATGAGACACTAATATATATGCCTCCTGATATCAGGGCATGCCATCGACTGTCAATTATGATCCAAGCTTAGCTAGCATAGTTTCAAAGACAAACATACTTGTTGTTGAAGGGTATTTATTTGAATTTCCTGATACAATTAAAACTATCACTAAAGCATGCGAGGAAGCACGTAGGTGTGGAGCCCTGGTTGCTGTTACAGCATCCGATGTCTCCTGCATCGAGAGACACTATGATGATTTCTGGTAAGATTGCTAGCTGACTTGGTTATCTTATTATAGAATAATCACATAGATGGCATGAATCTTTATGCCTTAATAGGCTTTTGTTATTTAAATTTGCTAAGACCTCTTCCCTCCACCCCAATAGAAAGGATGACTAAAATAGCTTTTACTTTAATTAACCCAATTGTGGTGGTTAGTATGTTTCTCTTCAATGTGGTTGACGATCTTATGACAACCTTTGCAATAGTGTAAATGAAGCTGAATTCTTTTGACAACCTTCACAATAGTGTTGCATAAGGAGGATTAGGTCTCATGTCCTCAAGTGCCCAACATGCCAATTTCCAATAGAATTGTCCTACAAATTATTGCCCTAAGTGAAATCTTTAGCATTGGGATGATGATGAAGATGAGGTGGAGGTGGGGCTATATTAAATGAACAAATTAATACAAGTATGATCATAAGGATTGAGGACGGACCAGGGACATTGCATGAACTAATTGGGCTTTCTATACAGTTGAGAACAAGTATTTTGGGGCAACAGCTATTTCCATAATTCTACGGACAGGGATTTAGGCAATAATTATTTCTATAATAATTGTATAGAAATGAGTTTAATTATTGAAATCCTCAGAAGAAGAAAGAAATGGGATCATTTATTAAAATTTTCAAGTGTCAAACTCCAAATATTCTTCACTAAAATGGTTAGCCATCATAAAGAAGATGGACTCAAATGAATGCTACTAAAAAACTATGGATGGTTCCAGATCCCAGGTTGCTAGATGCCTGATGCTTTTATAGATTGCGAGTGGTAGAAAAAACCGTAGTTCCAAAGCTATTTCATCTTCTCTCTGGTTTAACGCCTGAACTTTTGGAAACCAGAGAATTAATTGTCCAATTTTGAAATTCATTCTTGTTTTATATTTCCTTTCAATTTTTAAATATATCTTATTATCTCATTTATCTTGCGATTAGTAACTTTTTCCTCCTCATTGAAGACTCCAATCTGGCAATCTCCTTTCATATGCTGAAATTGTTTTCTCTGTGAACTGTTCATTCAGTTTTATTTTACTTTTCTTTCCTTTTCTGCTGTCAGGGAAATAATAGGGAACCATGCCGACATTGTTTTTGCTAACAGTGATGAAGCTAGAGCTCTATGTCATTTTGCATCAAAGGAAAGTCCTATTTCAGCTACAAGGTATCTGAGCCATTTTGTTCCCCTAATCTCAGTTACTGATGGGCCGAGAGGCTCTTACATAGGTGTAAAAGGAGAAGCTGTATATATCCCTCCTTCTCCATGCGTACCAGTGGACACTTGTGGTGCTGGGGATGCATATGCATCTGGTATGTTGTATGGTATTTTACGGGGCGTGTCAGATTTGAAAGGAATGGGTACATTGGCATCTAGGGTTGCAGCTACAGTTGTGGGGCAACAGGGGACCCGGCTTAGGGTTCAGGATGCAGTTGAATTAGCAGAATCATTCGCATTCCATTATGATAGTTCCACTGTTCGATCAGATGTCGGTTCAGATCATATTTCCAGCTTATAGTTGGGTGCTGTAGGCCATGTACATTGATATATCATTTATTTGTAATCACACATTCCTTTGTTGATATCTTTGTGAGAATGTACACATTGGTTATTCTGGCAATGAAATAGCTTAGTCTTTGAGTAGGTAAGCATATTGTCATGAAATCTTTATCACACTGTACCAGAATGTCACATTTTTAACATGTGCTTGATTTATCAGGATGCCTATCCCTTCAAAGTAACAAATTTGGTACTTCTGACTTCATAAATTTTGACAATGAAATACCCTACAAGTTACTATTGTAACCTCATTGAAACATCTCCTCTTTTGACAATTTTGAGAAAACTAGTGCATTTGACTCTAATAGAATCCTCTACATTTTTTTGATAGCTTAGATTGGCTGATGATGATATATTTTGAGCCTTTGACAAATAGCACCAAGTATTGAATGCTTTTGGTCTTCCAACAAGCCAAACATTGCTCTTTAATTTCTGGGTGCATAGAAAATATTTAATGCTTAGATTTCCTACGTGCACAATGTTGAAAATCCATGCTCTCTTTAACTGTTTGTCAGCCTGATGGTCATTGTTTTCAATCTTGTCTCATTTCTTCCAAGAAACAAAGTTCAAAGTTCAAAGTTTCATATTTATGTTTGGTAGACTCATCGGCTCCTTGGAAGTCCAATTCTTAAGTTTTGGCTTGATTGAAGACAAATAAGTACGCAGTTAACAAAGAAAAATTGAACACAAAATGGAGAACAAGTAGTTAAGATAAAAAATAAAATAAAAAAGTTCTTCATTAATTTATGGGTGTAGTAGTTAGCCAAATCTTTTTTCTGTATCTGATAAAAAGGTGTGGAACCAGTTGAGGATTTTGTCTCCTCTATTTGCCCACCTAAATGGTCCCAAATAGATTAAGGACCTCTTTCATAGTAAATGAGTATGTACAACTTGCTTAATTAGTGGGCATTCAAATTTCAATTCACAAAATGCGTTACATCAATGTTTGATTAAGTGATCATCCAATTCACACTACTGCATATTTGTAGTCTAATCATCCAGATACGTTCACACCTGGAGGATGTTCAATTGGGTGATTCATAATTGACCCAATTTTGAGCACCCAAATTAGGATTGCTTGATTGGACCTTCCATGTGCTTTTTTTTTTTTTTTTTTTCTTACAAGTAGTGAGGGATGTGGATTTGAACACCGCAAAAATTACTAGGCTCTTGGCTTATGTTCTACCTTTTTTATTCTCAAGTTGCACGAGTGTTCTAGTCATTATCATGAAAAAATAGAGGTGAACTCTAAAGCGAAACTTATTATGATGGTATCTAAGATAGTTATGTGTAAGTCAAATCTTGATAAATATCTTTTAAAATTTCCACTGAGCTCAAAGAATATTTTGATTGTTTCTCCAAAAAAAAAAAGCTTTTTTGCTTCAGGTCTCTTTTAGTTTCTCACATGTTCGTTGTCAAGGTAATTCTGCTACTCACAACCTTGCTAGACGTGCTAAATATGTCACAAGTTTTTCGGTGTAGATGGAGGATGTTCCTTCCCACCTTATTGTGGTAATCCAAGCCGGTATGGCTTTTCTTTAATGGAATTTTCAGCCTTCTTTTAAATAAAATAAAATAAAATAATGAATCAAAAATTGGGTTAGGATTAGAACTACTCCTTTCTAATTTATGCTCTTGGCCTGAAGTTAAAAGCAATTTCTAATAGTGTTCATTGTCCTGGCTAACTCACCATTCATTTAGACGCAAATGGTAGTTCGAAATCGGATGGAAAATCAACTTATTTTGGGTAAGGTAACGATTCCTTTTTAATTCTGTATTTACATATATGTAGGGATGGAAAAATTCAAACCTAGATACTCCACAATAATTATTTTTTAATTATAAATATGAAATATGAAGATATTGATATAGCCTTCACTATGTATGTATAATTTGTTTGGCATCAATCAATAATGTGTACTTATGAAGGATTAGGACATGTGGTTAGTTTCCTCCGTAATTCAAAGTGCCTATCCATCACTAACTGTATTATGGAAATGAATACACAAGCTTCTCACCTATAATTACAATTGTAACTACTAGAGATTACCAATTCTGCTACCCATTTTTCAGTAGATTTTGGCTGGTTTTGTAGGCCATCTCGAATTTATTGAATTTTAAAAAAGAGGAGGAAAAGGATAACCATCTCTAGTTTCTACACTGAATTAAGTGGTTATAAAAAATATATATATATATAATTAAAGGAAAAACAAATTAACAAAAATTAAAATTCAAGTGTTCATTTTATATATATAAATAAGATCAAGACACCAATTGATTTTTTGGTATAATTTCTTATCTGACGATAAAATACTTTAATACTTGATTGTGGAGAGGATAAACAATTAGCCATATATAGACATTAATTTGGTGAAAACAGTTGAAGGGAATAATGCAGACATTTTTTTTTTTTTTGATGGGTGGAATAAAGCAGACTTAAATTAAGCATCCCCCAAAACAAAACAAAACAAAAAAACAAAAAAAAAATAACCTCCTGTCTGATTTTCTATTCACTTAACGTTTCCCATTTGTTGTGCTTAGTTTGAGAAAAATATACTTCTACAGAATGATAAAAGAAATGCTACCAACCTCTATAATTAATTCCTGGGACTCAAAAAGGGTGACTTGACTCAGTACTTGAGCTCTAAGTTTCAATGAACAATAAAAAACTAAAAACTAAAATTTAAAATTAAAGATATAATATTTTACACTCTGATATAATTTGAAGTGAAAGTGATATTCCTCAAAACTATAGAACATATCAACAATTGGAAGGAAAAAAAAAAGTGAAAATATTATAATATTGCCTCACAAATATAGCTAACTGCAGGCATGGATCTCAATGTTTCACATGCAACAAAATAACAAGTACAAGTGGATCATTGGGTTTTTTTTTTTTTTTTTTGTGTGGGTCATTGGGTCTTGCTTCATGCCCAGGTTCATATGATTTTGATGGTGGAACATATGAATTACCATATGATTCATCATGCAACTAAGTTGGTGATATGGGTAACCTAACAAAAGATTAACCAATCGATGTTAAGTCAACAAAATAATTGTGGACTTAGTACGTGCAACCTCTCAGCATTAATTATGAGATAGATATCATCATGATATGATGAGGGGATTGTAATGTAAACTCTAAATTGACATCATGGCTGATTTCATCAAATGTGGGACCCTTAAAAAAAAATAAAATAAAAAACCCACACCACCCCCATAATCAGTGACCCCAGGTCAGTTTTTTTTTTTCTTTTTAATTGTTGGGAGCAAGTGGACCAAAAGAGAAGGGAACAAAATACGGTTACTAGAGAATCCATGGCATGACATAGGAAGCATATCTCAGAGATAATGCTGAGGATCCCACTAAAGTGATTGATGATGTGCACACAAAATTCTGTATTTGGCTAAGGATAAGAACCAACAACTAGACCAAGAAGTAAACTTTGGAAACCTTCTTGTTTGGTATGAAATTTACATAGAAACAATTTTGCAAAGATGGTAAAGAGGAGGAGGGATTTAATCATAGTAGCATTTGTTTTTTGAGTGACCAACAACACACATCTTGCCTCGGCTGTGGTTCAAAATGTATTGAATTTTTTTTTTTTTTTAATAAATTTACAATATGAGCCCCACTCTTGAAGGTTTGAATTCAAAACTTATCATCAACTAAATAAAAATGGGAATTAAAAGCTCGAAAATGTGTTGAAAACACAAGAGCAATTTAGACCCCCCAATTAAAATTACGGTTTGGTTGATTTTACACTAACTTAATACTAAGTGCGGAATAGTGTAAACACAATCGTATAAGCAAGATAACTACTCTAATCCATTTTTAAGCAACACAACAGTAAAAATGAAATAAACAAGAGTAGGGAAGAAGGATGCAAACTCAGAAAACACCGAGACGTGTTCTCGAAGAGGAAACCGAAGAACTTGGCGAAAAACCTCTCCGCCGCCCTCCAAGCGGAAATCGATCCACTAGATAATCAGTTGGGATACATGGGTTAGCAAGAGACCCTCCAAGCCTAATCTACTTGATGTACCTAAACCCTCCAAGCTTTTACTCCAACAAGGTTTCTCGGAATCGTGTCTTGTCCTAGCACCCCGGATCCCGCAACAAGCTCCATGTTGCATCTGCCATTCCAGGTTTCTTCCAATGCTTCCCAGCAGCACCAAAACGTCACATAGCACTCTCAAAGCACTCTCAAAGGGTGTGGTAAGTGTTTGGGCTATCAACCTCTCAATGGTGTGGAAATGGAGAGGGAATGGTTGAGGAGATACCACAAGCAAGTGTATAGAGAAAGGTGGGGATGACAATCTCTAATTCACAATGTGTTTGGCTAGGGTTTTTCTCTCTGAAACATTCCGCAACATTTGTGGGTAATGAGGGTATATATAGGATAGGCACAGAAAGTGTGAGTCATTCAGTACAGGTTGGCAGAACAGATAGCCTCGCGGGTGTCTCGCAGGAAGGCCTTATCCGCGAGATACTCGCAAGACACAACTGTCTCCACTTGGCCTGACTCTTCGCATTCCAGCATGTGCAGGCACATGTTTCACTTCGCGGGAAGCTAAGTCGCGACATACCCGCGAGAATTCTTCAGCCTCCAAATGCTTGAGTCTTCACACACTCTCTCTATCACACAATCCTTACAACAAATCCCACAATAAATACAGGGTATAAACGATTGATAATAATTACAATCAAATTTGGCACGGAATAAAACCAACAAAATACATAGTTGTAAATAACAACTTTACAGGAATAAGAAATAACCCTTTATTATTGGACCAATATCCTTGGTTGTTACTGTGTTTAATGCTTGGAAAAGAAAATTGTGAATCTTTAACTTGGAAATGGGATTTCCACTTCAATATATGGTTTATACAACTCAACTGTAATTATTATTTATTATTATATTCCACAAGAATCATAACTCCCATACACCATACAGCCAAACATAATGGGATTTCCATTTCAGTGCTCAAGAGTCAAGACACCAAAAACTGCCGCCACGAGAATACAAAATGGGTAAAAATGAGAATGGGTAAAAATGGCAAAGGGTAAGCTCATTCACAATGATGTGTTCTTGCAAATCATACCTAGCTTATGAGCAGTGCGTTTCTTTTACATATGATAACCAAGTGATTCTATGGACGACATTTTAATACTAATTAAACCTGAATTTGTTATTAAAATTTTCTCATTAGCTATTCACTACCATTATTGTTAACTATCATATATATATATATATATATATATATTGAAAAATCAAAGACCAACTTTCAAATTCAAGTTAAAAAACTTAAATGATATCTTTTTTCTTCTATAAAAAGGGTTAGGAGGTAGAACTTCAGGTTTAAAACCACTTATTTAAGTCTAAGAGGGTAACACTATCAGTCCGAGATTATGGCATTCTGAAGTGGAGGTCACTAATTAGAATTTTCTCTCCCCTTTCCGACCAAAACTTTCTTATCAAAAAAAATGAGTAGAAAAAAAAGTGGCAATGGTGACTTACTAATCAAAAAGAGAGAAAAGGAAAGAGAACAACTACATATTACCTTAATAATATATATATATATATTGTTTTAAATGAAAGAGAAAAAACATATTTTTTGTCTCTATATTTTGGTCCTATTTTTTCCAATTGGTCCTCGAGTTTTAATAAATTTTATTTTGATCATTATATTTTTAAACAAGTTATCATTTCGATCCCTATGGTTGCAGCACTTACGAAAAATACCATTTAAAGTTTTAAACTAGTAATGCAGTCCATTAGCCATGTAAATATTCTTCGTAAGTGAGATGACGACAGCAACTAAAATGATAGCAAGTTTAAAAATATAAGGATTAAAATGAAAGTTATGAAAACTTGATTACCAAATTGAAATTAGGGCTAAAATATAGAGACCAAAAATTGTTTTTTCCACCAAAAAAAAAAAAAAAAATTGTATACTGGAAATTTTTTAATGAAATTCAGTGGAGCAATCTACCAAATTTCAAGAAATTAATTGGTGCTGCATCCATTATGGGCAGGAGTGAATTTAGGCAGTGCTCATTAGTTAATCTTGACATATAGTATTCATAGTCTCATCGAGAGACTTTTTGGGGGGTTTCTTAGAGGCCTTCTTGCATTGATAATCATCGATATAGACAAAGTTGCCCCCATAATTAAAGTGACTCAGTCGTATTTCAAATTTTCAACAAATCATTCATTAATAGCTATGATCAGGAATTAGTTTGCTTGTTTGTCTAGACAATATTAGAACTAGTATAAATGAAATGAAACTTCCTTTTTTTTTATGCAGCAAATGAAATGAAACGCAATTATGTGAATAGTTGGTAAAATTTTGATAAAACAATGTATTTTGGGACCATACACTAAAATTGAATTTAAGTTCAAAGACAATTGAAAAATGCGATAGGTTTTTATTTTTTATTTATTTATTAGGTTTTTGATAGGTACATTGAGAGGCATGAAAAAACTCAAATTTGTGAATAATTAATAAAATTAATCTCATTAAAAAAGAATACGGACTATACAATATGAACTTCCCAGAAAAGCCTCTTCCTTAGCAAATTAAAGTATATTTTATTTTTTATTCAATTTTGTAATGAATGTTAGACTCCCAGATCATTCGGCCTTATAGATTATAGTGGCTTGTAATTTAAAAGTTCTCATAAATTTTCATAATATTCTACTTTATATTTTTAATATTTTTGTTCAACATAAACTTTTAAATGTCTAAAAACCCGTTTTGGAGTTTACCAAATAACTCATTATTTTTATTTTGTCGATAAAAAGATTGCCTATGGATTATTTAATTAAAAAATTATGAAAAATGACCCATTTTTATTTAACTTTTTTAGTGGAATTGTTTATAGATAATGGTAATTAAAATAAAGGAAAGCTACACCCCATGCTGGTATGGCCCATGAGTTTCGCACCTACCACTATAGTTAACTCTCATTTCTCTCATAGTCATTATGAAATGCTAATCACGTGTGTTACTATTAATATGTCAATTACCATGGAATATATACTGTTTACTCAATTCTTAATCTTTTATATATAACTATATATATAAAAATATATATATGAAATATTATGAAAACTATTCTAAACCATTAAAAAAATCATACGAATGATATAAAAAAGGCTTATCCTCGTCCCTTATTACTTGTAACCTCGAGAAGTAGCTCAAAACCTCATACCTTCATTATCAAAAAAAAAAAAAAAAAAAAAAAAACCTCATACCTAGAGCAAACTTCTTCTTCCATTGTGAAGTGATGATATCACATTTAACCACCACTAAAATTTCTATTCTTTTTTCTTAGGAATTTTTTTTTTTAAATATAGTATACATTTGAAAATTATTGAAAAAAGCTTTGTTTTAAAAAAAAAAAATTTGTCTTGGTTTTTTTTTTTTTTATAAATAATCTAGCCTTTAACTTTATAAAATAAACTAATTTTTAGTATTTTGTATCACATTCAACATAAAAGTAACTAAAAATTATGTGTTTTAGCAAATATTATACAAATAAATTTCCGAAAATAATCAATTCTAAAACGACATTTAAGAGTTGAACCCTTTTGACTTTTGAGTGTATTTCGTATTGTAAATCTTTTTAAAAACATTTTTTTCTCTACTTATGCGTGTGAGTTTATTATCAAAAGAAATTAGCAATTCTCAAACCAACATATAAAAGAGAAGAATCTTTCCTACTATTTTATAGCAAATGGTGGAAAAGTCATGTAGAAATCCATCTCACTTTTCCTTTTTATAATTGGACAATATATAGATTCCGATTCTTATTGCCCATTTAATTGACTACAAACTCACAATGATAAAGTTTAATTAAATCCATACCCCTGACCTTTGGCTACCACCAACCGCCACCACAAAAAAGAAAACCCAATACATATTAACCTATTTTTTTAATTTTAATTTTATTTATTATTATTGTTAGTATTATTTTTCATGTGAAACTTTTATTTTCCTACTTTAATTTTTACTAGTAATTTTTATAATAGTTCTTTCAATAAAGTACGGCGCAAAAGATGCGTTTGGATGCACAAGAAAAATGGACGGACGAGAAGTGCCAAGAGGACAATTATTGGAGCTAATGGGACACGTGGCAAACATTAAAACTAAATAAATAAATAAAAAATGAAGCAAAGAAAGCGATGGGCTATTTTCGGGTACGTCACAGTTGCAAGGGCGGCGTGTACACGTCACTTTCAACCAGTGGTTAGAAAAAAAAAAAAAAATTAAAGCTTTCTTTACCGGTATTACCGGTAGAATTGCAGAAGATGAAGGACACAGTACGTGTCAACATCACGACCTTCCAGAGAGTACAAAAGTTTTATGACTCATCTTTCATACTAGTACTTTAATTTTGATGATAAATTGAGTAGGCTCCTCAGTCGGTAAATTCTCTCGTGAATTCCGATTTCTGTTAATTCAGTTGTTAAAATATTTTATTATTAAATAAGTGATTTGAGGCTTGAGCCTCTTTTGATTGTTTTTTTGACTTAATGATAAACTAGTACTTTATTTTGATGATAAATTGAGTATTAAAATATTTTGTTATTAAATAAGTGATTTGAGGCTTGAACCTCGTTTGATTGTTCTTTTAACTTAATGATAAAGAGTAATTATCATAAATTAGTCACTATAAATTTAAATTATATTATATTATTTAAAAAATTAGTAAAGTCTCTTATTTTTGAATAAAATATCTAAGTTCAAATTTTTTCTACACTAAAAATTAATTGGTATTTCTTAATATAATGATAAAGAGCCATCATAGAGTAAATACTATAAATTCATCATAAAGCAAACACTATAAATTTAAATTTTATCGTATATATCAAAAATTTGGTAAAGTATCTTGTCTTCGCATAATAGATCTAGAATTTGAACTCTGTTTATATTAAAAACTTATTGACGTTTCTTATCTTGATAATAAAGAATAATAATCATAGAGCAGACACCGTAAGTTAAAATTTAATTGTATATATTAAAAAATTGATAAAAAGTCTTGTGCCACTCTGAAATATGATTTTGCTTTCATATTTGTCATGTTGTACATTTTTTTTGGAAATTTGATCGTTTCATTTCGACTTTGTTGTCATTTTTTGTTAGTAATCTAACTGTTAAATATCATATAAATGTATTCCATTAATATATGTTATCTATATAATGCCAATTGTCACGGTGTCACTAAATTACTAACGAAAATAGCCAGCAGGGTCAATATGAAAATAGAATTAAACAAGAAAAATCAAAATGAGAAATTTGAAACATAAAAATTAAGATGAAAACACGTAACCCCAAATTTTAATGGCAAGAAATGTACTTTAGTATTTATATTTATGACTTCTTTTCATAATTTGTTGCAATTGGAGATTGTTAATAATAGAAAATAAAAATAATATTAGTCATAGATCATTAATCGTGATTTATTATCTCAATACAATGTGAAATAAAATGATGTCGGTAGGAAAATTCTTATTTTTAAAGTCTATTTTTATTCTTTTTACTATTATTCTCATAGTCATCACCTTTATCAGTTTTTTCTTCCTTTATGTGCATTGTGTTAATTGTAAGACTCACGTGGCAATCCACTTTTGATGAGCGATTAGAAAATAGATGGCATAATTAACTGACAATATTTGACACAAAGTGATCGATGGTGATATTTCCACATCTTAAAGTAGTGCCTTTTCATCTATTCCACTCCGACGGCGAGGCCTAGATTCACATATGTGAGTAGAAGTTGTGGAGCAAATAATTGTTGGTGTGAAAATAATATTTCTCCGTAGCATTCATACTTTAGAGTAAAATTTTATACAAAAAATTATCAGAAAGTATGTAAGAGTGGCATTAATAGAACTATGTTAAAGTTAATGATTATTGTTTTCACAATGAGAGTAACATAAACAAATGGTAGCTAGGTATACCATGTTCGCATGTAAATTCCTATGATTTTTTAGCTGAGTTTGTAATGTATTTTTATGTTAGAACTTATAAATTGTATGTTATTTTTGGCCAAGAATATATTCTAGTAGTCTAATCTAACTATTATAAAAGTAATAAAAGTTGAGATAATAAAAGCTACCACATGTTTCTCCAAAAAAAAAAAAAAACAAAAACCAAAAAGGCTACCACATAGGCACATAATAGGCTCCATAAAAGTCAATTCATATTAGCGTGTACGTATTCGAGGCAAAAAGGTTGATAAATCCATTTAGAGCATGAATTTTTACTTTAAATTATTACTTTAAAATCCTAAATTATTTGATTCAATTATTTGTTAAGTGAGCATATGTATGATAAGTTGGAGAGAACTAGGCCCTGATTTTGAGGGAGTTGGCCCCTACACATATTGAAGAGGACTGGTACCCTTGTGTAATTTGGTACATTGAATCAATGAATTTTGTTGACATCTTACCTTGAGAAGAAAAAAGAAAAAAAGGCTATAGCTTTGAAACATAGGTACAAATACCTACTCCATATATATTTTTGCTAAATGGTCACTCTACAGTCTACATGAACTAATATGATTAGTTATTATTATTATTATTTTTTTGGAGAGATTTTTAATATATAGTGTCCGTTCTTAATAACTGCTTTTTATTATTAAACAAAAATATTAATTTATTTTTTGTGTAGGCACTAGGTGGAGATTAAACCTCAAATCTCTTATTCAACCATTAAAAATTTTACCAGCTGAGGTAACTGAAATCTACAATATGATTTAGTTAGTTAATCATACTAGGTAAACTAATATTGTTGCCCATAACATTTTGAGAAATGGGCTCTTTTAAGTAATTATGAGAGATTTATTCACATCTCCTCCATCCCTAATTTTTGGCTTGGGACCCAGGAGATTGATGGTTAATTAACTTAATTCTCCTATTCTTTGTAATTTTTTCTTCATTTAAAAAAAAAAAAAATTCAAAATGCACTTAATAGGAATAGTAAGGTGGGTTTGACATGCTCCTATGAATATGAACTTTCCATTTTAAGTTAAAAATATTAAGAAATCTTATTTAATTCTTTTCCAACATGCACATTAACATTAAGGAACTTTTTGGTTTCTGACCTTAGAAAATGGCTTAATCTTGCTGCATGCTAGGGGGTATTGTACTTATTCAATTGCTTAACCATGTAATTCTCTAAATGCTGTAACTGCTGCTTCACCAATTAGAGCAATGCATGACAAGAAAACAAAGACCTCTTATTACATGCTCCAAACCAGTAAACCTTTTTTTTTCATTCTTCTTAAATGTTGATACCCATAAATCCATAATAAGTAAAGCCTTTTTTCCCCTCCATAGCTTATTCCAGGTAACTTTGTACTAACTTTTTTTTATACTTCTCTAAAAAAAGAGAATTTTTTTTTAATTTTTTATTTATTTTTATATACAATTTCTATTACTCCAAAAAGTTATTACTAGATGATGCCAATTTAATATATTTGTAACTTAAAAGTTCTTGCTGCCTTGTGCAAAACGTGCGCAAACTTTGAAATAGCAATAATTTCTCTGTACTTGTTTTCCTAGAAAATATCAAGGTTTTTTTTTATAGGAATTATCAAAGTTATTTAAAAGTTGAAGGTGTTAGAAAACCATGAAACTAAACTTGGGAACTTCCTAGTTCCAACATTCTTGAACCATGAATGAGTACTCCTACTACTCTATCACAAGCACTATTGAAAAAAAAAATAAAAGAAAGGAAGGAACAAAAAAAGAAACACTTAAATTTCTCAGCAAACCAACTTCTAATTCTAAATCATCATGATTCACCTCAGAGACAAATGTTTCACGCGCTTTCTGTTGTGCCTCTTTTCTCGGCTGACCAAACATGCTTTCTAGAAGCCACACACAAACAAACACACTCGCAAAAGAGCAAAGCTTCACAATTCCCAAGAGAGAATGTTAAGTAATAATAGCACAACCCTTAATATCAAAACCCCTACGGCATTTTATTCATTGATTTTTCACAGTACAAACTCTATCTACAAACTTGTATATACATTTAATATCAAAACACCTGTAGATCATGAAACTATTCCTTACTATCTATATTTCCCATGTCATCCATCATCTTATATTGTTTTTTTTTTTTTTTCTTCTTTTTAAAACCCATTATTTTTTTTGACATTATTGTTGCCTATACAGCATAGAGATTTGTTTTTTCAACACCGGCCTCCCATGTATAAGGCTCAGATGTTACAGTAACTTTGTAATTAACATAAAAAAGACATTGCTAAGACTACCACTTTAAGAGGCAGCAGTGACACATTTGTGGTGTTTTGAGAGAGGTATATTGGTAAGTAATTTAAAAAGCCCTATTTTTCTTTCTTAGTATTCTATAATAAGGCCTCCCATTGGAGATCTATGTGGAACTCCCTTCCTCCTCTTGGCAGTTCTGTAATTCACCGTTGGAGGTGGTGTTGATGGTGAAAAACTTTGAATTCTGCTTTTAACATATCCATTGCTAATGCCATTCAATGATCCTTCAGTGTCTGACCCATCTGTGTCCATGCACATTTTCCTTTTACGGAAATTCTTTGATGTCCCTACAATCTGAGAATTTTACAAATAGAAATAATCATCACTCACTGATTCACATTCATTTCCTACCAAAAACCAAAAAAAAAAAAAAAAAAAAAACTGAATAAATTAATGCCATTATAATGTATTTGTAACGTATGTTAGAGTTTTATAGAGCAATTTTAGAAATTTCCCTTTTAAATTTTAACCAAACAAAGAAACGAAATCACCGAAAATTGATAATAAAACAAAATAGAAGAAAAAGAAAACCCACTTTGATTTTTTGGAAGAAAAAATAATTTAGATATAGAATTAATGGTTGGAAATTGGAGTAAAACACATGAAGTATATACAGAAAGTGACTTCTAAAACCCAAGAATAAGAGTGTGGTGGTAATTGTGTTTTAACTTATACAGTACCTTGCAACCAAGTGAGCAGAAACTGAAGGAATCAAGGAGGCTACGCTCACAGACTTGGCAGGTATTGGTGACACCTTTACCAGGCCTAGGCTGAGGCCTTTCATTCAAGAACACAATTCTGGCACTATTTATTATGTATGTCTGCACGCCTGTAATGTCCAAATATTTCTGAATCTCAGACACCCTTATCACATCATGATATGATGACCTCCTTATCTACACAAAACCCATCACAAAATTTTTAGCAAACACACAACACAAGTGACAAAGTCTTATAAAAAAAAATGAAAATACCCAAAATAAAACCTACAAGTCAGAAGAGAGAGAAAGAGAGAGAGTTAGCTAGTAGAGGACTATAGAGGCCTCAGTTCCAAAAAACCATGTCATTGGTAGAATCGAAAAATGACCATGTGATTAATTTTGAAGGCTATGAATTATAGCTAGAATTTTTGACAATGTAGTGTGTTGGGTTATAATTTCACCATGTTTAGCTACTTCAAGACCCCATCTTTAACAAAACTATGAATCAGTTGCAGAATCTCAAAACACAAACAAACCTACAAACCTGAATAGCGCGATGGTCTCTATGAGAGCCCAGACAAAGAGAACAAAGGGCACCATTCATGCAGTCCAAGCAATACATATTGCATTCACTCTTGTGAGAATCAGCGTGAACTTTGCATTGAACAAAGAAGCTAGTTTTGAGAAGTGGCCGAAGCCATAGTGGCCACTTGTTATTTTCCACACCATCATCATCATCTAAACCTCCTCCCTAGTAAAAAAAAACAAAACAAATATACATTAAAACAACAACAAAAGAGAAATACCCATCAATCATAAATGTGAGAATTAAGTTTATTCATGATGTGGGGGCTAAGCTAACCATGATTCTTCTGCTTTTGGGGTTGATTTCTCTTATGGTGAGTTTTTGATCATCATCTACAGCCAGTTTTGGAGAGTAGAAAAGATGAAAGAAAAAGAGAACTTTCTTTCTTGCAATACTTTTTCTTGAGAGAGAGAGAGAGAGGAGAGAGAAAAGAGAGGTGGGGTTGTACTTTTGTAATGGTGGGTGGTGGATGGGGTGGGAAGGATGGGTTGAGGTGTGGGATATGTGCTTTATCTTGGGCTTAAAAAGTCCACAACCGAACCTCTCTCCGAACCTGAACCAAATGGTTGAGTTTAATATTATTTTTTGTTATTTATTTTATTATAAAAATATCTTTTTAGTTTTTAGTCCTTATATCTGGGTCATATTGTCAATTTAGTTCTTAAGTTTTTACAATGTTTTTTTTTGTCCTTATATTTTTAGATTTACTGTTATTTTAATCCCCATTGTCATCTCATTACAGAAAACGCAATTTTAAGTTAGCAGCTAGGGCAGAACCACTCCCATGGCCCCCCAAAATCTTGAAAAATCTTTTTATAGTATGTAAAAATATTAGCATTTTGAGGATTTAGCTTATAAAAATTGGAGTTCGACCCTCAAATTTTTGAGTTAGTACAATGATGTTCTTAAAAAAAATATTTTTTACACCCTATATGTTAAGAGGTGTAACAAATTGAACCATGTAATTTCATAAGTAATAAATTAAATATTGGAATTTCAAAAAGAAAAAGAAATAAAGTAAACCCTATAATTTCAAAAGTAACAAATTAAATTCCAAGATTTCAAAAAGTAACATATTAAGCTTCATCCTATTGTGTTTGAGATTAAATTTGCTACTTTTGGAATCCTCAAGATTATTATGATTAAAATGTTAGTATCACAACTCAGGCCTCCAAATAAAAATTCTTGATTCTGCCTTAATTAGTAGCAGAGACGGAACCATGTACAGGCTGAGGAGGGCTGTGCCCCCTGCCCCCAAATTTTTTTTTAAACTTAAATAGTAGTTATATATTTAAGATTTTAGAAAATAAGCCTAAGAAAAATCATATTTGCTCCCCTCAAGAAAATTATATTTGCCCCCCTCGACTTCAAATCCTAGTTCTGTCCCTGATTAGTAGTGCAATCCATTAATCATGTAGATATTTTTTTTAAAACTGAGATAACAATAGGGGCCAAAATAATAATAAATTTAAAAATTTACAAACTAAAATAAAGTTATAAAAACTTAGAGAATGAAATTGAAAAGATAACTAAAATATGAGCACTAAAAAGATGTTTTTGGCTTATTTTATTTTGCTTTTTTGGTTGAAGATGCGTTTATTTGAAGGAACTCATGAACTGACCTATGTTGGCTATTGGCTATAGACTATAGACTATAGCCTATAATATTTGTTAATTTTCTTTTTTTGTGTGTTTACTTTTCTAATTTGGAATATTGTAATCTTTAATTTTCTTGGACAGAAGAGTAGGTTTAGGTTGGCAAAAATTTGTTTGTTTGTTTGTTTCATTGAGTTGACACTTGGGAGGTAATCATTTTGACACGTTGGAAAGGTGACGAGTCAGTCATGTATAAGGAAACTTACAAGAACCGTGTATGTATTGGACCTTTTCTTTTCTTTTTTGTGCTCTATGTATGTATGTTTGTGCTCTATGTATGTATGTATGTGTGTATGTATGTTTATCTTGCATGATGAGATGGTATGGTAAGTGGAACAGTACACTATATGATTATAGAATACCACCTCAATTGCCAAACATAGAATAAGCACACAGTAAAAGTGTAAGGAAAATATTTTCTGCAGGAATTTTCAACGTGAGAAAACAAATTCACTTTTCACCTCCTTCATCTCACTTGGCCTTTACTCTGTGGTAAGGTTACCCCACCTTTCCCTTTCAAACACAAAATTTGTGGTAAAAGGTAAAGGGTTGAATGGGTTTAGTGTTTGCAATTTTGAGAAGGTATTAGCCACCGAACAAAATAAATATTTTAGTTAACTCAACTTGTAAGACTTTTGTCATCTAATAAGTGACCTGATTTTGAATCTCGCTTACATCAATTAACTCTTCCCCTAAGAAGAGGGGTAATATTTACATAGTTCCAGAGCAGTGCTCAAAATTATGTAGCTATTTTTCAAGGAGGAAAAGAAAAAATGCAAAAGACATTTATTACACAATTTTGAAATATTTTTTATATATAGAATACTGCATTAAAAGCACAACAACAATGAAAATACATAGAAACCGTGGTTGATTTTGCACTAATGGAAATGATGATAAACATGACTTTTAAAAGAAAAAAAAAATGGTGCTCATAAATCATAATGCATATATGGGGTTGTACTCTCTTTGAAAACTTTTTGAAAGAATCGTAAACAAAATTTTTTTTTTTTTTTTTTGAAGTCATATTATAACCAAATGTTTCCAACCACTCCGTAATGAACATGGTGAATGACAATACTCTCGTTTCACATTTTTCAAACACTGGCGTCAATGAGATGACCTCTTCAATTCTTTTATTAACTTTACGTCCAAATCTATAAATATTAAAAAAAAAAATGTAAGTCGAAATTGATGTTTTCTTGGACTTTTCTTCTGTTACTTGCGTGCTTATATGGGAGTAGTACTAGTAAGAACAAATCTCATTTCTCAAAGGAGACAACAGAAAAGGAGGCCCATAAAAGAGCAGAGCTCAATCAACTATAGACAAAGTGGCCCAACCAAGAAATCTAAAGGATTGAACCAATTACCCAGTTACAAGTGGGAAAAGCAAATATATTACCAATTACCAGCCCTTTAATTTGTTGCCATAGACCCTCTATTTTATTTTTAGGGCAAGCCTTTAACTTACATTATGACTGCTTACTCATTTTTGAATACAATTTTTGAATGTTCAAATATGTGTGTAAAACACCTTGAACGTTTAGACTCTCAAATTACAAATTACCAATTCAAGCTTATTAACAAATAATGTATATGCAGAATATATAAATAAGCTAAAACAGAATTGATAACATAATCTAAACCAAATAAAATCACAACCACAACAGAAATTAAATGGCAAAGATTAAGGGAAGAGAGATGCAAACACAAAGACAACACAGTGATGTGTTATCGAAGAGGAAACCAAAGTCTTCGGTGTAAAACCTCTCTGCCGCCCTCCAAGCGGTCAATAATCCACTAGAGAATGAAGTTGGGATACATGAATAGCATAAGACCCTCCAAGCCTAATCTACCCAGTGTACCTAAGCCCTCCAAGCTTCTTGCTCCAATAAGGTTACGCCGAACCTTCATCTTCTCTATCTTACCGGATCCCACTATAGCCCATAGCATCAACCAATATCAATTGATCCCTTCCTAACTACTTCCCAAGCACTAAATAAACTTCTCACAGATATGGGTATGGTGAGAAAAGGATTTGACTAAATGTACCTCTCAAGGATGTAACAATGGAGAAGGTAAGAGTAGAGGAATTTGGAGTAACAAGGATGAAAATTGTGGATAAGTCAATTTTGTTTTTCTCTAGGGTTTCTCTCTCAAAATTCTCTCTGGAAACTCTTTACAATACGTAGGTATAAGGGGTATTTATACTGATGTGTGTTTGGAATGCGAAAGGTCAGTTTTTTCCAAACAGAGTGGACTGACGACTTGGCCTCGCAACTTGACTGAGTCGCGAGTCTGAGTCGCGAGCTAACTGCCTGGCCAGCTGGAAGTTTTGTCTTGTAGTGCAATAGCTGGCGTGACTCTTCAGCTCCTCTGCATGCTTTACACATGTGCCTTTTTTGGCAACTTGCCAACCACGAGCCACCCGCGAGATCCAATCGCGAGGCCCTGCTGAGTGCACACTCTTGAACATTTCTTCACACTCTCTCACACACTACCCTTATATGATTCTCACCTAAATACAAGGTTTCTAAATACTGAATTACAAGTAAATTGGCACGGAATAAAGCCAACAAAATGGTTAATTAAATTCAACCTTACAATTTTCACTTTCTCTCTATAAGTGACAAGAGCAATGCAACAAGGCAAACTCACTGTCAAACTTTTCCTTTTGATTTGCATTTGGATTTGATAATTTAAAATAAAAAAATTTGAAGAAAATTTATTAGCATAAATAAATTTATATAAATTGAACAACACAAGATAACGAAAGATTTGATGTTTTGACATAAATAAAAACACTTGTAATATTATGGATTTAAAATGAAATCTTATAACCAGTTATTTCAAATTAATATATGAAGAATATGCCTAATCCAATCTCCTCCTAACAGAAAAGTGGAAACTAGTTTAATTGCTAAATCTAATATCGTTCCATTGATCTAGGAGTTGTATATATGAATAATATTATGTTTAGTAGTCTTGACAATGTTTTAGACAAAACTTTTGTATGCATTGGGTGCATGTACTCTTTGTCTCATTGATAAGCAGGCCCCTCAGTGAGACAAAGGGTTTATGCGTCTGGCATATGAGATACCTTCTCATGTTTTAGAGTGCTTGTCCGTTGTCCCAACCTGATTGACATTTCAAATGTGTATTTTCTTTAGCAACTCTTCATTGTTTATAAATAAACAACCATATTTAGTTTTCCAAGTTTGCTACTTGTAGCATCCAAGCTTAGTTATATCTTGGAGAAGATTTTCACGAATCTATTAGCAAACTCATTTGAGTCGGGACAAATATCATCTTAAATAAAAAGATTTTTTTTTTTTTGGTGCCCATACCATAAGCCTCTTTGTTCCTTTGTTCTTCCATTGACCTCCTCTAAATTTCCCAACAAGTTTATATTTGAAGAAATGGAACTAGCTAGGATGAGAATATCCCACTTTAGAAGTTGAAGAACGGAGAAAAAAATTAGATTGAAGAAGATATGTTTTGGAAATTTTGCTTGACCAAAGTCAAGTGCTACAGTCGAAGGAGAAGCAAACTTTCTGTTTGAATTTTTAGAAGTTTTGCTTGAGCAAAATTCAACTTTGTTCAAACGAGATAGTGGACAAATTGATATTGCTAAGTAGAAATTGATAGAAAACGAGGCAAAGAGAACATTTCTATTCCTAATGAATAGTAGCTGTCATAATTACACGTTAAAGCTTATGTTTCTTCACAAGTTAACTTTTCAAAGGTGCCCTTTCAATGTTATCTCTTCATTAGTTATATGTAATAATCCATATTCAATTTTAACAAATTTTGCACACCTATTATAGAAACTCACATGAATGTCTAAAGTTGTTATTCGTAGAATCCTTACTCATTTATATTTTCGAGACGATTGACCTATAATCCTTTAGTAAACTCAATTGAGTGAGGGCAAATGTTGCTTTAAAAAAGATGATTAATTTGTACCTCTATGTTTGTTCTTCCATTATTTCCTCTTAATTTCCCAACAAAGACAAGATTTACTCTAACGCTATGATAAAGTGCATAAGAAAATATAAAGAAGAAAATAAAAAGATAGAGAGAAAGAATTAACATGGTTCGACCTTAGAGGCCTACATTCATAGGAGAAAGATTTTAATGGCTTTAGTTTTACTACTAAGCTTTGAGGGCCAAAATGGGCAAATGCCCTTTTTGCGCAAAAAAAAACAACAATTTGCCATCTTTCTCAAACTAATTAGAGAAATGTTCATCTTTTGTAACTCGATTTTTTCAAAATTGAGTTTCAACCTCACTATAGGCTTCTTAAAACGCCACTATAGGTATGGAGCGATCAAACTAAAAAAAAAAATTGCATGGAACTCAAGTTCATGAAGCTCGAGTTTCAAAACACCACTATAGGGTCTTAAAATGCCACTATAGGGCTCCAAATTTTTTTTTTTTTTTTTAATTTTCAGTTTATTATAACTCGATTGTCTAAAAATCGAGTTTTAAAATAGAGGCATTTCCCTAATTAGTTTGGGAAAATGGGCAAAATGATAGATTTTTTTTATAAAAAAAAAAAGGGCAAAAGCCCATTTTTTCCAAGCTTTGAGTATTACAAGAAACTCATTGAAGGATATTTATGGTAGACTAAATCCTAGATTAACTATACATTAAACCAAATTTACAATAGTGCAATACACGTAAATTAAGATTTCTTTGTTTGCAATATTCGAAGTAGGATTGGACAAAAAACTTGAATATTAACTAATATTAGACTTTTAGATCTCTAACAAATGTTAACCCTCAATCTTGTACGTGAATAATATACGGTTAAATTAGCCTTCTTAAATTAAAAACATGTATATATTTAGGTTTTGATTCATTTTTACTTACGAAAATATTCAACAGTAGCGATGCTATGGTGATGTAACTAGATAATTGAAATGGTCAATTCAGGTTTTGCTTGAAATGACACCAAAATTAAGAAAATTAAATTAAACACATGATGCAAAATTAAGTAACAATGATAAACTAATTTGAATTATAAGTATACTTCAATTTTAATATAATATATAGGATATATGATTCGACGCCAGTGGGTATTTTTTTTTTTTTGAAAGGAGAGGAGATAGACACCTTTTCCTCTCCACTCTGTTCGTTTGCGGTAGATGGCATCTTCCTTTGGGACATGACATGAAAATATCGACTGAGAATTCTATTCCAGATCACAAAAAGATCTCACAACACGAATAAAGAACAATGCTTTGCTACATTTCTTTAGTTTTGCCTTATCATTATTCATTAGTGGATCTACAATGGGCAATGGTTGCAATTTCCCCAACTCAGTTTTCCAATAGTTTTAGGGTTGTTCCCATTAAATTTTTATTTTAAACGGTAAAATGAGATTAATTTAATATTTTAAAGAACTAGTATTTTAGTATTTTTGTTTTCTTAGATAAAAAGTTTAAAGATTTAAATATGTATTTCATTCATAAAAAATCACTTAAAATCTCAAGTTAATCCCTTGACAATATCCTGTGTGAAACTAGTCTTTGTGTTTTTGTAAAAAAAACTTAATGGGTAAATTACAAAGTTGGTCCCTATCATTTACACCATATCTCAATTTAATCCAACCTTTCAATTGTGTCAATTTGGTCCTTAACCTTTCAATGTCATGTCAATTTAATCTCTGCTGTTACCTCTTGGATGAAAATTGCTGATATGGTAAATGGCCCAAATAAAAAAAATAAAAAATAAAAATTGCCACATCAATGGACACTTGTATTGCCACATCATCTAACAACAAAAATCCCTAACTCAACTCCATCTGCTCTCCCCCTCTCTCATTAGTCACCACCAACCAAACCCATCTCCATCTCTTCTCCCTCATCCTCTAAGAAGTTGCAGACACTAGCAAGTTCAACTTAAGAATAATTGATTGAAATATTTATCTTATGTTACCTAGCAAAGATACAGAAGTCGTGTCAGTCCATCCAAAGTAAGAAAGTATGGAACTTTAGAAGTCTGGGACCACATAAGACTTTCATCATATCCTAATATTCCCACCAGATCCTAAAATCAACCATATGTATAACAAATGAAATAAAACCCAAAACACATAACCTGGTGGGTTCAGAAAAAACAAAGGAAGAGTTCCTAAGTCTATAACTATGGATACTGCCACACAGTGGTGGCTCTAAGAATTTTTCCCAGGATGTTCTTCAAAAAGCATAAATTACACAATCTAATAAAAAGAGAAATTCATATATTGGCAACAATAACAATAAAAAAACACGCAAATACATAAAGTTCACAATTTCCTTCTACGAGTATTTATATTTTGTAGTCGTTGCATGATAGTTTCAATGCTACAAGTTACATCTCTTTCAATGTAGACAACCAACCAATCATTCATCCACTGATCTCTCATTCGATTGCACAATTCATTCTTTACATATTTTATTACTGAAAAACTTCTTTCTACTGTTGCAGTAGTGACAAGAATGGTCAAAACTAACTTCACAAGTAAGTACACTAATGGATAAGTGTCATGCTTCCCTATCTTCACTAACTTTTCAGCAAGTTCACCAACTTCTTGAAGCTCTAAAAACGAGTCATTGCTGCGCATATAAAAAATGTAATTTTGAAGTTGAGGGCCAAGTGCCAAGATATTTGTCCCAGAAAAATCAGATGGATAGAACTTTGCTAGACGTATTAACTTTTCCTTATCAAAAACCACAAATGAATTATTTGGATTCAAGCAAGCCATAAAAGGTAGCAACTCGGTATTCGCTTCTGAAAAACGGTTGTTAAGCTCTTGAAATTGCAAACCTATGACTGTGTAGAATAGCTTAACACGATAATGATGTAAATTTGTATTTTGTTGGGTGTTGCATCGCAGCCTCCCACTAACTACAAATATTTCATCAATGTTCAAGATAGGAATATCATTTGTGGTACAAAATGAAGATACTTCAGTCAATAAAGATTTTCATTCATCATCTCTCATCATTTGCAATCGTTGTTTAGACACTTTAACAAGATCCATAACTTTTACCATATCTTGATTTTTTTTTTTTTTTTTGGCAATGCTATTAACAACTCATTTGTGATCCCTAAAATGTTTTTAATCAAGTGTAGAGTAAAGAAAAATTTAAAAGATAGAATTGACTTCATAATAGATCGACCTTCAACATTTTGATCGGAGAGGCCATCTTCTTCAATAATCTCAAGTACATCAACAATAGTAGAGAACATCAAAATCAAGTTAAGAATAGTCCCATAATATGATCCCCAACGTGTATCACCAGGACGTTTAAGATTTGTCTCTTGATTCAAACCTTGCCCACTTCTATGTACACCATTTCTCTAATTCTTCTTTAATTTTTGCAAATTATGCATCTCGAAGAGTATCTCATCTCTTACAAGAGCCTCCTAACAACAGTTACTAAATTACTAACCACATAAAAAAATTCAGCAATGTTAATGTGATTTTTAGCAACGACAATAAGAGTCAATTGAAGTTGATGAGCAAAACAATAGACATAAAATGCTGACTTATTCTTTTTTAAAATTAAAGTTTTGAGACCATTGATATCACCTTGCATATTACTAGCTCCGTCATGACCTTGCCCACTTAGTCTCGATAAACTCAAATTATATTCACAAAATAAAGATTTAACAACATATTTGAGTGACAAAGCGGTGGTACTTGCTACATTTACAATACCAAGGAACCGCTCTATAATAATTCATTTTTTGTTCACATAACGAAGAACGAGTGCTATTTGCTCTTTCACTGAGATATCACGTGACTCATCAACTAATATTGAAAAGAATCCATTGTCAAGATCCTTGATGATGGCTTTGGATGTTTCACGTGCAGCTGCATTCACAATGTCTTTTTGAATTTCATGGCAAGTAAGCTTGCAATTTTTTAGAGCTTTTTGCAACACTTCATTGATAGATTCATTGTGATCCGCCAAAAATTGTAGAAGCTCAAGGAAATTCCCTTTATCATTTAAATCTTGAGATTTATCGTGACCACAAAAAGCTAACTCCCGGCATAAAATGAATCTTATGCAATCAACTATTGCATTTAATTGAACCTGATATTCAATTTTATCTTGATTTGATTGCTTAACCAAAACACTTTGAATGTGTTGTTTTTCCTTCATTAGATCTTCACTCTTCTTGACAGCTTGGTTATGAGCACTATTAACTCCTCCAACATGAGATACTAACTTCTCTTTTCGATTCTAAAGTTTGAATCCCTTCATTACAAAAGTCTCTCCTCCTCCTTACTTACCAACATCTTGCCCAAATAAGTAGCAATATAAACAAAATACTGCATCCTTGTCTATACTATATTCCAACCAGTTTCTATTTACATACCAATCGAAACTAAATTGACGAGGCTTTCTAGAAAAATTTGTTAGAGGGTATTTATGGAGAACAGGTTGACAAGGGTCTTTTTGTAAATAAAATCTTCTTATTTCATCATATTATTAGGATGATAAGATGATATCTTTTCTCGTAGCCTAGGATCTGAATGAAGATTTTCTAAGTTAAAGTCAACACGAATTCTCTTAAAAGATGAAGATGAATCTTGCACAGGAAATGAATCTTGCACAGGAGATGAATCTTGGGTACGTGGTTTTCTTATCAAATATTTGTCCATAATTCTAGCAAAAGAATAAATAATAAACTATAAGTTCATTTGAAATATTAATAAAATTATTAATTATTGTTGTTTAGTTGTTTCATTGTTTTTCTTTACTGACCACTAGTAGTCTAGCACATACCCCACTGTGCATCATCCACCTGGCTCAACCCACTGCCTAACATAATTTAATTTGTTTGTCTTTTATAATGTCTTATTCAGTTACTTTTAATGCCTCCACTACCCCAATCCAAACATCCAATGCCACAATTTGACCCTGTGACACACGGCCCAGCCCCATCCACCCCCCACTCAAAAGACAAGAGCCAATCAAAAATATTACATACTCTTACATAGTTACACAAAACATTAAAGAAATATAAAACATTCACAATACACAAAACGACAAACTCACAAACCGATAAAGTCAAATAAAGGCAATTAGGCATTAGGCAAAGCTATTCAATTCCAAAGAGAAAGAGAATCTCATTTTTCAATTCCAAAGAGAAACAGAGAGAGCTCCGCTCTCACTCTTAAAGCACAGCAAAGATGAGATAAGAAAAAGAGAGAGAATTGAAATACCTTGAGGGGCGGCATTGCGGCAGCATGTCGAAGCTAGGTCTGGGCCAAGGCAATCTCCGATCTTGCCGTCGCCAATATCCTTTGGGACCAAGGGTGGCAGTATGTTGAGGCTAGGGTCTTGCTGAGTTGCTGTTGCTGAGCCTGAGGTGGAGGCGCTACTCGCTAATTGCCGAGGACTGAGGTTCTTATTTCCCTTTAGGTTAGGATCTCAATTTTGTTTTAAAATTTGATCAATTGGTGAGGATTGATTAAGTATTTAGTTTATAAAAATTTAATTATTATTATTTTTGTTGATTTAAAAATCTGTCTAAGTAGTGAGTGAGGATTGATCTTGGGCTTTTCCCCCCTGAGGTCTTTATGTTTGTTGGGCATTTGGTCTTGCTAGATGCTATTATTAATTAATTTTTTTTTAAGATTTTAGTTCAAAAATTTTTTTGGCCTTATTCTTTTTGCTTGAAAGGCCCCAATATATTATTAACTAGACCAAATTATGGACCAAAATTTAATTTTATTGGCATAAAAAAAAAACTGAGGGTAGTCACAAATTTTTTTTTAAGGGTAGGCAAATATAAAATTTTAAATTATTATATATTTTTTTTTCAGGTCAGGTTGGTCCTGTGACCACCCTAGCCTTAACGTGCCGCCGCCCCTGCTACCGCAGCCAAATTTGCTTTAGATTCATCTATCATTTTGCTTTAATAACAGCAATCTACTGACTACTCTGCAATTAGCTTGTAAGGTAGATTGCCCTTCAGTTGTTCCTTTCTTTGGTTGGTGGAGACTAATGAGAGAGAAAGGGGGAAAGGAGATGAAGATGAGTTAGGAATTTTATTAGAGTTTAGGAATTTTGATTGTCATGTTTCAAATATAATTTGTTTTTTTAATTAAAAAAAAAAACTGATGTGGTGGTACAGGTGTTTGTTGACATGGCAAATAAATAATTTTTTTATTTTGGCCATTTGCGACGTCAGAAATTTTCATCCAATAGATAATGGCAGGGACTAAATTGACACAGCATTGAAAGATTAAGAACCAAATTGACACAATTGAAAGATCAGGGGCCAAATTGAAATATGATGTAAAAGATAAGGATCAACTTTGTAATTTACCCAAACTTTATTTTTATATTTCCTTTTACAATCAATTAAAGTGACAGAATTTTTCAAAATGATGTGGATCATGGGGCACAAATTTAAAATAAAAAGAATGATTGTAAAGAGAACCCTATGGAGTCATTATCAAATACAATTTCTATGGTATTTCAAATAGGAAAAAAAGTTGTTACACTCACTCCAACCCACGTTTACAAATATGTGAAAAAAAAAATTGTGACTTAAGTTATGTTTGACATTGGCTGAGAAATGCAATTTTTTTTCTACTATTCAAATTATTTTTGGCACTATTCATGTGTCCCATTGCACTTTTTGATATTATTTATGGGTTCCACTATACTATTTTAGCTAATTCTTAACTTTATCTACAGTACTTTCAGTAAAAAGTTTTCTGTTTCAGAATAAGCTATTCCCAAACGGACTCTTATAGTCACGATTTCCAAATTGAATTTTTTTTTTTTTTTTTTTAATGTGTAAACGTGTGTAATAGGGTATGTATAATAAACACTGCTTTTTAAAATAACACAGTTGACTATTATGTTAGACTTTCATCACTTTTATTGGACAAAAAATGACAGCCAAGTGTTTTGTACTTGTAATTTAATTAATATTTTGTAATTTTTTCAATAGAAACATTTATAGTTTAAAATTTAAATCTCTCATTTCCCCAATTATCAAATTATCACCAAAACAAAACAAAACAAAAAAAACAAAACAAAACAAATTACCACTTAAACATGTGTTAGGCAAGAAATTTTGATTTATTTATTACAATTAACGTAGAAATCAGCAATTAACATTTATATTCTTATATCAGAATACAAAATTTTTCTCCAAATATATAATGGACAATTTTTCTCCAAACAAACACACAAAAATCTCTCAATTTTTTTTTATTCATGATATCATATCAATCTTGGGAATGAAGAAAGCGTTGAATGTGATCTAAGAAAGTAAGGTTGTGAGGCCTATCTTTCCGCTTCACATACCCTTTCGCTTCTTTCTCGGAATACACATTCAACCCCTTCATCCCATTTCTCTTCCACATCTCCGCCGCGTAGCTCCTGTGCGCATAGTAAGCCTCCGCGCACGTTACCCCCTCGCCCCCATGAAGGTGGCGTCTCCGGTTCGCATGAGGTCCTGCATTAGTGTGTGGTTGGAGAAACCTCGTTTCAGCGTCCCGTACGTGAATATGAACAGCCTTGGACTTGTTGGAGTACTCGTACACTCTTTTCTGTCTTGGGCAACCATCTTAGAGTTTTGGCTATTTTACAGAGACTATAGAGACAGATTAGAGAAAGTTTGTTTCATATAAAATGGTTAACAACGTGAGTTTACGTACGAAAGTAGTGAACGTATCTATAGAACGAGGAAATGTCATTCCTTAATGTTTAAGGGATTTCATTTGTTTGTTTGCATAAGGTGGTATTTACGTGTAGCTGATTGATATATCTACCCTCTCACATGGCGTGAGACTGAGAAGATGATGTGACATTCAGACCTGTTAACGTATGATTTTGTTATATCTGTGATCAAAACCCGATGGTTCGTCTAACTCATAAAGATTTGAACTTTGGTTCGATCAATCAAACCAACAAGGTTGTTGATGCCGTATCCTCCACTGATCTAAGGTCGAGTGGTAGGAATTAGTGTGACGGTTGATCACTCGTATACCATATGCAATTAATCCATCTCCCTCTCACAACAACTTTTTACTATTTTTACTTTTTATTTTTGCTTTTTTTACTTTTTTTCATTTTTTCATTTAATGGTTGAGATTTAAAGTTGTTATTTGCAACTTTAAATCTCAACTA
Organism: Quercus aquifolioides; assembly: GCA_019022515.1. Taxonomy (NCBI): domain Eukaryota; kingdom Viridiplantae; phylum Streptophyta; class Magnoliopsida; order Fagales; family Fagaceae; genus Quercus; species Quercus aquifolioides. The sequence continues at coordinate 24,832,083 of CM032335.1, read as the reverse complement.
TTCATAACAACTGCATTAGTTGCAAGAGTCATTCATAACAATTGCATCAGGTGCAAGATTTCAATCACAATTAACAAGTTGCATGATTTCAGACTCTTCATGATCATATTAATTATTGATTTGACCCTAAAATCAACAAAAACCACTCTTCATGATCCTATTGTTTATTGATTTGACCCTAAAATCAACAAAAACCAACATGTGGACAACCTTAAAAAGATTTTCATTTTATTTTATGTCATTCCTTATCAAAAAGTATTTGATATCATATCAATAAGATGCTAAATCTTTTTTTTTTTTTTTTTTTAAGATTGCATGTCAAATATAAATATCGACACTTTGAACAATTTTATGACACGTCCAGTACACCAGAGCTATCGATTATAGATGTAAGCACATTTAAAACAATGCCAATTGCCAACACTTGCTTTGATTCAACTTTTTTACTAGTAAATTCAAAAGTAAGAATAGCCAAATAAAATAAAATAAAAATGATTTTTCACGAGTCTGCAAGTTCGTTCTTTTTTTTTTCTTTTTTTTCTTTTTTCAAATAAGAAATCTAGGGTTCAAAACTCAAATTTTATCACATCTATTAAAAATAAGATAGAGCTTTTCTTTTAAAACATATTTATAGCAAACACCTGATTATACCAAAATAAAAAAGTTGAATAGACAGACAAAGCAAAGATTCGGGAAATAAGGTGAAGATAGCTAAATAAAGATTTATGATACCAATGTAAGCTAGTCCTTACACTGTCAAATGTTGTTCATGCGGATGGAATTGATCGGTGCTTCATTTGTTTTTTCAATTCAAATGTTTACATTTTGTATGCAGATAAAAACTTGGATGGTTTTCTTCGTTACAAACAGACAACAAAGCCAGAAATAACTTCACCAATGACTTAATCATAAGATTATTTTGTCAACAGACCCAGACTGTCCAAACTAATTAAGAAGAAAGAAACAGACCCACAAAGTCCAAACAAATTAATAATTCATACACATCCAAAGTAAACATAAAAAAATAAGACCAGAAAAAAGAGAAAGGTAGAATGAAATGACACTTTTATTAAATGAAGTAACATTCACAGTTCAATTTGTCCATTGACAGTAACACAATATCATCACAAGTGAACAGTTAATAAATTAAACTGATCGAAACAATTTCAAGAAGTTCCATTATAGAAGTGGGATATTTCCACTAACAGTAATTTGATAAGAACCTTAATTTTCTTGTTTCACAAAGTACATCAAAAGACAAATGTCTGTTTAATTTGTGCACTGCTCAGGTTCAAGGAATATCACCACAATAGAGTTGATTAACAAGATTAAAGGGATGGTAATTTAGCCTGTAATGCCTATTTCTTTCCAGTAGGATCCAAATTCATCTCCTGAAGGTTCAGCAACAAATCATCTGCTTTCAGGAAAACTTTGTTTGATGAAGCTGAGACAGTATGTGCAATTTCTCTTGCAGCTTCAATCTTCCTGAGAGTGACGAAAGCTGGGTTGTTGGCAATAGCTTGACCAATCAGCTGCGCACTCGTGGCCTCACCCTGGTAACCAGTGGGGAAAGATAAACAAGAGAATATTTCAAATGGTATCAAGAACCGTTTAAATTCAACAAATTGAACTGTTTGTTCAATTTAATATATATTTCTTAAAATTAAAGCATCTATGCATGGCTCATCCAACACTTACTACAATGTAACTTAACAAAGGTTCCATGGACACATTTGCATCAACACACATTTTACACGAAAACAATATAAAGCACTCAGCAAAAGATAATAAAGAGAGATAGAAAAGGGTAAAAGGGGGAAAACAATATGAAGTATGTAGCGAATATTGGAAACGTGATAACTGTTGTTGTTGTGGTGTTGTGATAGTTAATTTTAAAATAAAATAAAAAAGGGTCACGGCATCTATAGGGTTTTGCTAAAATATTCTAGGAGAATGGGGAAATTTTTTTAATAAACTTAAGTATGAATGATTGGGTTGTAAAGTTCCACACTGAGTTGAGTCTAAAATTACTGGTTTAGTATTTGAATCAAATATTACCTCAAAATGTAAACCAATAGGATTACTTGAATTAATCCAATTAAAAAGACTAGCTAGATTCTATTAAAGGTGATTATATTTTGCTTTTTCTTTTTCTTTTTTTTCTTTTTTTCTTTTTTCTTTTTTTTTTTTTTTTTTTTTTTTTTTTTGACAAATGCTGGATCGTTGGCAATGGCTTGACCAATCTGCACACTCTTGGCCTCATGCTGGTAAGTGGTAACTGGTGGGGAAAAATAAACAAGAGAGAATTTCAAATAGTATCAAGACCTGTTGAAGTTCAACAAATTACAAGGAACAGAGAAAACCCAGATTCATGAATACAATTACCACTAAAAAAAAAATGCAATAGTTGTTCAACATATTGTGAATAATAAGATGTCTTAACATTATTCTGGTGTGAATTCTCTTAGGGGGATCTCAGAAATTCCTATTAAAAATGAAGAGAACAAAAAGCTTTCTGAATGTTCTTGACCAAAATGGCCAGGTAATCACCAAAATTTAACCACTAAACCCACAAAAGAAGCCAATAATCATTAAGGGGGACTAGTGTATGATCAAGAAAAAATGAAGCAACATGATTCTATTTTTTCCAATGAATTACTACAGCTGAATTTCTAAACCAATTCTCACTGGCTTAACATCAGGAGGCAATAGATCAATCCAGTAGATCAACATTCACTCAACAACAGATGATTAAGAGCTTAGAGAAAACAAAAACATTTACAGCAACTTGAACCAAATTTAAGGCAGACAAGATCAATCTAATCAATCACTAACCTGTGCTCTAATAATGGCACTTCTCTTGTCTTGTTCGGCTTTTTCCACAATAAATTTAGCCCTTTCAGCATCTTGTGCAGCCACCTGTTTGGCTTCGATTGCAGCTGTAAACTCCCTCCCAAAAGTTAAGCTTGTGATTGACACATCATCCAGTGCAATATTGAAATTGGCAGCCCTTTCAGTCAAAATCTCTCGTATGTTCCTACTAACAGCCTACAAATAATAAGGTTAATAAACACTCAGTGAAACCTGAAACTGTACCTCTATCATTAGAACCCACCCTTCAGTAACTATACCAGAAATTCAAAGTATAAAAACCAAGGTACTAGGAGGGAAAAGAAACAGAATATTAAAAGGCAAGGATTCATCACATGATATATTTGCTTTATATGACTGGATGACGGAAAAAAAAAAAAACATTTTAGTCAAAGGGGGGGATAAAGAAAATCTGCACAGCAAGACCTTCAGAGAAACAGTTCTGCTAACTCAATTAGCTTGACTATAACAGATGGATATGGAACCAAAAGTAATATTTGTACCCTAACCAAAATAATTATAACAATATGCTATTAAAACTGTCAAAAAGAACAAGCCTTGGGTTTTACCTCCCTCTGAGTAATAAGCTGGCTGGCGTTATACTGAGCAACAACAGCTTTCAAAGTTTCATGAATAATTGAAGGCAGGACCCTTTCATTGAAATTCTCACCAAGGGTTCGATAAACTGTCGGTAACTGATCTGGCACGGGACGGGTAAGAACTCGAAGCCCAATTTTCACCTGTACATCAAAATCAAAGATCTATATTACACATTAACTCAGGAGGAGGTGGCTTGTTCTAAGTAACAAATATTTGACTATAAATCAACCACTAGAAGCATGGAAATTCAACTCTACAATCGAATTATAACAGCTGCCAAAACACTAACTAGCTCTATATGGCTTTTGTATGCTATTATAAACACTTCACCGTATAGCTAAGCATGGGCAAAGTTTTATAAAGATATGTTGCAACAGTATTGTTTGCCTTGAGAAACACAGTAAGAAATGAATAGGATGATTCATTATTGACCCAGTGATTGTTATTCATGTGGCTACAAACCATCCAGCATTGGAACCGACACCTAATTACTGACATGCGTAGGTGCTTTCCTGTAACCAATTGTTCCTTATTCAAAAAAAATGTGTAAATAAAGTGCTTTCTAAATATTGTGGCACACCTTTCCACTTCTGGTACCTACATTTACTAAAGAGGCTGGTCTCTTAAATATAATGAAGCAAACAAAACATATATACTAGATGAAATTCAGTTTCCATGGAACAAAGTAATAAAAAAAAAATGTACACATGCCCACACAAAATGAATGATAGAAAAAGGAACCGGAAATCTAACACACACAGAGACTCAGAGAAACTCCCAAACAGTCCTTATAGCATGGCTTGAAAGGTTTTTTTTTTTTTTTTTTTTAATATAGTTGGGGGATGTAAGGTGCATACAAATTAGTAGCTGAAAAGAAGACTAGTAGAAATGTGCAATCTCTATGAGTACATAGAGAGCAGCCAACACAATACAAAAGAATTAATTAATATAAATTTAAGTTAAAATATAAGAAATATCACTTGATGTTTGGTTTTTTTTTTTTTTTTTTTTTTTCGATGAGGAACCCCCTAGAGATATGGGCCAATGGGACCACCCCTAAGGGGCAAACCCCAGATGCCTATACACACCCACTGATGTTTCTTTTGAAGATTGGAATAAGATAACTATAAAACAGAACAGACAAGAGTTTTAATGGAACCACAACTTTAAAAAATATATAATCACGTCAATTTTCTGCAATGGTAATGAGAAAGGGATTTACCATCTGGAGGTCACGGCTACCAGAAGTACTCTCCACTAGATGGGGCTTTGCACGGACATCATAGATTACTGGCCTCTCAAACCATGGAATCATGAAGTGTGTACCTTCAGCATAGACCTGCACATTCAACACATTAATGTACTGCTATATCAAAACATGGAAATTAGAATAAAGTGTTGCACATAACATGATGAAATGTATACAAATGTACAGATGATAGGGAGCAATATTTTTTAATCTAGGGTTTTCAGGCTATTAATATAATACATTTTGTCTTTACCTGCAAATGTAGTATGGACTAAACCCATCCCAAAAAATGAATAGGGTCAGAAGTTCATAGAGTAAAATCCTAAGCTTCAACTGATACTAAATTATTTTGATGTTTAAAAAACTAAAGCTTACAATGACAACAATGATACAAAACTTCTTTCTTTTGTCAGAAATGACTTCCAACGAATTATCGAAACTCATATAAGAAAAACTGGTCAGATTTTGTTACAGCTTAATAATTAGTAATAATAACATAAGAAGAAGGAGACAAAGGTAAGAAGATAATCAACTATAACCTTTTAAAAAATTTACAAGAATTTGAGACAAAACGGTAACCTGGTCTTTGACGCCAACTACGCGGTTGAACACAATGGCTCGGTGCCCTCCCTCAACATTGTAGAGACTGTTGGCAGCGCCATACAAACCAATTGCACCAAAAATTCCAACCTTAAGCAAAGCAGAAGCTGCACCACCGCCAGGCACCTTGGGAACTTTAACGTTGTTGAAATTCATGTCTTAAATGCTGAGAATGTAGAGAGTATAGGTCAAAATGATTCCTAAATGCAGAGAATATACATTTGTATATATATACATATATATTTTTGTATCACAGGTTAGGAATTAAATAAAAATCCAATCATGCCACCCATTGTTTACATGAAGCAGAGTGCAGCAGCAAAACATACAGAAATAAAAGAATGTAACCAAGTAAGTAAGAAAAGGGGAGGCAAGTTCTCCACAGCAAGATGATCTGCCAGGAAGGAGTAAAGCATCAAAATTTAAGAAAAGTACAACAATCAAGAAGATATAACAAACTAGAGAAGCAATGACTACTCATTGCAGCCATCCACTCATACAAAGTACTCATAAAAGTCCGCTTCACCACCATCATCGGTCGTTCAATGCCTTCGAACGTCCAATAATTTCATTCCTTCCAAATGAATCCACATGACACATAACAGGATTGCATTCCAAATATTTCCTAAGTGGGTATCATAGAAAACACAAAATATATTTCCTACATCCTCTTCCTGTTACAGGACACTTCTAATCTAACTAAAATAAACAACAGGGAGAGAGGAAAGCCCCTTAATTTAAAGAAACCCATTTATTCTCTTAATCTATACAACAATAAGATGATAAAAACATTAGAAAGAAGGAAAATGGGAGAAAAATCATAATTCATAAACCAACTATTGCACTCAAGGAAAGTAAATTGAACCAATGATGTAGAACAATAAGCTCTCTGATACCAAACAAAGCCCCTTAATTTAAGAAAATGGGAATATTCTCACAAATAGTAATACCCAATTCTGAGAAAATTCTTTTGTCTAAATTATCATCTGGGTTGTTTAACATTAACAGCAGGCCATAGCTTAACATAGTAGTAAAATGACCTACACCCACAAACATTTCTCTATTTCATTTCCTTTTGACATTATAAAAAAAGGTAAATAAATTAACCTTGTGGGTTTTTTTTTGACATTGGGTTTTGATGCTTATAGTGAAGAATGGAAAGTAACCAAATAAAAAAAAAAAAAAACAAAGCAAAAATAGAAGAACCCAAAAAGTAAAAATAAAAAAAAACAAGAAAAGAAGAAACAGAGGCAACAGACCTTGAAGAACGAAGCGTGTTGGAAGCAGAGTAGGTGTCAAAGTATATAAACCCTAAAGCTAAGATGCTTCAGCTAAGTGACTGCCAAGCCTTCATATTTTCTTAAACCCCGCACATGACTGTGCCATTATTTTTATTTTTATTTATTTTTTATAATAAAATTTTTAAGTTAAAATCTTTTAGTTTCAGATATTGTAGGCTGTTTTTTACTTGTACAACAATCCCGCCCACTTGAATTTTTTGTCAACTTTTTTTATTATTAATATATATATTTAATTTTTATGGAAATGTATTGGTCAACTTTTAGGATATCCTAGTTCTAAGCAAAGTATTTCATTTTCCTTTAACCCGAAAAAAAAAAAATATATATATATATATATCATTTTAGTCCTTGTTTATTTAAACACTAAGGTGGTGTTTGGATTTTGCAAAACTGAATTTTGTTAACTCATAATTCAAAATCGGATATCCTAGTTCTAAGCAAAGTATTTCATTTTCCTTTAACCCGAAAAAAAAAAAAAATATATATATATATATATATCATTTTAGTCCTTGTTTATTTAAACACTAAGGTGGTGTTTGGATTTTGCAAAACTGAATTTTGTTAACTCATAACTCAAAATCCGTGGGACCCACCTATATAATGTTTGTTTGGATGGTTTTCACGGGTGTTCACTCAGTTAACAAAACTAAGTTTTTTGGAGTTTGAGTTAACAAATTTGAAAACAGCCTTAGGCTGTTTTCAAGTGAAGAGTTATGTTAACTCAGTGGCAATAGGCGTAATTTTGGGGCACAATTGGGTCCCACAACAGTATGTAGTTACATCAGTGCAGACCCACAAAAGCTTCAACGGATATTTTGTAATAACTTTCCCAACTACCCAAGCTCACTACACTTCATCTCACTTTCCCTTTTCCTTCTCCCAAACCCACAGCACACACAACTGAAGTAGAGCTCTAGTTCCGCCGATCAGCACCTTCAGCCCGAGATACACACACAACTCCGTTCACCGATTTTTGTTTCCGGTGAGACCCAAAATCACCACTCCATTTGTTTACATGCCTGAAGTTGCTGGGTTTTACTTTGATATTTTTTGTTTTTTTCATGTTCCACCATTTCCATGTTCCTCCATTTTTTGTGTTGTGTTTTTTGAGACCTTGGCTCACTTAGCTGTAACTTGGTTTGCATCGGTTCACGCCTTGCATCAGTTTTTTTTTTTTTTTTGGTGTTGATACACACACAGATAAAAGAAAACTCAAGAGAAACATCAAAATAGAGAGAGAGAGAGAGAGAGAGAGAGAGAGAGAGAGAGAGAGAGAGAGAGAGAACTAGCCTGCGATATACGTAGGTGTGAACTGTAAATGGATGGCTGGGATGCACTACAGCGGTTTCATCTCAATCCTCTTAGATCTCCCACTTTCTTGCACAGGTCCAACGCATACTTCATCAATTTAAGAAAGTATACATTTTCTTCCTCCCACTTACTGCTGAGTGGTCCACCAACTGTGAGTGTGATAAAATATTCACTCAAGACAGAATATATTTTTCCCCTCGGATGTATTTTTCCTCCGGGAATACAGCTTTGCTGGGGAAAGGGTGTTGATGCCCATTTTTGCAAATTTGTACCCAAAGGCCCATGAGGAAGAAAGCTCAATAAGTTGCAAGATGCAAAAGCCCATACGAAGGAAAGCCCAATGAAAAGCAAGGCCCAAAAACCCACCAAAAAGACCAAAGAGTAAAAAATGTCCAAAGAAAGAAGTGCAAATGAAAGCAATCTACTTCAAAACGCAACGCTGCAACAGAATACAGATCTTCAGCAAAATGGCTTTGGCAGATTAAGACAAATTGGGCCCAAGACCTTTTTGATCCAGTCAACATTATTTGGCCCACAAAGGCCTAAATCTTTTTGTATAAATAAGATAGGTGTGAAAACTGATATGAAGAAGCACGATGAAAAGAAACAAGGAACAGCAGGAAGTGTCAGCAGCAGGAATCACGTGAAGGAAAAAGAAGCCAAACTAAAGGAAACGACAAACGCAGCAGGAAATGCATGAGGAAATAAGACAAAAAACACGCAGCAAAACGAAAGAGAACTAATCTGCTACGGCAGAAACAGCATAGGAACAAAAGAAGACAAAAACAGAAGGGCTGGAGCACCATCAACCTGTACCCAGCCAATACAAGGGAGGTAGGTCCACGGTCAAAGGGATCCAGAGGGCGTGGTTTGGTGGTGGGGGGAAAAGGGGGTCTATATTTGGTTTTCTACCATGACTTCTTTTGGGAATATACCTTGTTGGGATGGTATTTTACCCAAAAAAAGTAATAGATGGTTGGGACCATCTGATGCATGCCATAGAGCTAGGTAGTGAGGTAGCCCAATCCTTATCTTTGAACCTAGAGGTAGAGGTATACAGCAAGAACAAACAAAAGGGAATTTTGTCGTGCAACAAACATGTACTGAGCAATGACAGTGGTCGGGGCAACCAATGGGTTGGTGGGTAGTCCTAAAGAGATGCCCATAACAAACCAAAAACAGTTGGTGAAGCCTTAGGGGTAAAAGGGAGAAATCTCACTGAATTAGCTCACTATAAAAGGAGGATGTAGCCATGGATGAAAAAGGGGGAGACCAGATTTTGGGGGGGGGGGGGGGGAAGAGAAAGAAAGAAAGAAAGTGGTAAAAAGAAAAGAGAAAACGTGGCAGGAATAGGGGCATGCATCAATAGACCATCTTTTCTCTTCCTCTTAGCAAACCCACTCTTTGAAATTTCCAAAAGTAATAGCTAGTAGCCATTTAGGCCTATTCTTCAAAATGCACAACTTTGATGGTAGAAGCCTATGACAAGGTTGTTTAAGTTGGGGTTTGGGTTCCTTCTTGGTTTACTTATTCTATGGGAAGATTCAATATTTGATTTCAATTGTAAATATATTTGATTTCACTCATTAGAACTTATATCTGCTGTATTTAGTCATTCTGCTGTAGCACGTTTTTATCACGTTTGTCGCATTAGTTGCTTGCTGTGGTATCTTTACTTGTTGTACTAGTTATTCTGCCGTAACACATTTTTATTATATTTACCGTGTTAGCTATTATACTAGCTAAACCTTTTCTGCCAAGGCTTTCTTCTTTATTTGTTATTACGTGTTTTACTTTTGACACAAACTAATCATTATCCTGCCATAAGTATATATATACATATATCTTGTTTCTCATGTCTTGCAGAATATATTTTATAGATGTATATGTGAATACGTATAAGTATATTTATGAATATGTGTATCTATATATTTGAGAATATGCTAACCCATTTAAACTAACATTTGTTTGATGGGTATTTTCTGTGGGTTTTAGATTTGTTTATGTGCAGGAAGTAGAAAAGTATTTCTGCAGTAAAAATGAAGAGTAGTCATTCACATTGCAGAAGGCTTTACTGCACAGCAGAAGGCTTTAAAGCACAGCAGACAGTTTTAAAGCACAGCAAACAGTTTTATTGCACAGCAGAAGGCTTTACGGCAAAAAGCTTTACGGCAGAAAGCTTTACTGCACAGCAGAAAACTTTATTGTACAGCAGAAAATTTTATTGCACAGCAGACGATTTTAATACACGGCCAAAAGTTTTGTGCATAGCAGAAAAGTCAGACCCGTGGCAGAAACTGGAGAAAAGTTCCTTCTGTGATAGAAACAGAGGATAAGCCCACTTTGCAACGTCTTCTCTTGGACTTGGACTCAACATTTGCGCACAAACTAGCAGCGGCAGAATGGTACTTTGGAGCCCATTTCACGGAGCACCAGACCCAACTTCCTTTTTAGAAAAAGCCTAGACTAAGCGTTGTCCAATAACATCAAGACGCGTGTCTAAGGTACAAGAAACGTAAAAAGAAACCACGACAAAGGGGAAATGAGAAAAGAGAAAAAATGGGGATGAAACATTCCGCGGGTAGGCTAACAGCTTTGCTCTAACCAAATAATAGGTATGGGGCTCACAAAAAGTTGAAAATTTTAAGTGATATTAAGTTGAGTGATGTGTGCCAAACGGGTGGGTATAAGAAATTTGGGTATTTTGAGTGATGAGTGATAATAAAAAAAAAAAAAACAAACAAACATGGCCTAATTCATTCTTGTCCTTATCAGCACATAACTTTCGGAAATTAATCATTTCTTACATAATACTTTTTATATACATAAAAATGTTACAAATAGGGGAAGGGGATTGAGCCGTGGTTCTTCTTATTAGGGAGAATGTACAATATTACTGAACTACAAGATTATTGATACTAGTTATTAAAAAAAAAAAAAAAAAAAAGCTCTCGACACTACTAAAATACTTATATGTCACTAGATTATTTTAAAAAGTAAAAAGTTAACAAATACTTTAAGACTTAATGACATTGATTTAAGAAATATTTTTAAAAGAAAAAAAAGAACAACTGATTTTTTGATAATTTTTTTGAGAAATAATATATCTACAATATTTTCACAACATTTTTACAATAAATCTTAAGTAGTAGATTGTTACTAGTTGTTATTATTGGGGCAAAAAAAAAAATCTTAGTATTAAGTTCAAATTTGAACCAAGAACAACTAACCACTTATGATTTGTTATGAAAATATTATAGACGTAAACTCTCTTAATTTTTTTTATTTCACATAAAAGTGATATTAAACTTTTCCTAAAATGGTTTAATAACAAATGTCATAATGGACCCATTAATTAGATCCTATATATATATATTTGGGGGAGAATCAACTAGATCCAATAGTTGGGTTAAAGAGTCGCATCTTAAGCCCATGGTAAGCTTAAGATGTTTGTGGTTTGCGCATGCTTCTATATGGCCTTCCGATTTTGTAGGTGCTCCAAATCCACTTTTCAAAATTCTCTTAAGCCCATGGGTAAGCTTTAAATAGACCATTCTTTATCCTTTATATCACAATCCTTTAAAATCTCAATTAAATTTATATAGCCTTGGGCCACATCAAGTAAAAGAAAGAGTAAATAATGGACCCAAAATAGTTGAGCTTTACTTCTTTTAAAAGCAGGCTTGACTTGTTTTGGGCCTTTCAATAAAAAGGCTCTAACAACGAGATAATTTAATAGGTAGAGCCGTAGAGGTAGAAGAGGACTATTTGGCAACTATTAACGTGCATTTGTCCCCAACTTCCCTTCTAGAGTCTTTAGACTTTTGTTTATGAAAATGTATTACTGAGTTTTCATTGATTAATAAAGTGTTAAATTTTGTTTGGCAAGAATTTTATCCAAGTATCATATCAAGAAAATGATTTTTTTATTTTATTATTTTTTTTTTTTATAGAATTTCAACCTATAGCAGTCTGTTTTTGATGATTGTACTCATTATCATCCGATTAAGACACCAATCAATTTTTGGTATAGGCGGGAATTGAAAACTCTAAATATTTTATTCAATTATAAAAGACTTTATTAGTTGAACTAACCAGTAAAACTTTAGATCATCAAACTTGTAGAAATGTTACGTTCAATGTTACCAACTCGGCAACATTAGCAAACTGTCAATGGGTTATGCTTCGGTGAGTGGGTAGGCTGCACCCAAAAATATAACTTGAATATTTGATTGGAAGTTACTTTAATATCAAATTTCTTTTGCTCTATCCTGTTTTTGAATTATTAATTAGATTGAAATGATCAAATGATGGTGTTTTTATAAATTCACACATCACATTCAACGCAGGCATCATAATTCATAATTTATTCTAATTTTTTGTTGGACAGTATAATTTATTATTAACACGAAATCAAACTAAGAAAACCTGTAAAATAACATTTTTTTTTTTATATGTAAAATAATATGTTAGCCAATTAAAGTATCTTGACCTTTGATCCAAAGAAAAGGTCTTGACTCTTGAGGTAGCTTTAGAATTGTTAGTATTTTTTTATTATCTCCTTGTTTGTTTTGATTTGTTCCCAAATTTAAAGACATCTAGAGAGTTTCAACTTTCGTTTAATTGAATTTGGCAAGAGGTAAGGGATCTCAAATTGAATATTATTTACATATAAAAGAAACAATTATCATGCCTTAAATTTCATAAATTCAAATCCTCCTATCATATATAAATAAATAAAGAATTAAAGAAATTTATATTTTTGAGGGGGAGAAAAAAAAAAAAAGAAGAAGAAGGTAACTAATCTAGTTTTGTCATTATTAATTGGAAAGTTGTAAAACAACTAATTCCCAAACCTTCTCCGCCTAAAAAAAATGAAAAAGCTTACTTCCAAACAAGTTTGAATGAAAATTCATTCAACTAATTATATTTTATTTTAATTATAGAATATACATTTTCATATACAAACACAAATATCATAAATGTCTATTACCAACTAGTTTAAATAAGTTATTAAATGTACATGGATAGTTTTATTGATCAACCACATAATAGGTAAATTCAATAAAAAAGAGAGAGAGAGATAATTAATAGATGTCCTAAGGACATTGGTTTAGGAAATATTTTTATAAACTTTTTATTGAAAAAGAAAAAATAATTAATTTTTTTAAACTATTTTTTCAATTTCTCATAAAAGTAACGTCAAAATTTTTATAAAATAATTTATTAACAATTGCCATATAAGAACATGGTTAACTTTTTTTTTAGAAAGAAGAACATGGTTAACTTAATCCTTAATAATAAAGTCAAATTTATAAATAAAAAAATTATTAAAATGTGTATTTTTTTTTAAATACATTAAAGCTCCTAATTGAGCACTTGGGAATCTTGAGCACTTACGACACTTGTTAACCAAAAAAAAAAAAAATTGCAAAGGCACGAGCCGCACGAGAGAAGTACTATAAATAAATAGGACTCCAAAATCAGCAAAATCTGACCAAAATCCTAATCTCAGATTCTCTCAATCTAAACATAGCCTTAATAAAAGCCTCTTCTCGTTTCCTCCGTTCTCTCAAAACCATATCTCCTTGATTCCCTCTCTCCCTCACTCTCTCTCTCTCTAAAAAGAATCTCTACGCCGTGTTTTTGAATTTTACCAGGTAATAACAAACATGGTGGTCGAAAAAGAAGAGACTACGAAGAGCCTAGTATTCACCTACGGGACGCTGAAACGAGGTTTCTCCAACCACACCCTAATGCAGGACCTTATCCGAACCGGAGACGCCACCTTCGTCTCCACATGTCGCACCGCAGAGAACTACCCGCTCGTTTGCGGGCCGTACCGGGTCCCGTTCCTGCTCAACATGGCCGGGTCGGGTCAGGCTGTGATGGGCGAGCTGTACGCCGTGTCGGCTTCGGGTTTGGCGAGGTTGGACGAGTTGGAGGGCACCACTCGGGGACACTACGAGAGGTTGTCTATAACGGTGGAGCCAGATAACGGCGACGGAGGATCGTGCGGCGGTGAGGGGGTAACGTGCGCGGAGGCGTACTATGCGCACGGGAGCTACGCGGCGGAGATGTGGAAGAGAAATGGGATGAAGGGGTTGACTGTGTATTCCGAGAAAGAAGCGAAAGGGTATGTGAAGCGGAAAGATAGGCCTCACAACCTTACTTTCTTAGATCACATTCAAATCTTTCTTCAATCCCAAGATTGATATGATATCATGAATAAAACAATTGTTTACAATTGCCTATTCCAAAAATGTTTACTTTTTTTTTTTTAAATTTTTTTTTTATAATTTTTTTTTTCAAGTATCACAGTGATAAGGGAAGTTCAATTAAAAAATTTATTTATAATGTCTCAAGATTAATCTCACGTGCTCCTACTATTTGTTATGAATTTTGAGTTAGGGCAACAGACTAGGCTAATGTGCTAGTCCATGGACATAAAAATTAGCCCACAACTTGACCCATTAAGCTAGTGGGCAACTCATGGGCCTTAACGACAATGGACCGAGCTGCCTATTAGCTCAATGGACCGTCGTGCTATGGGTCATGGGCTATTTGGTGATCCTTACTTAAAGTGTTGGTCGGTTGAATTTGATGGGGTTGACATTTGAAGATAAAAATACTAAAATAGGGATGAGTAAATTAAATAATTTGTTAACGAGCTAGCTGTAGTTTTTATTTATATTGGAAAAGAATAGGTTAATTAAATAATTTGTTAACAAGCTCGAGCTTGTTTGACAAAACAAGAACCAATCTTGAACATGTTATTTAGGTTTTTTTTTTTTGGGGAGGGTATGGAACGTAGATATTGATATTTTTGACAGAACTACCATACATAAGGTTTTTTGCGTGATTTGGTATGATATGAGTCTTAAGATCATTTTGCAATGTCACAAGGGCTAATTTATTGAAAACTCTCAATGACATTATCAACTTGAGGGACAACTAGACGAGGAAGTGAGATGCAAAACAACACACCATCAACAAAAAGCCTTGGCATCGCCACTTCTTGTTGAAGATGAGTTTGAGAGATGAGAAGATGAGGTCGAATATGGTGTTGTTGGTCTCTCTCTCTCTCTTTCTCTCTTTAAAGACAGAAGAGACAAGAATGCAGAATATATTCTTAAGTCGGTGATAAATTTTTAAACCCCATCATTAATGGTCTATCAATCAATGTCATTTTTTATTTTGAAAAGAACTGGCGACCAAATTAGAATTGCCTGAGCCAATTGGGCCAATCGGCTCTAGATTATTGCAAAGAACAAGACATACAAAAATACTCACGGAGTCATGATAAGACACCATGGCAAAATGACTCATTTTTTATTAGTTTCCTATGCTCCAAATAGGTCATAGTTTTCGTTAAATTTCAAACCAATTGATTATTTTGTTTGAATTATATATACAGTAAATATCTATTTTCCTCAATTGAAAATACAACTCTTGGGGGTTGAAATCCATTTGTTCAAATTACCATTCGTATAGAAAAAATTTCTAACTTTTAATTAATTTTCCAAATGAAAAAATAAGTCATATAAAATAACCGTTTTCTCCAGTATTTTTATCATATTGAAAGTGATCTAAGGCAATGAAAGCACAATCCCCACACACACAAGAAAGAAGAAGCTTGTTTTGGCATATATTGCACCAACTTATTTATTTATTTATTTTTTGGTTCTCGAGTTCTTTTTATTTTAGATCATTTTCAAGTGATTGAAGATTTATTTTTTGGTACATTTGTAATAGATTAGTAGGATCCAAACATACAAGATAGATCAGCGACTTTGACCATTTTGTCACTTTCAATCTGCATTTAGCATTGACATTTTCTTTTACTTCTTTTTTTTTTTTTTTTTTTTTTTAAATTTCAGAATTGACATTTTCAGAGGTATCAGCCACAAGTTTTGTCAACAACAGGAATCGGCATTAAAATATAGGAGAAACAGATTCGTTCAATAGTAAGGTAGACTAAAAAAATCTACTATTTTAATAGATGAAAACTACACCGATATCTTTCATACCGTGTAATGGAAAATTATACAATGACCCTTTACTTTATTATTATTATTATTATTATTATTTTGGTTAAGACCCTTTACTTTATTTTATACATTACTTACTATTTCTTCTATTTCCTTTTACACATCTACATTTTGTCGTTATTGCATAGGATTTTTCAATTTCTTCAACAGGCGGCATCAACGCAACCTTATAAGATTAAGCATTACACATGACCCAGGGGCGGAGCCAGAGGTGGGCTAGGGGGGGCACCTGCCTCCTCCTAAAATTGTCATGAATATGTAATCTTAAAAAAGACTGGCATAGAGAAAAAACTAAAAAAGGACTTCGTTGAAACTTAAAAGTGATTATGACACAAAAAAAGAAGAAGTAAAAAATGTTTTCTCAGATGTCAAATCTATAACCTTTTCACCTATTTTACTGTTCTTATAAGTGGCTTTCGTCTTGTCCCAAGTTTGACACATGTTTCACAATTTTTTTCTTTTTTCTTTTTTATTATTTTTTTCAACATTTTCATTATTAATAATACTTTTCACAGTATTTTATTGTTGAGTGATACTAGAGATACTACAAATTTTACTATTTATATCTTACAAATTGGTATGTTACCAATCATAGAAAATAATTCCAAACATTTATTTATTATATATTATTTAAATAACACTAATAACATTTTTACCACACCAGTTTGTAAACTTTTTGTTGTAAATTTTGTAGTATGAATTGGTTATTTTTTTAAAATTTATTTTAATGATATTAAATATATTTATTTTCTTACAACTATTTATTTATTTTGTTATTATTATCGATTAATATTTTTTAGATCAATTTCAGTTTGAATAATATCTTTTAATTTTGCCCCCTTTGAACCAAAATTCTGGCTCCGCCACTGACATGACCTTCAGCCACTATTATTGAACACTAAATATTGTTGATGATGGCTTGGCTTGGTTTGGCTTAACTATTATGTGGTAGGTATCAGTGACAGTGATTATGTTGCTTGTTTATTGACAAAATGATAATATATTAGTAATTGAATATTCTCATTCAACTATTGCAGTTGTTGAGTCCTACATTCAAACATAATCAAGAACCTAAAAAAATAAAAAAGCAAGCAAAAAGGTATTCATACTCAGACCAACCAGGAGAAAATATATTAAATTTTAGACACACGTTCACAGACATAAAGATACATGCAGGATCAAACATGTGTGTAGAAAAGGAGGTCTGGAATACTGTAAATCTGCATAATTCAATAGCGTTTTTGCATAGCATTGAAATGTAAGATATGTTATTACCATCCTTTTGGTTTAAGAATCTATTATCCTTTTCTTCTTCTAGGAAATAAAAGTAAGAGGTTTTACATGAATAAAATTGACAATTAATTGAAACTAGAGTGGTGGTGGGTTAAATAGGATTAGCATCTTCTCCACCAAATAAGAAATAAGAACTGATTTTAAATAATGTATCATTAAACTTACCTATGAATTTATTGACTACCAAACCCTTCTCATGAAGTGTACATGAAGAGGATCATCTACTAGGAAAATGTGAGTGTTGACATATAAAACCACATCACAGGATCTACCAATGAAGTCAGTTAACACCTTGATTCCCATAATAATCGGATAAAACCCTCTCTATTCCTATGAAATGGATACTCTCCAGTTCAAATAAAATGAAAACGATCCTTTTCTAGGTGGATATAAGTGTTGGTCTATAAAATTAAATCGCAAGATCTGCCAGTAAAGTCACAGTTAACACTTCATTCCCATTATTGACCAAGAGAAAACACACACATAAACCTCTCTCAATTTGCTTTAGAAATAGTGTCCAAAATTTAAAGGTAAATATGGTATCATGTTATTTAAAAATGAAATATAATTTTTTATGTGATGACATGAAATTCAATAAGACGCAACATTACGTACAATTTAAAATTCATGAAAAATAAAACTTCTTCATCAAATGATTCGATCCCCTCTCCTTTTTAAAGCAACTGAAGTAGATTTATTGTTGTCTATTTTAGTTATTAGGACTATGGAATCATTCTTTTCTTTATGATGTCATTGTTGAGTATCATGCCTATGGAACCAAAGTTCTTGACACTTAGAAGGCTGCTCCATAGGATGGCACTCCTACACAACCCAAATTCCTAGCAGAATGACAGCAACTCTTGGTGCCTTCCCTACTTTTAGACTAGGAGCTTCATTTGTTTAGAGTAGATTTCATTTGATAAGGGCAAACCAATTTGGTTATTGTATGCAGACCATACTACAAGCTAAATGAGATGATATAAATAATCTCATCCCATCATTTAGCCACAATAAACATCTCTCTCTCTCTCTCTCTCCTTTTCTTTTTTTTTTGGGAGGGTTGGGGGTGGGGGTGGGGGTGGGAGTGACCAACACGCATACAACTCACATTCACATGAAACAGCCTTTAAATCATGAGTAATCATTTTACACTCATTTTGACCCATATTGATCTAAAATTACAAATTGGATCAGGTCTATATTCAAGTACATAAGCATATAGGAGCCGGGTGTGCATATTGATAACTCTAATCAGCTAAGATTTCATACAGAAACTCTGTAACAACATATACAGAACTATCAGACTTATTACATATACCAGCATGTCAAAAGAATTGATTAGGAAAGCAAATTGTAAAGTTGGAAATGGATTCCAAACCTCATTTATCTATTAAGTCATCAGTTTCCATCAGTTGCTGTGTCCTGCATTAGTATACAGGAATTATAAGTAACTACACAAAATTGATAAAACTACAAAAGATTCCAAAGTATAATATTGGGCAGCCACATCTGCTGAATCTAATTTACACAAGAAGACACACGTGTTGAAAAAAATATCAATCAATGATTCTAATATGGACATTGGATACAATCTTTTCTAGCAATGATACTGTTTAGGGAATGAGGCTCAAAATTTGGAACGAAAACAACCAACAAAATCAAGAGACAACATCATAAAGAGCAAAAGAAATTAGGAAAATGTTTTCATAATGTGAATAAATGGATGCAAGCTCTAAAAAGGCATAGAAGAGGTCAAAAGGACATGATCAACAGTAAAGATAGGGCAGCCCTTTCATGCTTGGGTACATGTAGGGTGGGGCTACCACATAAGGGGAGACCAGCATTTGTCACCAAAAGTATAAGGTGTGCTTTGCTTCTTCTAAAAATAGCTTGGAGGGCATGTCCTAGAGTAAGCCACTATGTCTGAAGATACAGTCCTTCCATTTTTCCAAAACTTAGATATGCAGGAGTTTTTTTTGAAAGGATGGCAACTCTATTGGAACCATCCCAAGAACTTGGACAGACATTTCTAATGAATTAAAAGCAAACAACATATCTAAAAGAAAAAGAGGTTAGGATTTACAATATATTGCTTTTAGAGTGTCTATTTAAAAAAAAACATATCGTGAACTGTATTATGATTTTTATAACATTGTAAAAGAAGGTATTGATTTTAAAAAGAAAATAATTCTTAATTCTTCTTCAGGGTTAATATCTTGATTCTTGACAATTAAAAGAACTGCACATATCTTGACATTCCAGATACTCAACATCAGACAACAAACACACAAACAAAAAGTTAGCAAACAAACGCAGTCTTTCATCATAGTCATTGATCAAATAATTCAGCACCCTGTTGAACAAGACTAATTTTAAACATTAATTAAAATATTACCATATAGCTGTCTGACTAATACCAAGCCCATTACAGGTAAGTATCATTCCTTTAAATCTAGCAAGATATTCCTGCATACAAAGGGTAGAATGTCCCAGATAGTCAGCATGCAACATTAATTATCAGTACTAAGGGGACCTTGAAAACAACCTAAACAAGTGTAAGTTGACATGTCTAGACCTGATAATATGATTTTTCCATTTTCTTACCCGCAAAGTATACTTATCAACCTCATAGATTCCACTTAGATCATAGTCAATTCGTTTAGCAGGATCACTCAAAACTGCAAAAGAAATTAATACGTAATATTATACTACTTATTTTGTACAATTATATTAATGCATGATCTAAAACCAAAAATGCTATAAAGAACATGTAACATTTTTTTGATAAGTATAAAGAACATGTAACATTGCTGTACTGTCTTCACATCAACAAAAGAAGTGATGGATAATTCAGGACCAAAATATATATTATTCAATATTTTTTATTGAATAATAGTCTGATGTACAGAGAAATACAATCTGCTTTTAAAGAGTAGAAGTGGGTCCCATGATCTTGAAATTAAACATATGACAATAACCAGAAAGGAATAAATTAAGCATTTTTAATGTTGTAAACAATCAGACATCCAATAGTTCAATATCACAATCAAAGATCTTGATCTCCGAATGAGCACTAGTCAGGGACTGTTTCACTAGATTCCAAAAATACTTTTCAGGACTCTTGAAGATTCTAAAGATGAGAGACCAAGAAGATTTCGAAGGGTAGCAAATGCTGTAAGTGGACTCAGCAGACTAAAACCAATGCAGACCATTTCATTTGTATCCATAAGAATTACCTCTGTAAGCTTCATTGATCTCTTGGAACTTTGCAGTAACAGCACTGTCACCCTTGTGCTTGTCAGGATGCCACTTCTGTATAACCCACAGAATCATGTAGATTTCCTCAGTGTCATGTTGCATTTAATGAAAGAAAAATTTGACCCTAAAGAAATGAAAAAAAAAAACGCTATTCAAGGAGCTACCAGAAAAGAAAGATGACCAACCAGTGCAAGCCTTCGGTAATTTAATCTGATCTTCTCATCAGTTGCATCATAATCAACCTCCAAAACTTTGTAATAATCCTTCAAACAAGTAAAGCCCGCCATCAAATATAGATCAAACATCTGAGTTAAATCTACAATCTCAATCCCTTGGAAACAAGTCATGTAAATTTGAACCACAAGCATCTTGTAAGATGATAAAAATCTTTTAGATGTGTTGCCTGAAGGCCCTAAACCCACCATAAATTAGGTCCTATCAGAAGCTCTGAAAATAACTTTGAGCTAACAATGTGAATTTAATGAATGGTCTAATTGTAGTATTTCAAGTTCCAGGAAATCAAAGTTCTGATAGCATATATGCAAAGCATTAGAATAATCCTGCTTCCTATTTCACTTTCTACTAATTATTTCATTGCCAGGAAGATCTCCCTGTAAAGACCTTCATTGTGGCATGCTCTATCTCCGAGGTACATGCATTGCAACTATACCTGTACCTCTGCACACTACCAATCTGGTAGACAGTATTCACAAAGAAAGGTTATCTGCATTTGCTGATTTCCTAGTACTCGACATTGTGGTATGCACATCAGGAGAAACAAAATACTATACTGATTCAATAAAAAATGTATTTAACTTAAAAGAGGACTAAAAAGCAAGAACCAGAGCAGGTCGAGTTTGGGTCAATTACTTATATACTTAATTATTTCTTACATGACATTTCTTCTTGTAAATAGCAAAATTGAAGCAATTCAGAGATATTTGTTTCATCAACAATTTATTGCTTCAAATCATTATTGCAATAAAAACTACCTCATAATGCTCCACATATGTGATTTATAAAGTCCTACACCTGTCATATCATATTTAAGAATAATTATTGTGATTTGGGACTAGCGGAAGTGCATTCGCAGGATCAAGGAATATAAACATCCCCACAAGACAATAATATTTAACGTGGTTTGACCAACTCCAAGCCCATGTCCATAGGCAATGCCAACCAAAATCCACTATCAATAATCTAGATTAAAATCACTCTCAACCAAACCTCACAAATCAGACTCAGAGACTCTCACAAACAAGGCTTACAAACCTTACAAACACAAACATAAACAAAACCTCTCATAACACAAACTCACTCACAAACCTCATGTACAAACTCAGAATGTCAAAACCCTAACACAGCCAATGATGCTCCCACACTAACCAAAAAAAAAAAAAAACTCTCAATTCGCAAAACAAGCATCGTTCAACCTAAAAAATCTACCAAACTACTCTTCCAAGAAACCCACTCATGTTCTTCAAAGAGTCTTCCCCACTCCCCCATATGAGTCTTGGGCAAAATCCACCCAACATTATGTTATTATTCTCATCCATAAACCAAAGCTACCTGTATTAGCAGATAACATAGGTTTGGTTACTCACAAACATGTATTTTTACTGTATAACCTTTTTTTTTTTTTTTGCATGAAACTGTATAACTTAATGTTAAATGATCATTACTTCCATTAAGATCCTGGCCCACAATATGTAGTCTAGACCTACAAAAAGCAGGCCTACCTGCTCTATCCTTGAACCAAAAAATTTATAGGGGAGAACCAATTTACTGTCAATCTTTTTTTCCTTACAATAAGTGGAGGTGGGGGTATTTGAACCCAAATTTTTTCCCATAGAAAGAAACAAGTAATGCCATTGAGCTACAATGCTCATGTTGACAATGAACCTCTATCCCTTAGCATTTTTTTTTAACCGTAAGTTAGATACACCGCCAGTGGGTCTTGAACCCACAACCTCAACATGCACCCGATCCCATTCTTGTAGGAAAGGAAGTGCCATTTCATAGCTCATTGGCTCTATTACTTTTAGCATTTCACAATTCCAATCACAGGTTTGATTCTTGAAAGGTTCATTGTGTGTTCTGCTGACAAAAGCTCAGCAACTATTTACATATTTTGCAGTAATTTCAAATTACTAATTTGGCTACCCCATAAGGGCACCCATTGAAACAGTTTATACCCAAACTATAATAGACCCAATTGAGACAGTCTCCACCATATGCAGAAAACATTGAAACAGCACCCCTCTATTGATAACTGAGAAAACTACAGAACACACACACATAATGGAAATCAAACAACCCAAAAAGTTTCACTTTTTTCTTTTGCTTTCTCATCTTTCTTCAGCTACCAAACAGAGCAACAACAATAACAACAACCCAAAAAAATGAAAACCCAGAAGCAAAATCCTAAAATAATTACAGGAATCATGACCAAGTACTAGAATAAAATCACTGCATCACAGAAAAATAATTACACACACCCAAAAAAACATAAGGAAAGAAAAGAAACAGAGAAGTGGGTCAGGAAAATTTGGATACCTTTGGGGTGGTATTATGATTGACCTCCATCTACTGGGTTGGTATGTACAGTACAGATTCCTCTCTATATTTCATTTGAGAAGTGCAAGCTAATTACTATTAGCTCTTCATTCAGCTGAACACATAGATATGAATATCTATACCCTTTGAAATCAATAAAATTTAAGAGAAAAAATCAGAAGGATCTTTGGGCTTTGTGGTGGAATTTTGATGGGAAAAAGAGAGATGAGTGGAGCTTTCAATGCCACAATTTGTATGGATTTTGATATCAGATTTTGTGTCTTTTTTTTTTTTTTTTTTTCTCTCTCTCTCTCTCTCTCTCTAATTCTTTGCGTGAAAAATATAGCCAAATCCTGGACGTGAAATTTTACTGGGTTTTTTGTAAAACATTCATGGAGAGAAAAAAAAAAAAAGAAAAAAAAAAGAAGAAGATAAAATATGACAGAATTACGGTTTAAAGAAAATCTCCTGGTCTATTTTAGGGGAAGAAAAAATCTCTGAACCGGTTTGTAATAAAATAGCTGGAATTCCCTTCTGATCAAATCAGGATCCAAGTATGTTTTTAGTTGTATCCTTATCCGTTTAATGGGTCAGGTGACTTCCTTAAACTAGCCGCTAACCTGTGTTATGCATGGAAATCAACCTATTTGTGATGTAGACTAAAATAATTTTATAAAATCTTAAATTAATTAAGAAATTATATTATTGCATTATTTGCTCTTGTATAATTTCAATTTGTGTTACAATTTGATGAATAAGTCATTGCTTGAATGTGTAATAGCTTACGAAAAATTTGTCAGACAGTAATAAAAAAATAACTCAAAAATTCAGATATTAAAACTTTTGAAAGACCAAAAAATATTAAATAATCAGATGATTCACTGCTTAGAAATTATTGAAACAAAACAATATATATATATATGACTAAATAATAGAAAAATATAAGAGAAAGATGAGTTATATTCAAAAAAATAATTCATGACTATAACTATTGAAAGGAATCAAAAGATTCAGAGCCTACGAATTATATATATATATATATATATGTGTGTGTGTGTGTGTTCGTGTATGTGTGTGTGTGACTACGCAAATTCAAATGTTAAAACTTCCAAAATGCCAAAAACGATATATAATTAAAGAATAAGTTATTGAAATAATTCAAAAAATATATGACTATTCAAAAGAGAAATATAAGGTCTGTTTAGATACCGTTTATTGGTTATTGCTGAAAATTGAAAATACTGTAGCAAAATAATTTTTAAATATGTGAATAGTATCGTGGGACTCAGTTTTAACTTAACATTTGCTGAAATTCGTACTTGCGGGTCCCGTGAACAGTGCACGGGACCCACAAGAAAAACGCTAAATGCATGGAGTTTCATTTTTCAGTGCAATCCAAACTCAACCATAAGAAAAAGAAAAAAGTCCATGAACCCATAAATCAATAAGTTTTAAATTTTAATGCGTCTAAACTTTAAACAAACCTTATTAGCATGTGGCCCACGCTAAAAAATGTTAAGTAGGAGCCCACGTTGAAATAATGAAAGCCATACATTCTCTTAATATATTGTATATAAACTTTTTGCCCAAGAAATTAACATACTTTTGTATCGTGAGGTAAAACAAAGACATATGCAATAGCGGCAACCTTAAATTTCAATTATTGCAAACTTTTTTATCTTGTAAAAAACGGCTAAAGAGAGTTTTGTGGTTCATGTATAAAAATTACTTTTTAAAAAATACATGAAAAACCATAAAATAAATTTTTATTTTATTTTATAACAAAATAGAGGAGAAGAAAATAACAGAAGAAGAGCTCATACCTCTATTCAATTTAAATATATATATATATATATATATATATTGGGGGTTGCACTGCTTTTATAGTGTTCATGATTAACCTCGCAAATTTGGAGATAAATTATCATCCTTTGAGTTTAAGTTGAATTTGTTAAAGAGATAGAGTTTCACTCTTTGTTTAGTTTGGACTAAACAAAAATAATTTTGTTTAAAAAAAAATAATAATGATGAGTTTGAGTTTAAGTTGGACTAGTTAGAGAGATAGAGTTTTACTCATGGTTAAGTTTGGACTAAACAAAAAGAATTTTATTTTAAAAAAATAATAATGATGTGGTAAGCTCTGGAAAGGTCAATAAAAAGTCAAAAGTTTTAGTTATATAAATATATATTTATATATATATATATATATATAATATGCGAATAATCTTATATAAATCTTCACTTAATAAGTTAGAGGAGATTCTTAAAACTTTATCCTTTTAATTATTATTAACTCAGCAAATCATGCGTTTCTCAAAAAAAAAAAAAAAAAAAACCAGCAACTCGTGCAATTTATTAATATAATATAGTTTTTATTATTATTTATAATTATTATAGTTACTAATAGGCATTATAATAAATAAATGACAGTGTATATAAAAATAAATATTCTACAATTAAGAATTTATTGTAATTGTATTTGTATATAGAATTATATATATTCTAATATTAAAAAATAAATGATGTTTTAAGATTCTAAAAGATGGTTTAAATATAGAATGAAATTTAAATTTAGTTAGAAAATACATATTAGAGTTATAACGTATAAAATTGTGAATGCTCAAAAGCTTATATGAAAAAATGCAATATGGTAGTGGTAACCAGTAACCACCCACCTATTATAGGCCGGATGATAGTGAAACGTCCCCCAACCCCCCAAGCCTTTGAGCTTGGGGGTTGAGAGAGGGTCAAGGGGAGCACTTTAGGATAGATTTCTAATTGGTTAAAAAAAAAATACAATGAGGTAAACCAAAAGTTAAATGTCTTATATTTTATATAGATTTTAAAGGTAAATTATTATTTTCATCCCTAATCTTTAAATTGTCTGTTAATTTGGTCTCTAACGTTTCAAATATATCAATTTAGTTTCTAAACTTTTGGTATTGTGTCAAAATAGTTCATGTTGTTAAGTGATATATGTAAAATGCTGACCATGCTAACAGCTAATATAAGATATTATTTTCGTCACATAGACTGTCATGTGTATTTTCATGTTAGCATAATCTAATATATATAATATGGCCGCAACTTTTTGTGCTATAACTTTGATGTGATAGATTAGATTATGTATAGTAAAAAAATATGATGAGTTCATATAAAGTTAATAGGCAGTCATTTATAGTTTGCCACCTCAGACTTGTGAGAAATGTTGAGTGTTGACCCTAGAATTGCATTTGAGAAGCATGAAAAGAAAACTAGATTCTATAGTATAATCTCAAAAAAATAATTTATCGACACTACTTTCTGCGCTTCAGGGGTCCAGTCTTGTACCCAGACTTACATGGCTTCAAGGAGTAAGAGAACACCTTCCATGATTCCCACTACTCTTGCTTCTAGCCTCGCCTCCACCATGAGGATGATCTACTGGATTCATAGCCACTCCTCGAACTACTGGTCTTCGTCCCAACCACCGGCTTTGCACTGCCTTCCTGAGCTTTTGAGCCCCATGGCTTGGGTTTGACACCATACCAATTGTGACCCGGCACCGTGAATCAATCAACTTCTCAGCACCTGAAGGCAGTTTAATTAAACAGTATCTAGACGTCGGCTCTTTCAAGATCTTTGCACAAGTTCCTGCAGCTCGAACTAAGCTTGCCACCTTGACCCGGGTGACCTCAATGTTTGTTCCAATACGCATAGCAGCAAGTGGCATACAACTCCCAATTTGTGAATTTACGTCAAGATGAAGCATCTGGTTCATCATGCTCTCACGCAAACTATGAGTGCCAACTACATCTATGAAAATTGAAACAAAGAACAATAAGATTTTGTACAAAAAATTTGCATTCTGATTAGTTTCATAAAGCAATGCACTCATATAGAATTAAGCCTAACACAATTAGCAAGGCTACTTAGGTTGAATTCTTAGTCTTTTCACTTTGAAAATGCCAAACTGGCTTCTCACAACTATGACTGAAAATTTGACTTAAGTAGAACTATTTCCCAAGAAACAAAACAACAATAATATTGAAATTCCAAATTTTCTTTTACTTCGCAGCAACCAAGCAGAAACTTGGATTCAAAGCCCCAAATGAGATTTATATAGCAATTTGGCCAAGAAAATTAGAGTTCATCACATATTCAGAATAAAAAATAATAACAAGAATAACAATCAAATTCTCATTCTTTTTGCCATTTTCTTTGTAACCAAACAGTAAATTTGACCCAAAAAAAGGATTCAAATTTTAAGTTTCCATTCTCTCCCTCAGTTTCTCTCAACAACCAAACACCAACTAAGTTTAAAATTTGGGGGAAAAATAATTCATTCCTATTCTCGCCCTCAGTTTTCTCAGCAACCAAGCACTAAATACACTTTTCTAAAAAAAATAAAAAATAAATTTCTGTCAATGTAGACAGTTTTCTCGACAACCAAACAGAGAGAGAGAGAGAGAATTGTGGAAAAGAAAAGCACCAGAGGAGAAATTGCAATGAGAAGCAATGTTGTTGTGGGCAGATTGGCGGATCGTTGAATGGACGAGGTTGTTAAAGAAGCTCGATGAAGCTGCCGAAGAGCCATTGATCAAAGCCCTATAGGGTTTAGGATTGTTTGATTTTGCCTGTTGTACTCAAGGTTGTCAGGATGGGAATCCTACACAGGATTAGTGAGAGGGGTTTGGGAATCGGATCAGGGACCATAAGATTCTACTTTCTGGTTAACAAAACACCAATAATTATAATCTTCATAATATGTTAAGGAAACATTGGAAAACAGTAAATTTTGACACAAATTACTAATAAAGGGCAAGTCTTACTAACTACCAAATTACAAATACTTTTAACAAATTTCATAGTTCAAAGTTACAACTTACAAATACAAATTTCTAACTTCTAACACCACAAACATACACATAAACAACACAAAGCAAATAACAGCATTTCAAACAAAGCCACAAGCATACTAAATCATCTAATCCAAGGTCATTGTAACATTGAATGTTTTCCTCATAAGGGGTTGATCATCATAAACTACATTCTCATCTATGTCATTTTTAGCACCCAAATCATCCATGGGATAATCACCAAAATCCCTTGATGCATTTGGAGGTTCATTGGCATCACCATAATCAGTTGCAATTGCTGCAAATAATGCATGAATATGACACCCCAAGTTACAAATTCATCAAAATTTTGTATTAAAACTCGGGTCCAAAAAAAATCAAATCTTTTAAAACACCAACATATAAATACCCTTTTTTTTTTGACAATATATCTACATGGCATAATGCCATCCATGTCAGTGAAGTCCTGGCATCTTAGCACAGTGGTGGGGAATTGGGTTCAACTCTAACTCTAAATAGAGAAAATCAGAACATACCAACCATCAAAAACTTTGAATTCAGTAACACACATTCAGATTAAATAAACTGCACAACAACCAAGGACTCACTGCACCCCGCTCAATTGCATCAAACTATAAAACAAAAGCTCAAGAAGCCATTTTTACACAAATACATGCTTCGTTGTTTTAAACGGCAATAATACTAATAAAAACTAAAAAGACCCCAGAAACCAAATGAGCTTAAGTATCACAAATAAGCAGAGAAACAGAAAAAAAAAGGCGCAAACTTTACAGTTTTATTGATAAGCAGTATTACAAATAATCAGAATGGAACAATAATCATGAACCAATCAGATAAATTCAACTAATCATGACATGAACAAACCCAACGAAATCATAAAAAAAAAAAATCCAAAAAAAGGGAAAATATTAACAAATCAACACCGGAATTTGAAAAAAAAAAAAAAAAACTCACAGGCACTGTGGCCTCAGAGACTCTCGTCTCTCTGTTCTGAGAATGGAATTTCAGATTTTCTCTTTCTTTTTTTTTTTTTTTTTTTGGATTGTATAAATTTTCAGATTTTAATGATATTTTGGGCTTGGCTCAAAAAACACTCAGCAGACTTGTTTTCAGTAATCACTTTGGGCTCGAATATTGGAGGCCCGAAATAACAAGAAAAAGAGTTCATTTTGTGTTGTACTATCGGGATCAGGATTGCGATTGTACACAATCCTACTTGTTTCCACCTCCCATATAATAAAAATACTCGAAACACAAAAATTTATATAATTTTTTATACAATTTGTCATGTGGCAAGTTATGAGTGGTGAAGGTGTGAGCTCACATGGACTCGTCACTTTTTCTTCATCACTTATAACTTGCCATGTGGTAAATTGTAGTAAAAATTATGTAAGTTTTTGTGTTCCTAACATTACTCCCCTATATGAACCTAGATTGACCCAAATCAATTTCAAGAAGTAGGAACATAGGATCTAGGATCTTGTATTGATAACCATGGTTGTACTTGTTAGAACTTGTTTGAAGATGGAGCCCTTAACGATGTCATTTATGTGTTAAGTTGTCCTCATTATTATTATTACTATTATTTTTCTCTTTAAGATATACTAATATTTATGCATGAATGAGAATAAGTTACTTTTGTTTTGTTTTTTTTGTAAATATTATAATATTTGATAACTTTTTATTAAATTAATATTATATAAATCACACACAAACTATAAAAATTACGTTGTAGGATTACCTGTTCTCTTTATTCTCAAAACGCAGTTCAAATTTTGTGTGTTAGACTATAGTGTTCACTGATATAGTGTTGTAGTGTTGCACTAATAGAAGGAGAAACGACAAGTTAAAGAAAGGCAAGACATAACAAGCAACACAAAACAACTATTTTGGGATTGACAAACCACACACACGTATCCAGTATGTCTAAATCCCACAACCTTACCATCCAACTTATTATCATGGAAAAAAGGAAATACCAATTTAGCTATAGCTCATTCGTGCCAACACATAATATTGTCATTTTTTTTACGACATTGTTTGTGTCAATTTAAAAACATTGTCATTTATGTTAGTCGGTCAGTATTTGTCGATTTAAAAAAAAAAAAAAATGTTGTCTACCACGTGCTATCCTCATAAAATTAGGGTTTAGAAACTATAAATATTAAAATGTAAATTCACCTGTTTTTATATCATGTTTTTAGGCCAAAATGGGCATTTGCCTCTTTTGCCAAAACTTTCCAGCAAAATGCCCTCTGTCTGAAACTATTTAGGAAAATGTCCATGTTTTGAAACTCGATTTTCTAAAAATCGAATTTTAATTTAAAACTCAATTTTTGGACAATTGAGTTATAGTGAACTGAAATTAAAAAAAAAAAAAAAAAAAAAAAAAAATTTGTGGAACTCGAGTTCCATGAATTCAATTTCTTTGAATGGAACTCGAGTTCCATAATTTTTTTTTCCTAAGTCCATGTTCGCTATAACTCGATTGTCCAAAAATTGAGTTTTACATTTGAAACTCGATTTTCTAAAAATCAAGTTTCAAAACATGGGGATATCTCTAAATAGTTTCAGATGAGGCATTTTGCTGGAAAATTTGTGAGAAAGGGGTAAAACCCTATTTTGGCCCATGTTTTTATTAAACTTATATGACTTGACATGTTATGTAAGATTATAAAGACTTTAATACGAAAAATATCTCAAATCAATAATTCATTCGTAGAGTGAATAATTAAACATGATAAGGTAATATTCAAATATAATTAAATTTTCAACTTTTAATTAAATGTTATAT
Organism: Quercus aquifolioides; assembly: GCA_019022515.1. Classification (NCBI taxonomy): domain Eukaryota; kingdom Viridiplantae; phylum Streptophyta; class Magnoliopsida; order Fagales; family Fagaceae; genus Quercus; species Quercus aquifolioides. The sequence goes on along the minus strand of CM032335.1, from coordinate 24,801,340 downwards.
TTTGAACTCTATAGTGTAGGTGTGCAACTTTTTCTTTCTTCTGTTTCTACTTTTTTTTTGTTTGAACAACATGATGTCCTCTCGTAACTCATGAAGTTCTTATACCAGAGTCGATTATTCTTATTAAGAAATACCTTCACAATATTGTCTTCCTTAATTGATCCCAAATAATAGGATTTGAACTCAATTGTCCACCCTAGTAATGCGAATTACCATTATCAACGTAATTACCATTCAATATACCAAATATATGTGCCATTATTAAATTGCTTTACCATAAAAAAAATGCTGGTTTAATTTCCCTAAATTGAAATATTTAAAATGATGACATATGAATCTCGTTCGACTCAATTATTATCATCTTGTAATATTAAAAATAATTGAATCTTAGATTGCGTTGAGGTGAGATTGCGTTGAGGTAAGATTTTGACTTAACCCACCTAAGAAACCAGTCCCATTATTATTGTACTAGTGTGCAATCGTGTGTATATGCACGAGTACATTTAAAACCAATCACAATTACACATGCGCATACACATTTATATATATATATGCATGATTTAGAATCTAATTGGATCTAGACTATTTGATTTTTGCATCCAATAATTCACTTACCACAAAAATTAAAAAATTAGATGGGGTACATGGCACAAAATTGAACTTCATTTAAAATTCAATTTAGAATCTAATTGAATTTAGATTCTTTGATTTTTGCACCTAATAATTCACTTGACACACAAATTTAAAAATTATATGAGACACATGACGTAAAATTAGACATGATTTAGAATCAAATTGGATCTAAACTCTTTGGTTTTTGCACCCAATAATTCACTTGCCACAAAAATTAAAAAATTAAATGGGACATATGGCACAAAATTAAATTTCAATTAAAATTCAATTTAGAATCTAATTGAATTTAGACTCTTTGATTTTTGCACCTAATAATTCACTTGACACACAAATTTAAAAATTATATGAGACACATGGAAAATTAGACATGATTTCAAATTTAATTGGATTTAGACTCTTTGATTTTCGCACCCAATTATTCATTTGCCACAAAAATTAAAAAATTAGATGGGACACATGGCATAAAATTGAACTTCAATTAAAATTCAATTTAGAATCTAATTGAATTTAGACTCTTTGATTTTTGCACCTAATAATTCACTTGACACACAAATTTAAAAATTATATGAGACACATGGCGCAAAATTAGACATGATTTAGAATCTAATTGGATCTAGACTCTTCAGTTTTTGCATCCAATAATTCACTTGCTACAAAAATTAAAATTAGATGGGACACATGGTACAAAATTGAACTTCAATTAAAATTCAATTTAGAATCTAATTGAATTTAGACTTTTTGATTTTTGCACCTAATAATTCACTTGACACACAATTTTAAAAATTAGATGAGATACGTGGCGCAAAATTAGACTCCAATTTAGAATTTAATTGGATTTTCTCTTAGTTTTGGCTATATATATATATATATATATGTGCGCACCGAAAATGAGGCTAATGGGCTTGGGCTCACTTGGACTCATAACTTATTTGTATAGTGGGTTTGAGTTTCCTACACTGGGTTGTCCTCGACACGGAAACTCAATGAGATCACTTTTCTCTTCTCAACTGCCTGAACCACCTTCTACTACCTTTACTTTCTTCCCATATCTCTTTCTTTTTAGTAAATTTTCCAACCCCCTCTTCTCCCCAAACTTCTCCTATTTATAGTTCTAAGTTAGTGGAGGGGTTATGATCACTTTCTAGTTAGTGTAGTGGGTGGTCCAATATCATCGAACATAAGTGGGTGGTTAGGTGGGAGTGGGAAACAGTGAGGATGGCTTTGGAACTTGGTTTCCACTTCCACAGATATGCTCGGCAGCGGTGCACCCAAAGGCGATGCCGGGCATCCACGGACGCCATGTTCAGATGCCATCCATAACATTGATTGGTAAGGACTTATCGAGCATAAACAGGAGGCGAACTTTGGGCCAGCGACTTGTGTAGATTCTGGATGGGCCTGCAGAGAGAGAGAGAGAGAATAGGAGTATGGGCCGTATTTTCACATAAGAAATAATGGCCCAAGTGGGCTCGGGTATGGGTGCCGTACATTAGCCCCCCCTTGATTCGTGCCCGGGCCTCGACGAGAATCAAGGAGTCAAAACGGCGTATGTTACACGGGAGGTCCAGAGAGGCAACGTCTGGGATACTCCAGAAATCCCATTAATGCGCTCCTAAAAAGGTGCGCAGGATTTGGCCGTTTGGTTCGCCCTTCATAATTACCTGACGCTTCGTGAACCGAGGTGGTGCAGACGCCAGTTTGGCGTTGGGACTAGCGAGGCCTGTTAATTAATCCTCATAATGGCTGATTAACTGTCGCTAACCCTCCTCAGGACTTCTATAAAAGGCCCGTTTCAAATCACTCTTCTACTTTTTTCGCTCTCTACCCTCTGAGACCCCCTTTCCGCCGTACATTCATCCGCACACTCATTCTCCAGCCCAGAATCTCTTCTCATCTTAGAGCCCAAAGTAAGTTCTCTACATTTTCCTTTTTACTTCCACATCTTCGTTCATTTTTCTTCTAGTGTTTAGGATAGGATATTCATACATTCTAGATACGAATGTGGCCTTAGCCTCTTTCAGGCAGGCCTTTGACATCCCCAGCGATGTGGAGGTGGTGTATTGCCCTGAGAGCGACATCGCTCTTCATAGAGGGGGCAACACTGCCTTTTTTCCCTTGATGGCGGTTTTGGAGGGTGGGGTGAGGTTTCTCGTAGACCTTCTTCTAGTAGACACCCTTAGGTATTATGGGTTGTGCCCCGACCAACTCCCTCCCAATTTTTACCGGGTAGTGAGTTGTGTGAGTCGGTTGAACCAGATGTACGGTTTACAGTTGAATCAACACGACATAAACCACATGTACAGTTTATGTGGGAGTAAGAAAACGAATTATTATTTGAAAGTTAGAGACATGAGGGTACGGCTGATCTCCTACCTACCTGACTCAAATAGGAACTCCGTCGGGGAGTTTGTTCGAGTGTGCGGCAATTGGTTTGGTGGCGAATTCCCCTGCCCCCTCACCAGGCGCGAAGTGGGTTCGTCTCGATCATTGACCTGCTTTCATTTCTTATTTAATTTCATGCATGAATGTACGTTTATCTCGTATTGTGAACATTTTACTCACTCTGACGCTTATTCGTGTGGGTTATCACAAATGGTAGAGTGTTCGTCCCGGACGTTAGAGTCATGCATGTGCGGGATTTGAACTTCGTGCTCAGGTCCGAGATTTTTATCCATTCAGACGGTCAGCTCCGAGCTTCCTACCTGATTCTTGGGGTTAATCCCGTGTATTCCACCTGGCAAGCTTTCAGCCAAGCCCTTCTGGTCGATAGCCTACTCTTGTCTTATATCGACGTTCGGCATGCTAATTTTCTCCCCCCGAAGTTTACAGTAGGTGAGGCCCGTGACCAAGGTCCTCGGTATATTTGCTTTGACGAGTGCCAGCCTATGCGGGACGAATCAGCCGAGTGTGTGTCCCGAGCTCGCCGAGAACGAGCTCATGAGCAAATTCAGCAAGAAGCCCCCGTTCAACTAGAAGGTCCCGTCGACCAACGAGCCCTAGCCCTGGACGCCGAAGAAGCAGTTACAGAATCTCCCGACCGCCCTGAAACCGAACACGACCAAGGTGAAGAGATGGTGACTCGGAGTACGATGACGATCAACCGTTTCATTCCCGGAGCCAGGCCTACCGCGCAGCAGTAGCAGCCCCAAGGGCGCGGCCAAACCCCTCCGCCTCCGTCCACAGCCCCCGGTTGGCAAAGAAAAAAGTAGCGTACAACCGAACAGACCCCCGTCGGCCCGGGTGATGTGCCTTCAAATACTCCTCCCCGGCCATCCGGTGGCATTGTAATCCGTGAACCTACAGCTTAAACTGGGGCGCATGTGGCGTCCTCTTCCCACGCCATACCCGCGTGGCAACCTTCGTTCATTCTAGATGGCAAACTTCTCCCTTCGGACGCAAGTGTGCATGTTTGGGGAAAGGGGGCAGGTGGTCACGTCGCCCAGAACCGGGCGCAAGGCCTTCTGCTACCCGAGGACGTGCGTGCTTTCGAAGAGGGCACGGATGAATCGATGGGAAGGAGGTTGCAGTGGCACACCATCGCGGTAAGTTTTGTTTGTTTGTTTGTTGTTTTGCTTTTGTTTTTTGTTTTTTGTTTTTTTATACTAATTTTCTGTCTTCGGGGGTTTAGTGCCCGTTCTTGTCACTTCATTAGGTCGTGCAACTGGCGTACATACTTGATAGGTGTGTTAATGATCTTACCGAGGATGCTGGTAGGGAGAAAGCTTTTAAGGATGTTGCCGAGGCGAACGCCAAGGAAAAAGCTGTGGTTGCCTTGACTGCGGAGAAGAAAGCTGCAGCGGCAGAGAAAGCGAGGATGGTTGCGAAAAAGAAGTACTCAGAGCTGCAGGTCTGGGTGGGGGATACTGAGCTCAAGTTGGCGGAAGTCGAAAGCATAAACAGTGCGTATTCCGAGGAGCTGGCTGACTTGAGAGTGGCCCTGGAGGCAAGCGAGACCAAGTGGTACAATGAAGGATTTGCTAATGCGGAGAACTCAGCTGAACCCGTCATAAGGGATGCTCGGAAGCTGGGTTTTGAGGAGGGGTGGCCGGCCGCTTTGTAGGCTTTGGGAGTCCCCGAGGATTCCCCTTTGAGAAATCCCGGCCAGATTTCGTTCCCGGTCCCCGCACCTAGCTCGCAGAACCCTCAAAGGCCCATTGATGAAGAAGAGAAGACTAGCCTGAGGGAATTGGTGGAACAGATAGATTCTCACGTGGAGTTGGAGGAAACGGAAGTGGCCAGCCGCCCCCACTCTGGAGATCAGCTTGGCCAGGACCCCCCTCAGACCTTGGCGCAGCAGCATTTCGTGGAGACCGGTGCTCGAGAACAACCTGCAGATTCCGCCTCTTAATTGCCGAACTGTGACTTCTTCCTTTGATGAAGCTTCTCTTGTTTGTTTTTTTGTTTTTTTTTAGTTGGCTCGCCTATGTCACCGGGCTGTGGTGACCGAACAATTGCTTTTTTTTTTTTTTTTTTGCCTCATTTAATACTTAAATGGCCACTTGGTTTTGTGGTCGGGCTACTACTTTAATTCCTAATATGATGATTTAGTTTTGGAATATTCATTGTGCTGTTTGTTTGCTTTGGACTTATGTTGTAGTGGTCCAGGTAGTTGAATCCTGTTTCGTCGTAAGGCGGGGATTGAATCGGGTAGCAGGTTTCTGTTATTAGAGTGTTTTTAAAGGTTTATACTTGCTTGGCGATGTAGATCGAATCGAGAAGCAGGTTTTTGTCCTTAGATTAAGTATAAAGGTTTACACCTGCTCGGAGATGTAGGTCGAACCGAGAAGCAGGTTTCTGTTCTTAGATTAAGTTTAAAGGTTTACACCTGCTCAGTGATATAGATCGAACCGAGAAGCAGGTTTCTGTCCTTAGATTACGTATAAAGGTTTACACCTGCTCGGCGATATAGGTCGAACCGAGAAGCAGGTTTCTGTCCTTAGATTAAGTTTAAAGGTTTACACCTGCTCGGCGATATAGATCAAACTGAGAAGCAAGTTTATGTCCTTAGATTAAATATAAAGGTTTACACCTGCTCGGCGATATAGGTCGAACCAAGAAGCAGGTTTTCTGTCCTTAGATTAAGTTTAAAGGTTTACACCTGCTCGGCAATAGGTCGAACCGAGAAGCAGGTTTCTGTCCTTAGTGTAAATTTAAAGGTTTCCACCTGCTCAGCGATATAGATCGAATTGAGAAGCAAGTTTCTGTCTTTAGATTAAGACTTGTAGCTTAAGGTTCTTTTATGATCGGCAATTGAAGTCGAACTGAGAAATTGAAAGAGTGTAGCCAGATGAACGCTATTATCTTCATTAGTGAAAACCGTGCAATATTACATCAACCTTACAATTTACAGTACTGCCCATTAGTGAAAGAATCTCTTAAGATTATGGATCTTCCACGGAGCGGCCTCTCGTCTAGGTCCTCCAAGTAATACGCTTCTGCGCCAGCGACGGCAGTGACCTTATAAGGCCCTTCCCATGTCTACGCCAGCTTCCCGGCGTTCGTATCCCGCATATTCCCTACGGCTTTCCTAAGAACCAAATCCCCGACGCCAAACTCCCTTGTTCTTACGTCTCGGCTATATCTCTGGGCCAGCTTTTGCTGATATTCCGCGAGCCGTATAGTCACCACTTCATGGAATTCTTCCAATCTGTCTAAGCGTCCCACCATCATCTCATCGTTTTGGCCGGGATCGAATCCTGCAACTTGTGCGCTGCACAGATCCACCTTGGTTGGTATCACGGCTTCGGCTCCATATATGAGAGAGAACGGGGTCTCCCTGGTGGATCTCTTGGGAGTTGTCCGGTATGCCCACAAGACTTTGGGCAGCTCCTCAGCCTAGTTTCCCTTCGCACCCTCCAGCCTCTTTTTCAGCCCGTTCATAATTACTTTATTTACCGCCTCGGCCTGGCCGTTACCCTGGGGATACGCTGGAGTCGAGTACCTATTCTTGATGCCGAGATCACCGCAAAATTCACGGAATGCCCGGCTGTTGAATTGCAGCCCGTTGTCTGATATGAAAGAGTTCGGCACCCCGAACCTTGTGATTAAATTCTTCCACACGAATTTCTTTACATCCAAGTCCCGGATATTGGCCAAAGCTTCCGCCTCCGCCCATTTGGTAAAATAGTCGACAGCCACCAGGACGAACCTTCGATTACCCGTCACCCGGGGGAATGGACCGATGATATCCAGCCCCCATTGTGCAAAAGGCCAGGGACTGCTGATCGGGCTCAAATGGCTTGCGGGCTGATGGATTAGGGGGGCATGCTTCTGACACTGTTCACACTTACGTACGTACTCGGCAGCGTCCCTCTGCATTTGAGGCCACCAAAACCCTTAAGTCATTGCCCGGTGTGCCAACGAACGTCCTCCCACATGACTGCCGCACACTCCTTCATGAAGCTCGGCCAAGAGCTCGCCCACCTTCTCCGAGCGTAAGCACAAAAGGTAAGGCCCCCCAAAGGACCTCCGATACAACATTCGGTCTTCTGATAGCCAATACCGAGAGGCCATTCTACGGATCTTGCTGCCCTCTTTTTCGTCAGACGGGAGTCAGTCCTCGGCTAGGAAGTCAATAATGGGGTCCATCCAGCACGGCCTAAGTGCTGCGATCGTTGAGATATCGATCCCTGCAGCTCCTGGATCACCTACTATCCTGATGCTCGGCTCCGAAACAAGGTTGACCTTGATTAGTCGGGGTATCTCTTCGGCTACTGATGATGCCAGCGTGGCGAGGGAGTCGGCGTGTCTATTCTGCGTTCAAGCCACTTGGAAAATTTTTACCGTACTGAAGCTAGTTATGGCTTGCCTCACCTGTTCCAGGTATGCTTTCATACGGAGATCTCAAGCTTCAAAACTGCCCTCCACCTGATTAACCACCAGACGCGAATCTGAATACACCTCTACTTCCCGGGCACCCAAACTCGAAACTGTCCTTAGCCCGGCCAGCAAGGCTTCGTATTCTGCCTCTTTTTTGGAGGCTCTGAAGCCCAACCTAAATGAGTGCTCTAACTGTATTCCTTCCGGGGTGATTATGACAACCCCTGCGCCGGCTCCCGTGAAGCTCGATGCCTCGTCCACGAACACCTTCCACGGGCGAGACTTCACATGGCAAATTATCCCCCCCTTCCCTCTCGGCGAGAACTCGGTGACAAAATCCGCAAGGACCTGGCCATTCACTGAATTTTGGGGCCTGTATCATATGTCAAAAAAATCAAGCCGAGTTCCCCATTTTGCTATTCGACCAGTGTAGTCTGACCTCCTCAATAGCGACTGTAAGGGATACTCGATTAAGACGTAAACTGTATGAGCCTGAAAGTATTGTGGCAGCTTTCTTGTGGCGTGTATCAGGGCCAACACAAGCTTCTCTAGAGGTAAGTATCTCGTCTCCACATCAACTAGAGTCTTGCTGATGTAGTACATGGGTTGTTGGATTCCCTGGTCCCTCAGTAGCACGGCGCTCACGGCGTGTTCGGACACCGCCAGGTACATGAACAGATCCTCACCTGGTTCTGGTGCCGTTAGCATGGGTGCCGGCGCCAAATAATCCTTCAGATCCATAAAAGCTCTGTCGCATTCTTCGTTCCACTGAAATCCAGTCCATTTCTTCAGAAGTTGGTAGAATGGTCGGCATCGATCCGCGAATTTGGAGATGAACCGATTAAGGGCGGTTAGCATCTCGGTCAACACTTGCACTTTTTTCGAACTGCTCGGTGGCTTTAGTCTTTTCATGGCCTAAATTTGGTTGGGGCTGACCTCTATTCCCCGCTTAGTGATCAGATACCCCAGGAATTTTCTGGCCCCTACGCCAAACGCACACTTCTCGACATTAAGACGTAACTTGTACTGTCGAAGAACCTCGAAAACACCCCGAAGGTCGATTGTGTGCCGTGCTATCTGCTTGCTCTTCACCACCATGTCGTCAATGTACACTTCTACCGTACGCCCTATCATGTCTCGAAACATTCTTGTCATCATTCGTTGGTATGTGGCCCCGGCGTTCTTTAGTCCGAAGGGCATCACCGTGTAGTGATAATTAGCTTCCAGGGAGATAAACGCCGTCTTCTCTTGGTCCTCGGGCGCAGATACCCTTGAAAAGAATCCAGAAAGCTCATTCTCGGGTGCCCATACGTGGCATCCACCAATTGGTCGATTTTTGGCACGGGGAAAGGGTCTTTTGGACATGCTCGGTTCAGATCCGTGAAGTCCACGCAAACCCTCCACTTGCCGTTCTTCTTCTTCACCACCACGGTATTTGCCAACCAATCCGAGAAGAAAATTTCCCTTATCGCCCCAGCATCCTTCAGTTTTTGGACTTCCGCTTTCACCGCCTCGGTGTGCTCCCAGGCCGATCTCCTCGGTTTCTGCTTCTTAGGGGGGAACGAGGGGTCAACTCTAAGTCTATGGATAATGAATTCGGGGTCCACCCCGGGCACCTCATATGGACTTCATGCAAACACGTCTACATTCTGTATGAGGAGCAACAACATTTCCACTTTCTTCTGCTCGTCCATGCCTTTCCCTACATGGAAACACTTGTCGGCATCTAGAAGTACCTTTACTTTTATCATCTACTCGGCGCCACCACCCCTCACTTCTCCTCGGTCATCCTGTAATTGCTATAATGGGACCCCCTGCGGCAGCCCTTCTGCCGGGCATACTCCCCCTGATTGGTTGCCTCCTTCCTCTGGTTAACCATGGCAAGTAAGCATTGTCTCGCCGTTTGCTAGCTTCCCCTCACCACAGTAATACCATGCTCGGTAGGAAACTTTACTTTCACATGCAGTGTGATGGGACGGCCCCCATTGCGTGGATCCACGGTCTGTCGAGTATCGTTGTGTACGGGGAGAAAGAAGTCACCACTATAAACGTCACTACCACCTCCTTGCCCTCCATATTCACGGGCATAGATATTTGCCTCTCGGGTGTTATGATTTTCCCATCAAACTCGACCAAAGACGTGCTGTACTTAGAGAGGTCCCCACTTTTCAACCCGAGCCCCCGGTACAAGTCCGGATACATCACGTCGGCCCCACTCCCCTGATCTATCATCATCCTTTTCACCAAGAACCCGCCTACCCTGGCAGTGACTACCAACACGTCGTCGTGCGGCTGGACCGTTCCCTCTAGATCATTGTCACCGAAAGCGATAGGCTCTCGGGTAAGCTTCATCTTCTTCCTCGCCGGTGGTGTGTCCGAGCTGCCCTCTACTGGGACCACATTTAGCACCCCTTTTTTTCTTGCCGAGGCGAGACTTCTCGGTGGAGCGTGGATGACTTCAATTATCCCGAGCGGGGGTGGAAGGGGGTTGCCGCTCTGAGTAGCTCCTTGCCCTGTCCCCCGGTCCTCCGCGTCTAGTACGAACTCCTTCAAATACCCAGCCTTGGCCAGCTGCCTGAGATGGTCTTTTAACACCCGGCACTGCTCGGTCGTGTGTCCCTTGTCTTTATGATAGGTGCAGTACAGGTTCTGATTTCTCCTGGACGGGTCACCGCCCATCCTGTTCGGCCACCTAAAATATGGCTCGTGTTTAATCCTGTCCACGATCTTGTGCACCGGCTCCTTGAACGTCACGTTTACCTCCCCTACTTGCGCCCATACCCGAGCCCACTTGGGCCATTATTTCTTATGCGAAGATACGACCTATACTCCTATTCTCTCTCTCTCTCTCTCTGTAGGCCCATCCCGAATCTACACAAGTCGTTGGCCCAAAGTTCGCCTCCTGTTTATGCTCGGTAAGTCCTTACCAATCAATGTTATGGACGGCGTCCGAACATGGCGTCCAATGGATGCCCAGCATCGCCTTTGGGTGCACCGCTGCCGAGCATATCTGCGGAAGTGGAAACCAAGGTCCAAAGCCATCCTCACCGTTTCCACTCCCACCTAACCACCTACTTATGTTTGATGATACTGGACCACCCGCTGCACTAACTAGAAAGTGATCATAACCTCTCCACTAACTTAGAACTATAAATAGGAGAAGTTTGGGGAAAAGAGGGGGTTGGGAAATTTACTAAAAAGAAAGAGATATGGGAAGAAAGCAAAGGTAGTAGAAGGTGGTTCAGGCAGTTGAGAAGAGAAAAGTGATCTCATTGAGTCTCCGTGCCGAGGACAACCCAGTGTAGGAAACCCAAACCCACCATACAAATAAGTTGTAAGTCCGAGTGAGCCTAAGCCCATTAGCCTCATTTTCGGTGCGCACAATTGGCGCCGTCTGTGGGAATCTCCTACTAAGCCATAGTTCTACTAAGACTCAATCCTAGGGAGGCAGATGTCTGGGAGACGCTTTGGGAGTGACGCTAAAAGCGGTTCAGCGGGATCTTCTCGGGGATCTTCTTGGCGAGAAAGAAGGAAGAAGAGACGTGAAGACAGGGACCGCGAACGAGAAGAGCAGTCCGGCCTTGGGGAGGGGTCGTACCAAATGCAACAAACGATTTCGAATGCCTCGGGGGACCGGCAACTCGATAAGAGAGATGAAAAGCTTGAACGGTTGCGCAGGCTAGTAAGAGACCTGGAGTTGGAGGCAGAGAACAGGCATTAGAGAAGGGATGGAGATAATCGAGAAAGAAGAGCCAATATCGGGGAAGATAGTCATCAAGTTGGGTCAAACCAATCTAGGTCCCATAACCGTCGAGAACGCTCCCATTCCCGGGAATCTCGTTGGCGAAGGGAACGGGCTCATTCGCGGGAATCCCGCCAACACCGAGACCATTCAAGGTTGCGGGAGTACGCCGACCGAGGTTCGAATTCCCCAGAAGAGCAACGGCCCCATAATGCGGCCATGGATGCGATGAGCCGTGCGCTACGAAGAGCTGCTCGGTCCCCATTCTCAGCTGACATCGAGAGGGCCCCAATGCCGGACAGATTCACGCGCCCTCCTTTCGACTCCTACGACGGGAAAATGGACCCAGTAGAGCACGCCAGTCACTATATCCAGATGATGTCTCTGCATACCCACAATGACGCACTGATGTGCAAGGTTTTTCCCTCGAGCCTTGGTCCCATTGCTTTGAGATGGTTTAACGGGTTGCAGAAGGAATCTGTCCATAATTTCGCCGAGCTGATACAGGAGTTCGGTGTCCGGTTTGTAACTTGCAGCCGGGTGCCACAACCAGTAGACGCATTGCTGTCCATGAAAATGGGTGGGGGAAACCCTCCGTAGTTACGCTAGCCGGTACTGGGAGCTCTACAACGAGATCGGCGGGGGGAACGAGAAGATTGTTGCGAGCACATTTAGGATGGGGCTGCCCGAGGAATCCGGGCTAAGGGAGTCACTGACTAAGAAGCCTCCCGAGGATATAAGGCAGTTGATGAGGCGTATTGAAGAGTATAAATGGCTAGAAGATGACCGGATGCAGAGCAAAGGTAAGGCGTCGATGATGAATCATCCCCGGTCAAGTGTCTTTCAGCCGAGGACTCGGGGGAATTTGAGAATTGAAGAACCAGAGGCGCAAGTAGGGGAGGTAAACGTGACGTTCAAGGAGCCGGTGCATAAGATCGTGGACATGATTAAACACAAGCCATATTTCAGGTGGCCGAACAGGATGGGCGGTGACCCCTCCAGGAGAAATCAGAACTTGTACTACACCTATCATAAAGACAAGGGACACACGACCGAGTAGTGCCGGGTGTTAAAAGACCATCTCGGGCAGCTGGCCAAGGCTGGGTATTTGAAGGAGTTCGTACTAGATGCGGAGGACCGGGGGGCAGGGCAAGGAGCTACTCAGAGCGGCAACCCCCTTCCACCCCCGCTCGGGATAATTGAAGTCATCCACGCTTCACTGAGAAGTCTCGCCTCGGCAAGAAAAAAAGGGGTGCTAAATGTGGTCCCAGTGGAGGGCAGCTCGGACACACCACCGGCGGGGAAGAAGATGAAGCTTACCTGGGAGCCTATCGCTTTCGGTGACAATGATCTAGAGGGAACGGTCCAGCCGCACGACGACGCGTTGGTAGTCACCGCCCGGGTAGGCAGGTTCTTGGTGAAAAGGATGATGATAGACTAGGGGAGTGGGGCCGACGTGATGTATCCGGACTTGTACCGGGGGCTCGGGTTGAAAAGTTGGGCTCTCTCTAAGTACAGCACGCCTTTGGTCGGGTTTGATGGGAAAATCGTAATACCCGAGGGGCAAATATCTATGCCCGTGAATATGGAGGGCAAGGAGGTGGTAGTGACATTTATAGTGGTGACTTCTTTCTCCCCGTACACAGCGATACTCGGCAGACCGTGGATCCACACAATGGGGGCCGTCCCATCCACACTGCATGTGAAAGTAAAGTTTCCTACCGAGTATGGTATTACTGTGGTGAGGGGAAGCCAGCAGACGACGAGACAATGCTTAATCGCCATGGTTAACCAGAGGAAGGAGGCAACCGATCAGGGGGAGTATGCCCGGCAGACGGGGCCGCCACAGGGGGTCCCGTTATAGCAATTACAGGATGACCGAGGAGAAGTGGGGGTGGTGGCACCGAGGAGATGATAAAAGTAAAGGTACTTCTAGATGCCGACAAGTGTTTCCATGTAGGGAAAGGCATGGACGAGCAGGAGAAAGTGGAAATGTTGTTGCACCTCATACAGAACGTAAACGTATTTGCATGGAGTCCATATGAGGTGCCCGGGGTGGACCCCGAATTCATTGTCCATGGACTTAGAGTTGACCCCTCATTCCCTCCTAAGAAGTAGAAGCTGAGGAGATCGGCCTGGGAGCACACCGAGGCGGTGAAAGCGGAAGTCCAAAAACTGAAGGACGCTGGGGCGATAAGGGAAATTTTCTTCCCGGATTGGTTGGCAAATACCGTGGTGGTGAAGAAGAAAAACGACAAGTGGAGGGTTTGCATGGACTTCACAGATCTGAACCGAGCATGTCTAAAAGACTCTTTCCCCGTGCCAAAAATCGACCAATTGGTGGATGCCACGTATGGGCACCCAAGAATGAGCTTTCTGGATGCTTTTCAAGGGTATCACCAGATTGCCCTGGCGCCTGAGGACCTAGAGAAGACGGCGTTTATCTCCTCGGAAGCTAATTATCACTACACGGTGATGCCCTACGGAGTAAAGAACGCCGGGGCCACGTACCAACGGATGATGACAAGAATGTTCCGAGACATGATAGGGCGTACGGTTGAAGTGTACATTGACGACATGGTGGTGAAGAGCAAGTAGATAGCACGGCACACAAACGACCTTCGGGGTGTTTTCGAGGTTCTTCGACAGCATAAGTTACGTCTTAATGCCGAGAAGTGTGCGTTTGGCGTGGGGGCCAGAAAATTCTTGCGGTATCTGATCACTAAGTGGGGAATAGAGGTTAACCCCGACCAAATTGAGGTCGTGGAAAGACTGAAGCCACTGAGCAGTTCGAAAGAAGTGCAAGTGTTGACCGGGATGCTAGCCGCCCTTAATCGGTTCATCTCCAAATTTGCAGATCGATGCCGACCATTCTACCAACTTTTGAAGAAATGGACTGGATTTTAGTGGAATGAAGAATGCGACAGAGCTTTTATGGATCTGAAGGATTATTTGACGCGGGCACCCATGCTAACGGCACCAGAACCAGGTGAGGATCTGTTCATGTACCTGGCGGTGTCCGAGCATGCCGTGCTACTGAGGGACCAGGGAATCCAACAACTCGTGTACTACATCGGCAAGACTCTAGTTGATGCGGAGACGAGATACTTACCTCTAGAGAAGCTTGTGTTGGCCCTGATACACGCCACGAGAAAGTTGCCATAATACTTTCAGGCTCATACGGTTTACGTCTTAACTGAGTATCCCTTATAGTCGCTGTTGAGGAGGTCAGACTTCCCTAGCCGAATAGCAAAATGGGGAACTCGGCTAGGTTCTTTTGACATACGGTACAGGCCCCGAAGTTCAGTGAAGGGCCAGGTCCTTACGAATTTTGTCACCGAGTTCTCGCCGAGAGGCAAGGGGGAGATAATTTGCCACGTGGAGTCTCACCCGTGGAAGGTGTTCGTGGACGGGGCATCGAGCTTCACGGGAGCCGGGGCAGTGGTTGTCATAATCACCCCGGAAGGAATATGTTTAGAGCACTCATTTAGGTTGGGCTTCAGAGCCTCCAACAACGAGGTGGAATACGAAGCCTTGTTGGTCGGACTGAGGACGGTTTCGAGTTTAGGTGCCCTGGAAGTAGAGGTGTATTCAGATTCGCGTCTGGTGGTTAATCAGGTTGAGGGCAGTTTTGAAGCCAGAGATCTCCGTATGAAAGCATACCTGGAACAGGTGAGGCAAGCCATAACTAGCTTCAGCACGGTAAAGGTTTTCCAAGTGGCTCGAACGCAGAATAGACACGCCGACTCCCTCGCCACGTTGGCATCATCCGTAGTCGAAGAGATACCCCGACTAATCAAGGTCGAGCTTGTTCCAGAGCCGAGCATCGGGATAGTAACTGATCCGGTAGCTGCAGGGATCGATATCTCAACAATTGCAGCACTTGGGCCGTGCTGGATGGACCCTATTATTGACTTCCTGGCCGAGGGTCGACTCCCGTCAGACGAAAAGGAGGGCAGCAAGATCCGTAGAATGGCCCCTCGGTATTGGCTATCAGAAGACCGAACGTTGTATCAGAGATCCTTTGGGGGGCCTTACCTTTTGTGCTTACGCCCGGAGAAAGTGGACGAGCTCTTGGCCGAGCTTCATGAAGGAGTGTGCGACAGTCATGTGGGAGGACGTTCGTTGGCGCATCGGGCAATGACTCAAGGGTTTTGGTGGCCTCAAATGCAGAGGGACGCCGCTGAGTTTGTATGTAAGTGTGAACAGTGTCAGAAGCATGCCCCCCTAATCCATCAGCCCGTAGGCCATTTGAACCCTATCAACAGTCCTTGGCCTTTTGCACAATGGGGGCTGGATATCATCGGCCCATTCCCCCGGGCAACGGGTAATCGAAGGTTCGTCCTGGTGGCTGTCGACTATTTTACTAAATGGGCGGAGGCGGAAGCTTTGGCCAATATCCGGGACTTGGATGTAAAGAAATTCGTATGGAAGAATTTAATCACAAGGTTCGGGGTGCCGAACTCTTTCATATTAGACAACGAGCTGCAATTCGATAGCTGGGCATTTCGTGAATTCTAGGGCTGTCCAGACCCGACCCAGACCCGCCGGCCCGACGAACCCGCCCGATTTTCACCCGATTTCAGCCCGAACCGACCCTTCCGTCGGTCGGTGACGGGTTTTCATGCCCAAGACCCGACGCCGGCGGGTCGAGTGGCGGGTTTTCTTCTCCAAAACCCGAGCCACCCGACCCGACCGATGTAATATACAAAGCCAAGAACTCCGGCAAGATCAAGCTCAGATTCGAGGAGATCCGGCGAGATCTTGACCATATTTGGTGAGATCCGGCGAGATTCGAGGAGATCCAAGTGGATTTCGGCGAGATCTGGACCATACTTGGTGAAATCCGGCGAGATTCGAGGAGATCCAAACTGACTTTCGGCTAGATTCGAGGAGATCTAAGCTGATTTCGACGAGATCTCGACCATATTTGGTGAGATTCGAGCTTATTTCGGCGATTTTCGGAGCAAATGTACTGAGTTTTTGAAAATTCCGGTGACTCTTTTAAAGATTCCGGCGACGTTTGCAGAATCCGGTGAACCGATCGAACACTACCCGAACCCGAAACCGACACGACCGATTGATGCCGGCGGTCGGATTCGGGTCCCTCCGCCTTCCACCCGACGCCGGCAGGTTAGGTCCGGGCTGGGTCGAAAACCGACCCGGCCTGACCCGTGGACAGCCCTAGTGAATTTTGTGGTGATCTCGGCATCAAGAATAGGTACTCGACTCCAGCGTATCCCCAGGGTAACGGCCAGGCCGAGGCGGTAAATAAAGTAATTGTGAACGGGCTGAAAAAGAGGCTGGAGGGTGCGAAGGGAAACTGGGCCGAGGAGTTGCCCAAAGTCTTGTGGGCATATCGGACAACTCCCAGGAGATCCACCGGGGAGACCCCGTTCTCTCTCACATACCGAGCCGAAGCCGTGATACCAACCGAGGTGGATCTGTGCAGCGCACGAGTCGTGGGATTCGATCCCGGCCAAAACGATGAGATGATGGTGGGACGCTTGGACAGATTGGAAGAATTCTGTGAAGTGGTGACTATACGGCTCGCGGAATATCAGCAAAAGCTGGCCCAGAGATATAGCTGAGACGTAAGAATAAGGGAGTTTGGCGCCGGAAATTTGGTTCTTAGGAAAGCTGTAGGGAATATGCGGGATACGAACGCCGGGAAGCTGGCGCAGACATGGGAAGGGCCTTACAGGTTCACTGCCGTCGCTGACGCAGGAGCGTATTACTTGGAGGACCTAGACGAGAGGCCACTTCATCGGCCGTGGAATGTCCATAATCTTAAGAGATTCTATCACTAATGGGCAGTACTGTAAATTGTAAGGTTGATGTACTATTGCACGGTTTTTGGTAATGAAGATAATGGCGTTCATCTAGCTACACTCTTTCAATTTCTCAGTTCGACTTCAATTGCCGATCATAAAAGAACCTTAAGCTACGAGTCTTAATAAGGACGGAAACCTACTTCTCGATTCGATCTATATCGCCGAGCGGGTGGAAACCTTTAAATTTACACTAAGGACAAAAACCTGCTTCTCGGTTCGATCTATATCGCTGAGCAGGTGTAAACCTTTAAACTTACTCCAAGGACAGAAACCTGCTTCTCGGTTCGATCTATATCGCCGAGCAGGTGTAAACCTTTAAACTTACTCTAAGGACAGAAACCTGCTTCTCGGTTCGATCTATATTGCCGAGCAGGTGTAAACCTTTGAACTTACTCCAAGGACAGAAACCTGCTTCTCGGTTCGATCTATATTGCTGAGCAGGTGTAAACCTTTAAACTTACTCTAAGGACAGAAACCTGCTTCTTGGTTCAATCTACATTGCTGAGCAGGTATAAACCTTTAAACTTACTTCAAGGACAGAAACCTTCTTCTCGGTTCGATCTACATCGCCGAGTAGGTATAAACCTTTAAAAACACTCTAATAACAGAAACCTGCACCGATTTAATCCCCGCCTTACGACGAAACATGATTCAACTACTCGGACCACTACAACATAAGTGCGAAGCAAACAAACAACACAATGAATATTCCAAAACTAAATCATCATATTAGGAATTAAAGCAGTAGCTCGACCACAAAACCAAGTGGCCATTTAAGTATTAAATGAGGCAAAAAAAAAAAAAAAAGCAATTGTTCGGTCACCACAGCCCGGTGACATAGGCGAGCCAACTAAAAAAAAAAAAAAAAACAAACAAGAGAAGCTTCATCAAAGGAAGAAGTCACGGTTCGGCAATTAAGAGGCAGAATTTGCAGGTTGTTCCCGAGTGCCGGTCTCCACGAAATGCTGCTGCGCCAAGGTCTGAGGGGGGTCTTGGCCGAGCTGATCTCCAGAGTGGGGGCGGCTGGCCACTTCTGTTTCCTCCAACTTCACTTGAGAATCTATCTGCTCCACCAATTCCCTCAGGCTGGTCGTCTCTTCTTCATCAATGGGCCTTTGAGGGTTCTGCGAGCTAGGTGCGGGGACCGGGAACGGAATCTGGCCGGGATTTCTCAAAGGGGAATCCTCAGGGACTCCCAAAGCCTGCAAAGCGGCCAACCACCCCTCCTCAAAACCCAGCTTCCGAGCATCCCTTATGACAAGTTCAGCTGAGTTCTCCGCATCAGCAAATCCTTTATTGTACCACTTGGTCTCGCTTGCCTCCAGGGCCACTCTCAGGTCAGCCAGCTCCTTGGAACGCGCACTGTTTATGCTCTCGTCTTCCGTCAACTTGAGCTCGATATCCCCCACCCAGACCTGCAGGTCTGAGTACTTCTTTTCCGCGGCCATCCTCGCTTTCTCTGCCGTTGCAGCTTTCTTCTCCGCGGTCAAGGCAGCTACAGGTTTTTCCTTGGCGTTCGCCTCTGCAACATCCTTAAGAGCTTTGTCCCGACTAGCATCCTCAGTAAGATCATTAACACGCCTATCAAGTATGTACGCCAGTTGCGCGGCCTAATGAAGTGACAAGAACGGGCACCAAACCCCCGAAGATAGAAAATTAGTATTAAAAAAAAAAAAAAAAAAACGAAACAACAAACAAACAAACAAACAAAACTTACCCCGACGGTGTGCCACTGCAGCCTCCTTCCCATCGATTCATTCGTGCCCTCTTCGAAAGCATGCACATCCTCGGGCAGCAGAAGGCCTCGCGCCAGGGTCTGGGCGACGTGACCACCTGCCCCCTTTCCCCAGACATGCACACTTGCGTCCGAGGGGAGAAGTTTGCCATCCAACATGAACGAAGGCTGCCACCCGGGTACGGAGTGGGAAGAGGACGCCACATGCACCTCGGTTTGAGCCGTAGGTTCACGGATTACAATGCCACTGGATGGCTGGGGAGGAGTATTTGAAGGCACATCACCCGGGCCAACGGGGGTCTGTTCGGTTGTACGCTGCTTTTTTCTTTTTATCGACCGGGGGCTGTGGACGGAGGATGAGGGGTTTGGCCGCGCCCCTGGGGCTGCTGCTGCTGTACGGTAGGCCTGGCTCCGGGAATGAAATGGCTGATCGTCATTGTCCTCCGTGTCACCATCTCTTCACCTTGGTCGTGTTCGGTTTCAGGGCGGTCGGGAGATTCTGCAACTGCTTGTTCAGCGTCCGGGGCTGGGGCTCCTTGGTCGCGGGACCTTCTGGTTGAACGGGGGCTTCTTGCTGAATTTGCTCGTGAGCTCGTTCTCGGCGAGCTCGGGACACACGCTCGGCTGATTCGTCCCACACAGGCTGACACTCGTCGAAGCAAATATACTGAGGACCTTGGTCACGGGCCTCACCTACCGTAAACTTCGGGGGGAGAAAATTAGCATTCCGAACGTCGATATAAGATAAGAGTGGGCTATCGACCAACAGGGCTTGGCTGAAAGCTTGCCAGGTGGAATACACGGGATTAACCCTGAGAATCAGGTGGGAAGCTCGGAGCTGACCGTCCGAGTGGACAAAAATCTCAGACCTGAGCACGAAGTTCAAATCCCGCACATGCACGACTCTAACGTCTGGGACGAACACTCTACCATCTGTGATAACCCACACGAATAAGCGTCAGAGTGAGTAAAATGTTCACAATACGAGATAAACGTACATTCATGCATGAAATTAAATAAGAAATGAAAGTAGGTCAGTGATCGGGACGAACCCACTTCGCGCGTGGTGAGGGGGCAGGGGAATTCACCGGCAAACCAATTGCCGCGCACCCGAACAAACTCCCCGGCGGAGTTCCTATTTGAGTCAGGTAGGCAGGAGATCAGCCGTACCCTCATGTCTCTAACTTTCAAATAATAATTCGTTTTCTTACTCCCACATAAACTGTACATGTGGTTTATGTCGTGATGATTCAACTGTAAACCGTACATCTGATTCAACCGACTCACACAACTCACTACCCGGTAAAAATTGGGAGGGAGTTGGTCGGGGCACAACCCATAATACCTAAGGGTGTCTACTAGAAGAGGGTCTACGGGAAACCTCACCCCACCCTCCAAAACCGCCATCAAGGGAAAAAAGGCAGTGTTGCCCCCTCTATGAAGAGCGATGTCGCTCTCAGGGCAATACACCACCTCCACATCGCTGGGGATGTCAAAGGCCTGCCTGAAAGAGGCTAAGGCTGCGTCCATATCTAGAAGGTATGAATATCCCATCCTAAACACTAGAAGAAAAATGAACGAAGATGCGGAAGTAAAAAGGAAAATGTAGAGAACTTACTTTGGGCTCTAAGATGAGAAGAGATTCTGGGCTGGAGAATGAGTGCGCGGATGAATGTACGGCGGAAAGGGGGTCTCAGAGGGTAAAGAGCGAAAAAAGTAGAAGAGTGATTTGAAACGGGCCTTTTATAGAAGTCCTGAGGAGGGTTAGCGACAGTTAATCAGCCATTATGAGGATTAATTAACAGGCCTCGCTAGTCCCAATGCCAAACTAGCATCTGCGCCACCTCGGTTCACGAAGCGTCAGGTAATTATGAAGGGCGAACCAAACGGCCAAATCCTGCGCGCCTTTTTAGGAGTGCATTAATGGGATTTCTGGAGTATCCCAGACGTTGCCTCTTTGGACCTCCAGTGTAACATATGCCGTTTTGACTCCTTGATTCTCGCCGAGGCCCGGGCACGAATCAAGGGGGGGCTAATGTACGACACCCATACCTTAGCCCACTTGGGCCATTATTTCTTATGCGAAGATACAACCCATACTCCTATTCTCTCTCTCTCTCTGCAGGCCCATCCCGAATCTACACAAGTCGCTGGCCCAAAGTTCGCCTCCTGTTTATGCTCGATAAGTCCTTACCGATCAATGTTATGGACGGCGTCCGAACATGGCGTCCAGTGGATGCCCAGCATCGCCTTTAGGTGCACCGCTGCCGTGCATATCTGCGGAAGTGGAAACCAAGTTCCAAAGCCATCCTCACCGTATCCCACTCCCACCTAACCACCCACTTATGTTCGATGATACTGGACCACCCGCTGCACTAATTAGAAAGTGATCATAACCTCTCCACTAACTTAGAACTATAAATAGGAGAAGTTTGGGGAGAAGAGGGGGTTGGAAAATTTACTAAAAAGAAAGAGATATGGGAAGAAAGCAAAGGTAGTAAAAGGTGGTTCAGGCAGTTGAGAAGAGAAAAGTGATCTCATTGAATCTCCGTGCCGAGGACAACCCCGTGTAGGAAACCCAAACCCACCATACAAATAAGTTGTGAGTCCGAGTGAGCCTAAGCCCATTAGCCTCATTTTCAGTGTGCACATTACGCATACATTTTTTATATTTCCTTATAAAATCATTAATGTTTAAAATGGAAAAAAAAAAAAAAAAAATCAAACACATGATATTTGATTTACTAAATAAACTGCTATAAGGAAAAAAAAAAAAAAAACATATGCAACTAAAATTAGATACGATTTTGATCTATTGATTGTGATGAAGTTGTAATAAGTAAATTCCAATTAACTCATTTGGTAGAGTTTCTTATTTTAAAATAAAAGATTTATAGTTTAATTCTTGCCTATACCAAAGATTTAGAGTAATGACCGTTCTTTGGCTCTACATGGTCATTTGGTACAGGATGTAAAAGGTTTGGTTCCTTTATTTTCTAGCATCTGTTTTAATCATGTAAACCAAATAGGAAATAAAGCCGCCCATTCACTGGCTAGAAGGGCAATTCTTGTAGAAAATTTAAATGTCTGGATGGAAGATGTACCACCAAACATCTTTGATGTAATTCGGGCTGATTTCAGCCCCCTTGAATAACTGTGATCTATTTTTTTTTTTTTTTTTCTTTTGGCAAGAAATTCAACTCGAAGAACTTTTGTCTCATAAGGTTCCGTTAGAAGACAAACAAAGCATTGACAAAACTACTTTATTATTTGAATAGATTAGTCAAGATTGCCATAAAGATTTGATTGGTCTACTCTTAGCCACAATTTCAATAGTTTTCTTGACCAATAGATTAGTCATAGGGGGCGTCTCTTTAAATCCCTCCTTAATTCCTTCACTTTTACAAATATTTAAATTAAGTTTCATTGACAAAACTATTTTATTTTCTTTTTTAAGTAGTTTCAATATTTTTCTTGACCAATAGATAAGTCAAAGGAGGTGTCTCTTGACTCTTACGAGTAAATCCATCTTTTTTATTTTATTTTTTCCTTTGGTAAACAGAAGTATCAAACAACTAAGGAACCGGAACAAGACGAGAAAAAGTCACCGTCGAATAGTGGTGGAGTTAGGAAAATTTTTTAGGAGGGTGAAGCTAAATATAAAAAAAATTATTTAGGAGCTATCCAAAACCCAAACTGATGGAGCGTGAACTCGTCAGTAAATGTGGTCGGATAAAGCCAATCTGCAGCCTCTTGAAAGGGTCACCGGTGTGGTGCCTGCCACCACGCCTCCGATGCCAAAGTTAGTGTGTAAGAAAATCTCAGAGAACGGATAATGCAAGAAATAATAGTTCTCTTTTAGTGTATCTGTGTATGTACCTTGTTCTTGACAATGAGAGGGCTTTATATGCATACCTTCATGGCTTCTAGCCGTTGGAGTAGTTATGGAGATCTTAATGCTCCTCCTCGTAACGTCTAGTCTGGTGTAATGTGGCTTTAATGTGTTACAACGGCTCATACAGTTGGCTCTATAACCGTTCTGAACTTAATTGTGCTGTAATGAATGTCTTGTGTTTTCCTCGTCAGTGACGTGGATATAAGATATGCTCGTCCGAGCATCCCTTCGTCTGTCTCGTCTAACCTCGTCACTGAAAGACTTCCTCGTCATGATGTCACTGGTTTCGTCATTCCCATCAGTTGCCCCCGGATGCCATGGTCGTCATGACATGTCATGTTGGCCATGGAAGATAAAAAGTCTCCTGGGCCAAAAGTGCCTGTTGGGCTTCCGTGCCGTATTAACTGCGCAGTGATGGCGTTCTCTGCGTGGTTGCCACGTGTTGTGTGTGGATTGGTGGGGTTATTTTCGTGACCCTTGGGTTTCCCGCCGTTTTTCAGTTGCCTAAGTTTTTGGGTTAAAACTTCTCCATTTTGCACCTTTTCATTTCTCAAACAAAAAACTTTTGCTGAGTGTCCCTTGGTGAGCTCCATTCTGCAATTCTTCTTCAGACCGGTGCGCCGTGCGTTGGTGTTCTCCGCCGTTTGCTTAAGGTACGTTTTTCTTTCCCTTTTTGAGTTTTCCTTTTCTCTTCTGCCTTGCTGTGGTTTCTGATTTACTCTTCTTTTTCTTCCTTTCTTTATATACTCGATTTCTTTTCTTTTTGGGTTTTTAGCAAGTGTCATTTTCTTCTTGCGTTTTTGCATTTCCATGGTCCGTAGCTCTGAAGTTAGGATAGACTGCCCCTCAATTTCCTTCCTATTTGCGCGATTAGGAGGGTCTTTGGGGAATTTCCCATACTTAGAAAATTTTGTTTTTGAGGGTAACTGTTTGGGCGTTGCATTGGCTGATCTATTGTCTTTGCTTCGTCAATCGGTTGATTGGTTCGAGGGTCTAGTGAGAGAGGGAGAAACGATGTCTGAAGTTAGGTCTAGCGACCTTGAGACTGGATTATCGTCAAACGGTGATCCAGCAGAGGGAGGTTCAGTCTTCTCTTCCCCTCGAGAGGTTAGGGTTTTTCACGCCCTCGGGGAGGCGTGTGGTTTGGACGCGGATAGTGTGGCTAGATTTAAGGATAGGTTTCAATTTCCAGAAAGGATCCGCGTTCGTCTACCTAGTGATGAGGATAGGGCCTGCCACTTCTTTCCGGGTGAGGTGTGTTTTTATGAGTCAGCCTTTACCTACGGGCTTAGATTCCCCGTCCATCCGTTCCTGATGGAACTTTTGGATCGTTTTGGCATTGCTCCTGGGCAGCTCATGCCCAATTCATGGAGAATAGTGGTGAACTGTATGGAGATATGGTTGGCTGCTAATGGAGATATGATCAGGATAGACGAACTCACATATCTATATCGCCTGAAAGAGTCCAAGGAGTATGGATATTACGAGTTGGTTCCCTGGGCGAGGAATACTAGGATCGTCAGGGGTTTGCCTTCGTCCTTCAGGTACTGGAAATCCAGGTTTTTCTTTGTGTCGGGGGACGATTTTGAGACTCAATCCAGCACGGATTGGGGTGATATACCAAGGTTGCATCGTCGGTGGGGAACCCCAGCTTTAGGTGCGTCAGTATTTCTATTCATCGTTTTCAGTTTTGATGTTTTCTGCTATGTTATGTTGCTGACCCCTTTGCCCCTTGCTATGTGCAGTTAAGAGACGACCTAAGCTCAAGAGCAGGCATAAAGAGCGCGTTGAGACCGCCATTGGATACGCCCAGACGATAGAGAGCTGGGACGACCTAGTAAACCCACGTACCTTGGCTTTTTACCACCTCGGGCCAGGCCCGTCTCCATACGTTCTATGTTCCATTGGTATTGAAAGCAAGAAAAGTAAGTACTAACCTCGTCAAGCTCTGCTTTCTTTATGCATATGTGGACTTTTTCCTAACCATTTCCTTTCTTGCAGAAATGACGACCAAGTTTAAAAAGGACATGTACGCGAAGATGAGAGACAAGAAGGACGAGCCACTATCCAGCATTGGGAAGAGAGCAGTGCGTGTCAAGGGGATGGCTACTCCTGCCAGCCCAAATGTCCCCGTCAACGCCATAGTCTCTGTCACTGAACCGACGAGGACGGTTTCTCCGGCTACTTCGATCGAGGAGATCCCTACTCCGGCCTCGAAGAAGCAGCGAACATCAGGAAAGGAGAAAGCTTATTCACGCTCGTCCACAATATGGGATGACGATAGATTGGCCGTGGACAGGGCCCACGAGGTGTTGACGGCGGATGATCTTAAGGTCTTCTCAGGGGTGCCTTTCAACGAGGTCGCCTCTCGTCATATTCAGAGACTCGTCCAGGTAGAGTGTTCTTTGCACTGTCAAACAAATTTTATTTTATTTTATTTTATTTTATTTTTTTAAAACGTCCTCACATTCCTTTCCAGGTGTTGGGGGAAAGTATTCACATTACCTCTGAGCATCTTACACAAGAGGCTAGGGTGGCATCCTTGACCTCTAGGATGGAGGCTTTGGAGAAGGAGAACTCGGAGCTGAAGAAGAACCTTGTTGAGTCTATGGACGCGGCCACCTCTTTAAAGGAGAGGGTCAAAATTTTGAACAACGATCTGAGGGCTGAGTGTCAGCTGACTTCGGAGAAGGACGAACAGCTTTTGAATGTTAAAGAAAGTTTGAAGACTATTGCTGCGAGGTCTGTAGAGGCTTTCCAGACTATGGACGAGTACCAGACCGTCCTGTTCAGCTGGTACTTCAAAGGCTTCGAGCTCCTTAGAAGATACCTCGCCAAGCATCCTTCCGGAGTAGACATGGACAATCTGGACCTAGAAGAGGTGGATCAAGAGATGGCCGCTGACGAGGCCGCCCCATCTTCTGCTGTTCAAACTGATGCTCCTGGAGAGGTTCCTGCTGTTGGTGATGCCCATGAGGATGCTCCTGTTGACGATGCCGCTACATGAGCCTGACACTTAGAAAGTTTTTTTCTTTCTTTTCTTCTTTTTGGGATGCCCTTCATGTTTTGGGCAGTTATGTAAATTTAATTTCTGAACAATTTTACCTTCTGTCTATTTTGGGAACAACAGGAAAGATTTTTAGCCCAGTGTTTATGGGCTTTTAGTTGTAAAAGACAATGATGACTCAGTCTATTTTAATTTAATATCACTTACCTGTTTTTTGAAGTAATTACCTTCGTCGTGATACCTTCGTCAGTAACTTACATCCGTCACGGCGGGATATTGTTACTTAGCCACTTTTGGCTTTTAGTGGCTTACACCATTGTTAGGGATATTTCCTTCGTCAGTAACTTACATCCGTCAAGGCGGAATTTTGTTACTTAGCCATTTTTGGCTTTTAGTGGCTTACACCCTTGTTAGGGATATTTCCTTCGTCAGTAACTTACATCCGTCAAGGCGGAATTTTGTTACTTAGCCATTTTTTGGCTTTTTGTGGCTTACACCCTTGTCAGGGATATTGCCTTCGTCAGTAACTTACATCCGTCAAGGCGGAATTTTGTTACTTAGCCATTTTTTGGCTTTTTGTGGCTTACACCCTTGTTAGGGATATTGCCTTCGTCAGTAACTTTCGGTTGCATAGACCTGCTCATAGAGTAATATCAGCTGAATGAATTCTTTATTGATTTTGATAACAAGTACATTTGATTGTTACGTCTATTGATGGTACTTCTTTAAGTGTTCAATGTTCCATGGCCTCGGGAGTCTTTGTCCGTCCAGGGTTTCAAGGTGGTAGCTTCCCTGTCTAGAGTAATGAACAACTCGGTATGGTCCTTCCCATGTGGGGCCAAGTTTCCCTTGAGTTGGATCCTTGGTCGCCAGAGTTACTTCACGCAGGACGAGGTCGCCGATGTTGAGTCGTCGGAGTTTCACCCTTTTATTGTAATACTCTATCATCTTTTTCTTGTAATCCGTCATCCTACTGCAGGCTTTATCTCTGACTTCGTCCAGGCAGTCCAGGTTGACTCGTAGGCGATCGTCATTGCCTTCCTCGCTGAACATTTCTCGCCTGGTGCTGGTTACTCCGACCTCGACCGGGATCACTGCTTCAGTCCCGAAAGTAAGTCTGAACGGGGTCTCTCCCGTCGGGGTTCTTGCTGTTGTTCTGTAGGCCTACAAGACGTTGGGTAGTTCGTCTGGCCAAGCACCCTTCGCATCATCTAGTTTCGTCTTTATGATTTTGAGTAGAGTCCGGTTCGTCACTTCTGTCTGTCCATTTGCTTGAGGGTGGCCTGGTGATGAGAACTGGTTCTTGATGCCCAGGCCAGAGCAGAAGTCCTTGAAGCCTTGGCAGTCGAACTGTCGCCCGTTGTCTGATATGATCGTCCTTGGAATCCCGAACCTGTAGACTATGTTCCTCCATACGAAGCTCCGGATCTTTGTTTCAGTGATAGTTGCCAGTGGCTCTGCCTCAACCCATTTTGTGAAGTAATCTATAGCGACGAGTAAGAATTTTACCTGGCCTTTGCCCAAGGGTAATGGGCCAACGATGTCAACTCCCCACTGTGCGAATGGCCAAGGGGACGCTATTGTCGTCAGTCTTTCGGCTGGCAGTCGTTGAATATTCCCGAATCGCTGGCACTTGTCACACCTCTTGAAGAACTCCATTGCGTCCACCTGCATAGTAGGCCAGAAATAACCTGTTCGAATAATTTTGCTTACCAAGGATCTAGGGCCTGCGTGATCTCCTCAGATTCCTTCATGGACCTCTCTTAGGATGTATTCAGCGTCTTCTTCGTTCACACACCTTAAGTAGGGCATGGAGAAACCCCTCTTGTACAAAGTGTCATTAAGAATTGTAAATCTGGCAGACCTCTTCTTGACCTTCCTGGCTTCATTTGTGTCTTGAGGGAGGTGCCCATCCCGAAGGAAAGATACAATGGGCGTCATCCAGCTACTTATGTTCTGGATCGCGAAGGTTGGAACTTCTTCTATGCTGGGGTTCTTCTGTACTTCCATCATCAAGTCTGCATTCGACCCCGTTCCTTCTGACGAGGCTATCTTCAATACTTCGTCTGCTGCCATATTCTGGCTTCTGGGAATCTGGACGAACTCTACCTCTTCGAACTCTTGAGTCAAGTGCTTCGTCAACCTGAGGTACTTCTGCATTCTTTCTTCCTTTGCTTCGTATTCTCCCTTGATCTGCCCAATTACTAGCTTTGAGTCGTTCTGGACTAACAGGGTCTTGGCTCCAAACACTTTCCCTAGCCTCAACCCCGTCAGAATCCCTTCATACTCGGCTTCGTTGTTGGTCGCCAGGAATTTCAGCTGAACTCCATACGTCAATACTTCTCCATCAGGGGTGGTTATGACGACCCCTACTCCTCCCCGCTTTTGGGCCGACGAACCGTCGGCCTGTATTACCCAAGGTTTGTCCTTACTGGCAAGGTTTTGTTCGTCCGGAAGGGTGAATTCAGCGATAATTTCTGCCAGAGCCTGTGCTTTAATGGCTGCCCTGGGATGGTACTCTATATCAAATTGGCTAAGTTCAATCGCCCATTGGACCATTCTCCCTGCTGCCTCGGGTTTGCTCATGGACTTCTTGATAGGTTGGTCCGTCATTACCCAGATCGGATTTGCCTGGAAATACTGCCTGAGCTTGCGTGAGGCTATTATCAACGCGAACGTGATTTTTTCAATTTTTGGGTACCTGGACTCAGCCCCCTGGAAGGCTTGGCTGATATAATAAACTGGGAGTTGTATTCTGTTTTCTTCTCGGATCAGGGCTGCGCTAACGGCTGTAGACGAAACAGCTAGGTACAGATACAAGTTCTCACCTTCCTTTGACGGGCTTAGGAGAGGTGGATTGCTCAAGTAGCGTTTGAGCTCTTGGAAAGCTGCTTCACATTCGTCGGTCCAGGCGAAGGCCTGCTTCAGGGTCTTGAAGAAGGGGAGGCATTTATCCGTTGCTCTAGAGACGAATCTGTTGAGGGCGGCGATCCGTCCCGTGAGCTTTTGGACCTCCTTGACGGTCTTGGGTGACGCCATGTTGATTATGGCCTGAACCTTCTCTGGATTTGCTTCTATTCCTCTCTGGGATACCATGAATCCCAGGAACTTCCCTGAGGCTACACCAAACACGCACTTACTTGGATTCAGCTTCATTTGGTATTGTTTGAGAGTAGCGAATGTTTCCCTGAGGTCGTCCAGATGGGTAAGCTCTTCCTTGCTCTTGACGAGCATGTCATCCACGTAGACCTCCATATTCCTACCTATCTGCCTGCTGAACATTCTGTTCACTAATCTCTGATAAGTAGCGCCTGCATTCTTTAGTCCGAAAGGCATTACCTTATAGCAATAGAGGCCTTGGCTGGTGATGAAGGCCGTTTTCTCCTCATCCTCGTCAGCCATTTTTATCTGGTTGTATCCTGAGAAAGCATCCATGAACGTCAATAGCTTGTGTCCGGCTGTGGAGTCTACGAGCTGGTCTATTCTTGGAAGGGGGAAACTGTCCTTCGGGCAGGCCCTGTTCAGGTCCGTGAAATCTACGCACATCCTCCACTTCCCATTTGCTTTCCTTACCAGAACAGTGTTGGCCAGCCAGTCTGGATAGTACACTTCCCTGATGAAACCTGCAGTCAAGAGCTTCTTAACTTCGTCAGCGACTGCCTGATCTCTTTCTGGTGCGAAGACTCTTCGTCTCTGCTTGACGGGCTTCTTCTCTGGGTCTACATTCAACCTGTGTTGGATGATTTTCGGGGATATACCTGGCATGTCGTCATGGCTCCAGGCGAAGACGTCCAAGTTTTGCTTAAGAAACTGGACGAGCTTTGTTCTCATCTCGGGGCTTAAGGTCGTCCCTATCCTGGTTGTTTTGGTTGTTTCTTCCTCAGTTAGTTGCACTGTTTTTAGAGCCTCCACCTTTTCTTCCTCCTTCTCTTCAATTATCCAGGTGTGGTTTTCCTTTGCGGCCAACACGGCCTGGTAGCATTCTCGAGCTAAAACTTGGTCTCCCTTAACTTCACCAACCCCATTCTCCATGGGGAACTTCACCTTTAAGCAGTAGGTAGATGTGGACGCCTTCCACTTATTGAGGGCAGGTCTTCCAATGATGACGTTGTAGGAGGAGGGGCAATCCACCACCAAGAAGTCCAGCTGACGGGTCAGTTGCTTCGGGTATGTCCCCACTGTCATTGTCAACGTTACTATGCCCTTGGGGTAGACCCTGTCACCACTGAAACTGACGAGGGGGGAATCAAAAGGACGTAGCCTTTTGGGGTCTAGCTTCAATTGTTGAAATGCAGGGAAGTAAATGATGTCAGTAGAGCTACCATTGTCCACGAGGATCCTTTTGGTGTTGAACCCTTCTATGGTAAGCATTATGAGCAGGGGGTCATTGTGGGGCTGCTTCACTCCCCTTGCGTCGTTTTCATTGAAAGTCATGTCTTGATCGGTTCATCTCTGCTTCGACGGGGGAGTCGTATGGATGTTGTTCACCTGACGTTGGCATGCTTTTTGAAGGGACCTGAACGAACCTCCAGTGACGGGTCACCCTGTGATCGTCTGTATTTCCCCGACCACATTTTGAGGAGGTTGGGACTGACGGTCGTTCCCTCTTGACGAAGCCTCAGGCTGGCCTTTGTTCCCGTCCCGAAATCTACTATACTCACCCTTCTTTACAAATTTCTGCAACTTCCCTTTTCGTATCAGCTCCTCTACCTGCTCTTTGAGGTCCCGACAGTCCTCGGTGTAATGGCCATGGTCTTTGTGGAACCGGCAGTACTTGTTCTTATCACGGACGTTGGGAGACGAGTGTAAGGGCCGCGGCCACTTTAGGTAATTCTCGTCCTTAATCTGCGTTAGGATTTTATCAACAGGCATAACAAGGGGAGTGAATTTTACCGTTCGAGGATTCTTATCATCTTTTCTTTTGATTCCGTTACTGATTCGGCGATCTGGACGCTCGCACTTTTGCCCCTTACGGTCGTCTTCCTTTCTACCCTTGTCTCCTGGCCTCTCAATGTCCCTGATGGCGGCCAGTGCGTCTTCCGCGTTCATGTACTTCTGTGCTTTGAGGAGCATTTCAGCCATCGTTTTCGGTGGATTTTTTGCAAGTGACGAGACGAGCTCTCTAGATCTCAACCCCGCCTTAAAATTCGTTAGCTGCACCTTGTCATCAGCCTCGTCTACTTCCAGTGTCTCCCGGGTGAAACGTTTCACATATGACCTCAAAGTTTCCTTCTCTCCCTGCCTGATGGTGAGTAAGTGATCCGCGGTTCTCTTTGGTCGTTGTCCTCCAATGAAGTGACGCAGGAAGGCATTGCTCAACTGTTCGAAGGTGTCGATGGACGATGTGGGTAGTTTTGTGAACCATTCCCGTGTAGCTCCCTTGAAAGTGGTTGGGAAGGAACGACACAAAATCTCGTCTGGGGGCTGCTGGAGTCCTAGGGTCGTCTTAAATGTGTTAAGATGATCCTGGGGATCTTTTAGCCCGTCAAAGGGTTCGAGTTGGGGTAGCCGAAATTTTGACGGCATTGGACAATCGAGGACAGCTACAGTGAATGGCGAATCTGTTGCCCTGACCAGTCGGTCCACACTCCGTTCAGTTTTTTCTTTGATGGCGTTCCTAAGCTCGTCCAACTCCTTCCTCATCTCCTGGAGTAGATCCGAGTTCTGCTCGGTTGGAGTGGTAGGCCTTCGGTGGTCGATTCTTCTATGGCTATCCCCTTCGTCATCTTGATTTCCTTTGGACCGATTCTCTTCCTGCTGAAGCCTCTGCTTCATTTCTTCATTTTGTTTGGACAATTCTTCGACGGTAGCTGCAAGGGCCTGAATTTGCTGCGCCAAGGCTGCGGAATCTTGATTGGACTCCATCTGAAAGAAGTATTTGACAGGAAACTACCTTTTCGCCATTGAATACGAAAAATGTCGTTCCCCACAGACGGCGCCAAACTGATGGAGCGTGAACTCGTCAGTAAATGTGGTCGGATGAAGCCAATCTGCAGCCTCTTGAAAGGGTCACCGGTGTGGTGCCTGCCACCACGCCTCCGATGCCAAAGTTAGTATGCAAGAAAATCTCAGAGAACGGATAATGCAAGAAATAATAGTTCTCTTTTAGTGTATCTGTGTATGTACCTTGTTCTTGACAATGAGAGGGCTTTATATGCATACCTTCATGGCTTCTAGCCGTTGGAGTAGTTATGGAGATCTTAATGCTCCTCCTCGTAACGTCTGGTCTGGTGTAATGTGGCTTTAATGTGTTACAACGGCTCATACAGTTGGCTCTATAACCGTTCTGAACTTAATTGTGCTGTAATGAATGTCTTGTGTTTTCCTCGTCAGTGACGTGGATATAAGATATGCTCGTCCGAGCATCCCTTCGTCTGTCTCGTCTAACCTCGTCACTGAAAGACTTCCTCGTCATGATGTCACTGGTTTCGTCATTCCCATCACAAACAATTACATAGTGTATAAAACTTGTGTTCAGGACTAATAACTACATTTTTGGGGGCTAATAACTACTTTTTTTTTTAATAATAATTTGTGCTTTTATTATTTGAATACTGTATATATAGTTGAAAATTGCAAAAAGCTAGGGGGAGCCATGGCCCCCCAGCTTCGCCTATGCCGTCGTATTATACATTACAAAACAACCCCAAACAGCAGGAGGGGGGGTAGAAAAGACAACAAAATCAGACAGGAGAGAGCATCCCAGTCTTGCAAAGAGCATCAGCACTCTTGTTAGCTTTTTATGTACACATGTTGGACAGTGGAGTTAGGGATCCTCCGCAGCAGTGACCTGCAATCATCCACCAACGCCAATAACGGAGGGTAAACTTCTGGTTTCCTTTCTTAATAAATCCATCCTTTCATTCCTTCACTTTTACAAACATTTAAATAAGTTTCACATGGACAAAATTATTTTACATTTTTAGAAAAAAAAAAAATCCAAACAAGCTTCATTAGAAAACAAACATTACAAAATACAATTCAAAGCATCCTTCTTGATCACATTCACAAATTGATTAGGTAAGGATGATTCATTGACAAATCTCTGCCACCGATTATTAAGACCCCATTTGGCTAAACAATGAACTGCCAGATTAGCTTCACGATTTATCTACGAAAATTTCACTGAATCTAGTTCTTTGACAACACCACAAGAGTCTTTTACAATACATATAGGCCTATTTGGTTAGCTGAAAAAATTGGTGTTTTTTGTTTTCATTTTCAGTTTTCAATGGGACCCACCACCAAAAAAAACTTATTTGGTTTAAGAACTTGTACTAAGTTTTCATTTTCAGTATCCTATAAGTTGGATTTGAATACAAAAAATGAAAACACCTTTTTAGTGTTTTCATTTTCATAGAAAACGAATACAGTGGCAATTTTGTAAATATTGTGAAAACGCAAAGGGCCCCACCTAATTGATGTGAGTCTGTGCAAGTGAAAAAAGTAACTTAAAAAAACAAAAAAAAAACTGTGTATGATGAATTCTATACCCAAATTATGTATTCAAAATAACTTACCAAACACCCTCAAATGTAAAAATGAGTCATTTTTTATATATTCAATTTTTGAATTTGAATATAGAAAAGAGAAAATGAAAAGTGAATACACCACTTTTTAGAGCCAAACAAGGCATAACTTCCCAAGGAACAGAAATAGGTCTTTCCCATTTCACAGTTTTGTTAATAGCATCTATACAAACCTTTGAGTCTTATTCAATTACTACTTTTCTTAAATTTAGCTCTTGGGTCAATAAAATTGCCCATCTATTTCCTTTTGCCTCAACTGCAATGATTTATGGGGATTTACGGGCAGGAGCTTAGGTAATTTTATAACTGTTTCAGTTTTTTTGTTTTTAGAAACTCATTTTTAATATTTAAAAAAATAAAAAAATCTTGTTCTTTTAAAGTAATAAACATGTTTGGTAAGCTGAAAGAAATACTGAGAACAAAAAGGAACAGAAAATATTTTTGATTGTAGCTAAAAAATAATTTTTCAAGACCAAAAAATAGAAAATTCATTTGAATTGATACCTAGAACAGTTTTTTTTTTTTTTTTTGGATAGAAAATTCATTGAATTTATACATTCTGCATATCCTCAGCCGCCATGCTGCCTAAGGGTGGAAGAATTCATCCCATTTAATCATTTATACAAATTATGAGCCATAAGAATGTGCAAAACTGCAAACTTTGTTAGAGTTATACGTATTCCTCTTACTTGGTGTAGAGAGAGCCATCCAAATTAAGGTAGGGACCTAGCCAACTTCTCAGCTCTTGCACCCCCCAACCATGTCTCATTAAGAATGAGCATTGCTGGCTAGATCCATGGATACTCTATAGTAATTCATGATATATTTTAGTACATTGTTGAATTTATAATCGATAATTTTGATTATGATTGGTCTATCATAGAGAAGAAATCTCATAAATATTCTTGTGCTCCTCTTGGTTTTGGTTTTTTTTCATGAGTAATGTTGCTCATTACATTTTTATAACAATTTCACTACAAAGTTTAGGTGATAAGCTATTAGTGGTTCTAATCTAGGCCCACCACTAATATAATTTTTTTTAATCCATTAATAACAATTGAGTGGTAGTCTTGCTTGAGTGGCGTGAATGGGTTTCAATATCATTGTTTGGGATTCTTGGATTTTCATCTAATGATTTTTCATAGGTTTGTTTTGTGTGCATTTGGTATCAACTTATTTAATTTTTTTATTAAAAGTGAAAAAAAAAAAATTTAAAAAGCTATACATAAAAGTTAATGAATTTTTGAAAAGTTATATATGAAAGTTAAAAGTTGAAAAAAAGAAGTAAAAAAAGAGCCAAAGACATGAATCTAGTAATCTTCATTTTCATTTTAACTTTTAAGAACCAAAATAATCTTCTTGGTTCTTCTCAAAAATAATAATAATCTTCTTGGTGACCAAACGTGATATATATATATATATATATATATATATGAGATGGACAAAACTTAGATATAGTATCTTAGGTACTGTTCCTTAGGTTCATCTTTTAAGATTCAGCCATATGACTGCTTAACTAAAAAATACACTTCCATCCCATGAGAAAAAATTCATATAGCAGAATTTTAAAAGGTGAACTATATGAACAGTACTTAAGTACTGTACCTAAGTCTTGCTTATATGAGATGAGTTCAAGTTACATCTGGTATAACTTTTATAAACTTATACATTTTTTACACCGAAGATTTCTAAGAGATCAAACGGTTAAAAAAACACCATTCAATGCTATTATTTTCCACCTTATTACCTAATTAATACTAGCATTCTCCATGAGCATGAGCAATATGAGGACAACTCTGATCTGCTCGATTATGATAACTATGCGGATACAGATTGATAGACAGATAGACATGCTAAGCAAGATAGAATGATCGGATAGACAACGGTGACAGATCACTATTCACCAAACAGATTACTATTCACTGGCGATAGATCACTATTTACCAGCATACGTGAATAGCTTCTAGACAGATCCAATACAGTCCAGGACAGTCCAGACAGATACAGACTCACTACTATTTAACTAGCATTCGTAAAAAGTGTGAGTGCGTAAAAGAGTTCAGACAAAGACAGAACAGATTTTAAGTCACTACTGTTCACCAGCATGCGTAAAAGACCTTAAAGATTCCCAGATAGACTACTATTCATGAATAGTAAAACTTTTACTGTTCAGGATTCTACAAGATTCTACCGACAGATTAACTTGAGTTCACTTTACTTAACTCAAGTTACTTTTGAAGACTTACCATGGTTTACTTCATCTATAAAAAGACAAACTCTGAAGACAGAAGACAAGTCCAATTCTGAGGTCCAGTTTAGAGGTCCATTTCTAAGGTTCCAATTTCCAAGTTTAATTCTCAGATCCAAGATAGCTTTCTCTCTCCCTCCAGAAAGACTTTTGTAATCCTTTCTCTTGTAATCTTGTAACCTTTCCCTTCAGACAGATACAATCTTGTAACCTTTTACAAATTTTACTTTGTAATCTTGTAACTCTTCAGACAATGTTTTATTTTCAAGCTTGTATCAAAGACAGAAGATTTTATTCAAGTAAGATTTTACTAGTTTTTGTTTTCATATTCCATACTCTGTTTTAACTTATTTTGAATATATCTTTTTTGCTATCTTCTTCTTTATCATCTATTTTATCATTGTTTATGCTTCCATATTACTGCTGTGCTCTCTCCTAGGTAGTTAATGGTATCAGAGCCATGGATGGTAGATGTATGAGTTTTAATCCTTTGCAATTAAGAAGTTACTAGGAACTTATATTTCTACAAAGCCACTACTTACTCCTTGATAGCGTTGGTCAGCCTCAAACTCGTTGGCAAACCATAGTTTCGCGTTGGTCAGCCCGTTTTGTTAGCCGATGGACAGGTGTTGTTTGGGTGGTCCCGCAATGGAGTTTCCCGAGGAGGTGGTCCCGATGCAAGGATACTAGTGGTTAGTAATAGTTCCGCCAGTAATTATTAATTGCTTAGAAAGAGAATAAATACATTTATCAGCTCATCATCTGTTTGCTTGTTCACACTTAGGCTAGGTACACACTAATTTGAAACATGGACTATAATGATATAGATTATGATGAAGACTATAGCATGAGAGAAATAGACAATAGTTGGTTAAATGATAATATGGATTATGAAACAGATTCTGATTCTGACGGTGATATTGATGAATATAGCTACAATAATAACACAAAAAATTGGAGTATATTAACAGGAGATAAAATCAACCGACAGAATGATGGACACAATAATAGTTTCTTAGACATGATTAATAAAAAATTAGAATCCTTAGAAAATGCCGAAAGATCTACTACATGTACTAAAGTAGAAAGAAAAAATGATAGTTTTTTGGACCTCTATGAAAGAATGAAAGCTTTAAATTCACCTTTAGTAAAAGAAAGAGAATTTGAACCCCATCGTAGATCACCTTTAACCAATACTATGACAGATAATTGGTATAATAGGCTAAAGGATAATTTGACAAGTACCGACACATCAATGAATATGATAGATAGTAGAAAAGATGGCTTAATAGATAATTCAAAAGCAACTGACAGAGCTATATCTACAACATATAAAGACAAAGAAAAGGATGAACTAAAGAAAGAAACTGATTTTATAGGAATTACGCATGAAGAAAATGAAAGACAAAAGACTAATAACATGAAAGATGGCCTGGTTCAGGAAAGAACAACACGTATAGAAGATAAAGGAATGGTAAAAGAAATGATAGAAACAATAGAAAGACAAAATAGCAAGAAAGTTGACATAGTAATAGACCAAGACAAAGCAAAAGAAATGATAGAAAGACAGAATAGTGAAAAGCTATGTAGAAGTTAGACAAGAAAGAAGAAGTAGGGAAAGTTGTAAGAAAAGACATGCTAAAAGAAAATAGTACTCTTGAAGAATCTCTACGTAGGAAGCTAGAAGTAGAAGGAAAGATGGAACAAAAAAGAGAAATAGTCAACAAAGGAAGGAAAACTAATAATAATGAAGAAAAGGAAAATAGTGATAGTGTAGTAAAAGCAAAAGTAGTCAACAATATATGGAAAATTGATAATAATGATAGTTTAAAAGAAAAAAATTGATGAAAGACTTAGATCAATTGAAAGATCCATAATATATACCCAAAATGATAGTTTGGCAGAATTAAATAAAAAGATAGAAATTTTAAATTTACCCTTAGATATAGACAGAAAAAGAGATATAGCAGTTTTAAATACTACTGAAGTATCAGATAATGAGAACACTGACAGACATGTTAGACATATTATTTGTCATAAAAGTAAAGAAGATGGACATACTAAGAAACAATGTGGCAGACATAATAAAATTGCTAAACAAATCAGTAAATTAGAATTTGAAAAAGATATACTAAATGAATTAATGGAAATATTTAATGTTAATAAAAAAGAAATAGTTCAAGTTAAGAACAAGAAAGAACTAAAATCAACCAACCCACTTAAAGTCAACAAAAGAAAAAGGAAACAAAAAAACATAATAATGAAACTGATAGAAAATCTACCTAATCACTTAAGAGACAAAAGAGACTACTTACTAAAGTTGAAAGATTCTATAGATATACCTATTATTTGTATTAAGTGTAAAAAAGATGGACACCATGTCACGGAATGTGGAAAGAAAGAAAAATCGAAAGATAAGAAAGAAAAGACAAATATAAAACAAGAGGCAGTAGATACAAAACCTGTAACTATACAAGACTTAATAACAGAAGCAAAAATAATAAAACAAGAAATTAAAGATATTAAAGAAGATAATTCCATAGATATAAATGAACAGAATATTGCAGAAATAATAAATTTAAAAGAATTTTCTAAACCCATGATAGACCCACCTTTATTAGAAAAAGACGATGGCAATAAACAAAATTTCTTGAGCTTAATTGACAGAGTAATCTTTCAAAATGGCATACAGAAATCACTTTAGTGATTAATAAAGAGTTTTCTTTTACAGATATTGCCTTAATAGACTCAGGTGCTGACATGAATTATATACAAGAAGGATTAATACCTTTAAAGTATTATGAAAGATCATTTGAAAGATTAACTCAGATATTTAATTATAAATTCCCTAATGATCATATATGTTTTGAAACTATTTTTAAAGACCTTTCTTCCAAAATTATTTTAAGAAAGACAGATGAAGGAATTAAAATTAATATAACTAACGAACCTTTTAATTCCATCCTACCTTTTATCTCAAAAGAAATTGATTTCCCCCCGTAATGTCACTATCTTAAAAGATACTAATAAAGAAAGAAACTATGGAACCGAAAGAAGTTTGTCATTTTTAGAGATAGAAATATCACTTGTTCACCAATTGACAGATAAGGACATAAAAAAGTCTAAACGGGATATAGAGACAGAGATTTGTTCCTATTTCCCCATTGATCTTTTGCATAGGCACCGACACATAATCCAAATACTTTGTGAAAAAGACATTACAATCTCTTTTAATCAATATGCATGGACTGACAGCCTGATAGAAATACCATTCAAGGTTGTGATCAATAATACACATACTTTTTATAATGATCTCAAATACTCATATGACAGATGTTTTAATAAAAGAAGTCCTGACAGATTCTTTTTTACTAATCATTAAAGAAAATATTAATTGTGGTAATTTCTTGAATAAAAAAAAATTTAATTTCTTAACAGAGTCTCTAACAGATTTTCCCCAGACTATTATAGTAGTTGATGAAAGACTTAATGGAGAAGCTTTATTTCACATATTTTCACAAAATGAGTTATATAATAATACATACAAAATGGATAGAATCATGGCAGATTTTGTAGAATTTTTGAATTCCAATCCCTCTAATTTTCAAAGACTTTATCATAACTACTCTTATACCACTACTCAGCAAGAGCAAAAAAGTGTATAGAGAAAAGTTTGTTTTATTATATATACTTTAAAGTTTAAAAATAATTTTATTATAAAACATTTTACAGAAATTTCACAGAAGGACATTGGCAAAAGGATTTTAAAAATGAATTTGAAAGAAGCTTTGCATGAAAATGTTTGTTCTCAAAATAATACTTCAAGACATAATCCTTTCTCCACGACCCATTTGCAGACTACTTTGAGTAAAAGAACCTCCCAAGCGGATATGAAAGGAAAGGGCAAGGCACCAGCGGTGCAACCCAAACAATTCCAAAAGCCTTCAGTAAGGATTTCGGATAGGCATGAAGGCGTCTTGATAGAGACAATATCCCTTCAGGATATGTTGCTAGCAGAGGCAATGTATTCATGTGGAGAAAAAAGTGTAATTCTGCAAAAAGTGCTCTGCATTGATCTCATGTTTCAGAATGGAGAATTTACAGATCTTCCTCTTCATATTAAACTACTTCTTGATAATTTACAGGCATCTTTTACCCTCAGACAGAAACCCTTATTCCAAAAGACCCTTCAGGCTTTGGAATTACATCTTGTTAGCACCAGGACATTTATTGAAGCACTCGGTTGTCAACTCCCTGGCAAGGAGGATGGAGATTCAAGCTCCACAAAGACAGAATCACAGTCTCTAAAAAGCTATCTTATGGGAACAAACTTTTCAAAGCTCCACCCTAAGATTCAGCAAAAAATGAGGCTTGCCATTAGAACTTTATCCCCTGAAATCCAACAGAATATACTAACTAATAGAGCTTTGATGAGTTCTTATGACAGATGGATGCATCTTTTTAAAGTTTTAGTCTCTACTGCATTTATCAGAACATAAGACATGACAAACGACACATGGTTATCCCATAAAGCTACATGGTATGAAAGCTTTGGAGAAGCAGACATAGTTAATGAAGGAGCTGGTGACAGATACAATCCCTATTCGGGATTACTTATCAATACAGAGACAGAAGATCCAGTAATCTGTGATCCTTTATGGTTATCTGACTAGGAAGCACGGGTGTGTTTCGGGACTCGGGTGCGGGTGCGGATGCGGGTGCGGGATTCAGTAATTTTTGAAAAAGGTGAGTGCGGGTGCGGTGGGACTCGGCGATTAAAAAATTATTAAAAATATTTTTATTTATATTTTTAATATATTGTTAAGCATACTTTTTCACATTATATAAACGTATACCATACTTTTTCACATTATATAAACATATACCAAATTTAATAACTAAAACATGATGTTCATAAATTAAATACAACCCACAAGATTGAAACTAAAAGTCTAAAACATTCCATAATGTTCGGAAATTAGAATACAACTCACAAGTTTGAAACTAAAACAAAATAAAAGATAATCAACAAAACAATCAAACACCAACATCATCATCCTCAATATCAATTGCTTCACTTCGAACTTCACTTTCACTAGTAGTAGCACTAGTGCTAGCATTCCTAATAACCACGGCCTCCAACTCTGGCTCATCGAGTGTAAGGGCTGCATTCTCAAGAATTCCTGCTCCTCCATGTATGTCACTCTCATTCCAAGAGTCTCCAGCAATATCTCACATCTTTGTTGCTGTATGTACGTACTCCTCATTGTGCCTTGACAAGAGTCAAAGATTAGAATGCACATATACCAAATCTTCAACGCGTGCAGGAGTCATTTTGTTTCTTTTTAAGGAATGAGTAAATTTGTATGTGCTCCAATTCCTCTCAGGGCATGAGGATGAACAAGGTTGTCCAAGAAGTTTAAGGGCAAGGGTTTGAAGAGTTGGAAATGCGGAGCCATGGTATTGCCCCCAAATCAAAGGTTGTAAGGTCCACCTATCTGTCAAGGCTTCTAGTGAAGGAAACCTCCCTCCTGAAAATGTAGCAAACTCAGACTTTACTACCGGCTTTAATTCACTCTCATCTTGAAAGTATCGATCCAAACACTTGCTCCTTTCCATAGAAATTTCATGATCCCGATGTGGAGGGATGCGTTTTGGATTCTCCGAAAGCCATTCAATGGAGTAATACCTAGTTAAAGATTAAAAAACAAATATAGATGAAATGTGGGTTTTACTAGAAGGGTGAACTAAGGAAAATAGAAAATAAATGTACTTACTTAGGATTTAAGGAATGAGCCAAGCAATGTAGTGGCGTACAATTTTTAGTCCATCGATCAATGAGTATATCATACACTACACCCCAAAATGAGCTATATTGATCATCTTCCAAGCCTTCATGCCGATATATTACTACCTGAACGGTTTTAGACCCCTTAAAACACAACCAGATTGAGTAGCCTAGTTAATTAGCCAAGTTGTTACTTAGTCAAATTAAGCAATTCTAGGTTAAAACAATCAAACAATCATATCATGAAAAAATATAGCAGCGGAATAATAAATAACACACGATATGATCACCCAGGAAAACCAAACCGGTAAAAAACCTGGGGAGGATTTTACCCACCGATCCTCAAGGCAAAACTGAATTCACTATGAA
Source organism: Quercus aquifolioides (assembly GCA_019022515.1). Classification (NCBI taxonomy): domain Eukaryota; kingdom Viridiplantae; phylum Streptophyta; class Magnoliopsida; order Fagales; family Fagaceae; genus Quercus; species Quercus aquifolioides. The sequence goes on along the minus strand of CM032335.1, from coordinate 24,759,741 downwards.
AGAATTGAAGTTCATACAAAAGGACTTACAAGCTCCCCGCTCAACTTCCTAATGCTACCTACCAGTAGAACTTACTGACACGACCCCGTGCAAGCTCCGAATCCACGGACTCCTTCTTTCTTGAATTCTTCAATTAGCTACAAGCACCCACGCTTGATATTCTTTAAGCTTCAAAGGCAGCAACCAAGTTGATCATCAAGATGTTGAAGTAATCTCCATCTAGAAAACCCTAAGCTTTGTGTAAAGGAAAGCTCCTCTAGATCTCACAAGAGATTTACACAAAACAGCAATGTATGAGCAACAATACAACTGGAGCAACTCTAAAAACGTGGCTAGGGTTTTGCCTTATATACCTAGGGCAAAAACATAAAACCCTAAACGTTTTAATGAGTTAGGGCTGAGTTGGAAAACTGCAGAAAAACGCAATCTGATCGATTTTCGATCGATCGAATCTATTCTTCGATCGATCGAGCCAGACCGAAATGCCCCAATGCATCTACAGTCTCTCGATTCCAACTTTACAATAATTAATCAACTTTGAGCATACTTTAACAAGTCTAAACATATTGTTTTGATCATGGTTTGCCAATATTACAAATTAGAATTCTAAATACATAAATTCCTAAACCTTTAGAACCTAACACTACCTTTACCTTCTCTATCATTGAATCCCACATCTCATACACAAGATGAAGACAAGGCTTATCTGTGTCGGCCATTCGTAGCATATCATAAATAGGTGCTGTGAAGTCAAGGATATAATCAATATTATCCCACCAAAGATCACTTAGAATCATATCTTTCACCTTATGAGCTTTTCCAACATCATCCTCCCTATAAGAAGCCCATTGGTCACTAATAGCCATGGCTTGAAGGCATCTTTTTATCAACTTCAACCTTTTCAGCATTACAACGACTGAAGCAAATCTAGTATCAGCAACTTGGAGCAATTTTAATGGACAAAATTCATTAAACATTGCCAATCTCATTGAATGGTTCATGATAAAAACATGTATAAAGGATGCATCATCAGCAATACGTGTAATCCAACTACATTCCTCATATGTAACTTCATTCTTTTCAGTATTTTTTGCTGCACAAATATTCTTCAAAGCTAGATTGAGAGTGTGGACAACACAGGGTGTCCAAAATATTTTAGAATACTCACCTTCAATAAGAGCTCCAGCAGACTTCATCACACTAGCATTATCAGTGATGACTTGGACAACTTTTTCATGTCCAATCTCTTTTATAGCATCCTTCAACACCCCAGCAATATAATGTTTATCTTTGAACTCACCTGACCCATCAATTGCCTTTATAAACACTGGACCCCCATCTGATACAGCCATAATATTAATAAGAGGCCTCCTTTGTGGATCTGACCATCCATCAGAAACTATACTTACACCATTTTCAAGCCAAGAGTCCTTAATTGGTTTCAAAAGTCTTTCAACATGAGCTCTTTCTTTTTGCAAAAGTGTTGTTCTCAAGGCATTGTATCCAGGAGGAAGATAACCCGGAATGTTATGGGTAGCAGCATATGCATAGGAACTACGATAATATGGGTTTCTTGCAAAGTGAAAAGAAAGCCCACCGGTGTAAAACATCCTAGCAATTCTGCTATCCAAATCATGTCTAGCATTATTTTGAAATGCTTTCTCCAAAGTAGAATTCATCACCTTTCTCCTCTTACTATCACCCGAATTTGTACTATCACTCCCTTCATGTCTCCGAAATGGGGAAATAGGTGCAGGCCCACGGCCTGGGGGAGGTGGGGGTAAGGGAATTTGACTTCTCCGTTCCCTCTCTAACTTATCATTCTCAACTTCGTCATGCATTCGCTGCATTTCCAGCCTATGGCTCGGTGTCACCTTAGGGCATGCTCTAATTCCTTTGCCAGAAATTTTTAATAAATGAGCCTTAACCCTAGAATAGGATCCTATAAAAACTAAACCACAATAGTTACACTTAAACTATGTGTTTCCACCTGATTTAACAGAAGCACCATGTGGTTTTTCTATTTTAGTCACATACTGCCAAAGAGGAGCTTCATCATTTGGCACTTCTTGATTAAATGAAGGTGAAGTTTCTGTGCTAGCAACTTCGTCCATTGCAAATTCAATAGATTCAATTTAACCTACAAATAATAACTATTAACTAAATAATTAATAATAAATCAAACCCAAGTTCACACTTCACAGAACACAAATCACAAATCAAACTATTAACTAACATATAATAACTAACAAATTTAACCTACAAATAATAACTATTAACTAAATAAATTAATAATAAATCAAACCCAAGTTCACATAACACAAATCACATATCACAAATCACAACTCACAAATCAAACTAACTAACAAATCACAAATCAAACATTTAACTAACAAATAATAACAAAAAAAATTTAACCTACAAATAATAACTATTAACTAACAAATCAAAAATCAAACTAAAGTCTAAGATTAAATACGGTACCTGAGTTGAGAATGTGTGAGAGAGAGCTGAAGTTTGAATGGTTGTGTGGCTGAGTGGCTGTGTGAAGACTCTAGAGTGGCTGGAATGCAGGACTTAGTGGCTGGTTCAGTGAAGGCAGCCCAGACAGCACAGAGAAGAGAGAAAGAGGCGATGGAGTTGGAGTGAGGAGGCTGTTTTGGAGTCTCTGGACGAAGTGTGATGGAGTGAGGGATTTTGAGGTATTAGGGTAAGTAAAACGGTGCGTTCTGCACCTTTTTTTTTTTTTTTTTTTTTAATTTCGGCCTGAACCGGCCGATACACGGCCGATACGACCCGAATTGAGCCGCGTTGGCCCGCGTCGGCTTTGCCACGTGGCCTGACGCGGCCCGACGCGTGTCGGACGTGCGGTCAGCGGCGTCTGATGCGTGTCGCCGCGTCGGGCCGCGTCCGACATGGGTGCGGTGCCTCTGGCGCCACACCCGTGCTTTCCAGTTATCTGAAATGCTAGAAGCAGGGTTTATTAGCAAATTAGTCATAACTTCTGCAATTCAGATTAGTTTATTCCCCAAAGTCATTTAAGAAGCAGTTGCACAGATTGGAGGACTTAATTATATGAAGATGGTAATCTGGAGTACTCTTCCAGCTTGGGACATTAGCTATTATATGGAAGCTCAGCCAGTACATATTTTGGTCCTTATCCATGATTGGGGTTGTATCCCTGAATACAACTGGTATACATGAGATACTTATTTATCACTTGATGATCCAGGTGCTCTGGCTCAAGAATGGTATAATTTCATGAGTAACAAGATTTATGAAGTACAGAAAGAATTAGACAGAGGCTTCCACTTATATGGCTACACTAACAGGATAACTGTGTATGGTCCAAGACCTTTAGCAAGAAGGCTTATTGGGAAAAGAAGGATTGTTATGGATCCCAGACTAATGACAGCAAAGGATCATGTTCCTATTTACCTTCTTATTTCATACTGCTCTCTATGTAATGATTATGGAGTGCTCCATGAGCATGAGTAGTATGAGGACAACTCCGATCCGCTAGATTATGATAACTATGCGGATACAGATTGATAGACAGATAGATATGCTAAGCAAGACAGAATGATCGGACAGACAACCGGATAGACAACGGTGACAGATCACTATTCACTAGACAGATTACTATTCACTGGCGACAGATCACTATTTACCAGCATACGTGAATAGCTTCTAGACAGATCCAATATAGTCCAGGACAGTCCAGACAGATACAGACTCACTACTGTTTAACTAGCATGCGTAAAAAGTGTGAGTGCATAAAAGAGCTTAGACAAAGACAGAACAGATTTGAAGTCACTATTGTTCAGTAAAAAGTGTGAGTGCGTAAAAGAGCTTAGACAAAGACAGAACAGATTTGAAGTCACTATTGTTCAGCAGCATGCGTAAAAGACCTTAAAGATTCCCAGACAGACTACTGTTCATGAATAGTAAAACTTTAACTATTTAGGATTCTACAAGATTCTACCGACATATTAACTTGAGTTCACTTTACTTAACTCAGGTTATTTTTGAAGACTTACCATGGTTTATTTCATCTATAAAAAGACAGACTCCGAAGACATAAGACAGGTCCAATTCTGAGGTCCATTTTAGAGGTCCATTTCTACGGTTCCAATTTCCAAGTTTAATTCTCAGATCCAAGATAGCTCTCTCTCTCCCTCCAGAAAGACTTTTGTAATCCTTTTTCTTGTAATCTTGTAACCCTTCCCTTCAGACATATATAATCTTGTAACCCTTTACATATTTTACTTTGTAATCTTGTAACTCTTCAGACAGTGTTTTATTTTCAAGCTTGTATTGAAGACAAAAGTTTTTATTCAAGTAAGATTTTACTAGTTTCTTTTTTCATATTCCATACTCTGTTTTAATTTATTTTGAATATATCTATTTTGCTACCTTCTTCTTTATCATCTATTTTATCATTGTTTATGCTTCCATATTACTGCTGTGCTTTCTCCTGGGTAGTTAATGGTATCAGAGCCATGGATGGTAGATGTATGAGTTTTATTTCTTTGCAATTAAGAAGTTACTAGGAACTCATATTACTACAAAGCCACTACTTGCTCCTTGATAGCGTTGATCAGCCACAAACTCGTTGGCAAACCATAGTTTCGTGTTGGTCAGCCCGTTTTGTTAGCCGATAGACAAGCGTTGTTTGGGTGGTCTCGCAATGGAGTTTCCCGAGGAGGTGGTCTTGATAACAAGGATACCAGTGGTTAGTAATAGTTCCGCCAGTAATTATTAATTGCTTGGAAATAGAATAAATACGTTCTTCTGTTCATCATTTGTTTGCTTGTTCACACTTAGGCTAGGCACACACTAATTTGAAACATGGACTATGATGATATAGATTATGATGAAGACTATAGCATGAGAGATATAAACAATAATTGGTCAAATAGTAATATGGATTATGAAACAGATTCTGATTCTGACAGTGATATTGATGATTATAACTATAATAGTAATACAAATAATTGGAGTACTTTAACAGGCGATAAAATCAACCGACAGACTAATAGACATAGTAATAGCTTCTTAGATATGATTAATAAAAAATTAGAATCTTTAGAAAATGATGAAAAATCTACAATATATACTAAAGTAGAAAGAAAAAATGATAGTTTTTTGGACCTCTATGAAAGATTGAAAGCTTTAAATTCACCTGTAGAAAAGAAAAAAGAATTTGAACCCCATCATAGATCATTTTTAACAAAAGCCATGACAGATAATTGACATAATAGTCAAGAACATAATTCGATAAGTACCGACATATCAATGAATATGATAGATAGTAGAAAAGATGGCTTAATAGATAATTCAAAAGCAACTGACAGAGCTATATCTACAACATATAAAGAAAAAGAAAAGGATGATCTAAAGAAAGAAACTAGTCTTATAGGAATTATGAATGAAGAAAATGTAAGGCAAAAGACTAATAACATGAAAGATGACCTGATTCAGGAAAAAACAACATGTATAGAAGATAAAGAAATGTTAAAAAAAGAAATGGTAAAAGAAATGATAGAAACAATAGAAAGACAAAATAGCAAGGAAGTTGACATAGTAATAGACCAAGACAAAGCAAGAGAAAGGATAGAAAGACAGAATAGTGAAAAGCTATGTAGAAAGTTAGACAAGAAAGAAGAAGTAGGAAAAGTTATAAGAAAGCTAAAACCAAAAGAAAATAGTACTCTTGAAGAATCTCTACGTAGGAAGCTAGAAGTAGAAGGAAAGATAGAACAAAAAAGAGAAATAGTCAACAAATGAAGGAAAACTAATAATAATGAAGAAAAGGAAAATAGTGAGTGTAGTAAAAGCAAAAGTAGTCAACAATAGATGGAAAATTGATAATAACGATAGTTTAAAAGAAAAAATTGATGAAAGACTAAGATCAATTGAAAGATCAATGATATGTACCCAAAATGATAGTTTGGCAGAATTAAATAAAAAGATAGAAATTTTAAATTTACCCTTAGATATAGACAGAAAAAGAGATATAGCAGTTTTAAATAATACTGAGGTATCAGATAATGAGAACACTGATAGACATGCTAGACATATTATTTGCCATAAAAAAACAATGTGCTAGACATAATAAAATTGCTAAAAAAATTAGTAAATTAGAATTTGAAAAAGATACACTAAATGAATTAATGGAAATATTTAATATTAGTCAAAAAGAGATAGATCAAGTTAAGAAAAAGAAAGAACTAAAATCAACCAACCCACTTAAAGTCAACAAAAGAAAAAGGAAACAAAAAGACATAGTAATGAAACTGATAGAAAATCTACCTAATCACTTAAAAGACAAAAGAGACTATTTACTAAAGTTGAAAGATTCCATAAATATACCTATTACTTGTATTAAGTGTAGGAAAGATGGACACCATGTTACGGAATGTGGAAAGAAAGAAAAGTCTAAAGATAAGAAAGAAAAGACAAAAATAAAACAAGATGAAGTAGATATAAAACCCGTTACTATACAAGACTTAATGATAGAAGCAAAAATACTAAAACAAGAAATTAAAGATATTAAAGAAGATAATTCCATAGATATAAATGAACAGAATATTGCAGAAATAATAAATTTGAAAGATTTTTCTAAACCCATGGTAAACCCCCCCTTTATTAGAAAAAGATATTTTGGACAATGACAGCAATAAACAGAATTTCTTGAGCTTAATTGACAGAGTAATCTTTCAAAAATGGCATACAGAAATCACTTTGGTGATTAATAGAGAGTTTTCTTTGATAGATATTGCTTTAATAGACTTAGGTGCTGACGTGAATTGTATACAAGAAAGATTAATTCAGGCCAATGGAGAAGATTTAATTAATCATAAATTACCCAACGATATATGTGTTGGTTTTATTAAAGATCTTTCTTCCAAAATTGTTATAAGAAATTCCCTTATGGTTTCAGAGACAGATGTAACCAATGTATATTCTAATTTCATCTTACCCTTTACTCCAAATGAAATTTATTCCCTCAATAATTTCAGAATCTATAGAACTGAAAGAAGTTTGTCATCTTTAGAGACAGAAATATCACTTGTTCACCAATTGACAGATAAGGACATAAAAAAGTTTATACAGGATATAGAGACAGAGGTTTGTTCCTATTCCCCCATTGATCTTTTGCATAGACACCTAATCCAAATACTTTGTGAAAAAGAAATTTGTGGAAACGACATTACAATCTCTTTTAATCAATATGTATGGACTAACAGTCTGATAGAGATACCATTCAAGGATATACTCATACTTTTTACAATGATCTCAAATACTCATATGACAGATGTTTTAATAAAAGAAGTCCTGACAGATTCTTTTTTACTAATCATTAAAGAAAATATTAATTGTGGTAATTTCTTGAATAAAAACAAATTTAATTTCTTAACAGAGTCTCTAACAAATTTTCCCCAGACTATTATAGTAGTTGATGAAAGACTTTATGGAGAAGCTTTATTTCACATATTTTCACAAAATGAGTTATATAGTAATACATACAAAACGGATAGAATCATGGCAGATTTTGTAGAATTTTTGAATTCCAATCCCTCTAATTTGCAAAGACTCTATCATAACTACTTTTATACCACTACTCAACAAGAGCACAAAAGTGTACAGAGAAAAGTTTGTTTTATTATATATACTTTAAATTTTAAAAATAATTTTATTATAAAACATTTTACAGAAATTTCACAGAAGGACATTGGCAAAAGGATTTTAAAAATGAATTTGAAAGAAGCTTTGCATGAAAATGTTTGTTCTCAAAATAATACTTCAAGACATAATCCTTTTTCCACGACCCATTTGCAGATTATGAGTAAAAGAACCTCCCAAGCAGATATGAAAGGAAAGGGCAAGGCACCAGTGGTGCAACCCAAACAATTCCGAAAGCCTTCAGTAAGGATTTCGGATAGGCATGAAGGCGTCTCGATAGAGACAATATCCCTTCAGGATACGTTGCTAACAGAGGCAATGTATTCATGTGGAGAAAAAAGTGTAATTCTACAAAAAGTGCTTCGCACTGATCTCATGTTTCAGGATGGAGAATTTATAGACCTTCCTCTTCATATTAAACTACTTCTTGATAATTTACAGGCAGCTTTTACCCTCAGACAGAAACCCTTATTCCAAAAGACCCTTCAGGCTTTGGAATTACATCTTGTTAGCACCGGGACATTTATTGAAGCACTCGGTTGTCAACTCCCTGGTAAGGAGGATGGAGATTCAAGCTCTACAAAGACAGAACCACAGTCTCTAAAAAGCTATCTTATGGGAACAAGCTTTTCAAAGCTCCACCCTAAGATTCAGCAAAAAACGAGGCTTGCCATTAGAAATTTACCCCCTGAAATCCAACAGAATATACTAACCCATAGAGCTTTAACCAGTTCTTATGACAGATGGATGTATCTTTTTAAAGTATTAGTCTCTACAGCATTTATCAGAACAGAAGACATGACAGACGATACATGGCTATCTCATAAAGCTTCATGGTATGAGAGTTTTGGAGATGCAGACAGAGTTTATGAAGGAACAGGAGACAAATACTATCCCTATCCGGGATTACTTATCAATACAGAGACAGAGGATCCAATAATCTGTGATCCTTTATGGTTATCTGAAATGCTAGAAGTAGGGTTTATTAGCAAATTAATCATAACTTCTGCAATTCAGATTAGTTTATTCCCCGAAGTCATCCAAGAAGCAGCCACACAGATTGGAGGACTTAATTATATGAAGATGGTAATCTGGAGTACTCTTCCAGCTTGGGACATTAGCTATTATATGGAAGCTCAGCCAGCACATATTTTGGTCCTTATCCATGATTGGGGTTGTATCCCTGAATACAACTGGTATGCAGGAGATACTTATTTATCACTTGATGATCCAGGTGCTCTGGCTCAAGAATTGTCTAATTTCATGAGTAACAAGATTTATGAAGTACAAAAAGAATTAGACAGAGGCTTCCACTTATATGGCTACACCAACAGGATAGTTGTGTATGGACCAAGACCTTCAGCAAGAAGGCTTATTGGGAAAAGAAGGATTGTTAAGGATCGTAGACAGATGACAGCAAAGGATTGTGTTCCTATTTACCTTCTTATTTCATACTGCTCTCTATGTAATGATTATGGAGTGCTCCATGAGCATGAGCAGTATGAGGACAACTTCGATCCGCTAGATTATGATAACTACGCGGATACAAATTGATAGACAGACAGAATGCTCCCGGATAGAAAACGACGACAGATCACTATTCATTAGAGACAGATCATTATTCACCAGCATGTGTGAATAGCTTCTAGACAGATCCAATACAGTCCAGACAAAGACAAATAGATTTTTAAGTCACTACTGTTCACTAGCACGCGTTTCTTGACAGATTCCCAGAATGACTACTATTCATGAATAGTAAAACTTTTACTGTTCAAGATTCTACTGATAGATTAACTTGAGTTCACTTTATCTAACTCAGGTTACTTTTGAAGACTTACCATGGTTCACTTCATCTATAAATAGATAGACTTTGAAGACAAAAAGGAGGTCCAGTTTAGAGGTTCCAACTTCAGGTTCCAAATTCTCTCCCTCCAGAAAGACTTTTGTAATCTTTCTCCTCTTGTAATCTTGTAACCCTTCCCTTCCAGACAGATAGAATCTTGTAACCCTTTACAGATTTTACTTTGTAATCTCGTAACTCTTCAGACAGTGTTTTTTTTTCAAGCTTGTATCAAAGACAACAGTTTTCAGTTTTAATCAAAGACAGAAGTTTTTATTCAAGTAAGATTTTACTAGTTTCTGTTTTCATATTCCATACTCTGTTTTAACTTATTTTGAATATATCTATTTTGCTATTTTCTTCTTTATCGTCTATTTTATCATTGTTTATGCTTCTATATTACTGTTGTGCTCTCTCTTGGGTATTTTCATATTCCATACTCTGTTTTAACTTATTTTGAATATATCTATTTTGCTATCTTCTTCTTTATCATCTATTTTATCATTGTTTATGCTTCCATATTACTGCTGTGCTCAATCATGAAGTTCTCACATCGTTTGGTATGAATTAATTTATACAAAACTTATTTTATATGTAAAAGCATTTCCTAACATGATAGCCAAGATTAGTTTTAGTTAAAATGTGGTTGTATATTATCCACGTTTATGTAACGCAGGAGTTAGGTAAAATGAACTTGGACGAGTACTCTTATGCTATAGATGTGGAGTATAATGATTTAGACTCCAAATTAATGGAAAGAATATATGTACGTATGCGTGTATGCAACTATAAGCAAGGCCCGGTCCAATAGCTTTCTATTACTTCATTGACTGAGATAGTAGAATATATATATATATATATATATATGGTGAAGAAAAAATTATATGGTGGAAAGTAATAAATAAAGAGAGAGAGAATGCTAGTATTAATTAGGTAATAAGGTGAAAAACAATAGTATTTAATGGTTTTTTTTAACCGTTAGATTTCTTAGAAATCTACAGTGTAAAAAAGGTGTAAGCTTATAAGAGTTACATTAGGTGTAACTTTAACTCATCTCATATTTATTTATTTATTTGAGAGCTAACTTTGTTTCTACTTTTCAATCGGCAGCAAAAATGGCATTTTTCAAGTGAGAAAATAATATTTTATATGGTATATATGTTACATTTTGAAAGAACTGCTATGAATGGTGAATATTTTATATGTGCAAGTTGTAAAATTTGTTTTTGTTGTAGCCACGAAACTACAGTTCATTTTGGGGGAAATACAACATTGCATTGGAAACACACACATGTTCCTAGCACATCACGTTTTATTCCCAAAAGGGAGAACAACGATGGATTATTTGTTGTTTTGTAACTTTATTAACATTATTTATGTTATTACTATTATTCCTATTTCCTGATATTAATGGTGATTGTATTTAAGTATATATTAATATTTGTAATTTTTATTTTTGAGACTTTGCTTAATGGATATCAATTATAAAATATGTCAATTCTAATATTTCTCAATTTTTATATGTCCAATTTATTTATATTTTTTTAAAATAGTATTTTGTGAACTAAAATAGTTCACCAATAGACTATTTTAATATGTTGTATTTCAATACAATCTTGAAGAATCCGAATTCAGCCTTTATGAGAAAGAGAAAAAAATTGAGTCATTGCATTTTGTTAATTTGGACCTTTATAAAGACTGAAAAAGAATAGGTTAGGAAATTTTTTTTTTGATACAATTTTTTTTTGTGTGGTTAATATTGAGATTTGTGTTAGAATGATAACATTTACCACATGTTTTTTTTGTAGGACATAACATTTTATTGCACGACCTATATTAAAAAGATCAATATATGCTTATGGATATGAGTCTCCTAAAATTGAAAAAAATATGAACCAAAACTATGGTGTGATATGTATAAAAGCATGTGAATTTCCAAATATTAGGCCAATAATTCTATATATTTACTATCAGGGGCGGCTTGATGCATTTGGGGGCCTAAGGCGAAAATTAGTTATCTTGTTTCATATATAAAATTACTATTAATCAACATGAATCATGTAATTTTTTTTTTTTTTTTAAGTTTATAAACACAAAAAAATTTGACAAAACTTTTTACATTGGTTGATGTGGTGGATTGATAGTAGTGAGTAAAAGAGTGATGTTAGTGGTGAATCTAGTTGAAAACTAGTAAAAATTTGCTAACTTGACTATTGTAAAAAATATTGTGAATTGCTTTTTTTCTTTTCTTTTTTCTTTTAGAAGTGCGACATTCAGAATATTTTTCATGACAAGTCTTAGGTGTTAAGTTGCTTCTTGTTTTCTAGTTGAACCTACCACTAAAATTATGTTTTTGCTGTCAATAACAACCTTTAACAATCTGCTATTAAGATTTTTTGTAAAAATGTTATGAAAAATGTTGTGGACGGAACATTTTTTTCTCTTTTTTATTTGTTTTTCATTTGATAAGAAAAAACTATTTTATTTATTGGTTAATATTTTGGCTTAATTAATACTATTGGTTAAAATTTAGGGGCCTTTTTTTCACTTGGGGCCTTAGGCGGCCGCATCAATGGCTTATACCATTGAGCCGGCCCTGTTTACTATTGGTTAACTTTGAATATATATAAATACTAATTGATATAAATGGAAAAATAATATTTCAGACACATGCTAGACACGCAAGTTGGAGACACAACAGAACTTGCAAATATACAAGTCTAAATAAGCATACAAATATGCCAAAGAATCAAATGCAAGGCATAAAAACAGAGGGAGCTAGAGAGAGAAACAAAAGTGGTTGCTACACAACTCTCCAATATAGAAGAAGAGGTAAAAATGATAAAATATGCTATTTGTTTAATTAAATTAACTCTATTACGTTACAATTAAAAAAAAAACTATAAAAGAGTTATCATCAGGAGCGGACGCCATAGTTTGAAACTCTCTAAAAAAAAAAGAAAGATGAAATGCTGATACGTTTTGCAATATTGTTTTGAATAAATAATTTTTATGGTAATATATACATATACACACACACACACACACACACACACACACATATATATATATAAGTAATCATAATGATGTGATTTAATCTCAAATTTTAATATTTCACCTCAAATTCTATTACCAAATGTTTCAAGTAATTTAAAATAAATTAAATATTTATTTTGATTATATATCATTGTGGGGGGTGAAAGCCCAATCTAATATATTGGGCCTAGGGCCCTATTTGAAGACTACTGTATGACCGAAGAGAGGAAAGTGTTCAAGAAGGAGTCCATGTTTAAGAAATATACCTGGAGGCGAACGAGGGGGTAGTCCGAAGAGATCATCAATGGTCCGAAGAGACCATTCTCCTCGGATACAAAGAGCCTTGGTCGGGCAGACACCCGGGAGGTTCAAGTAACCTTTCTAATGACTTTAATGATAAAGGCAGGCTTCAGGCACGTGTGGAGATGATAGGAACGGAAAAATATCTAGAAGACAAGCTGCAACCACCACATTAAATGCACTGCAGCTGCTTTTCTGGCCACATTAATGTGGAGAAGACCCCTGAACAGTATAATCTTAGCTACCACCACTCACAGAGAGCTAAAGAAGATACCTGATGGGACATGTACTCAAGTGGACGCTCAGATGAAGAACAAGTGGACGGTGAAGATGATGGGAGTGGGTGCTATATAAAGAGAAGAGGCCTTTGATAAGAGGTAGAGAACAAAATACAAAGAGAAAAGAGAGAATAATTCTACTATAGCTCTAAGGGTTGTAATCACCTTCCATTTAATAACATGCCTCTTCGGACATCCATTTGTTGAGATTTTGAAGTGTGTTTTTATGTTAGTTCATCCTAAATACCATAATTAACTCTTGTCTAATTCACGTCCAGCCCAACTCTTTCACCCACGCTCTACAAATTCATTGTCTTGGGTTCATTGGGCTCCTAATCCATACCTTTTGGGCTTGGGCTACAAAAATTGACCCTACAATTGGCGCCGTCTGTGGGGAGAGCTTGTGCAGGGGTGAAAACAACAGTTGGTGATGGCAGAACAAGGTCAACAGCAAGCAGAATCTAGGGCATCCCAACACGTTGACCCTTTTCTTAACTTAGAGAGGAGACAGGATCGTGAGGGTAGTGCACACACTGTGCATACTGGCCAAAACCAGTCACATGGCGGAAGTCACATGTCCCATGCAGAGAAGAACCGGGATTTGCAACTACAAGTTGAAAAACTGAAGAGGGAGTTGTGCCATGCAAAAAGGAAGCAGATTTCTTCGTATTCTGATGAGAATTCCGATAACGAGTAGGACGTCACTTACCAGCAGAAGTCTCGAACACCAGTCAGTAAATCCTTCTCCTACGAGGAGGAGCCTCACCGTAAGAGGCAACCAAGAAGCCCATCACCTAGAGGCGTAGGGAACGATGCTATGAGCAGGGCTTTGAATTAGATCTCTAGGTTGCCTTTCACGCGCAGGATTGAAGAGGCGAGACTTCCTCGACGCTTTAACCAGTCGACATTCACCATTTATAATGGTAAGACAGATTCGGTGGAACATGTGAGTCACTTCAATCAAAGGATGGCTGTCTACTCCAGAGATGAAGCTCTGATGTGTAAGGTTTTCCCCTCTAGTCTTGGGTCGGTTGCAATGAGGTGGTTTGACAGCCTGAAGGCGGACTCCATCAATTCCTTTAAAGAGCTCACCTAGGCATTTGGTTCACGCTTTGTCACATGCCGAAGAGTAGCCAGACCCTTATCTTTACTGCTATCCTTGAGCATGCAGGAGGGTGAGACCCTGAAGGTGTATTCGGATAGATACTGGGAGATGTTCAATGATATGGAGGGCAACTCTGACGCAATGGCCCTAAGCACGTTCAAGCTCGGCCTTCCTACTGACCATGGTTTAAGGACGTCCTTATTTGGTAAACCAGTTACTAACATGCGTCAGCTCATGGACCGTATAGAAAAGTATAAAAGAGTTGAAGAAGATTAGCAGCAGGGGAAGGGAAAGGACAAGGTTATCCCCTAGGAGATGAGGGATTTTAGGTCGGACCGCTACAATAACAGTAAACCACAGAGAGATTTCGCTGGGCAATCAGAATCAATAAACCCTCAAGCAGTCAACACTGTGTTCAAAGAGCCAGTACACCAAGTTTTGGAAAAGATCAAGAATGAACCATTCTTCAGGTGGCCGAACAAGATGGTGGGAAACCCTGAGAGGCGTAATTATAATCTCTACTGCCAGTACCATCAAGACCATGGGCATACCACAGAGGATTGCAGGAGCCTGTGGGATCATTTAGATCAATTAGTCGGCGAAGGTAGACTGAGACACCTCTTACACCACTCCAGTGGCCGAGGAGGGCAGATGGGCTTAGGGCCCCGAAGAGACGACTCTTCAAAGCCGCCATTGGGAACTATTAACGTCGTCTTCGCTGCACCGGGAAGAACAAGATCCTGGCCATTGAAGGTCATGTCGGTAGTCCGATCACCCGCAGGGGATTTCGGCCGAGGTCCGAAGAGAGTTAAGTCTGGTTCTACACTGGTTATAGGGTTCTCGGACGAAGACAAGATTGGGACCATCCAACCCCATGATGATGCGTTAGTCATCACCCTCATAATTGGAGGATATGATGCAAAGAGGGTGATGGTGGACCAGGGTAGTGCTGTGGAGATAATGTACCCTGATCTCTACAAAGGGCTAGGCCTAAAATCCCAAGACTTAACACCATACAATTCCCCCCTTGTGAGTTTTGAAGGAAGGGTTGTCACCCCGAAAGGCCAGATACGCTTACCTGTGCAGATCGGCTCTGAAGTAGTAGAGGTGGATTTTATAGTTGTGGACGTGTATTCACCCTATACGGCAATCGTAGCCAGACCTTGGCTTCATACACTAGGGGCTGTTTCCTCTACTTTGCATTAGAAAGTCAAGTACCCATCTGAAGGACAAGTTTATGAGATCCAAGGAGATCAGTCCGCAGCCCGACAGTGCTTAGTGGCTGCCATCCAACATGAGCCCGAAGCCGAGTCCTTGTCCAGGGCCGAAAGGGGTTTATAGCAGTTAAAATCTCGGGTATTGCCTGTTGAAGATCCAAACGAGGGCGCTCGATGCAAAGATTTAGTGAAAGTTGTTATTAGGGACGATCCTGAAAAGTTCTTTCAAGTCGGATCTCAGCTGCCTCTCCAGGAGAAGGAAGAGCTAATAGAGTTACTCAAGAGTAATCTTGACGTGTTTGCCTGGAATGCTTACGAAACCCAAGGGTGGATCCCCAATTCATTTGCCACCATCTCAAAGTCAACCCATTGATTATTCCCAAGAGGCAGCCTCCTCGGCACCCATCTAAGGAACATGCAGATGCAGTGAGAGAAGAGGTAGCAAAACTCAAACAAGCTGAAGCTATTAAAGAAGTTTTTTACCTGGAGTGGTTAGCGAATACTGTGGTAGTGAAGAAGAAAAAAGGGGAAATGGCGAGTCTGTGTAGACTTCACTGACTTAAATAAGGCTTGTCCTAAGGATCCATTCCCCATGCCAAAAATTGATCAGCTTGTGGATGCCACTGTCGGCCACCCTCGGATGAGCTTCCTGGATGCATTCCAAGGTTACCACCAGATACCACTAGCCCTTGATGACCAGGAGAAGACTGCTTTCGTCACCCCTATTGGTAACTACCACTATAAGGTGATGCCATTTGGCTTGAAAAACGCAGGGTCTACCTATCAAAGAATGATGACGAGGATGTTTGAGCCACAGCTTGGTAAAAATATCGAGATTTATATAGATAACATGGTGGTGAAAAGCAAGATTGTTGCTGAGCATATGAAGGACCTTGAAAGTACCTTTGAAGTCCTTAGAAAGTACAAGCTGCGCCTAAATGCTTCCAAGTGCTCATTCAGTGTGGGGTCTGGCAAGTTTTTGGGATACATGGTGACTCACAGGGGAATTGAGGTTAACCCTGACCAGATAAAGGCCATCAACAATTTACAAGTTCCTCGGAATCCCAAGGAGGTTCAGAAACTGACCGGAATGATTGCTGCCCTGAATCGATTTATTTCTCGATCAGCAGACAGGTGTCGGCCCTTTTTCTCTCTGCTCAACAAGTGGAAGGGATTTGAGTGGATTGAAGAATGTGCTTTGGCCTTTCAGCAGCTTAAAGATTATCTAGCTCGACCACCAATCGTGTCCAGTCCTGAGCCATATGAAGTATTGTTTGACTACATTGCTGTAGCTCTCTATGCGGTGAGCTTGGTGTTGATATGATCAGATTATGGTGTGCAAAGACAGGTTTATTACGTAAGTAAGTCGCTGCATGAGACCGAGATCCGTTATTTGCCACTAGAGAAGGCTATCCTAGCAGTAGTGCTTGGTACACGAAAGCTACCTCACTATTTCCAGGCTCATACGATCATTGTCCTCACTTAGCTCCCACTCAAGGCTATACTCCGAAGCGCTGACTACACTGGACGGATTGCTAAATGGGGTACGATCTTAGGGGCTTTCGATATAAAATATATGCCCCGCACATCAGTCAAGGGCCAGGTCCTTGCGGATTTGGTGGCCAAGTTCACGGAGCCCCAACTAGAAGAAGTAACGTCTACGTCGGACATGGATGAAAAATCAGTTGGCATGATCTCTCAACAAAGCCCCTCCCATTGGGAAGTGTACGTAGATGGCGCAGCAAACTAAAAAGGTTCTGGAGTGGGATTAGTACTGATATCCCCTGAAAGAATCATCATCGAAAAGTCATTAAGGTTGAACTTCTCGGCAACAAATAATGAGGCGGAGTACGAAGCTTTACTGATGGGAATGGCTATGGTTCTAAAAATGGGAGGAAAGTCAGTGGAGCTATTTTCGGACTCGAGATTAGTCGTCGGGCAGGTATAAGGTGAGTTCGAGGCGAAGGATGAAAGAATGCAAGGATACTTGGGCCGAGTTAAATGTCTGCAGTCGGAGTTCGAATCTTTCAATCTGTTGCACATCCCCAGAAGTGGTAACGCACATGCTGACTCTTTGGCCACACTCGCTACCTCTTCGGCACAAAATTTGCCGAGAGTTATCCTCGTCGAGGATTTGCATGGGCCTATCGAGGCAAGAAGAGAGGTAGTCTAAGTTCACCAAGTCAGGACTGGGCTCTGCTGGATGGATCCTATAATTAAATTCTTGAAAGAAGATATTTTGCCTGAAGAAAGGGGGGAAGCTGACAAAATTCAGAGGAAGGCGACCAAATTTTGGCTATCCGAGGACCAGAAACTATACAAACGCTCTTATTCAGGACCATACTTATTATGCATGCATCCTGAAGCGGCTGAGCTATTACTAGAAGAGTTACACGAAGGAATTTGTGGGAGCCACACTGGAGGCAGATCCTTGGCTCACCGAGCCCTCACTCAAGGCTATTGGTGGCCAAACATGCAAAAAGAAGCCCACGAGTATGTTAAAAAGTGCGATTAGTGTTAGCGATTTGCCCCAATCATTCATTAACCAGGGGGAACTCTTAATCCGCTATCTAGCCCATGGCCTTTCGCCCAATGGGGCTTAGATATTGTGGGACCGTTCCCTAAAGCTGCAGGAAACAAGAAATACCTTCTGGTCGGCACAAACTATTTCACCAAGTGGGTTGAAGTAGAGCCTTTGGCCAACATCAGAGACGTAGATGTGCAAAGGTTTGTGTGGAAGAATATTGTCACTCGGTTTGGGGTTCCTCATACTCTCATCTCGAACAATGGCCTACAGTTTGATAGCAAAGCATTCAGGAGTTATTGTAGTGAGCTGGGAATCATAAACAGATACTCCACCCCTGTTTATCCCCAGGGTAATGGGCAAGCAGAAGCTATCAACAAGGTCATAGTAAATGGCTTAAAGAAGAGGCTAGACGATGCGAAGGGCAAATAGGTGGAGGAATTGCCACATTTACTTTGGGCTTACAGAACTACGCCTCGCAGATCTACTGGAGAGACCCCTTTCTCAATGACCTATGGGGCTGAAGCTGTCATACCTTTGGAAACCGGGTTCCCAACGTTGAGAACTAGTTCGTTCAGTCCGACCGGAAACAATAATCAGCTAGAGAGGAGTTTGGACCTGATTGAGGAAAGGAGGGAAAGTGCAATGGTGCGGCTGGCACATTACCAACAAAAGCTCAGGCAGGGCTACAATGCCAACGTAAAGCTAAGGCCTCTAGAACCTGGTGATTTGGTGCTGAGGAAAGTTGTGGGCACTGCGAAGAACCCAGCTTGGGGAAAATTAGGACCCAATTGGGAAGGGCCATATCGTATTACTTCAGGAGCTGGCATTGGAGCGTATTTCTTAGAAGACCTGGATAGTCATGTAGTGCCACGTCCATGGAATGTAAATAACCTCAAAAGGTACTATTATTAATCGAATCTTTTCTTCAATCAACATGCCAATTCGTTACATGAAGTGTTCTCTCAAGTGTTTAAACTTAAATCCAATCATGCCTGTAGTCCTCGGACCAGATGATTTGGGTTAGTTAACACTCCGTTACAGTTCTTCAAGTGTTTAAAGTTAAATCCAATCATGCCTGTAGTCCTCGGACCAGATGATTTGGGTTAGTTAACACTTCGTTACAGTTCTCTAAGTGTTTAAACTTAAATCTAATCATGCCTGTAGTCCTTGGACCAGATGATTTTGGTTAGTTAACACTCCTTCACAGTTCTCTAAGTGTTTAAACTTAAATCCAATCATGTCTGTAGTCCTCGGACCAGATGATTTGGGTTAGTTAACACTCCTTCATAGTTCTCTAAGTGTTTAAACTTAAATCCAATCATGTCTGTAGTCCTCGGACCAGATGATTTGGGTTAGTTAACACTCCGTTACAGTTCTTCAAGTGTTTAAACTTAAATCCAATCATGCCTGTAATCCTCGGACCAGATGATTTGGGCTAGTTAACACTTCGTTACAGTTCTCTAAGTGTTTAAACTTAAATCCAATCATACCTATAGTTCTCGGACCAGATGATTTGGGTTAGTTAACACTCCTTCACAGTTCTCTAAGTGTTTAAACTTAAATCCAATCATGCATGTAGTCCTCGGACCAAATGATTTGGGTTAGTTAACACTCCTTCACAGTTCTCTAAGTGTTTAAACTTAAATCCAATCATGCCTGCAGTCCTCGGACCAGATGATTTGGGTTAGTTAACACTCCTTCACGGCTCTTCAAGTGTTTAAACTAAAATCCAGTCATGCCTGCAGTCCTCGGACCAGATTATTTGGGTTAATTGGCACTCCTTTGCATGCCTGTAGTCTTCGAACTAGATGATCTGGGTTAGTCAACACCTCCATACAGTTATTATTATTGAAATTTCACTTTATAATGAGCCACGCTTGAAATTCTCGAATATATCTAAGTTAAATCTAACTTATAATGGGCCTCATAGGTTATGTTTAATTCAAAGCCAAGGGATAATAACATTCTCCGTGTATATTCGAAAAGATCAGAGAAACTTCTATAATCACTCGCTGCATTCATTGCTTATTAGTAATTCTTATACAAACTGTTCTTTTTAGTGCCAATTTTAATTATTTACATCATCTGCATAATATGGGGTTTAAGTTTGCCTTCATTACCATAATTACAAAGTACAGCTATTTGCAGCAATAAATTCATAAGATATGCAATGAAGATACAAGAAGTGAAAGATAAATGTTTTCATTAATCAAAAGAGAACGGTTTACAATCCCTTACATAAAAAAAAGACTAATGCAAATACAAAATTAAAGCTCCTAGCTGTCTAAGCCTTCTTCTGGGGGACCAAAGGATCAACGGCCTGACTGGACTGAGCTGCAGCAGTTTATGGGGCTTGGTCCCTAGAGTCTAAGAGGGTTTTCTTTTCTCCCAAGACTTTTCCCTTATCCTTGGGAGCCTCAACTGGTTTGCTCTGATCACCAGGCTGACCAAATACCTTGGAAGCCTCAACTGGCTTGCTCTGATCACCAGGTCGACCAGGCTCCTTGGAGGCCTCAAGGTTGATTGGAGGAACTTGGCCGACCAGGGATTGCTTCGAAGCTTCTGGGAGCTGTGTGGGAGGAGGGAGATCAGACCCTGGGAGCTTTCGGATATCAGGGTCGTAGTATACACTCCCAGGTAGCCTCAAATCAGATTTCGGAGGGACTCTAGCAGCATCCAATGCCTTCCCCCAGGTTATATCACAATAGTCTCGGCTGACCGAGGCAAATTGTTCAGTAAGCTGGATTTGGATCTCGTCCGCCCCCAGGTGATATGCTGCTTTCCTTTCAGCCTCAATTGCCTCCTTGGCTAGTTGAGCGTTCTGCTCGGCTAATCGGGCTTTCTCCTTGGCTTTTTGAAGTTCGGCTTTAAGTCTTTTCGCCAACTCCCTCTCTGTCGCCAAGTTGATCTCCGCCATGTTCAGGAGTTCACGCTGCTCTTCGGCCTACGTCTTAGCATTTTTGAGGCCAGCATCGAGGCTATTCCTTTGATTGGTCACGTCTTTCAACTGCTCGGACAGCAGAGAATAATCCTCCTTCAGGCTGCCCAGAGATTTTTCTACCCCCGATTGGGATTGGGCTGCTGCTTGAGCTTCAAGATAGGACTTCTTGTTCCACTCTTCGGCCACGTAAATTTGCTGGGTAATCTACATAACAAAAATTTCAATACAGAGCAAAGAGAAGGGGTAAGTAAAAAAGGGTCAGCACTTTAATTAAGCAGATCAGTTCACTTACTATGGCTATATCCCTCTTAAGGGATAGGAAAAGCTTATGTTGATTGAAGCGCCTATAAGAGTCCATGTCCTTTAGAAGGAGTAATGGCTGCTCCAAAGCCTCAGCAACAACACCTGCCTTACCCCCATCATAGTTTCTGAGGGAAGTATCCCAAGGAATAGGAGCACCGTCCAGTTCCAGTTTGGGAGACCATATGCGAGGCCCTCGGCGCACATCAGCAACATGAAGGTCATCTCGGCTCTCAATAGATGAGGCCCTCTTCTTCCGGTGGTCTTTCACCACCTTTTGTTGCTTGGACCCCTTTGGAGGAACCACGTCCCTTTCATCAGTTTCAATGTGGGGTCTCTTCTTCTTCGGATCTGGCACTTGCTTGGCGTCGAGATCCAGAGGAATCTGAGGAGGTGCTGGAGGAAGACTCACAGGTGGTTGGGACGTACCGGTCCCTTTAGGCTCAGTCTTTTTACCCTTATTCTTCATTAAGCTCCTCAAATCCGCCATATCTACCTCGTCCGAAGAGTCTTTTGGAAGAGCAGTTATCAAAACTAGAGGACGGACACTCGACTGCCTGACAATTTCCTCCTCGGCGTCAGAAACTTGTATCACTTGAACCCCTCCTGAAGCCTCTCCTTCAAACTTGAACTCGTCAATCTGCTCGTCGAGTGAAGGGGTTGAAGAAGCAACTCTTTCCTCTGCCGCAGCTCGCTCAAGAGGAACCTGCTGAATTGGCTGGAGGAGCAGGGGTACACCCTGTGGATTGGGATGTGGCACGGGTACAAGATCGTACGGTGCTAAAAAGTCTTTCCGACCAACGTCTATGCGGTTGAGACGGTAATCTCCCTGTGTTATCGCGTTGCCGACCGACTGAAAATCCTTCGGCTTCGCCGTGTACCCAAGAATAAGAGGAACCGACCGGAGCTGCCCGTCCTCACTTACAAAGATTTCTGATCTTAATAGATAGTTAAGCGCGGCAACGTTTGTGAGGCTGAGCCGAGGAGAAACGTGGTCTCTATCTGTTAAACATCACAGCAGAACTTAGTCAGAAACTTGAAAATAACGATGCAAAGAGAAGAAAAAATTGTTAAAAGGTGGAGATCCTAAACCTACTGTTAATGAACCTAAATCTAGCATGTCCCCACTTGGCTCTCCTGGCTTGGTTGGGCAATGAAGACCGTTATGCCACGCGCCTGAGACGATCACATAGTCGTCTTTCATCCCTTTGTTAGATTTAGGAAGGCAGGAGAGGAGCCTAACAACGTCGGACAGGGATTTAAGATAATATCCCGCCCCTTGCTGGCTATGACACTCGTACATGTGTACCACGTCGAGCCAGGTGAGTCCCAATCCTAGGTGATGGTTCAGATCATCAACTGCTCCTAAAATCCTAAAGACATTAGGCGCACACTGTTCAGGACTAAGCCTATGGTTTCGGTGGTAATTACTGGTGATGGGGCCCATGGGGATAGTCATCCCCCCTTCTAGAAAGGCGATGATGGGGATGACAACTTTGCCCGTCTTTCGACCTGTTAGTATTCTTTCCGGAGAGCAATACCTCAGACCCACATCTTGAGGTATGCGATATGTGGCCCTAAATTCCTCCAACTGGGCGAGGCTATCCACCATATACTGGAATTTACCCATCGCAATTAAACAGAAAGAAGGAAGTACTAAACGAAGTGACTGGGGAGTGATTATTCGAAGGTCGAGGAGATTGGCCGAAGAGGTGATGAGAGGTTTAGAGAGTTCGATACTTATGCAAATTAAATCGGAGAATGATCCTCGAACTCGCAGAAAAATTCTTACAGACTATGAGGAGGGCTAGGATCGGTGATTGGAGGAGCTTGGAGGATTCGAGTGCTTGAGTTCGCTGGGTGCTCTAAGAATTTGCGAAGTGAAGGAGAAATAACCTGTTCTGAGGCTTTATATGGGGACAAGCGAAAGAGTAGGAGTCATCCCGCCCAAATTCTGAGGAAGAATCATGTCCGTTGGATCAATAGCCCACCGTTGGATACCAAAGACAAAACGCTGCCTAGAGTAATTGATAGTGCTTTGGGAATACTGAAATGACAGCAGCATTTTTGAGGCGCCTACATCTATGCCCACACGCGTGTAAGTTCAGATATTTTTGTTGTTTCAAACTGCCATTTCGTGACAAGTCAAAATCCTATTTTTTCTCCTCGGATGCGAAGGAAAAACTAAAATTTTGAGGGGCTATTGTGGGGGGTGAAAGCCCAATCTAATATATTGGGCCTAGGGCCCTATTTGAAGACTACTGTATGACCGAAGAGAGGAAAGTGTTCAAGAAGGAGTCTATGTTTAAGAAATATACCTGGAGGCGAACGAGGGGGTAGTCCGAAGAGATCATCAATGGTCTGAAGAGACCATTCTCCTCGGATACAAAGAGCCTTGGTCGGGCAGACACCTAGGAGGTTCAAGTAACCTTTCTAATGACTTTGATGATAAAGGCAGGCTTCAGGCACGTGTGGAGATGATAGGAACAGAAAAATATCTAGAAGACAAGCTGCAACCACCACATTAAATGCACTGCAGCTGCTTTTCTGGCCGCATTAATGTGGAGAAGACCCCTGAACAGTATAATCTCAGCTACCACCACTCACAGAGTGCTAAAGAAGATACCTGATGAGACATGTACTCAAGTGGACGCTCAGATGAAGAACAAGTGGACGGTGAAGATGATGGGAGTGGGTGCTATATAAAGAGAAAAAGTCTCTGATAAGAGGTAGAGAACAAAATACAAAGAGAAAAGAGAGAATAATTTTACTGTAGCTCTAAGGGTTGTAATCACCTTCCATTTAATAATATGCCTCTTCGGACATCCATTTGTTGAGATTTTGAAGTGTGTTTTTATGTTAGTTCATCCTAAATACCATAATTAACTCTTGTCTAATTCACGTCCAACCCAGCTCTTTTACCCACGCTCTACAAATTCATTGTCTTGGGTTTATTGGGCTCCTAATCCATACCTTTTGGGCTTGGGCTACAAAAACTGACCCTACAATCATAATTTTATGTTTTAATATGCAAAATTTATATACTACACACAATGTATGCACAAAGTGACTCAGTATATGTACTTATACATGTTGCAAAATAATTTAATTTGTTTTTATTGTGTGACTCACAAATTATTAATATAGTTTCAACATATATAAATTTTAATTAAGCCGTGCATCACACGGGTATAATATTAGTATTTAAAAAAAGTTAGGATATGAACGTGTGGAATGAATAAAAGTGGTACACTACCCATCTTCCACAGATAAAGTAAAGGTTGAAGCTGCATTGGTACTACATCACTTATCACTAAAGAAACAAAAAGAAGAAAGTAAAGAAACAAACACCGAAACAAGTAGCAAGCAAACAGATCTGAAAAACCTCAAACCTGAAGGGCCAGTTTGGATTAAGGGAGGAGGGAGGGGGGTAGAGTAGAGTTGGCTGAAAATAGGCTAATTTTGGGCCAGCTCTACTCTACTCTACTTCCCATCCCTCCCTCTCAATCCATAAATACCAGAAGAGAATCCAAATGGCCATGGAGAGAGTCCAAAGCGGGAGCAGCAACAGCAAATACAAAGAAAGATTTAAAAAAAAAAAGGTAATTTTTTCTAGTAATGTGTGGTTGTGTGCCAAAAAATAAAAAGAGGTTTGAGCCTTTATATTTTTTGGATTTTTAATGTTTTATTTTGTTTTGTTGAGAGAGAGAGAGAGAGAGAGATTTGAGTTTCTAGTCACAAAAATATATATATATATATTTTTTATAAATATTTCGGGTATAATTTATTGCTCTACATTGCATTGGGCCTTTTTTTTTTTTTTTCCTTCTTTCTTTTTCATTCACTCTTTTTTTTCCCCCCTAATTTTTTGGTCATGATTTTGGGTTTTATTTATTTATTTGTTTTACATAATTAGTTTTTTTTTTTAAAACTAACCTAATTAATTAAAATTTGGAGGCCTTCCTTAATTTGGGGCCTTACGAGGCCGCATAACTCGTCTAAGGCAAGAATCGGCCTTGCTATTTACACCGAACACCATAAATTGAAATCTATTCTACCTTTCCAAACACCACTAAACCAATGTGAATGCTATGGGAATAAGAAATGGTCCATGGGCTTACCTACCACCTATACGAGGAAAGCTCTTTAGAGCATTAGCAGTGGTGGTACTAAAAAGCATGCTGCAATGGTTGAGAGAGCCAAAAAATTTGGTTGTTGAGCTACAGTGCACAGCCAAAGATGGCTGTGCACTATAGCTAAGATGGTAAAAAAAAAAAATTTCTTATTAAAAATTATATTATTTTATTGTGATGGTGGTGGTGATTGTTGTTTATTATAATAGATATATTATTTTATTGTGTTGAATTGTGATGCCAAATTGCTAAATTTTTGACACCACCAATGCTAATGCTCTTAATGAACTTTATATATGACATGGCCGCCCTCAACAAATATAAAAGAGAGAGAAAGCATTGTAACACAATAAAATTGTTTTAATTACATTGAAAACTTGTATTCAAAGTTCAAACCCCCTTCACTTGTTGTAAATGGAAAATTAAAGAGAATGATGGGTCTCGAAAGTAGATGAGGATTACTTACGCTCATTGCCGCCACTACTGCCGCCACCACAACACAAGCATCCGCCTCTCTTTGTCCACTAATCTACATGGAACTTGCCACCGCCAAAGCTCCTTTTTCATTTTTTAATCTCTCTCTCTCTCTCTCTCTCTCTCAGCCCTCTTTGTCTCTCTAGACCAGCCACCATGGCTAGATCTGCACTGCCTCCACCGCTAACGTTAGTGGCTTCTATCTCTTCCCATTTCCTCGAATAAACCCTCAATTCTCACAATCAAACTTAAATCTAACCCTTTATCACTTATTTCTAATTCTCTCCAAACACAAGGCTCCTGCTCTCTGTCTCTCACATGGTTTCCTAGATCTATGATGGAGGAGATTTTTAGGTGCTACAGAGGACTTGGTTGTCAAAAATTGGTGGTGCGAATGGGTGTTTGGCTAAAAGAAATTGTAATAAAATTAAAAAGAAAAAAATAAAGATAGGAACAAAATTGGTAAAGAAAAGAAAATTATTTTTTAGAAAGCTTATGTAGAGTTTGCTTACCATCTAAGCATTGATGTAGCCACTAAAATTTTGTCACGTCAGCATTTTATTTAATATTTAAATATTAGACATGCCAACAATGCAAATTGTTTGCCACGTAGACATTTTCTGTTAGTGAGTTAACGGTATGGACCAAATTAACTGCAAGTTGAAAATAACAGGGACCAAATTGATTACAACCAAAATGTAAGGATTAAATGGACTGTGACTCTAAAATATAAGGACCAAAATGGTGTTTTCGCTAATCTTAGATTACATGACAAATGCGATAGACAAAAATACCAAAAAGGGCCCTCACAGACTTGTAGAGCACCCATGCACTTAGGAGTATCTTAGTAATTTAAAAAAAAAAAAAAAAACGTGTGGGCAGCAGAATATAGAGCAAGAAACCTCTACAATTGACAACAAAAAGACTAAAAAGGACCCCACTTTTTTGTAGCTCACACATGAAGTTAGGAGTAATACAGTAAATTCAATCAAACATTTGGGCAGTAGAATATTAAAGTAAGAACCTCTAGAATTGATGAGGAAAAGACCAAAAAGGACTCCAGCTTTTTTTTAGCTCACACATATATAAGGAGCAACACAGTAATTTCAGCCCTATAAAATAGCAGCTGCCGTTTAAGTCATGCTTGTATCGTTTTGTCAAAGACAAAGAACCGTCAACTGTCTTTTATTTATTTATTTATTTTTTTATATATAGATAATAGAAATAATTGAATATGTGGGACATTCAATAATGACTTTTACTTACCTATTGTGCACTCCAGTTAGTGTGCAGTCACATCATCATCATCATTATTATTATTAGTTTTTGGTTAAAAAGCTTTATATTAAACAACAAAAGAAACTACAGCTGAAGCTACAAATTGGCCACAGAGGCCAAAGTCACATTATTACTCATTGTATATGTACCGAATAATATTATATTACTTTTATATGTTATGATTTAGATATCTGTGTAACAAAAATAAATAAATAAATAGAAACATTTTTTTTTTTTTTTTTTAAATGGGAAAAAAGAAGAAATCTGTGTAACAAATATTGCTTAAGAGGAGAAAGAATCACAAAGAAGACTCAGCTCCTCAACACCCACCCACTCTCTCTCTCTCTCTCTCTCTCTCTCTGATCTCACACACACACACACATACAAAGAGCTCTGAACTCAGAATTGTATTGGTTAGTTTGGATTGCTTGGGCAATGTCAAAGAGGGACTTACAAATCATTACATGCAAAGGTATGCCTGTACTTAATTAGCTTTTACATGAGAGTTGCAATTTTAGAAAAATAAACATCGATTCATTTCCTATTTATATTTATGGCTTAGTAAAAACGTCTGATATCAGAAGATGCAGTACCCAACGTTTCAGTCATTTAGCCAACAAGGGAAACCACCCCTCCTGCCCCCAACCTTACTCTTATTATAAGTTCCTTTTTATGTTTGTTGTAGATTTTACATATATAATTGATAGTTAATATGAAGTTTGTTCTTCATATATATATATATATATATATATATATTGAAAATCTGTGTAAAAACAGTTAAGTTTTAATTTATTATTTCATATGTTTATTAATTTAGTACCTTTTCATTTCATTTCAATAAATAAATAATTGTTGAATTCAGTGTAATATATAATATGCATGCATACTTGTGTATTATAAACTTAAAAAAAAAAATTTATATTTTAAATCCTATATTTTAAGGGTTTAACAAATTAAATAAAAGTAAACATTAAACTTTAATATTTTAAAAATATATATTAAAACTTATAATTCTAAAAGTATTAAATTGAAATCTAAAGTTTCAAAAAGTAACGCGTAAACTTATAGATTTAATTTGTTACACCTTGTATTATAAGATTTAAAATGTAATACTATTATTATTATTATTTTTTATTTTTTTATTTTTTTTGTATTTATAAACTTATCTCTCTCTCTCTGACTCTCTCTCTCTCTAATTTGTTCAACAATGGGGTGTGAATGTGTGATATAAAGCGGCGGTATGTTGGGGAAATGGGGAACCAGTGAAGGTGGAAGAGATACAAGTAGAGCCACCAAAATCATCTGAAGTTCGCGTCAAGATCCTATATGCTAGTGTGTGTCACACAGACCTCTTATACACCAAAGGGTTCCCAATTGTTAGTATTCATTTCCTTCCCAATTGTTACTGTCCTATATATCATTTATTTTCAACTTGTATTCTTTGGGCTAAAGGGTTTGCTATTAATTGTTGATCTACAGCCTCTTTTCCCTCGAGTTCTAGGACACGAAGGTGTAGGGTAAGCTCTCAATTAATGAACTTTCAGACCAATAACAACACTTTATATATGAGTGATGTTAAAAGATTAATATAAATGGTACTATATATATAATAAGCTTTTACATAGTGATGTGTTAGATTTTGAATGCAAAATGAAAAGTGAAAAAAATTCATTTATAATGCAGTGTGCTAGAGAGTGTGGGTGAGGAAGTAACAGATCTAAAAGAAGGAGATCTTGTGATTCCAACATATATCGGGGAGTGCTATGAATGTGAGAATTGTAAGTCAGAAAAGACCAACTTATGCCTCAAATACCCTGTACCTTTAAGTGGTCTAATGCCTGATGAAACTTCAAGAATGTCTGTTAGAGGCCAGAAATTGTACCACGCTTTTACTTGCTCTACATGGTCCGAGTACATGGTTGTTGACGCTAATTATGTTGTCAAGCTTGATCCAACCATATCTCTTCCACATGCTAGCTTCCTCTCATGTGGATTTTCTACTGGATTTGGAGCTGCATGGAAGGATGCTAAGGTTGAAAGAGGATCAACTGTGGCTGTTCTTGGTCTTGGTGCTGTTGGATTAGGGGTATGTATGTGTTTTCTTTCTCAACAAGTTTAGAGTGATGTTAGGGTTATATTGGCGTGTCATAACTCACAACTCATAAACAGTAAATAATTCAACATTGAAACTCACTGACATATATTAGTTGTAAATTTTATACAATAACATTTATAGTTTTTAACATTTTTTTATTATATATTTGTCGTAATTTCCTAATTGTTAATTGTCAGTGTGCTATTTTAATAATTATGTCTGGCTGAGTTTTTAATACCTACCCCACTTGAACATGGCTAAAGTATGAAAACAAAACACCACAGACATATGCACAGAAGGTTGAAAGCACTCAGCCACTATTAATTAGATAAAGACAGCCACTAATTAAATGGTCTAAGTGGTGTGTGTGTATATATATATATATATATATATATTAGGTACAGCTAGGGTTCCAATTAATTTTGGTACTTCAAATAATCAAAGTGAATGTGAAAGCACTAATTAAAAAGGAAAGATTGAGGGACTTCAATTCACGTGAAAGTGGATACACAAATGATAAGTGGAAAAATAATGATTCGAAATTTCGAATTCACATTTCATTCTCACTTCATCCAATCACTTGGACCCATTACAACACAAAAAAACAAAACGTTCATTGTCTAATCGTCCATCGAAATATCTTAATAATTAATGAAAATTTGATAGATAAAAACCCATTATCAATCACATTCACATGGTTGAAGAATTCAGGATGTATAATACCTAAACCTAATTGGTCATAGAAAAGCAAAATGTGTACTGAAATTTTTTGTTGTCGTATTACATTTGATATGACAAATCTATAGAGGTACATGAAGAGTGCATGACATAAGCTTACTCTATAACTCAAGTCCTAAAGGCCAGAAAGGGACATGATTATTTCGGATAATTAGTCTTAAGTTCAAAGCAAATAATTCAAATTAGAGAGGAAAAAAAAAAAAAGAGTCAATCATATAACATCGTCTGATTTATTGTAGTACAAAATACTAGAGATATGGCTTTATCATGTGCTTTTCTAACATAAAATATGTCTCATATATAGTTTTCAAATTCAATTTCCAACTTTGTAACATATGTTAGGAACATATGTGATTCACTTGTTAGAAACATATGTCACTATTTTATGTAATTGGCTAATCCTTTGACAAAACGCACTTTACTTGTATTTGGGTAGATCTAGGATGTGTTTAATACTTCAAAAAACTTTATTTCAAGATCAAGTGTTGAAGCCATGCAAGTCTATCCAAGATTCAAGCTGAAAAGTGCAAGTTCATTAAAACTCGACAGCTAGTATCTATCAAGTTTAAAGAGTTGTTTCAGCCCCGTGGCTCGACAATTGCTCAACAGATGGCTATCTGTCGAGGTTTATGAAAAACAGAATTTTAGTTCTGTTTTGACTCTAATCCATGATTATGTATTTGAGCTTTCTTTTCTCACAACCCTAGATATATAAAAGGATTATTTTAAGGGTCATCAAAAGTGACACAAGTTACACAAATGTTGAGCAAAATTTATTCAAGCAAATTGTGATCGGAGACAGAATTTGCCCTAGTTCACCGTTCTTGTGAAGAAGTTGCTGTATTTGTACACTGTAGAGTTTTGTGACCAAGCATCTTCTGTATTTTCATCGTCTGGATAAACTGAAGAACTTTGTAACCAACAACCTTCTCTAGTTGGTGATTGAAGTCGCGTACTGGAATCTGCGCAATTGGTTAGTCATGTACTGAGAGCCGTGCATTAAAATGAGAAATTGTCACTACTAGACAAGTCCAATTGGGTATTGGGGTAAGACTTCAACTGTAGGTTGGTATAAGGTATTGAGATTCCTTTACTTGTAAACGCTTGTTGTGATAATAGTGAATTTTTGGGAGTAGTGACCTTAAAATCACTCGGTGAAATTTTTGCCGTGTTGGTTTTCCTCATTCGTAAACAAATCACCGTGTTAATTTATTTTCCGCTGCATACTTAGTTTAATTGGTGATTTGTTTGTGCTATCACGTACTTTGCATGCTAATTTGATTAATTAATAAATTTGGCTAATTAATCAATTAATCTATCATAAGGGGTCAATACATTTTTGGTCTATCAACATCTATGAGGAGTAGACTTTTATATGAGATTCTTTTATTTATTTTTAATATAAACCTGCATAACTTGATCCGATTTTGATGAGATTGTTTAACTAGTTGGACTCTCTCTCTCTATATATATCTGCTTCCATATTTTTTTTAAAATATTTTTATGGCTATACCTTGTTGAAGTTTTTTTTTTTTTTTTTTAATGCAGTTCAAATAACCTACTAAAGAGAGAGAGAAAAAAAAAAAAAACTCATTTTATTTTCCTTTTAATATCCCAAAGGTGGATCAAGGAAGTTTGAAATTATTATGTCCTTGTAAATTGCAGGCCATACAAGGGGCGAGAGTGCAAGGAGCAGCAAAGATAATTGGCATTGACATAAATGAGAAGAAAAAAACAAAGGGAACAGCTTTTGGAATGACTGATTTTATAAACCCTAATGATTATGATAAATCTATTTTCGAGCTAATCAAAGAGTTAACAGGTGGATTGGGTGTGGATTATTGCTTTGAGTGCACTGGAGTTACTCCCTTGATCAATGAAGCCCTCCAAGCCACAAAAATGGTACGTCTCTAAATTCAACATGCATGTTTTTTATATTTTCATATAACAATGTTATAGTGTTGCAACACACAACACCTAATTAACGTGGCCATTCCCTATGTCCACAGAATTGCAGTATTTTTACTAATTTCAGGAAAAAATACAAGATGTGACAGTACAATTTTTCACTCAAACAATATGTCAACCCTAATATGATACAACAATATTTATATCACACATAGCATATTCACAATAGACTAAAAAAGTGAGTCAAAAAGGGTATTTATATCCCAAGCATCTGCTTCATAGACTAAATCTTGAAAATATCCTATTAAAAATTGTAACACTTTTATATTTCGTCGGATTATAATTCAAATCAAACCCAAACACGGCTCCACATAACTTAACCTCTTATATATATTTTTTCCATTAAAAAACACACACACACACACATTACACCTATGTGTATGTTTTTTGATAGTGCTGAAAACCACTTTTCAATTGCGTTCCACGTTTTTCAGTGGGTCTCGTGTACTGTTTACTGGACCTCCAAGTATTTTTTTTTAGCAAAAATAACTTCAAAATTGAGTCTCACAGCACTATTCACACATTTAAAAATCATTTTGTTACAGTATTTTCAGTTTTCAGTTTTTAATTTTTAACAATAAACGGTATTCAAACACACCCTATATATACATTAATTCTGGTTTATTTATTTTATTTTAATTTTTTAATATATTTTTCGGTTGTGCATGATGGTCAGGGAAAAGGACAAACAATAGTAATTGGGGCAGGAAATGATCGTACTGTCCAGGTCAATTTCCTTTCCCTCTTGTTTGGTGGAACTTTGAAGGGTTGCGTTTTTGGAGGGCTCAAATCCAAAACTGACCTTCCTATTATAATAGGCAAATGCAAAAATAAGGTGAATTTTAATTACAATGTTCAATTTGTTCACAGTTTGCTTACTAAAAAATGTGGCTGCTTCATGTTCACGGATGAAAATTGATTTTTTGAACAATTTAATCAATAAAAATCTTTTATTAGATGAGCTAATTAAAACCCACCATTAATTGTCATATTAATTTATTCAGCAAAAATAATGATCATATTAGTTTGTATATCTTTTGTAGTAAAATTAATTAGTAATATCTGTACCTTAGTGTGATGTACTACTTTTTATTAGTAAAATTAATTAGTAATATCCATACCTTAGTGTGTTCTACTACTTTTTATTTCCTTTCACATGTTGGTTTTTTTTTTCCTCCCCTTGGATAGGGATAACACTGATTATGCTTTCATATTCAGATGGAAAACTTAAAAATTTCCAATTATATTGTGTAAAAATTGTTTTTTAATAATAAAAATTACTAATCATGTCGAATTTTGGGAACTTTGAAACGCTGATTTACTCTTTTTTCACAGGAAATCCAACTTGATGAACTTTTGACTCATGAAGTTTTAGTGAAAGATATAGATAAAGCATTTGAGAAATTGAAGCAGCCTGATTGTGTGAAGGTTCTTATTAAGTTTTGATTGATCCTACTAGTGATAGCAAGATGCATGTTGCTTAATAAAGATACTTTTTTTTTAATAAGTAATAAAGATACATTTAAGACGATGGGAACATGCATCTATATTTTTTTTTTTCGAGTTTCGAATTCCTTCTAAAAATTTCCCCCTTATTCCTTAACTTGTATAAGCACTATAATAAAGGACAGCTAAGTAACATTCCTTTTTCTGTTTTTAATTGTTGGCACCACACAAATTACAAAAGCATATGAAGTCTTTAGTTATCTTCTTGGGAAACTCAGGATTACAAAGAAATAATTAAGGTGAAAAAATGAACCAAAAGGAAATAAAATTATGATGATTGGGAAAGTCACTTTCAAATATACTATTTCCATTATCATGCTGGTCTCACATGTAGATATAGTATTCTCACAGATGTGTCTTGTAAGTGTGGATATGTTAAACAAGTCTACCGCAGTAGGTAGTGGCATACCCAAAAACCTTACATAAAGAACAAATGGTCGGCCTACAATTATAATCTTTTTTATCCATCCATAGTATTTGTTATCCATCCATAATATTTTATAGGAAAATATCCAGAACATTTCTTTTTGAGTCCTCAAACTGAATTTTCTTCTTGCTTGAAAATTGTAATATATTTTTCTGCTTTCTTGAAAATTTACCCTACAAAAAAGTCCTCTCTCTTCTAGACTCCAAGACTTTCCCTTGTCTCCTACAGAAAAACAAAACACCATAAAGATAACTTAGCATAATGTCTCTATATCCTTGCCCTACTGCAACTGTTGCATATATATATATTTATTGTCTCTATCTCCAGCCATGGAAGAAACCTATCTTGAGTCGCAACCCAACAGCAGAAAGATCTTTTATATTATTTTACGTCCATCAATGTTTACACCCCCGTGATCCCATAATTCACACGCCACAGACCCTTTTTTTTTTTTTTTTTGAGAATTCAATAATTTTATATAACAAAAAGCTAGTAAGTCTACATGTTAGGACATATGTGATTCAATGTTAGGAATATATGTCAATATTTTATGTAATTGACTAATTTTTTGACAAAATGCACTTTACTTGTAATTGGGTAGATCTAAGATGTGTTTAATACTTCAAGGAACAATGTTTTAAGTTCAAATGTTAAAGCCATGCAAGTCTGTCCAAGAATCAAGTAAGAAAGTGCTGGATTTTAAAACTCGACAGCTAATATCTATCGAGGTTTAAAAGCTGTTTCAGCCTGTGGCTTGACAACTAGGTCGATAGATGGCTATCTATCGAGATTTATGAAATTCAGTTTTTCAGAACTGATTTCACTCAAATTTGTGAGTATGTGTTTAGGCTTTGTTTTCTCACAATCTTAAACATATATAATGATTATTTTGAGGGCCGTCAAAGGTGACACAAGTTGCATAGTGTAGAGCAAAGTCTTGTTCATGCAAATTGTGACCGGAAACAGAATTTTCTATAGTCATCTTTCTCTTGAAGAAGCTGGTGTGTTTGTACACCTTAGGGTTTTGTGACTAAGGAGTTTCGTGATCTTCATTGTGTGATGAACTGAAGAACTTTGTAGCCAACATCTTTCTCAAGTTGGTGATCAAGTTGAATACTAGGATCCACGCATCTATTTGTTAGTCACGTACTGAGAGCTGTGCATTGAAAGGAGAGATTATCACTACAGAACAAGTCCAACTGAGTATTGGGGAAATGGTTCAACTGTAGGTTGGTATAAGGTACTGAGATTCCTTTACTTGTAACCGCTTGTTTTGATAATAGTGGATTCTCGGGAGTGGTGACCTTAAAATCACTCGGTGGGGTTTTTGTCGTGTTGGTTTTCCCCATTCGAAAACAAATCACCGTGTCAACTTTATTTTCCGCTACACTTTATTTTAGTTGGTGATTTGTTTGTGCTGCCATGTACATTACATGTTAATTTGATTAATTAATAAATTTGGCTAATTAATCAATTAATATATCACACAGGGTCAATACATTTTTGGCCTGTCACTACACACTCTGATAAAAATAGAGCCAACTCATCTAATAGACTTTACAACTTGCAAACTAGAGAACAACAAAAAACGAACTAGCACTCCTATTATAGACTGACTAAAGCAACTGGTTAATCTATAGAAAGCACTAGAAAACATAATTGGCCATAAGAGCTATTAGTATATCAAAGAAGTATGCTCTGGTAACAAGGTGCAAGCAGCTCTATGTTAAGGACATATTTTATGTAATTGGTTAATCTTTTGACAAAATGCACTTTACTTGTAATTGGGTAGATATAGGATGTATTTAGTACTTCAAGAAACAAGAGTTCAAGTCAAGTGTTAAAGTCATGAAGATTGGACCAAGAAACAAGTGAAGAAAAACTGTTCATTAAAACTCGTCAGATACCTTAACAGAAACAATATCTATCGAGATTTAAGAATGAAGCTCGACAGAAGCTGAATCTGTCAAGATCTACGAAATCATAGTTTCCAGATCTGATTTTTGGCCCTAGCTGACATATATGTGTAGGGTTTCTTTTCTCACAACCCTAGACATATATAAGGCTTATTTTAAAAGTCGTTATACATAAGAGAAAACATGCAGAAAGTGACCTAGTGCCTTATTCTCTCTGCAAGAAGTTACTGCGTCTTTTACGCCTTAGGGTTTTGTAAACAAGTACTTCTTGATTTGCATTGTTGATGAAGTGAAGAACTTTGCAGTCAACAACATCTTTAAGTTGTTGGAGTTAGTCATGTATTGGAATCCGTGCAAAAGGGTGGCGTTCATATATTGAAGAGTTCAGAGGTTCTGAAGCGGTAGAAGGTTTTTGTTATAAGTTAATCTACAGGAATTGTAGAGTCTAGGGACAAAGGTTTTGTACTAAATCTGAAACTTCTCTTTACTATAGTAAATTGCTTTTTGGGAAGGTTTCCCTTCAGGTTTTTTACTGTGAAACTAGTTTGTTTCATTGGTTTTCTTGAGTCATCATATCTTGTCTTATTTACTATTCCGTTGTGCATGATATTGATGTTTGTTTGATTTAACTAGATTTATTCATAATAAATCTAATTAACAACTTCGGTTTAAAATTTGTTAATTCTATTAACCGGGGTCTAAATTTCCCAACACCCTATGTAGAGCTTAGAACTTTGTGAAGCATGGTATTTCCAGCCATAACAACATGCCCCATTTTAGCTCTAATATCTCATTTAATTCTCTATATAATTTTTTTCTCTGTCTAAACAACTCCTTTGTGACATCTACTATTCCTTTGCAACCATATGTGATAGATTGTGGCCCACCAAACCAGTTTGTAGAAGGTAGCTCTAAAACCTTTGCCCTTCAGATTAGTCACTCCCCATTAGACTATATTTCATTCCAAATAATAGGAACATCAGTTACTAGGCAAAGCCCTATAACATGCTTTCAAATTCTCTTATTAAAGAAGCCCTCAAAATACAAATATTCCCTACTCTCTATTTTATTTCTACAGAATGCACAATAACTATCTCCAGAGAAACCCCATTGCATCAATCTATTTTTTTGTAGTCAACCTATTTTTCAAAGTAAGCCACCCCATAAAAGCATGTTTTTGTATTGCTCGAGGAAACCACACTAATTTCCACCATACCACTTCCATCTCTTTATGTCTTAACTGATTCCAAGTAGCAGCACAAATGAACTTGCCATTTGGAGTTGTCCAGAAAGGTTTACTTTAATATAATTAAAATAAATAATAATATAGAAAGTAAAAGTAAAGAATAAAAATAATTTTTTAAATTGCATAACAAATGCACGTCATGTAGCTCTAAGTATTTATCAAAAACAAAAAATTACAAAGATTATAAAATAGTTTGAAATAAATAATAAACAAAAAAAAATTCTAAAACTTTTGATAATTGAGTATTAATTGAAATAGTATTTCAATTTTTTTTTAAATTTTGTAATATTAAATTTCTGGTAAATGTTTTGAATTTGGAAATGGATATTTATGAATACTAAGGCCCTGTTTGTTTTTTTTTTTTTTTTCATCACTCATCACTCTTCACTCAATTTTCTTTACTCATCACTCATCATTTAAAATACCCCAATTTCTATCACCCACTCGTTTGGCACACTTCACTCAACTTGTCATCACTCAAATTTTTCAACATTTTGTGGGCCCCATACTCGTAACATGGTCAGAGCAAACCTACCCACGGAAGGTTTCATCCCATCTTTTTCTCTTTTCTCGTTTCCCCTTCCCCCTTCAGCTCTGTTTTACTCTCCCA
The DNA here is from genome assembly GCA_019022515.1 of Quercus aquifolioides. Lineage (NCBI taxonomy): Eukaryota > Viridiplantae > Streptophyta > Magnoliopsida > Fagales > Fagaceae > Quercus > Quercus aquifolioides. Next base: position 24,722,117 of record CM032335.1, on the reverse strand, counting down.
AAACACAAACCACTACAACAAAATGTATTTTCAGTGACGAAAAAATCCGTCACTAAAAGTCCAGTTTTTCGTCACTAAAAGTCCAGTTTTTCGTCACTAAGGACCTTTAGTGAAGAAATTGGACTTTTAGTGACGAAACTCATTTCGTCACTAAAAGTCCGATTTGATTTTTTTTTTTAAAAACTTTTAGTGACGAAAACGTTTCGTCACTAAATGTTTTCCTCACTAAAAACACTTTAGTTTACTAAATCATATTTAGTGACGAATAATTTCGTCACTAAAACTATATTCGGGTACATATAGTGACGAAAAAATTCGTCACTAAAACTATTTTTAAGAAAATCCAAGCACATATAGTGACGAAAATTTTCGTCACTAAAACCATTTCTTACAAAATTTTGCTATATTTAGTGACAAAATTTTCGTCACTAAATTAAATTTTTATTGCTATATTTGTGACAAAAAAAATTCGTCACTAAAACTTATTTTCTGTTTTTATTTTTTTCATGGCTTTGATATTAACCTGTAACCTGTCATTACATTATTAAAACCTCACATTTGAATAACATATTTATAAAAAAAGATCCATACATTCCACAAGTAAAAAAATAAAACAAGTATCCAATTCAAACTCCTTCCATACAATAATTGTTTGCAATACATACAATAACTCTACCTAAACCCTATTTTAGAATTATCGGAAGATGTCCTCATATGTCTTCAAGTAATGCCAAAAGTAAATCCCCTAAAAGCCACCAATAAGAAATCTGCACAAATATAAAAACAATACTTCGTTAAAATCGTAAAGTAAAAACATTAACTATGTTATAAGAAACATTTCTAACAATGCATTAAGAGTAACCACACCAATAAATTAAAATCACAACTCCTAATGTATAAGTTGTAAATAAAGTACTAACCAAAAAGTGTTTTAATTTGAAGTTGAACCACCCCAAAATCATCACCAAGGGTACCATTTTTAGTAGGGGCACCAAGGGTACCATTTTTAGCAGCACCTGCATGTTTTTTTGAAGCAGGCTCCTGAGACAAGAGAAGTTGACATCTTAATCAAGTGTTGTTGTAGATGTGGCATGATAAGACAAAATAAAAATAGATATTTTCAAAGGAACTGCTCACATCATCAGAATCATCACTGGACTTAACATCTGAAGAATCATCACTGGACTCCTCCACAGGAGGCTTCTTCTTCTTGTTTATTTTGATTTGATAAGCACAAATTGCAAATTTAGTAACCAAGGGTGCCATCAATAAAACCCAGCCCAAAAATAAATAAATAAATGATGTTCAATAATTAATACATGTTCACAAAAGTAGACACAAATCAACATAAGACAGACAAAATATAAATCCAAACATTGCATGAAATGAGCACAAAATTTGTTAATAATGTCATATCACACTGTAATCACTTCGGACCATTCATGGAAATAAACAATTAACAATAACTGAAACATAAAATTCACATAGTTGACCTCTTCCTCAGACTCAGATGAAGAATCATCTCCATCCATGTTTTTAGACCCTACATGGTATCCCCCAGCACAATGTTCATATAGTTAGGAAATGTAGGAACTAAGATCTCAAAGCTATAACATTAATAACATAGTCATTGCATAGTAATATTTGCATTGCCAATCTAATTTTTAAGTGATAAACTTCTTATTGGACTTCCAACTAAAAATCAACAAGTAAATAGATAGATGCAATGCCCAGCATGGTTTTCAGACCCGGACCGTTCATTGAACCGTAAAAGGGAGAGGTTTAAGGTTTTTAAGGTCGAACCGAGGTTGAACCGGGGTCGAACCGTGATGACGTCATAATTAATTTAATAATTATTAAATATAAATAAATATATTAAAAATTAGTATAAATAGAAAAATTAAATTAAATGACCTAATTAAATATAGAAATTTATCTTTCAAATGTATTTTTTCATATCATAACTTTCACAAGATAAATAAGAAATATCATATCTTAAGTATACATAGATATAATATTTTTTTATTTTTTTATATGTTGATTAGTTAAACTCGTGATAGTAATATTGTAATAATATAGGAATTAGAAGGACACTTAGTAATTTTAAATTAAAATAATTATTTAATAATTATTATATATTATCTGTTGACTCACTATTTTTTCTATACTATTCAAACTTTTGTTTCTGAGTAAATAATAATACTTATTAGAACACACACCAAAAATATAACAAATAAAATATTATAAGTACTTTTAATTAATATTTACAATTTTTTTAAACAAGAAAATTTAATATTACAAAATATTTTACAATTTTTTTGTCACAAATATGACATAGCAAGACATAGCAAAGTTTGAATGGTCAAATCTCAAATTCTTTAAATGGATTAATTATGACACTGTGCTATGTCACGAGATGGATTAATTATGTCAATTGTGCATTGTGCAGTGATGTCCACAGTGTACTGTACCAGACCTACAGCATCAAAAAAAAAAAAAAAAAAAGTTGGAGAGAATTCAAAACAAGCACGTGAAGGGCTTCCCAATGCAAAACAAGCTAGTGCCACATCACAGGCTAGATCTATCTAACGGCTGAAACTAATTCAAAAATCAAAAGTCTCCTTCTTTCCCAATGCAAGTCACGTGAAATGCTTTGGAAACATAAAAGATAATTCAAAACAAGCACAATTAGAGAGAAGCTGAGAAGGTGGGAAACTCAGAAACAACAGCTGTGGAGACGGAAAGAAGAAAGAGAAGAAGGAGAAAAAGAAGAAAGAAGAAGAAATAGGAGCCGAAGACGAAGATGAAGACTAAGGCCGTGACTCGCGATCTGTGCTGGGTTGCTAGCTTGCTACTTCAACTTCGCACAGCCCCTATTTTCTCATCTTCTTCTTCTCAAATTTTTTTTTTCCTCACAAATCTTCTGGTTACAGATCTTGCATGCCGGCCAAATTTTTAATTTTAGCAGGTATTTGCTGAAAAAAAAAGGAACCGTGAGAACCGCTAGAACCGTTCACGGTTCTGAAAACCGTGAGGTCCGACCGCGGTTCGCACGGGTCACTGCTTTTTTTCCATGGAGCGGTTCTTGAGGCTAAAAGAACCGCAAAAGTGCGGGGTTCGAGGTTTTTCCGGTCGGACCGTACGGTCCGGTCCGGATTTTAAAACCATGATGCCCAGTTCACATTTCTAGAACTTCTAAACCCTCTGCTTGTTTCCCAACAAAACCATTGAATGCTTCACAAATCACACTCTCTGGTTCACAAATTAAATATCACCCAAAACCCATTAAAACCAAAGCTTTCAATAGCTCTCCACTGGTGGTCGACTTTCCAAAGTCGACATGGCCAATGACCACAATGTTGATGTGAACCTTTTCCTTACCCATTATAAACTCTTAGAAGAAAACTACAAAAATGCAAAACTATCTTCAATCAATTTTGTACAAACAAAGCATCAAAATTAAGTCCTCCATACAACAGGAATAGAGTACAGAAAAAACAAATAGATGAAGTTGCGTTATCCCTATGCCAACAATAAGATAACATATTTTGCAGTAACATAAAATATGAATAAATTCCATTGTTACATACAAAAATTTTAATTGACAGCTATATAATAAATATAGCTATCGACAAACAACAAATCTATTGGCAGCCATATAATCATCACCTCATTAGACGAGTAAGACTCTGTATTTATAGGTTTGGTTACAATTCATCGTAATCAGTTTAAACCCAAATCAAACAATTCTAGAAAAAATAACCCATCAAAGCTATGGTTGAACCACTATTATAAATCAAATGAAACCGATAAATAAAAACAAGATCAAACAAATTTTGACTGCAAAACTCACCACTTCCTATATAAACCTTCTGCATTGAACAAACCGCAAATATATTACCCACAATACATTATAATAATAAAAAATGAATTACCCACTTTTTTTTTTCTTTTCTCATACTTTCTCAGCAACCAAACACAATATAATTTAACAAAAAAAAAAAAGGTGTCATCATCATGGTAATATTATCAAACAAAACAAAAACAAAAATGAAAAAGCAAAAGAGAGAGAGACCAGTTAGAGAGAAAGACCAAAGAAACTCAAGCGTTGCTAGAAGCGTCGCGAACTGAAGCGTCGTGAACTGAAGGATGAAGCGTCGCCAACAGCAAGCTGAATCGTCGCCAACGATTGGCGACCTGAAGTGTCGGCGAGCTAAATCGGTGATATGAAGCATCAGCGAGTTGAATCGGTGACCTGAAACATCGGCAAGCTGAATCAATGACCTGAAGCGCTGTCACCGGCTAGCTGAAGCGTCATCGTTAAGCTTAATCGGCGACGGTTAGCTGAATTGTTGCAACGGCGAGCTGAAGCGTCGCCGTTGAGCTCATTGGCAACAGTGGCTTGATCGGTTTGGATTTTTTCTGTTTGCTCTTGTTTTTTTTTTTTTTTTTTTTGTTGGCTCTTGGCTTGACCGAAATGGGTTTGGTTGAAATGTTGGTGGGTATTGAAATGTTTGTGGTTTAGCTGGGATTGAAATGGCTTTTAACTTTAAGTCTTTAGTGACAAATTTCAGTTTCGTCACTAAAGGCTGGGCTTTATTATGATTTTTAGAGACGAAATTCATATTTCGTCGCTAAATCATACTTTTAGTGACGAATTGTGATTTCATTGCTAATTCTTCCTTATAGTGACGAAAGGATTTTCGTCACTAATACTATCCATAGCAATAACTACAGTGACAAAATATTTCGTCACTAAAAATTTCAACTTCTAGTGACGAAATATTTCATCACTATAGATTAATTAAACTCGCGCCAAGGTTTCACTCCACTGGCGCCCATTTTTCAGATCACAATAGTGACGAAATTTATTTTTCGTCACTAAATGTTATAACTTTTTTCATTATTAGTGACGAAATTCATATTTCGTCACTAAAGCTGTATTTTTAGCGACGAAAAATATTTCCTCACTAATTTTCGTCACTAAAAATACATTTTGTTGTAGTGAACTCGAACCCATAAAAATCATCTGTGGGGCCTGAGAAATTGGCAACCCCGGTCCACCTTATATCCGGCCCAAGGCCCATGCCGAGGATCAAGAAATGTCCGAGGAAGAAGTGTGAAAGTCTAAATTGCCAAGAACCCTGCCGAGGACGACCCTGTCCTCGACCAGCCGAGACCAACACGTCAGCCATAGCAGCATAGCAGAGGAACAAGTCCAAGATGAGCTGTCACCTCCACACTAAATGCTCTCACCTAACCCCCCGGCCGCATTAATGGAGATGTGACCTTTGGACAGGGTTGCCTTGGTTGCTGCAACTCGCAAGAGTGCTGGTAAAGTGGCTGATGGGACGAGCGGTTAGAAGGAAGAGGCATGGATGATCAACAAATGGAAGAAAGAGGTTGTGAAAAAAGAGCTATATATAAGAGGAAGAAACAGATCAGAGGGGGGACGATTCCCTGGAGAAAGACCACTATCAAGCTCCTCGGACCGGTGCCGAGGACAGACCTTGGAGGATAATCTCGGTTCGCCCGCCTTTGACGGTGGCGAACGCTACATTGGACGTTGTCCACTTGCTAGGGCCTAGTTCTTGAACCCGCTCTCTACAAATTCATTGTACTAGGCTAACTGGGCTTGAGTCCACTCTCTCTACAGTAGAAGTGCTCAAACCCGGTCTCTACAATTGGCGCCGTCTGTGGGAAGAACTAGAGCGTTAGCAAGCGCAACGGTCAATGATTCCCACGTTGGAGGCTTGCACAAGGTTAGGCAGTTTTTCGTCGCCGCCAGCGACACTGATCCTGAATCCCATTAAGGAAAAAAAAAAAAAAAAAAAAAAAAAAAGGAAAAGAGAAGCAACAAACAACGACGCGTTTGCACAAGAAACAATCATTGCAGAAAAGTAGAAGATTCAGAGAAAAGGAAAAGGAAACGAACATTGCAGCATTTTATTAAACAAAAGTAAATACATGATACAAACAGAGACTCAGACAGGCTTGTTTTAAAGGTAACCCTACAAACAGAGGCCCAGACAGACTTGTTCAAAAGCTAACCCTAAAAGAAAGGGGGCTGAGGCAGGCTTGCTTCAAGGCTACCAACAACCCCTGGGCTGGTATGGATGGTACCGGCGAGAAGAGAGGAGCAGATGCAAAAGCGCCTGATGGCCCCGCCCCATGGTGTTCCCTTGATGCTCCCCCAGCCTCATGGTGATTGAACATTGGAGGCGGCAACACCCAGGCACCGAACATGACGTAATCTTGCGAGCTTCCATCGGCAGGTAAGCTGGGAGCAAGTCACCACCAGCTTGAAGGGCAGGCACAGACGTGCACCAGAAAGAAACGTTATGTACTTCATGGGCCTCCCTCCTAACCGCCAGGCACGATACCACCAGGATGACGCCCAAACCTCGTCGCGTTGGAGGTCTGTCGCGGACTACAACCGCAGCGGCTCTCAATCGAGGGAGGAGGACCTTTAGCTTGCTTGCCCCCGCCCTCATCCAGAGCCGTCCCATTCCGCCCAGCCCTGATCACAATCCTGGCAAGGTTATTGAAGGGGCTTAGAGGGTTGAAGAATCATGTTTCCTGTTAGAGGGTTTGTGAAGTGTGTAAGGACGATTCCCCCAGAAAGCCTTATATAGAGGGCGAAGGTTGGTGGGAATGGTCCACACAGAATTCGAAAGAAGAATTATCAGCGATATTAACCCTGACCGAATTCCAAAGAGGCCATCAACCGCTGGATCTGCATTAATCCACGGGGATATTAATGAGGGCATGCCTCGCACACCGAAGCGTCAAGCGCGAAACGCGAACAGTTAGAAGACGCCTTGTAATCGAAGAGGGCAGAAGATTGGAGCGAAGGAGGGGCTACCGCCACACGTGAGGATAGAAATCCGAGCCACCCCTGTCCAGGGCAGCGTGGGGTCAAGGGTCCAGTCTGAGGGATAGCCCATTTTCGGTGAAGCAAGGCCGAGGCCGTCATCATGCAAAAACAAACTTCCCAACGTTGAGGACAAATTCCTTCACTCCAAACAGAAGAATATAAGCGTTAGACAAAACCAAGGCCTTGCATGGTCCTCGGACTCAAGCCTATGGGGAAACTAACCACCGCAAGGAGAACCTGGGTGCTAGACTGAACCAAAGGTCTTCCATGGTCCTCGGACCCAAACCTTCGGTGAAACTAGTTACTTACAGAAGAACACCTAGGTACTAGATTGAACCAAAGGTCTTCCATGGTCCTCGGACCCAAACCTTCGGTGAAACTAGTTACTTACAGAAGACCACATGGGTACTAGACTGAACCAAGGTCTTGCATGATCCTCGGACCCAAACCTATGGGGAAACTAGCTACTTACAAAAGAACATAAGCGTTAGACAGAACCAAGACCTTGCATGGTCCTCGGACTCAAGCCTATGGGGAAACTAACCACCGCAAGGAGAACCTGGGTGCTAGACTGAACTAAAGGTCTTCCATGGTCCTCGGACCCAAACCTTCGGTGAAACTAGTTACTTACAGAAGAATACCTGGGTACTAGACTGAACCAAGGTCTTGCATGGTCCTCGAACCCAAACCTATGGGGAAACTAGCTACTTACAGAAGAACATAAGCGTTAGACAGAACTAAGGCCTTGCATGGTCCTCGGACTCAAGCCTATGGGAAAACTAACCACTCAAATATACCTGGGTACTAGACTGAACCAAGGTCTTGCATGGTCCACGGACTCAAATCTATAGGGAAACTAGCTACTTACAGAAGAATATAAGCGTTAGACAGAACCAAGGCCTTGCATGGTCCTCGGACTCAAGCCTATGGGGAAACTAACCACCGCAAGGAGAACCTGGGTGCTAGACTGAACCAAAGGTCTTCCATGGCCCTCGGACCCAAACCTTCGGTGAAACTAGTTACTTACAGAAGAACACATGGGTACTAGACTGAACCAAAGGTCTTCCATGGTCCTCGGACCCAAACTTTCGGTGAAACTAGTTACTTACAGAAGAACACCTGGGTACTAGACTGAACCAAGGTCTTGCATGGTCCTCGGACCCAAACCTATGGGGAAACTAGCTACTTACAGAAGAACATAAGCGTTAGACAGAACCAAGGCCTTGCATGGTCCTCGGACTCAAGCCTATGGGGAAACTAACCACCGCAAGGAGAACCTGGGTGCTAGACTGAACCAAAGGTCTTCCATGGTCCTCGGACCCAAACCTTCGGTGAAACTAGTTACTTACAGAAGAACACCTAGGTACTAGACTGAACCAAGGTCTTGCATGGTCCTCGGACCCAAACCTATGGGGAAACTAGCTACTTACAAAAGAACATAAGCATTAGACAGAACCAAGGCCTTGCATGGTCCTCGGACTCAAGCCTATGAGGAAACTAACCACTCAAATATGCCTGGGTACTAGACTGAACCAAGGTTTTGCATGGTCCACGGACTCAAACCTATGGAGAAACTAGCTACTTACAGAAGAACATAAGCGTTAGACAGAACCAAGGCATTGCATGGTCCTCAGACTCAAGCCTATGGGGAAACTAACCATCACAAGGAGAACTTGGGTGCTAGGTTGGACCAAGGTATTGCATGGTCCTCGGACTCAAACCTGTGGGAAAACTAGTCACTTATAGAAGAACATAAGCGTTAGACTAAACCAAGGTATTGCATGGTCCACGGACTCAAGCCTATGGGGAAACTAACCACTGCCAGGAGAACCTGGGTGCTAGGCTGGACCAAGGTATTGCATGGTCCTCGGACTCAAACCTATGAGAAAACTAGTCACTTACAGAAGAACGTAAGCGTTAGATTGAACCAAGGTATTGCATGGTCCACGGACTCAAGCCTATGGGGAAACTAACGACCGCAAGGAGAACCTGGGTGCTAGGTTGGACCAAGGTATTGCATGGTCATCGGACTCAAACCTATGGGAAAACTAGTTGCTTACAGAAGAACATAAGCGTTAGACAGAACCAAGGCCTTGCATGGTCCTCGGACTCAAGCCTATGGGGAAACTAACCACCGCAAGGAGAACCTGGGTGCTAGGCTGGACCAAGGTATTGCGTGGTCCTCGGACTCAAACCTATGGGAAAACTAGTCACTTACAGAAGAACGTAAGCGTTAGATTGAACCAAGGTATTACATGGTCCACGGACTCAAGCCTATGGGGAAACTAACCACCGCAAGGAGAACCTGGGTGCTAGGCTGGACCAAGGTATTGCATGGTCCTCGGACTCAAACCTATGGGAAGACTAGTTACTTGCAGAAGAAGAAAAGCGTAAGACAGAACCAAAGTGTTGTATGGTCCTCGGACTCAAACCTGTGGGGAAACCAATTGCTTCACAAAACTAAGTCTTAGACAGAACCAAGGTATTGAGCAAAGCATTAAAGTACAACAAGTGAAAGGAAGCATCATTCGAAGAACTAAAAACAAACGATTGAATATATTACACAAAAAATAGTTTCGTTACAATGTCACCAAGACAAAAAGCAAAATAAAATGAAAAAGAAAGCAAGATCAGAGTGGCCCAAGTCGTCAAGATAGGATAGCCTGACAGAGTGGCCTACTTCCCCAACTCGGTAGACAGCTTGTCCTGAGGAGCCTGCTGAAGGGTTTCGACTAGTGCCTCGAGACCCTGGCCCAGAGGGGCTACTTCAGAGGACCCTTCTTCAGCAGGAGGGATCTGGGGGACAACAAGTGTGACCTGGGAGCTAGCAGAAGGCTTCACCATATCCTGGGGCGCTTCTTAGCTACCAGTTCCTGCCCCCTCTAATGCACTGTCGCGCTCAGTCTCCTCAACAGGCTTATCAGCTGAAGTTGAGTCCTCGGCAGCATTGGTCTGGCCTTCATCTGTCGCTTGTAAGGCGGAGCCCGCCTCAGGAGTGACGGAGACAACCTCGCGAATTGCGGGGGGATAATACACTCTCTCGGCCCTCCTAAGCTCGGACAAGGCCTCGACCCCCGCCTAGTTGAAGGCTTCACTCCAAGTCTAGGAGTAGTAGCGCCTGCATACTTCAGGGACTTGAGCCTTAAGGGCAACCTCGGTCTTAGCTACCCCTCAGCAAAGGCCTCTTCCTCCGCTTGCTCTACAGAGCGTTCAGCATCTATTCTCACAAACATGGCTTTTCTTTAGCCCTCACGGCCTCGTCCCTGGCGTACTCAGCAACGCCTCTCGCCCCCACTGCCTCGGCCAACTTCTGCTTTAGGTCGGCAATATGCTCTTGGGCAACCCACAGCCGGCCCTCGACATCCCGTAAGCGCCCTATCTGGTCCTCGGCCTGTTTCATAGCACCGGCTAGGTTAGACGCCACGCTATCTCTGGCCCTCTTCATCTCCTCAAAATTCTCGATTGCCTTCTTGAGATCCGCCTCAGATTTCTTAAGGGTACTCGTGGCATTCAAGTACTTGTCGCGCTCCTGACCCAGAGCTTTACACTGGCTGTTGACCTCCTCGTCCAGCCTAAAAATGGCCTGGATAGCTTGCCAACCAAAACAAATGCACCGTAAGTTGGGGACTAAGCAATAAAATCCAAACGAAGGAACAACTATCAGAAGTCTTACCATGCCCAGGTACCTCTTAAGGTTACGGGCAACTTCTTGCCTCCTCATGCCCCCCAGCTCAGCCATGTCGACAGGGAGAAGGAGGGACCTCTCTAGAGCATCGGCTACGCGAGCCCTCTTGCCCCCTCGGAAGTCCTTGAGAGTGGTGTCGTCCATCAAAGGCTTCCCGTGGAGCATGGCAACGGCCAGCCAGGCCTAGGGCTCGGACTGCTGGATGACCTCTTTCCCCTTACCCTGACCACCAATCCTCAGCTGCTTGGAAGGCCGGCGGGCTTCATCTTCCTCTTGGGAGGAACGAGATCTCCCCCCGTCCACTGGGTTTTTGCCCTTGGAAGACCTCTTCCTCTTCGGATCGGTGGACTCGGGCCGAGGGTCCGAGATTGACGGAGTGGAGGATGACCTGGTCTGCGCAGGCAAAGGCTTAGGTGGGGGAGGAGGAAGCTTGGGTGCGGGTGGAGGAGGCTTGGGCTGTGACTCCCTCGGCGCGTCCTTCCCCGGCTTGCCCTCAAGCAGGCTGGTTTAGGGTTGTCTCTTGAAACCCATCTCGGCTTGAATACCAACCGTTGGAGACAGAAGATCGGCTTAAGACAAATGGGGATCCCCCAAGTCACCAGAGGGATCCTCAGACAGATAGGCTTGGTCGAATGCACCGAATTCGTCCTCGGATGAACCCGAATCAACGACTTCTTCCTCTCCTCCTAGCTCTTCTCCCTTGGCTTCCGCAGCTTGGGTGGAAGTAGAGGGTCCTGCCGACGGAGTACCTTCAGGAAACAAAAACCCTTGCTCCACTACAGTTATCTCGCGAAGCCGTGGATCACCGGCTTTGATCACGTGCTTCGGGGCCGGGAACGACTTCTGGGTTGGATCGTACCTGAGGATCTTGTGAGCAGCCCTAACTTGATCGTCGCCCTCGTTCACAAAAATCTCCGCCCTGAGAACAGCTTCTAAATCCTCCTTGTTGACCAGGTTAAAATGATGTTCGAATGCGTGCGGATCTGCAGAAAGAAAAACAAACTCCTATCATCAACCGAGCAAAGCAGACTTACAACAAAAAAGAAAAAGGCTAGACCTTCTCCTACTCTGAGTACCCCACTTGGTGTCCCCTCCTCCATCGGACAGTGAAGGCCATCGTGCCATTCCCCGGACACGATGAGAAAGTCTTTGTTCAGACCCCTTACTGGACTCGGGGAGGCACTGGATAAGCCGAACCCTATCGTCCCTCGTCTTCATGTAGTACGTCTTACCCTTCAGGTGTTGGAGGTTATAGCACCAGTTCACGTCATGGTGGGTTAACCTCAACCTCATCTTCTCATTCAAGGCATCTACGCACCTTAGTATCCTAAACACATTGACGGCGCACTGGGTGGGAGTTAACCGAAAGTGCCTGAGGTAGCCGCTTGTCATCGGCCCCATAGGGATTCTCATACCCCCCTCTAAGAAGGCGATTATGGGAATCACAACTTCACCCTCTCTCCTCCTAATATACCAATCCCCTTCCTCACAATACCTTAGGCCCATGTTGCTGGGTATCCTATAATCGGCGATGAACTTCTCCATCATCTCTTCAAACTCAACTAACTTCTTAAATCTACCCATCCCTAACAACGACTAAAAGACTCGAGAAAGTGCGAAGGAAAGAAAGGAATCAGAAAATAAGTTTGTGCTACAGAGAGAAGAAAACTTACAGAAGTGAGGAAAAGCTCCTCAGACAGGCCTTTTATGCTGGAAAGGGACGCTGTTTGGGTTGGAGGTCTGACCGGATTCAGAGTATGTGCGCCAGAGTTCTTGAATGCAAAAATAAGGAGGCAAATTGGTTCAAATGAATATTTATATCCTCAATCAAAGGTAACCAGGCGGAGTTTCCCGCTCGTAAAGGCAGGAAATCCCCACCAACCAATTACCATCACACCGTTGAACGTGGGAAGTAAGGAGCCGCCAAAATTTAATGCGGGCGTTTAATGCGGGTGCGCACCATATATCGAGGCGCCAAAAACGTGCATTGGGCAGGCGAAAAGACTCCAACGCTGACGTAGGCCAAAGTTGGGCGAGTCATGACGAAGGCCCGAGGATATCAAAATCCTCCTCCCCATCCGAGGACACAGACAGCGGGATTTTGAGGGGCTATTGTGGGGCCTGAGAAATTGGCAACCCTGGTCCACCTTATATCCAGCCCAAGGCCCATGCCGAGGATCAAGAAATGTCCGAGGAAGAAGTGTGAAAGTCTAAATTGCCAGGAACCCTGCCGAGGACGACCCTGTCCTCGGCCAGCCGAGACCAACACGTTAGCCATAGCAGCATGGCGGAGGAACAAGTCCAGGATGAGCTGTCACCTCCACACTAAATGCTCTCACCTAACCCCCCGGCCACATTAATGGAGATGTGACCTCTGGACAGGGCTGCCTTGGTTGCTGTAACTCACAGAAGTGCTGGTAAAGTGGCTGATGGGACGGGCGATCAGAACGAAAAGGCATGGATGATCAACAAGTGGAAGAAAGAGGTTGTGAAAAAAGGGCTATATATAAGAGGAAGAAACAGATCAGAGGGGGGACGATTCCCTGGAGAAAGAGCACTATCAAGCTCCTCGGACCGGTGCCGAGGACAAACCTTGGAGGATAATCTTGGTCCGCCCGCCTCCGACGGTGGCGAACGCTACATTGGACGTTGTCCGCTTGCTAGGGCCTAGTTCTTGAACCCGCTCTCTACAAATTCATTGTACTGGGCTAACTGGGCTTGAGTCCACTCTCTCTACAGTAGAAGTGCTCAAACCCGGTCCCTACATCATCAACTCACCACCCTTGATAAACCCACCATACCACTAGCAAGTTCCCATGGCAGACCCATCGTTGGCAACACTACAGATAGAGTGACCACAAACCCATCTTCCTTTTCTTTGATTTAATTTATTCTTTAGTTTTTTTTTCTTTTTTTTCTCAACAACACACAGAACACCACAAACCCACAATCACAACCCTCAAAAACACCAATTACAACCTACAAAGATCTTAACAACACAAATTGGAAACAACAAATACACAACTCACAGATAGTCACGGCAGAAATTTTGTTTTCAATTCTTCCTCTCCATCACCAAAATGCTTCTTCCTAGATCGGTCTCACAGAAAATCGGTCACGCGAAGAGGCAAATCGGTCTTGCGGCAAATGAAGATTTAAAGAAAGAAAGAAACGGAAAAGAAATAAAGAAGAAGAAGAAGAAGCAGAGGGAAGAACTATGCCTGAAGAAAGAAAAAAAGAAAGAAGAAGAAAAGAAGATAGAGCAGTAGATGGGAAAGTAATACAAAAGTGCCGTTGGGAGCTTCAGGTGTGGTGCAGTGATGTAACTACACACTACTGTGGGACCCAACTCTTGTCCAAAATTACGCCAATGCCACTAAGTTAACATAACTCATCACTTGAAAACAGCCAATGAGAGTTTCTGAATTTGTTAACTCAACATCCAAAAAACTTAGTTTTGTTAACTGAGTTAATACCTGTGAAAATCAACCAAACAAACATTTTACATGTGGGGCCCATGGTTTTTGAGTTATGAGTTAACAAAACTCAGTTTTATTAACTAAGTTTGGCAAAATCCAAACACCACCTAAGCCTCTGTTTGGATACCAATGAAAAATGAAAATTATTTCACTATTCATCTTATTTTTACTACTATTCATAGGCCCCACTGTACTATTTCAATTAACTTTTACCTTTATCTATAGTACTTTCAGTAATAAGTTTTCAATTTCAGCAAAATAAGCAGTATCCAAACAAATCCTAAGTTTTATTGTGAATGTTTTGACGACAACCACTAAATGGCGAATATCATATACAGTATATGTTTTATTAGTTCACATCAAAGGATTTTGTGTGTTTAGGTATGTTCTAATCACAATTTATGTGAACTTATATTACCTTAGTTAATAGTAATAACTCATTAAGAGTGTAAATCGAAATGATTTTTAGGGATGGCAATTTTTGCCCGACTCGCAGGTACCCGGCCCGGCCCGATCCTAATGGGGCAAATTTTACCCGGTCCGATAAGGAATAGGGTTGGGAATGGGTTTTTAAAAAAAAAAACCCGAAGCAGGTCCGGGTCGGGTTTGGGTTTTATAAAAAAACCCGACCCGAAACCCGGCCCGAACCCGAACCCGGACCCGGACCCGGCCTGGTTATTCCTAAATTACTAAAAACCCTCGCTATATATATATAGTCATAAACTAACCCTAACTCCCTCATTTTTCAGCTCTACCTCCTCACCCTCACTTCAGCTCACACGCCTTCTCACCCTCATTGCCTCACATCACACAGCACACGGCCTCACACAGTTGACAGCACACGGCCTCACACCTCACACAGTCACAAGGACAGTCACGCTCCGTCTCACCATCGCTTCAGCGGCCTGCCTCGTGCGATGCCTCCTCATCAAAACCCGACTATACTTCTTGCAGTTTTGCTTCTTCAAGATATCGAGCTTGCGCTGGCGCTCTTTGTTGATGAGTCCCAATTTCTCTCTCTGAGCTTCGCGTGCTCTTTCTCTGGGGTTTAAGTAGTGAATAGGAGTGGGAGCGTTGAGACATAGTTGCCCCAATCGGTCTCGTCTCTCGAAACCTTTTCCAGGTTTGGGTGATTCAGTAGCGATGGTGCCTTTTTTGGTGTTGGTTCTTGTTCGCTTCAACAGTTGGCCTGATTTCATTTTGTCCTTTCCCTTTGCGGTTTTGCTTACACCGCATTTTTGGAGGAATTGGTGGCTCGATGATGATGTTAGGGAGTTGGGTTTTAGGATTCGAAACATGATCAGGAGAGGAATAAATTTGTGCTTCAATTTTATTTTATTTTATTTTGGGTTGGGCCACGATTTGGGCCCAAATCTAGCAGGGCCTAACGGGGCCTGCGGGGGTAGGTCCAGGCCCCGGGAAAAAAATCCGTTTAGTAAACGGGCCGAGTTCGGGCCACGGGCTAAGACCCTCGGGTCAAGTCCGGGTATGGAAAAACCCGGCCCGAACCTGACCCGTTACCATTCCTAATGATTTTAACTTTTTTAGATTTTTATTTGAAACTATCCCAAACTATGAAGAAATTATGTCATATATAAAAAGACTTTAATAAAAATTAGCCACTTTAGCACAAGGAGAGTGTAACAATTTTGTGCAATCACAATTTTAGGATCCAAATTTTATTATATAGAATATAATATGTCCCTTTTTTTTTTTTTGAGTTATATTATAGAACAACTTGTATGATGCACAACTTAATGAAATCATAGGTAAGTTGAAGAAATATTTTAATAATATTATTAAACTTTATTAATAAAGTAGATAGTAAAAATAAAAGAACAAAAATTGCTTTAAGATACTTGATGAATGTGCTATGACCAAGATTATAAAATAATCATAAATAAATAACCAAAATTCAACTACCAAAGTTTTATAAAAAAACATTTGTATCTTTGTTATAGGCAAAATTCAAGCCCAAGTTCTTTAGGCTTGTTTGTGATAAGCCTAGGGACCCAATATTTTTCAGAGTGAAAAGTACAGTTCTTCAGGTGCTCTATGTAAGGTTTTAAAGTTAAATTCAAACAAATGATTATATTGAGTTTATTTTTTCTTTGACAAGATAAATATGTTTGTATTGTATTAGTCTCAATACAATAATGTGTTTCATTATATGGTGATTCATAAAACTATCTACAAGTGTTAAATCACAGAACTCATTAAATTATTCAAATAAGTTATATGATTTATTAAATAGGTCATGTAATTAAAAATATAGCTGAATACTATAATTAAATCCAAGTAGTGGGTTGCTGGAAACTTTGTTCTATTACACACTTGTTTGACATGGTTATTTTCTAGAGAATACTTCTTATTATGAAGTGTAAGAAATATTAGGTTCATGTGTGTAAGTTTGAGAGACCTAATTATATTGTAAGCCCATCTATACTTAACATTAAATTCTAATTTTGATACAAACCCTGCTTAGGGTTCATTATAATTGTTGAATTGAGATTATAGTATAGATATGATTGTCAAGGGCTTCCTTCATGGACATAGGCTGTCAAGTTATACAACGTAATCCTTACATCCTCTCTCTTCTTACTTAATTTACGCTCTTTCTCTATGTCTTCATAAAATCTAATAGGAAGGAAACCGATCGAGACAAGAATTACAAGGGAGGAGAAATAATCTCATCTGAGAGTCCTTAAGGAAAAATCAAGGACGAAGAATATGAGTATATTTGTCTCTCTATCACACACACACACACAAATCCATCTAGCATTTTTTTGAGAATTGATAAGATAAGGACTAGTCAGTATGTCTGTAGTACAGATATATTGTATTTATTTTTGGTACATCGGTACAGTGAGACTCACATGTTAATTACCCTCACATGAGATGGGTGCACATGAAAATTTTGTTACCTAATCAAACTTTCCTAAAAATAAATGATCAGACTTTCCTAAACTCTTTGATGGATTGTATTGCCTATGGCATTATATACATCACTAGTTTGAAACTTTTGAATTGTACCTTGTACGTACTTTTTTAAAGGTTAAAGATAGAAACTATACCACGTATGTAACCTTTTTTTTTCTTTTGATAGGACGGTACATATAAATGCAGTAGTGATTGGAAGGTGATATAATTTTCATGGTTTTCAGACCCGGACCGGACCGTACGGTCCGACCGGAAAAACCTCGAATCGTTCATTTTTGCGGTTCTTTTAGCATCAAGAACTGTTCTATGTGAAAAAAGCAGGGAGCCGTGAGAACCGCGGTCGGACCTCACGGTTTTGAGAACCGTGATCAAACCGTTCCTCACGGTTCCCTGCTTCCTTTGAATCTGACCTTATGAAAAAAAAAACACAAAAGAGGAGAGATTGTCGTTGAAAAGACCGATCCGGACAAGCCAGTGACTGATGGCGAGAATGGAAGGCCAGTGGTGAGGAGTACCAGGGGAGCAAGAAGGGGAGATCTTCGTTGAGTTTGGAGGAGGAAGGGAACTGGAGATGAGAGGGGAGATCTTCTGGCTTTGTTCTCCGCCGGTGATGGAAGGCCAGTGCTCTCAGTCCTCTCTGCTTTCATCTCTGGCTTTGTTCTCTTATTTTTTTGTTCTCCGCCGGTGAGAGTTTGAGAGAAAGAGAATGAGAAAGAAAGCTAGAGATGAAGAAAGACAAATAAAAGTAGAGAGGACTGAGGAGTCAGATGATGAGAGGAGTGGGATGGGGATGGGGAATGGGGAAACGTGTGTGGAGGATAAAAAATAAGAGAAAAAAAAAAGAAAAAAAGAAAAAGAAAAACGTATGGTCCGTATGAATGCAAAGAAAGAAAGGAAAAAGAATAAAAAATCACAATAAAATGTTCTCATAATATTTTCACAATAAATTTTAAGTAATAGATAGTTATTAGTTAATATTAATAAGTAAAAAATAATTTTAATGATGGGTTCAAATTAAAACTAGTGATAACTTTTTATATAAATTTTGTTGTGAAAATATTGCTAAAAATGTTGTAAACTTCTTCACTGCTTCTGAACAATTTTTCTTTGCTGCTGCGTGCGTAATGCTTGCTTGCTGTCAACTCCTTACATGTAATGCTTGCTTGCTGTCAAGCACTTCCTTCTTAGCTTTTGTTATTTATTTAACTTTAACAATTTTTAAATGCATGGACACCTTCATCTAGCTTTTGATTTTTTTTTTTTTTTTTAATTCATAATAAATGGTGAACATTGACTATTCAAATGGGCTTGGGAGTTGGGAAAAAAAAATGATCCATAGTCAAATGGGCTTGGCCATGAGCAAATGAACTAATTTGTATCTTAACTATTTTATTGAGTTTCATAAAGTAAAAATTATTGGGTACTAAAGTGTACTTTGTCATGACTTGAAAATAATTTAAAAATTCAATAGCTATTTATGTTTTTTTAGAATTTAATAAATCTTATTTGCATTATGAAAGTTATGTTACAAAAAATACTATCTATATTTGTTTTGGGTTTTTTTTAGTTAAATTTTCAATTTTTATTTATTTAATATATTAATTTATAATTTAAATAATTATTAAATTAATTATGACGTCATCACGGTTCGACCCCGGTTCGACCTCGGTTCGACCTCAAAAACCTTGAACCTCTCCCTTTTACGGTTCAATGAACGGTCCGGGTCTGAAAACCATGATAATTTTATGGTAAGAGAAGTCTTAATTCTAGAGGTTCTAACTTCTAACCAACATATTTAGATCCAATCTATCATGCAGTATTCATTTAATACATGGTTACATATATTTTTAAATTCTGAAATTTCAAGGTGTAAAATCTAAATACCCCATATTTTAGAGAATAAAATCTAAACACCACTAAAATTTAGGGAGGTAAAATTCAAATTCTGAAACGTAATCCAAATTCTAAAACTTTAGAGTTTGGATTACGTTTTGTTACCTAATCAAACTTTCCTAAAAATAAATGATCAGACTTTCCTAATCTCTTTGATGGATTGTATTGCCCATGGCATTATATACATCACTAGTTTGAAACTTTTGAATTGTACCTTGTATGTGCTTTTTTAAAGGTTAAAGATAGAAACTGTATCACGTATGTACCCTTTTTTGTTTTCCTTTTGATAGGATGGTACATATAAATGTAGTAGTGATGGACGGTGATATAATTTTATGGTAAGAGAAGTCTTAGTTCTAGAGGTTCTAACTTTTAACCAACATATTCAGATCTGATCTATCATGCAGTAGGGATGTGCGCGGTTCAGTCGGTGCAGTTTTTTCATAATTGGAACTGATGCACACTACCTAGGGTCGGTTTTCCGACCTATAGCAGTACGGTTTTTTGCCGCTGGTTTAGTTGGTTTGGTCGGTTTGAAATATTTAAAAAAAAAAAACTGTTTTTTTTTTTTAATAATAATAAAATTGGGCTTTCAAGCCCAATATCAATATATCAACCTGTTCAAGATTTCAACTAAATACAAACTATTTTTGTATTTAGCAAGCCATCAAAAATCTAGTCACACATAAAACAGAAGCAAAAGCAAAGTCAAATTAAAAAAAAAAAGTAAAAATGCCAAATAATATTTTTCTACATCCAGCCAACACACAAAAGCATATTCCAACACATACTTATACCATAATTACTCATTACTCAATCAGACACTAACAATATACATTACTCAATCTCAATACATATCAACTCAATAAAGAGGCAGAACCTAAACAAATAAAATCAGAATGTAATGCAAATAAAATTAAACCAAACAGGTGTTTTCAGTTGTTTTACCTAACATAAACGACTTTTTAGAAATTAGAAATTAGAAATTAAACCCGCGGACGGTCACAGTAAAGTCTAAAGTGTAAAAAAGCTTCTATTTTTACTAGTGATTTTGCGACAACTGCATGGATTGGTCTCACTGTACAGAAAGAGTATTGAAGACTGCGGTGAAGTGTGAAGTGGGCTAGTTTCTTTGTTGACTAATAGTAAGCTCAAACAGCATTGGTCTATTCATCTTTTGTTAGAAAGAAACAAACAAACAAAAATTACAAAAAGCCTTTCTCACTAAGCTTATCATGTTTTTGCTGAGAGGTGAGAGAGGAGAGGGGCTTAAGCTTATGGCTTACCGGTGGTTTGCCGCGGGCCCACAGTAAGCCGGTGACTGTGAGCTCCTGCTGCTGCTGCAAAGGCTAGCCGAGCCGAGTGGTGAGAGCTCAGAGGCGAGCATTAGGTCGGCGAGAGGCGAGAGGTGAGAGCGAGAGAGAATTGAGTGAATTTGTACTTAGGGAAATCTGAAAACCTAGCAATAAAACGGTGCCATTTTGTGTTACCCACCTGTGGTTTGCCTCAAATTTAACTTACCCACCCATGATTTCATTTTTGACACTTTACCCACATGTGATTCCCTCCATTACTACTCCGTAACCCACCTCCATTTCAGACGTTAGTTTAACACATAACTCATCAAAAACAAAACCCAAAACAGATCAAACACTCCTCACTCCCAAAACACACTCCCAGCCAACGTGCTGACCAAACTAAGATCCTTGATGCTCCTTGATGCTACAATGCAATGTGCTTGAGATAATGGACTAAGAACCATCTGGGTTTTGATCGTGCAAGTAAAGCGAGGAAGAACAAGAAACAGAGTTCGGGTTCAGCTGTTGCAAATCGCATTTTTGATTTTTGGTGCTTGATCCATTTGTTTTCTCTTGATTGGGTGAGTTCCTGACTTTGTCAGCTTCAAGTTTTGGTTTTCTTTAACTTTCATATGCTCTGTTCATCTGATTTTAGGTAGATCCTTTTAATTTTTGAAACCTAGGGTTTTAGAAGAAAAAAAATTTCAAAATTGGGTTTTTGCTTGCAACATATTTTTGCTATGTCTTCATCAACTGACAATGGCTCTACAACTAGTGGTTTCTACCATGCCATAGATGGTCGTTTATGTACCCATGAGAATTGTGCCCTATGAACAAGTCGAAAAGCTAGTTACTATGGAAGAAGATTCCTCGGTTGTAGTCAATTTAGTGTAAGAAACAATTCCATTGTTGTATTTCATTTGAACTGAATTGAATTATTAGTTGTGATTAATTGTGAACTGTGAAATTAATTGTGAACTATGAAATTAATTGTTGTAATTGTAATGATCAGGTTGGTCCCAAATGTAGCTTATTTCAATGGATGGATAACAAAACTTGTAGGAGTGAAACTGCCCCACTTGTCCGTGAAAGGATAAGTATGCTTGAGAATAAACTGCAGCTTGCAAATCAGAGACAAATGACAAGTAGGGAAATGGAAGAAAGATCTAACCAAAGGGAAAGAGAAGCTCATCAGCTTTATGTAGAAGCTAGGGAGAAACTTAAGAGGGTTAGAGAGAGTGAGAGATTGTACAAGCTGGCACTAGTTTTGTCATGATTATTTTTCATTTTTGTAATGTTGTTGTTGTATTTTGCCTCAGTGAACAACAATATAAGGGTGAGGACCCTTAATCTGCCATGATGTTTGGGGGGTTGTTGAAATGTAGTTGGGTAATTGAATTAATTTTTGTGGTATACCAGCCCTATTTAAGTCCCTAATCATTGTATCTATCTCTTGAAATACAAAGTGTTGTTTTTGTGCAAATGTTCTGTAGTTTATTTATTTATTTTTACTTCATTCTGGGATTTGGATTGATATATATTGCCACAAAGTGTTATGTGGAAATGTTAATAACATGATTTGCTTCCTGCCCATAAATGGATCCATATATATTGGTTCTATGCTACACATGCCCATAAATGGAACATGTTTTACACATACACATGATTTGCTATGTCAATACATACACTTGTGTAAATCCACCAAAAGCACAAGACAAGCAAAACACATACTCATGTGTAAATCCACCAAAAGCAAAGACAAGCACAAGACATCAAAATACTTTATCCTGTATTAGTGCACATTAATAAAATCCTAATAATGTCATAATCTGCCAAAAGTGAAGACAATCATTGTGACTTTATGTCACATGCAGACAGATTTACAACCAAAACCTAACTACTAGTCCACCACACATCAGATATACACATCTTCCAACCAAAATTTCAAATATTGTTTTTGACACTTGACTAATTTAAATACTAGTTACATTAAGTGTGGGAACTATAACAAAATAAGTGGTTGAAAAAACATCTTCCATCTTCATTTACTACTTTTAGTGCCCTTGCTAGCCTTCTTGCCCTTTCCACCAAGTGGTTGAAACTTTGTTGGTCTTGATACACCAAACTTTCTGCCTTTAAACCCCATAGCAATAGCACCACCACTTCCTTGACTTGGTACACCACTAGTGCTCACAGATGCACTTGTTGGCTACATAACCAAAATCCAGCAGTTAGCAAGATGGTCCAACAATAGCAAGTAAGAGGAAAAAAAGAAACAAAATAGAAGAAAGTAGAGGTGCCTGAGACGGTAAAGAATCCCATGTATCTCTAGGGGTATGGAAGCTTGGTTGTGAGGATAAAGAGAACCAGTTGGCCTTAGATGCAGTTGGAGGTTAAGTTGCTACCTCAAATCTATTGTTTGGCGCAGGTTGAGATGCAATTTGAACAAAAGCTCTGTATGTAGGCTGAGATCTAGTACTTGGCGGCTGAAATGCAGTTTGAGGTGTTGTAGTCTGCTTTTTTGTTGTAGATTTACTACCTTGTGCCTACAAATAGGATTGTACAAGTTACATACACATGAAATATATGAGGAAATGACTATAGTTCAAAGCATGAAAATACTTACAGCTTTTGATTTAGCAAGTCTATCTCTTCTCTGCCATGGAGTTTCACTAGTGATGCCTGCCTCGCACCCTCTTGCATTATGCCCTTCTTTATGGCACTTCCCACACTTGACTATCCTGCTCATCCTAGAAACTCTATAAGGGTTCCTTGGCTCTTTAAGATCTCTTTTTCTTTGCTTTGGTGGTCTACCATGTGGTATATACACATGAGGAGCAACAAGAGCAGGTTGGTTAGTCTCAACCTACTCAGACTGGCCAGACATTGGCTGTATTATCTCTTTGTAAGTTTCAACAAATGTCTCTTTCAAGTAACAAGGATGCACATAGTCCTCCACTTGCTCTAAGTTCTTAACAATAGCAGAGATCCCATGTTTGCAAGGAATTCCTGTCAAATCCCAAATCCTACAGCTGCATGCTTTTCTAATCAGATCAACCACATGTCTCTCATGACCATTATCAACCTCATACATGAACCTGCTTGATGGAGTAGCACAGAAAAGTATAGATTCATGTTTTAACTTCTCTAATTTGTCTTGAATATTAGGACACACATTTCCAGTGTATTTTGCTATACCTTTCATCTTGTTGTATTGTTTGGTCATGAGCCAAACTTTGATCCACTCCAACATTGCTAAAATTGGCTTATCCCTGGCTTCTAAGATCATGGCATTAAAAGACTCACTCAAGTTATTAGCTAAATAGTCACACAAAACTCTACTAGTAAAGTGAGACTTAGACCATTGTGCAGGGTTGATGTCGCCTTGACATCCAAATCCTTCAGTTCTTGCATTCTTGTCTCAAACTCCCTGATTGTTGTGGCTCCAACACATCTCCACAATGCATCTTTCAGCTCCAAGCCCTTATGGTCTACTTTAAAATTATTATAGATATGCTTCATGCAATACCTATGCTCACAAGTTGGGAACAACATCTTAATTGCAGGTATAAAGCCCTAATTCATATACAAAACAGATTAAGTAAATATGTTAGTTAAATATGTTGAAATGAACAGAGACATGTATTATTAAACTTTAAATATGTGGGTTAAATATATTAGTACAATTGTAGGTCATACCTTTTGTCTATCAGTGATAAAGACCAGATTAAGTTGCTCTGGATTCCTAATGTCATCTGAAAACTTCTGCAGAAACCACACCTATGAATCTTTGTTCTCTTGCTCAACAACAGCAAATGCAACTGGGAAAATGTTATCATTTGCATCTATAACTGTGGCAGAAAGTATTTGCCTCCCAAATCTCCCTTTCAAGTGGCACCCATCTAAACCAATGATTGGTCTACAACCTCCCAAAAAAACCAACTTTTTGTGCATTATACATAATATACATTCTCTTCAATTTGGGCTGTGCATTTTCATCTTCCATTTCAGTTTGCAAAATAAACCTATTTCCTTTATCATTCAATCTTATCATCTCTGCATAATCCCTAAGCTTCCCATTTGCAGCTGTTCATCCCCAATAATCAAGTCAGTAGCTTTCCTTTTTGCCCTATACACTTGATTGTAACTTATGTCAACTTTAAGTTTTTGCTTCACATGATGTTAAACACCAGCCACTTTCCAATTGGGATTTTTGTCAAACTCCTACACAAACTTCTTTGCAACATAACTTGCAGTCACTTGGCTGTGTTTAAAGGATCTAGGGTAGGTGCACTCCGGATTGAATTTTTTTATTTGGAATGTCAACTCCCCAAATCGTTGAAATGCATAACACTTCCATCCACATTCATTTATGCAATAAACTGATATCTTCTTCTTCTCATTCAACTTGAACTTGATATCTACTAGCTTCTTTATAGCATATTCCCTCAAAGCCTCCCTAAATACCTTAGATTTTGGAAACTTCATTTCCTTCTTTAACATTGGTTTTCTCATGTCAGTTTAGACATTAAACTCAGGTTCTTTTGTAGCAGTTGGTGCTGGCTGATCATCATCAGACCCTACTAGACTTTCCATGTCATCTTCAAGAGGCGGGTCAATCCATTCACCCTCTTCCACAAACCCATTCTCTCTTGCATTAGACCTAATTGCTAAATCCTTGTCATTGTCAGCTGTAGTAGGCCTATGTGGGGCTGCATTGACATTATCTCCCTTAGAAGGTCTATGTGGGGCTGCTGCATTGCCACTAACTTCGTCATGTGTAGATCGCCCATCATCTAAATTTCCAAATACATCATCATCAAAATTTGGCCCCTCAAACCCTTCCTCCAATCAATCAAAATCTGGACAGTCTTGTCCACCACCTCCTTCAGCATCCACATTACCTCTCTCATGCACATCATCATCATTCTGACCCATCTCATGCACAACATCACCATTCTGACCCCCTACTTCCTCATTAACAAATGGTTGTTTAACTACAAGTGGCTCCACACCACCCTCAACATATAGTGTTATCTTATCTGTAGGCCATGCAGCATGAATCTCACACATATAAGCTACATCATCATCTCCATTTATAACCCTTAACCCTTGCTCCAAATTACCTCCAGGAATAACATAATGAAATCTACTTGTACTATTTGCCCCCAAATCACCACAAATATCTTGTATTTCAAAATAACTAAGTTTATCGGGGTTAACCTCATCAATAAAAGAAATACTACCTCCTAAATATACCAAATCTGGGTTCCACGCAAACTGGCCACCATGATGAATCTCAAAATTGAATGTTAAGTCAACCATCTGCATATAAAATACAACACAATAAAGTATGAGATGGGCTTGCATGTGGAAAAGTATAATTATTATAGATTATTGCTTTATTAGGCAGTCAAATTTCTCTTTAAATTTCCCTTACTATATACCAGCAAATGAGATGGGCTTGCATGTGGAAAAGTCCTAGAGATGAATGTAATTAATTAATCATTTGAAGTAGAAACCAACTATTTCAAGTAACCAATTGGGTATGTATCATGTGGTCATGTGGTCCACACAAACCACAACACAAAAACAAATAATATTATTAAAAGTTTTTGTTTTGTTTTTGAGAGCCAAACTCATGGAAAAGGAAAGCAAAAAAGCAATAATCAATACTATTTTTGCTCATGAAAAGCAATAGTAATTGAAACAAAGTGACATGTGAAAGAAAAACAAGTTCCCTCACAGTGATCCAAGTACAAGTTTATAGACCTATGGTCATGGAGGCCCACATTGATGAAGGAAGCCTAATCCTATGGTCCAACAACCCCACATTGATGAATACCCAAAAAAAAAAAAAAAACATAGATTTGCACATGAATCTGTTACAAGCAAAAACCCGATTTCAATTTTTTTTTAAACCCTAGGTTTCAAAAATTAAAAGGATCTACCTAAAATCAGATGAACATAGCATATGAAAATAAAAGAAAACCAAAACTTGAAGCTGACAAAGTCAGGAACTCACCCAATCAAGAGAAAACGAACGGATCAAGCACCAAAAATCAAAAATACGATTTGCAACAACTGAATCCAAACTTTGTGTCTCATTCTTCCTCGGTTTACTTGCACGATCAAAACCCAGATGGTTCTCAGTCCATTATCTCAAGCACATTGCATTGTAGCATCAAGGATCTTAGTTTAGTGAGCACGTTGGATGGGAGTGTGTTTTGGGAGTGAGGAGTGTTTGATCTGTTTTGGGTTTTGTTTTTGATGAGTTATGTGTTAGAGTAACGTCTGAAATGGAGGTGAGTTACGGAGTAGTGACGGAGGGAATCACAGGTGGGTAAAGTGTCAAAAATGAAACCAGGGGTGTATAAGTTAAATTTGAGGCAAACCACAGGTTAGTAATCTGTAATTATCCTTTTTCTTTTTTTTATAATAATACCCAATACAACGACTTTTTAGTAAAAAAATTTAAATGGATACTTGGTAAAACGACGTCGTATCCAAATATTTGAAAATTATTACAGGGGTCGGTTCGGCGAGGCGAGGCTTTGATTTTAGATATGTTGCTCCGATGATTGCACCGCACCGAAGTCGGAACTCCCTTTGCGTTTCGATCACCGGCATTGGCTCTGTCGGTCAGTTGCAGTGGCGGTGCTGGAAGGTCAGTGCCGGTCGGTCTTGCCGGCTCCGATACTGGTTTGCACAGTCCTATCATGCAGTATTCATTTAATACATGGTTATGTATATTTTTAAACTCTGAAATTTCAAGGTGTAAAATCTAAATATCCCATACTTTAGGGAATAAAATCTAAACACCGCTAAAATTTAGGAGGGTAAAATCTAAATTCTGAAATGTAATCCAAATTCTAAAACTTTAGAGTGTAAAATCCAAACACTCTCAAACTGTAGGGGTATAATTTGAAATTTACCTTAAAATTTATTTGGGCACTAATGAAGCGTAAATCTTTAGCTTCGTAAGCTTGTCCAGGTGGAGCTAAATCTGTGTCCTGCAAATGTAGAACAAAGGTTCCTCTAAGGTGGTCACCGGTGTGGTGTCTACCACAATGTCTCCGATGCCAAAGTTAGTGTATGAGAATAATAAGGAAGTTTCAAATATCAGAATATTAGTGCGAGAATATTTCTTGGGTGAATCTATGTACCTGGTTTGTCTATGACCAATGTATATATATATATGGTTTCATGGTTCCTAGCCGTTGGGGCCTTAATTGTGGATTTAGTGCCTTTTTTGTAACGCCTTTGGGCTCATGAATATGGGTTTTGATGAGGCTCCAACGGTCTGCTCACTAATTGGTAACTATCTACGGCATTGAATGCTCTCATTAATGGTTACCCTGTGTTCATCCGTGTCCGGCCAAGGTGGACGAGTATGTTTGATGAGGTTGTCCAGGAGAGGTGAGTTCGTCAGTCCCATAAGGCACAATTTACTTTTATCTTGTCAAGTGACTTAACATTCATGATAAAATTCAGTGTATAAAATTCAAACACTCTCAAATTTTAAGATTATAATTTACAATTTACTTTTATCTTATCAAGTGACCTAACATTCATGATAAATTTTATTTTTTTGAGAAAACATTCATGATCATATAGAGATTTTGGAATCCTATTCATCTAGTGAAATGTGTAAAAATACTTGAGCCCCACAATTGAACTTAGAAGTTAGAAGAGATCAATGGGTTGGGGGCCGTGAGCCCGTGACTCCCTGGGACTTCAAATTATTATTTTTTAATACTATATAATAATAGATATTATTTGAATATTTTAATTCAAAAAATTCATGCTTGGCGCACATATATATATATATATGCCAACATGCTTATTAAAAAACAAATATAAAATTCATTTTTACTAACAAAACAAAAGAAAATTCCTTATAAAAAGAAACATCTGCTAGAAAAACGTAGACTTATTCATTATAACTATATGTTTCGTTTGACATTTTAGTATACATATTTTTGGGATCTAATATTAAAAGTTTGGGATTTCGGGATTTGGATGTGGTGATACTGTCTAATTCCAACAAAAGGATTGTTTGGTTTTTTTTTTTTTTTTTTTGGCCATTAGCAAGATGACTTTACAATTATCATTATTTATTAGATTTTTTTTACTGCTGCAATAAACTCTCAATTTTAATTTACAAGAATTAAATCATTACTTTAGTGAATAGACAGTGGAACTGCTTATTTTTAGTTCGGCACTGCAACTTTGAGAGGTACATAAATCTTTTTAGAATTGATATTTTTTTAATTAGTAAACAAGTTTTATTCTTAAGAATTCACAAATTATGAAAAACCTTTTTTTTTTTTTTGGGTAAATTGAAATCTCATTAAGTACCAAAAGAAGTAGTAACAAGATCCCTCTTCGACGGCTTCCAGAGAAATTATGGAAGGAAAGAAATATTACAACATAAATCATAATTTAAATCAAGATCAGAAAGCTTAGCTAAACTATGGCAACAAAGTTAGATTCTCTCCTAAACCAATTTAGCATCAACCTAAGAAGCACATCTTCAGCCCTAGGATGCTCAATCCTTTTTTTTTTTTTTCAATTTTTAAAAGGATAGTTATTAAGCCATATTGTCAAATATATATCTTTTTAAAAATGTTATTTTAGGAAATTTGACAAAAATATAGTGACATTCCACTATCTTAACATAGATTCAGGATTCCATTACAGTGTTATCAACAAACAGAAGAATAGAAATAGTTATGTCATTCCAACTTCGTATATTGCTTGTATTACTTATTCCTATTACATTGTAATAACTATTACAGTGTAGCAATCATGCCCTTAATGATAGATTGATTCATATATAGCATTGCCAAGGCACTCTAGAGCATCAAAACATAGCTTTGAGTCTCCGTCTATTATTACATTATGATGGTTTACTTTCAAGATATAATAAGATCACATGGAGGAATGCCTTGGCCCAAACTATTGTTGCAAATAGAAGCTCACCATTACAAGCATAATGAAGTTCAACTTCAACATCTGAACTTCAAAAAATTGTGCCAATGGAAATAGAAAACCATTAGCCTACCAAATACCAATTTATTTAAAGAGAATGATGGTACTTGTATATACTCTTCATATTTTTATTGCAATTATAGAACGACCATTTTCAATCATTAATATGATCAAAACTAGGTTTCACAACAAATGAAAATAATATTTTAATGGATTCTTTGATTTTGTATATTAAAAAAATTATTGCAAAATTTAGTACATAATTACATTATTGGACTCTTTGATGCCATTTAAGTTTGAAGTTTTACAACTTACAACCCTATAACTTTGAAGGGATATGGGTATGATAATCCTTTGTTGTGTAGCGGACTATATATTTCCATTTATTTAACTTAGGAAAAATCAAAGTAATTCTTGCTTCATTTGAAAAATCACAAACCTTAAATTCCACTCTGGATCATCAGACTTTGGCTAACTACATGCCTTATTGTAAAATTAAAGTATAGACAAAGTTTAGTTACAAAATTTAGGCTACAATCTTACTCAATATTTTTTTATTGAATGTAAATTTTGATAAATCCATTATTTGATTACATCTTCTTGCTATGTCATCAATAAATTGTTTAAATTGCAAGTTTTTGTAGTTTAAAATTATGCATTGAAGATAAACTTATAGATCATATAGTAAATAATATCTAATTGATACAAAATTTGACATATAATTAAGAGCATAAAGAACATGTAATTCAACGGTTAGATTTTCAAAATATGTAGTAATATTTATTTTATTGAGTAAAGTTGTAGTCTAAGCCTACAACTAATTTTGTAACTAAACTTTATCCTTAAAGTAATATCTACTAGTACCCACACACTTTTACATATACTTTGTCATGATTGTTCAAGTGGTTGACTACGAGTGGTAGAGAAAAAATCGTGGGTCTATATGATAGTAATAGACAACCAACTAATAAGATGTGTGTAAAAGTGTGTATTAACAGAAAAATTCAAGGTATTGTGAACTGGGTGAAGCTCCTGTTCAGTGCATTTGCACTGGACAAAAGCCCTATCCTTATTCCATTCTTTTAAAGGGGGGGAAAATATATATATATATATATATATATATATATTGAACACACAAGACGTTCAATTATGACTTCAGCTATATATATATATATTGAACACACAAGACGTTCAATTATGACTTCAGCTTATCCATTACACAATCAGTCCCACCAGTAGTATTGAATGTACCTACTGAGCATACTATTAGGTATGTTATTATTACATGAAGAATCATGTGCAACAAAATGACCAATAATACTGGTGATGGAAAATGTTAGGAAGACAAAAAGTTCCACAATTTTTATTACTCATGTAAGGTTGAAATTTATCAACCATCTTGTTGACTTTATTCCGTGTCAATTTGCTTGTAATTTAAGTACTTAGTAACCCTGTATTTAGGTTGGATTATTGTAAGGGTAGTGTGTGAGAAGATGTAAAGAAAAGCTCAAGTATGTGCAAAGAAGCAGAGTCTCGCGGCTAGGACTCGCGGGTGGCTCGCGGCTGCGAGCCGCCAAATGCTGGCACGTGAGATGCACACAGGGGAGCTGAAGGGTTGCGCCAGCTGTCGCACTACAGGACAAAAGTCCCAGGCTGGCCAGGTCGTTACGTCACGACTTGATTTCGCGACTTGGACAAGCCGCGAGGTCAAGCCGCCAACCAGCCCTGTTTGGCAAAAACTGTCTCTTTGTATTCCAAACACACACCACTATATATAGACCCTTATACCCACTAAATTGAGAGAGCTTCCAAAGAGAATTTTGTGAGAGAAACCCTAGAGAAAAACAAGATTGCCTCATCCCCAATCTTTACCTTAGAGACTCTACAAATTCCTCTACTCTCTTCCTCTCCATTATCATACCCTTGAGAAGTTATTGACCAAATCCTTTTCTCACCACACCTACATTTGTGAGAAGGCTCATTTGGTGCTAAGGGAAGCAGTTTGGAAGGAACCAATATACATTGGTTGATGCTATGGTATAGTAGCGGAATCCGGGAAGCTAAAGAAGAAATAGGTTCGGCGTAACCTCGTTGGAGCAAAAAGCTTGGAGGGTTTAGGTACTTGGGTAGATTAGGCTTGGAGGGTCTTCTGCTGTTCATGTATCCCAACTACATTGTTTAGTGGATTATTTGACCGCTTGGAGGGCGGTGGAGAGGTTTTACGCCGAGGACTTCGGTTTCCTCTTCGATAACACATCGTGTGTTGTCCGTGTGTTTGTATCTTCCTTCCCTTTATCTTTGTCTTATATTTTCTGTTGTGGATGTGTTTACATTTGGCTTAGATTGTTTATCAATTCTGTTATAAGCTTGTTATCTTGTTCCGCACATTAATTGTTTGATATAAAGCTTGAATTGATAATTTTGTAATTTGGGGTCTAAATGTTCAAAGGTATTTTAGACACATATTGAACTTTCAACTCATTTTGTTGCACAGGATTTTTCATGTAAATACATGGTGAGTTGTGACAAAAATTGTAAAATTTATTGTGTCCTTATTATTGCTCTCTACTAGGGATACACAAACATAAATATTGCCGCAATTGTTTTATGGGATAGATGATAATTGGTTGTGTATCACTATCACACGCACACATGCAATTATGACAAAGTTTGCATATTTATTTGTGGTACCAGCTTCTCATCACCCCACACCACACACACACACACAGTTATCAACTCAAACTGAATTGCATTGATTAGCTTGGATAGCTCCGGCAATGTCGAAGAGGGACTTACTAATCATTACGTGCAAAGGTATGCCTGTATTTAACCTTTACATGAGAGTTTCTTTTTAGACAAATAAACATCGATTCATTTCCTATACATATATGGCTTAGTAAGAACATCTGATATCAGAAGATGCAGTACGTACCCAAAGTTTCAGTCATTTAGCCAACAAGGGAACCACCCCTCCTGCCCCCAACCTTACTCTTATTATTTGATTCCTTAATTCATAGATAAATTCCTTTATATGTTTGTTGTAGATTTATGTTATTACTTAACTTTTTTTTATTTTATGAAATAATATGTTCTTTTTTTTTTGGATTGAAAATTTGTTTAAATTAAATAAAAGTAATAAATTAAACTTTAAAATTTCTAAAAAATAAATTAAAACTTATAATTCTAAAAGTAATAAAATTAAATTCTGAAGTTTAAAAAAAGTAATATGCAAAACTTCAGGTTTAATTTGTTACACTTTGAATTATAAGATTTAAAACGTTTTTTTTTTTTTTCTTTTGGTATTTATAAATTTATCTCTCTCGATCTCTAATTTGTTCAACAATGGGGTGTGGATGTGTGATATATAGCGGCGGTGTGTTGGGGAAATGGGGAACCGGTGAAGGTGGAAGAGATACAAGTAGAGCCACCAAAATCATATGAAGTTCGCGTCAAGATCCTATATGCTAGTGTGTGTCACACAGACCTCTTATTCATCAAAGGGTTCCCAATTGTTAGTATTCATTTCCTTCCCAACTGTTATTATTTACATTTACTTTCAACTCGTTTTCTTTTGGCTAAAGGGTATGATATCATTTGTTGATCTACAGCCTCTTTTCCCTCGGGTTCTAGGACACGAAGGTGTTGGGTAAGCTCTCAATTAACCAATAACAACACTTTAACTGAAGACACAAACGTTTTATATATGAGTATTTTAAAGATTAATATACATTTTACTATATAATAATAATAATAATAATAATAATAATAAATTTACAAAGTGTGCTGGATTTCTAACGAGGAAAAAAAATATATTTACTATGGTATCGACATTGCATCGATTTAACATTTTTTTTTTAAATCAAAGAAGCACAAATTGATGTTATAA
This sequence comes from Quercus aquifolioides, assembly GCA_019022515.1. Classification (NCBI taxonomy): domain Eukaryota; kingdom Viridiplantae; phylum Streptophyta; class Magnoliopsida; order Fagales; family Fagaceae; genus Quercus; species Quercus aquifolioides. Next base: position 24,689,065 of record CM032335.1, on the reverse strand, counting down.
TAACTGGTCTTGCAAACATATTGATATAAATATAGATTAAAATATGGAAAATTTTATTGCATACTCACAGTCTTCATACTCGCTATTGTACACTTGATATACACTCCTTTTTGAAATTATATTTTAAAAACATGATTTTGCTCCATGCAGCAGTTTGTGTATAAAGAATGTGTATAAAGAATGTGTGACTATCATTACTAATTAAAATATGCAATTGCAGTGTGGTAGAGAGTGTTGGCGAGGAAGTAACAGATCTAAAAGAAGGAGATCTTGTGATTCCAACATCACTAGGGGAGTGTGAAGACTGTGAGAATTGTTTGTCAGGAAAGACCAATTTATGCCTCAAATACCCTGTACCCTCAAGTGGTCTTATGCCTGATGAAACTTCAAGGATGTCTATTAGAGGCCAGAGGTTGTATCACGCTTTTACTTGCTCTACATGGTCCGAGTACATGGTTGTTGACACTAATTACGTTGTCAAGCTCGATCCAACTATATCTCTTCCACATGCTAGCTTCCTCTCATGTGGATTTTCTACTGGATTTGGGGCTGCATGGAAGGATGCTAAGGTTGAAAGCGGATCAACTGTGGCTGTTCTTGGTCTAGGTGCTGTGGGCTTAGGGGTATGTATATGTGTTCTCTCTCATAATTTTTCACTGACAGTGTAGTATTTTGATTGGTGCATTATAAAAAAATTATATTAATATTGTGATGTGTTAGAAATACTGAACGATTGTATTGTATTTCATAAAGAATGAATATACATGCGATGCCTTTATATAGGAGGCATATGTGTGTGGTACAAGTAAGCATATGTGTGTGGTACAAGTAAAGTGTAGTACAAGTACAAGTGTGCTATACAAGTAAACTAGTTGGGCCTAAAGCCCATAACATAATATACATTAACAGCTCCCCTCAAACTCAAGGTGGATGTGAGACCAACTTGAGGTTGTCAACCAAATCACGAGTGCGTCCCTTAGGAAGTGCCTTGGTGAAGATATCTGCAAGTTGATCTTTGGAGGAGACAGAGAAAAGCTTGAGAGCACCATGGACAAGATGAGAACGGATAAAATGACAATCAATCTCGATGTGTTTAGTCCGTTCATGGAAGACGTCATTGTGAGCAATATGAATGGCACTCTGGTTGTCACAATAAAGGGGAGTAGCAGAGGATGTGGACACACCCAAATCCTTAAGAAGCCATCGTAGCCAAAGGAGCTCAGATGTGGTGTCAGCAAGAGCACGATATTCTGCTTCAGTACTGGAGCGGGCCACGAAAGTTTGTTTCTTACTTCGCCAAGAAATCAAAGAAGAACCAAGGAGAAAGCAATAACCTGTAGTGGACCTACGATCGGTAGGATCTCCTGCCCAATCAGCATCAGAGAATGCACGGAGTACAAGAGGAGACTGAGCTGAATAGAAAAGACCATGGAAGAGAGTGTCCTTCAAGTATCGTAGAATGCGCAGAATAGCAGCATAGTGAGTCAATCGTGGAGCAGAAAGATACTGGCTCACCTGATGAACAACATAAGAAATGTCTGGACGAGTAACTGTGAGATAAACTAGGCTGCCAACCAATCGTCTGTAAAGAGAGGGATTAGACAATGGTTTCCCCCCCGAGGGTGTCAGATGTGCATTAAGTTTAACTGGGGTGTCAACAGTCTTGCTGTCAGTGAGTCCAGCTCGAGATAAAAGGTCAGATGCATACTTGGCTTGAGTAATATAAAGACCATCTGTGGAACGAGTGATCTCAAGACCCAAGAAATAGCTGAGATGTCAAAGGTCTTCCATCTCAAACTGCTGACTAAGAAAATCTTTGAGTTCTTGAATGCCACTGAGGTAATCACCAGTTATGATCATATCATCCACATATAGGAGAAGTAAAATGGTGTCTTTATCATTGCGACGGAGAAATAAGGCAGAATCATAAGGACTGGCAGTGTAACCCAAGCGAAAGATGGTGGAGCTGAACTTGGCAAACCAAGCTTGTGGAGCTTGTTTAAGGCCATAAAGTGCACGTCGAAGGTGACAAACCTTGTTTGTTTCAACAGAAAGACAAGGAGGAGGTTGCATATAGACTTCTTCATGCAGATCCCCATTAAGGAAGGCATTTTTAACATTCATCTGAAAAAGATCCCATTTACTAGCAGCGGCAACAGCTAAGAGGGCACGAATAGAGGAAATACGGGCAACTGGAGCAAAAGTCTCTTCATAATCAATCCCATACTCCTGTGTAAAACCTTTTGCAACAAGACGAGCCTTGTAGCGCTCGATGGACCCATCAGAGCGAGTCTTGATCTTCACTTACAACCAACCACAGACTGACTAGGAGGGAGAGTAACCAGATCCCAAGTATGGTTTTTAGTTAATGCATCAATTTCATCTTTCATTGCAATCTGCCATAAAGGGTCAGTAGAGGCCTCACGAAAGGTTTGAGGCTCATAGAGTGTAGCAAGGGCAGTGTAACAATGATAGTCAAGTAAATGTGCAGGAATGGATCTTACCCGGGTTGAGTGTCGAGGTGGAATGTCTTGTGGAGGATCTTCAGGCGGAGCAGGAGCAGGGGACCTAGGCTCAAGGTGGAGTAGCTCGTCATCAACCTGTTCATCTACAACCTGTCTAGGAGAATCATCAAAAATATCTGGAGATTGAATAGAGAAGTCCAAAGGAGGATCAAGAGTATCTGTAGAAGGAACAGGAGACTCATCTGGAAAGATTTCTAAAACAGAAGAGTTAGTTAGGGAAGAACGAAAGTGAGAGAGTTCAACAAACAAGCGGTGTTCCCAAAAGACAACATTACGGGAAACACGAAGACGATGAGAGACAGGATCATAGCACCGATACCCTTTTTGAGTTTCACCATAACCAAGGAAACAACAAAGTCTAGATCGAGGCTCAAGTTTGTTGTGCTCATGAGGCTGAAGAAGAACGAAACAAGCAGATCCGAAGGAACGAAGGTAATGATAGTCAGGGGGTGACCCAAAAAGGCGCTCATACGGAGTCTGATTATGGATGACAGTGCTTGGAATGCGATTAATGGCATGAACAGCATGAAGAGCGGCTTCACCCCAAAATGGGGCAGGAACTTTGGCAGAAAGAAGAAGAGCACGAATAGTGTCAAGAATATGACGAACTTTTCTTTCGGCTCGACCATTTTGTTGAGAGGTGCCTGGACAGGTTAGATGATGTACAGTCCCATAGGAATGTAACAGAGCTTGAAAAGCATATTGAGTATATTCAAGAGCATTATCAGAACGAAAAGTTTTGATATGTTTGGAGAATTGTGTTTCAACCATTTTTGCAAAGTTACTGTATATTGGTAAGATTTTAGAACGAGATTTCATAGGAAAGATCCAACTATAACGAGAATAATCATCAATAAAAACAACAAAATAATGAGATCCACAAATACTAGTAACAGGAGAAGGTCCCCAAACATCAGAATGAATTAACTCAAAAATACTATTAGAGATAGATTCACTATTATTGAAAGGTAAAGCTGGTTGTTTTCCTAACTGGCATGAAGTACAATCAAAATTGTCTTTGGACACAGAACCCAACAGACCCTTAGAAGCTAACTGTTGTACCCGAGTAGATGAGGCATGACCAAGACGAGAATGCCAAAGTGCGAGAGAAGGTAAGGAAGAAACTGCAGCAGCTACAGCAGCAACAGAGACAGGAGCAACAGGTGGAAGATGAAGGTCTGTTGGGTTCTGTGTCCAAAGACAGGCCCAGCTAGTTTACTTGTATAGCACACTTGTACTTGTACTACACTTTACTTATACCGCACACATATGCTTACTTGTACCACACACATATGCCTCCTATATAAAGGCATCGCATGTATATTCCTTCTTTATGAAATACAATACAATCGTTCAGTATTTCTAACATGGTATCAGAGCCACTGCTCTGACCTTTCTTTTAGCAGTCTTGTCTCTCTTGGTGTTACTCCACCCTTATCGCTTCCGCCGTCACAACAGCCACTGCAGCCACTCACCGTTGAACCTTCGACGTCTCTCAGCCATTGTCCTCGGGTTTCGGAACTGCAGCCGCCGTCGTTGAGGAGTCCCGCACCACACAGACCACTGCAATCACCGTCTCCACCGTGCATCTTGCTCCGATAACATTTTTGCAGCTACCATCATGATCGTCTCGCCTTGATCTACGCATTCGTGGAAGTCTCGTAAGCATCGGAGCCTGCACGCGCTCTCACGCGCCGCCTGAAGAAGAGGCGCCTCAGTCACGCGCCCTCACGCGCCTCCCTCAGGTCATGCTGACGTCATCCGTGACGTCATCCTGCCACGTCACCTAGGGCTGACGTCATCATCCACTCATATGCTGACGTCACCCACCACAACTGACGTCATCGTTGACCAGCGTTGACTTTGACCGAGGGTTGACTTTGACCGTTGACTTTTCTACATGGTTGACTTTTTACAGTCCAGGTTCTCCTTACCCAGTTTTTCGCGTAGATTTCATTTTGCGGTCTGTTTTTGCATATTGTGTTTCTAAATGGATAAAAAGGATGTTTTTCTTTCTCGCCCCATCAATACTGTATTGGAGAGGAACAAGAATTACTTATCTTGGTCTCAAGCTATGCGCAGTTTTTTTAAGGGTCGCATGCTCTGGCAATACTGTACTGGTGCAATTACCATTCCTGTCAAGGGAGCAAGTGAAGAAGATGCTGCCTTCCTTGGTCGCATGATTGAATGGGATAGTCACAACCACATGATCCTCACATGGATTCGGAACACTTCCATTCCCTCCATCTCCAATCTGTTGGGCAGCTTTGATGATGCAAAATCAGCATGGGATATGTTGGGCAAAAGGTACTCCACTACTCACGGATCCATGAAATATCAGTTGGTAGTTGAATTGCATCAACTTTGACAAGAACCAGGGCAATCCATCAATGACTACTATGATCAGCTTCGCTTCATTTGGGACCAAATTGACCTTTCTGATCCAATTTGGGCATGCTCAAAAGATGCTCAGCAATATGCTACAGTTAGAGATGAATTTCATCTCTATGAATTCCTGATGTCACTTCACAAGGACTTTGAGCCCATCCGAGGTCAGCTTCTTAATCGCAGTCCTCCTCCCTCTCTTGATACTGCTGTAAACGAGTTGGTTAGAGAAGAAGCTCGGCTTGCAACCCTTAAAGCCCATAACATAATATACATTAACATGATGGTTCAAAACCGACACTAGAAAGTTCCGGCATAGAAAGCGCCAGTATAACTCAATTACTGGACCTATGCCGGCAGTTTAGAGACCTGTAACGGCGCTTTTGAAGCGCCAGCATAAACCGGTTTTTTTTTTTTTTTTTTGGTAGTGATTATTGAAGGGTTAAAAGCGATGTTATTCAATCACCAACTTGTTAGATAGTGAATAAAGTAGTATCTCTGTCATCATTAATTTTTGTTTTTGTTGTAAGTTACTGATTATGTCTGGTCAAGTTTCAATACGTCCCCTACTATAGCGGGTATATAAGATATCTCTCTCGCAATAAATAGGCCTCATTGATTTGTAAAACTCACCTACTACGAGAGAGATGCTGCATATAGCCACTACATGGTATACTTTCCTCACTAGAATATTGTAACAATAACTAGAAAAACAAACCACCACAGACATATACATAGAAGGATAAGAAATTCACTCAAGCCTCATAGTCACAGTCACTAATTAAATAGATTAAGAAAGCTACGAATGGTTTATGGGTGATGGAAAAAATGCCCTATGATCCTTGGGGGAAAGAGAGTTAAAATAGGGTTCGAGTTTGGTACGTCAAATTAAGGTGAAGTGAAAACACAAAGGACACTCAGTAGATCAAAAGAAAGTGGATCCACATATGACAAGTGAAAGAGTAATGATGATTCACATTTCATTTGTCAATACTGTTAAGTTATGGTTTTTCACATAATATTTATGTTGGCTTTATTTTATGACAAAAAATGTTGTAATTATTTCATTTATTTCCTCTCTCTCTGCTTCCTTTTTTCTTTTCGTTTTTTTATGGTTGTACCTTGTTGAAGTTTTATCAGTGCATGCAGTTCAGTTTACCTACCAGAAAGAGAAAAAAGAAAAGAAAAAAAAAATCTCTATTTTCTTTTTCTTTTAATATTCGAATGGTGGATATATGAAGGAAGTTTAAAATTATGTCCTTGTAAATTGAAGGCCATAGAGGGGGCGAGAGTGCAAGGGGCGGCAAAGATAATTGGCATTGACACAAATGAGAGGAAAAAAACAAAGGGAACAGCTTTTGGAATGACTGATTTTATAAACCCTAATGATAATAATAAATCTATTTCCCAGCTAATCAAAGAGTTAACAGGTGGATTGGGTGTGGATTATTGCTTTGAGTGCACTGGGGTTCCTCCCTTGATCAATGAAGCCCTCCAAGCCACAAAAATGGTACGTCTCTAATTTCAAATTTACATGTTCTTTTATATTCATATAACAATTAATGGTATAGTGTTACAAGTTTACAACACATTACACCTAACCAATACAGCAGATGGTCTAGTGACCAGGCTTTGTGCCAACTGGGTTTGAGTCGCCTGATTCTCGTTAGTGAACCCGTTAGTGTCTATCTTTCTTCACGTTGTCTTGGACACGTAGGGTTAACAACCCTCTCTTTCTACACTTTTTTATATATATTTTTAAAGAAAATTACACCTATATACATTAATTGCCGACACTATTTTCTTTTTATAAGGTTAGAAATACAAATTATTTCACAATATTTTTAACAAACGGTTGATGTACACGTGTGATGAGTAATTATTGGTAAGTAAAAAAATAATATTTGAAATGGGCTCAAATAAGAATTAGTAAAAATTAATTATATTAATAGTTTGTAAAAATATTGTAAAATAGTTTATGTGTGTAGCAAATTTTTTTTTTTTTTATAAACATGTTTGTGGTTGTGCATGCATGGTGATCAGGGAAAAGGACAAACATTAGTACTTGGGGCAGGAAATGATCAGACTGTCCAGGTCAATTTCATTTCCCTCTTGTTTGGTAGAACTTTGAAGGGTAGCATTCTTGGAGGGCTCAAATTCAAAACTGACCTTCATTTTATAATAGACAAATGCAAAAATAAGGTGAATTTCTTAATTACATTGCTTACTAATTAATGTGGCTGCTTCATGTTATACGTACATAGAACTTATTAACTGCTTATCAAAAAAAAAATACATAGAACTTATTATCTTGGCTCAAAATGCATCAACTTCTAATATAATGTATATTTCTAATTTATTATAATATTTAGCAGCAGCTCTACTATTTGCTAGTACTACTTTTAAGTGATGCTAGCTAGGGGAGTAAGAGTAGTGCAAATTAGTAGTATCTATACCTTTGACATTTTTCCACTCCTTTTTATTCCCTTTCCCATGTATTTTTTTTCCCCTCCCCTTGGTTAGGGATAACACTGATATTATGCTTTCATTTTTTAGATGGAAAACTTGAGAGCTTCCAATTATATTGTGTAAAATATGTTTTATAATAACTAATATTTACTAATCATGTCAAATTTTGGGAACTTTTGAAATGCTGAATTACTCTTTTTTTTTTTTTTTTCACAGGAAATCCAACTTGATGAACTTTTGACTCATGAAGTTTTAGTGGAAGATATAGATAAAGCATTTGAGAACTTGAAGCAACCTGATTGTGTGAAGGTTCTTATCAAGTTTTAATTGATCCTACTACGAGCTAAAACAAGATGCATGTTGCTTAAAAAATAAACTTTTGTTTTTTTTGCATGTAATAAAGATACATTTGAGACGATGGGAACATGCTTTTTCTTTTTTCTAAAAATTCCCCCCTTATTGCTTCACTTGTATAAGCACTATAAATTGTAAAAAAGGGAGGATAAGTTATGTTTTTGTTTTTGTTTTTTAAATTGTTAATTGGCACCACACAAATTAGAAAAGCATATGATTTCTTATCTTAAGTAATCTTCTTGGGATACTCAAATGGTAGGCCTCCAATCATAATCAGCTGTCCAACCATAATATTTTATAGGAAAATATCCAGAACATTTCTTTGAGTCCTCAAACTGAATTTTCTTCTTGGTTTGTCTGCTTTCTTGAAAATTTACCCTACAAATATTTGTCAAGTCAAATTAAAGATTTGAAAAAGATATATTCCAAGAATATCCACATCAAGCTAACCAAATTATTACCTCCAACAAAAGGCATATCATTAATCCACTTCAAATAAAGGTGTAGTTTTTTTTATGAAATCAAATAAAGGTGTAGTTGACTTATTGAGTTTACAAGATTTTAATATTTTTTTTTAGAAGAATACAAGATTGAATTTTAATGGTATTTCATGATTTCATCCTCTCACGGTGTGGAAAGGGACGTGGTCCCATATCTGCAACTATTGCACGGTGCAATTACCACGTAGGTGAGAGATATGAAAGTTTGAAAGGTTAAAAAAAATAAAAATGTTAAATAAAATTTCAATTCAAGGACTGAGATTCAAAGAAAATTTTCAACTTTTAATATTACCCATTAATTCACTAACATAGCGTGTTGGGAAAATTATATATAAATGAAAATAAATTTTATTAAGCATAACAAAAACACAATTATACAAGAACATAAAGATTTACGTTGTAAACTTTTTCTCCTTTAAGAGAAAAATTATAAGACAAACTTTTAATAATTTCACTATTATCAAATCAATTACAATAAATCTTTTGTATATATATAACTCATGACTAAAGAAAAAATTCGCTATTTTTTTTTATTTTCACACATACTATTTATCTCTCACATGTGACAATATTTTGCACTCATCTCTATGTTTTCTTCTCAACACACAACTGTCTCTCTCTTGATTGTTCGCTTATAACCAAATGGCCAAATGGCCTCAATTAATTCCCTTCAGCCTTTTTTATCTTCTTCAACGTGAAGTCTCTGCCTAAGTAAATGGCAAGAAGACTTTTGTGTTTTGCTAAGGTGTCTAATCTATATATACTATAAAATCGAAACATTTGACCAATATTTGACCTTTTTAAAAACTCTCACATTTTTACACATCAACATTATTAAAAAAAAAAAAAAACTATTTTTAACCCAAAAATTTCAACTAAAACCCAAAATAGCTTCATGGTATATTATTAAAAGACCTCTCTCCAAGACTTTCCCTTGTATCCTAAAAAACAAAATAGATAACTTTGCAGATTGAGTTTCTCAAAAAAAAATGTAGAATAATCTTTTCATGCCTTAAGTTTCCGACAATCAACTAATGTTAATCAATGTTTACAGTACTCTCGTACGTAATTCCACATTACACATGCCACCATCTACCTTTGTGCACGTGATAAATTCAAATATTTTGTTTCACCATCTATACTTCATTTATGCTCCACCAATCAAAATATATTACATTGTTACTTATTTAATTAAATCTTACCATTATTTAGGAGTGTCAATGTTCGACCCAACCCGCGAACCCGACACGAACCCAACACGGGTTTTTCGGGTTAGGATTGGGCCTTAATAGGTTAGGGTCATAAATGGGTCGACCCAAATGCAACACGATAAAAAACATGTCATAAGCGAGTCAACCCGCACAACCCGCAATAGACACGTTTGACGCGCCAATTTATTTGTGTCAACACGAAATAACCTACTTAACACAACCTGTTTAACTCGTATAACAAATAAATGTTCATCTTATTTTAGATTTATCAAATACCTTTTATATCCAACATATATTTTAAATTTAAAAAGAAAAGTGAGTAATTACAAAAATTTACAAGGGATATAATTGGAAATTGAAACTTTACAAACCCTAGATCTCTAAACCCTACAAACCCTAAATCTCTAAACCTTCTTATAAATATCTAATTTTAATTTCAGCCGTACTACTCTTCTCACGCCCAATTCTCAAACTCAAAGTGTCAACTCTCAAACTGATTCTCTCTCTCTCTCTCTCTCTCTCTCTAATGTGTTTATTTTTTCTGCATAATGCTCTTGTACAATAAACTTTGAACCCATGTGCCTTGTGTTTTTCTTGATTGCATGATATGGCCCACTTGTTTTTGTTGAACTATGTTATTTTATTTTTGTTAAACTATATTATTTTGAATTTGGGTTGAAGTGTATGCACTTCTTTTGGAGTGTAAAGAACTTATTTCTAGATGAATGTTATATTTATGTTGAACTATATTATTTTGAATGTGGGTTGAAAACTTGAAGTGTATGCACTGATTTTGGGATGTAAAAAAATTATTTCTGGATGGATGTTATATTTAATATTATGCAGATTGAAATGGGTTGTGTTACATTCGTGTCAACCCAACACGACTCGTTTATTAAGTGTGTCAAATGGGTTGGGTCAGGTCAACCTGCCTTATTAACAGGTCGGGTTAGGGTTGAAGGATTATGACACGATTATTAAATGGGTCGGGTTAGGGTTAAGCCATTTAGTCGAATACCCCTATCTTGACACAACACGAACCCGACACGCTAACCTGAATTGACACCCCTACCATTATTGTCTTAGTTATTGCCTTTTTTCAGGGTCATGATCCTGAAAAAAAGACAATAACTAAGAAATAATGCAATAAATTATCTAAGAGCTGATCACTCATACGATAGAATTTCAATTCACCGTTCCCTGATAATTATTCTTTATCATCAAGTCGTAACACCAATAAGTTTTTAGTGTAGGCAAAGTGTGAATTCCAAATCTCTTACTCAACAGTAATAAACTTTACAAGTTAAGCTAACTAATACACACTCACATTTATCATAAAATACAAACAATTACGACGCCTTCAGTTCATTAATTAATTGCTCATCAACGTTGACATCATGTTGATGTAACAATTTTACGTCTTCTTTACTGAAAATTATGAACAATTTGCAAGATGGCAGACAGGTTTTATCAGCAAGACTTTTGTAAAGATGATGAGCAAGTATATATATTACTTTTGAAGAGAAAATATTGGCCTGGAGAATCAATTTTGAAAATTTTGAATTGTGATTATATATATTATGACGATGCAATGACACTAGAATGTCGATGAGCTACAGAGATCATAAATTTCCATCAATCAAAGTGTACCACCAGAATATGCATGCACGAGATTCACGCACTTGTTGCTTTTCTCAAAGTATTTTTCACACTGATTCAAAAAATAAAAAATAAAAAAATAAAAATAACACTTATCATTATATGGATTATGTACTCATATTGATGCCACGTTTTCTTTGATAGTCCATATAAACATGTCTTGATCAATATTTGTCGAATGAATACAATCCACTCATAATAAAATTTTATATAGGTGCGTTATATACTTTTCTCTTTTCAAGTGACCCAACATTCATGATCATTTAGATCTTTTAGGATAATTCCACTTTATAGAGATTTTAGAATCTTCTTCATCTAATGAAATGAGTCCAAAGACTTGCGCCAAAGACATCATTTAGATCAGAAGAGATCAATGGGGGTGACTCCCTTGGATTTTTATTTTTTATTTTTATTATTGTATAATAGTAGATACTATTTGAATATTTTGGTTCAAAAAACCCATGCTTGACTCTCCCAAAATTAAAATGGCCACCTAAACCATATATGTAGCGGCGCCGGCCCACATACTTATTCCAAAACCAAAAACAAAAATTCATTCTTACTATAAATAATAATTAAAAAAAAAAAAAAAAAAAAAGAAGCAAAATCCTTATAAAAAGGACATATATGCTAAAAAAAAGTAGACTTATTCATTATAAATTTATAACTATATGTTTCATATGTTATATGAAAATTTTGAAATTTCTAACTCCACCTAACGGAATCTTTGGATTTTTTTTTTTTTTTTTTTTTTTTTTGCCATTAGCAAGATGACTTTACAATTATCATTATTTATTATATTTTTTTATTACTGCAATAAAATATCAATTTTAAATTACAAAAATTAAATCATTGGTTTAGTAAATATATAATTAGGTTGCTTATTTTTAGTTTAGTCCTACATCTTTGAGAGAAAAAATAAATCTTCTTAGAAATTGATATTTGCTTATTAGTAAACAAGTTTTATCCCCAAAGAATTCACAAACTATGAAAAAAAATGTTGTTGCAAATGGTAGTTCACCATTACGAGACTTCAAAAACTTGTCAATGCTACCTAGCCTACCAAAGTAACCAAATACCAATTTATTAATAGGGTGATTGTACTTGTACATACTCTTCCAAGTATTGCAACTATAGAACAGCCATCTTCAATCATGAATATGATCAAAAATTTCACAACAAATGAAAATGATATTTTAATAGACTCTTTGATTTTGTATATTAAAGAAATTGTTGCGAATTTTAGTATAAAATGAATCATAGATGATTTTTTAGAGTTAAAAATACCTCAAGTTCTTTTGTGACATATCATAATATTTGAATTGTTATTTTATTTATATTTTGTTTTTTTAAATGGGATGTTAATACCAAATAGAACTAGTTTTATTTTTCATGTATTGATTTAGTTTTAAATAGTATATCTTTTATTCTTGAATGATCAAATTCTTTTTGTTCATGTTTTGTCTTCCAAAGACAAATTCTTGTTTTCATCTTTGCTTGTGTCACATCCTTAATAATCTAAATAAACATAGACTATTTTGAGTAAAATTTAAGTACCATACTTTAGATATAGTAAATTAAACTCTTCAATTAAATTCAAACATTTTATTGCATTGACCAATAAAATAAAAATATTGTTATATTTTTTCAAGAATAATTAAATTCAAATACAAAGAGGTGTTTGGTCTCAATGGAAACCTAATGTACTGTACTATTAGTCTGCCCTTGAGCTTCAATGATAGTATGACCATGTCTTATTAGAAAGCTGCTAATAAAAAAATCCCTAGAACATGGTCCATTAATCAAAAAGTTAGTGCATCAACATTAAAAGCTTGCAAACTCTAATAGGTACAAATAAATTGACTAGAAAAGCCTTTTAATTAAATTTTAGATGAAAGCAGCTAAGTCATAAATATTGATGTAAGGTATATATTATAAAAATGAAAATCATCTTCTCAAACTAATGCTGGATTGGGTGGTTTCAACTTTCAAGAGTTGAGGCTCAGTGTTATTGCTCAACCTCTATTCACTTTTATGAGAAAAATCAGAGTTTGAGAGGGGGAGACATAATTTAAAACATGCTTAATTTTCAACTTAAGCAAATAACGCATATTGGGTGCCCAACATCAGCATAAAGGAAAATTGGCCCATCTTCTGATGCAAGCAAATTAAAATTTTTTTTTTCTTTTTTAATAGAAGAAGGGGTATTATTAATATTTATAAGAGCATCCGTACAAAATTAGCAGTCCATGGGAAATTCCCTAAGGGTTCCCATTTTCACTAGTCCATAAAATTTTTGTTATGTTGATGCCATATAAGATTGAAGTGTTACAACTTACAAGCCTATAAAGGTGAACAATCAGAACTACCATACAACTACCAGATGATAAACCCTAATTCTAATTATCCAATTTGCCAATAATTCAATGATCTATATAACTTTGAAGGGATATGGGTATGATAATAGTTAGCCATTTAATTAACTTAGGTAAAATAAAAGTAATGCCTACTTCATTTGGAAAATCACAAGCTTTAGTTTCCCCCTTGGATCATCAGAATTTGGCCAACTACGTACATGCCTAATTTTATCAGACCAAGGTGTAAAGAAATCTAGGTTGAAAATTAATACCAATCCTAGGAAAATGATAATTAGTTATGATATGGCGAGAATTGTTTACATTTTACTCTATCATCTACATACATCTTGCATATGCCTCCAAAGGTTCAAAACATAGCACAATATATATATGTTTACATGTAATCCAAAGTAATGATTAGATTCGGCTAGGATCTTCTTTATCGAAGATGAATCGATTTCATAATTCAGATTAAATATTATAAATCTGAAAGTGTATAATCGAAATCTCATCTAAATATTCTAAATGACGTGACACTTTGTGATATGTCTATATTCTCGATCTCTCTCCCAAGCACACGTGAGCAGGCAAAAGAGAATCAACAGCCTCGTTGAAAATTTGACATAGCTCTGAATACACAATCACATTGCCATTGAAAATTTATATACTACATAGAATGACACGTGAAAAACCAATCAGTGAGGTAAAGTTTAATTTAACGTATATACCATACCATCATCACTATCAAAAAGATCAGCTTGCTGACCCTCTCATATGAAAATTGCTGTGACTACATTTTTTTTTTTAAAGACAAGAAAAAAAATGTACACATTTGCTAAGATAACACAGACCAAAGGGGTGAATCAGTGTTTCTTCACGCCTACATCAGCAACGACACCAACAAAGACCAGTGCAACAACCATAAGAGAGACTCCCATGATTATTATATTGCCAACCCTTTCATATCGTTCAGCATTTTCGTCTTCCACCAATGCCATTGGAAAGTACAGAAGAAATTAATTGTTACACCAACTTTTCTGAAGCTTCTCTCTTTCTTTCTTTCTTTCTTTCTTTCTTTCTTTCTTATTTTTTCTTCGCTCTAATGATCGAGGATGATATGGTGTTCTATAGTAATGTGATTAACCTTCTTGTATGCATGGGCTTGAGACCTCAAACAGGCAATAAAAAAACCTGTTAGTACAACAACTAGCTACTACTTTTGGGGTGAACTATATTTTTAGGCTGTAAATGGTTTATTCTGTCAATACCAGAATCCACATACCGTGTAATGTGATAAACCTTCTCGAGGGTCAGAGAACAATTCTCAAAAAAAAAAAAAAAAAATTTCGGTTTTTAAAACCCACAATTCTCTAAAAAGGTGCTTGTCTAAATATTTCTAGAAAACGCTTCTTGAAAACTGAAACTCGAAAATCACTGTTAAATGTATTCTTACCCCCCAACCTTGTTCTTTGATCTTGACTTGATCCTTGCTCCGAGTGGCTAGGAATATATGTAGGAACACATCCCGAAGTAGTTGTGAGTGTTTGACACTTTCTAATCATCACTTTTTAAGTAGATCCGTTGCTTTTTTTCTCCCACCAATTACAATTGACTACTTTAACAAGTTATGAAATTGGATACATTTGTAAGATTGTTGGGTGGCTAGTGCAATGATATGCAAACAGGAGCTGCCCAAGGGGTTTAAATGAACCCTCTGACCTGGTTCCAAAAGAAAATTTATATATAATTTTTTTTTTATTCCTACAAAAAAATTTTGAACACCCTAACCTTAAATTTTTTGTTAAGTCCAACTGAAATAAGCTTGAATATGATCCTTAGTTTTTTTCTATATTTGATTGTGTAATTTGATAAGTGCTCTATATTTGGCCAACTACGTACATGCCTAATTTTATCAGACCAAGGTGTAAAGAAATCTAGGTTGAAAATTAATACCAATCCTAGGAAAATGATAATTAGTTACGATATGGCGAGAATTGTTTACGTTTTACTCTATCATCTGCATACATCTTGCATATGCCTCCAAAGGTTCAAAACATAGCACAATATATATATATATATACATGTAATCCAAAGTAATGATTAGATTCGGCTAGGATATATGGCCTACTTGAACTGCATATATATATATATATAATTGTGTTAGGATCTTCTTTATCGAAGATGAATCGATTTCATAATTCAGATTAAATATTATAAATCTGAAAGTGTATAATCGAAATCTCATCTAAATATTCTAAATGACATGACACTTTGTGATATGTCTATATTCTCGATCTCTCTCCCAAGCACACGTGAGCAGGCAAAAGAGAATCAACAGCCTCGTTGAAAATTTGACATAGCTCTGAATACACAATCACATTGCCATTGAAAATTTATATACTACATAGAATGACACGTGAAAAACCAATCAGTGAGGTAAAGTTTAATTTAACGTATATACCATACCATCATCACTATCAGAAAGATCAACTTGCTGACCCTCTCATATGAAAATTGCTGTGACTACATTTTTTTTTTTAAAGACAAGAAAAAAAATGTACACATTTGCTAAGATAACACAGACCAAAGGGGTGAATCAGTGTTTCTTCACGCCTACATCAGCAACGACACCAACAAAGACCAGTGCAACAACCATAAGAGAGACTCCCATGATTATTATATTGCCGATCCTTTCATATCGTTCAGCATTTTCGTCTTCCACCAATGCCATTGGAAAGTACAGAAGAAATTAATTGTTACACCAACTTTTCTGAAGCTTCTCTCTTTCTTTCTTTCTTATTTTTTCTTCGCTCTAATGATCAAGGATGATATGGTGTTCTATAGTAATGTGATTAAACTTCTTGTATGCATGAGCTTGAGACCTCAAACAGGCAATAAAAAAACCTGTTAGTACAACAACTAGCTACTACTTTTGGGGTGAACTGTATTTTTAGGCTGTAAATGGTTTATTCTGTCAATACCAGAATCCACATACCGTGTAATGTGATAAACCTTCTCGAGGGTCAGAGAACAATTCTCAAAAAAAAAAAAAAAAACTGTTTTCGGTTTTTAAAACCCACAATTCTCTAAAATGGTGCTTGTCTAAATATTTCCAGAAAACGCTTCTTGAAAACTGAAACTCGAAAATCACTGTTAAATGTATTCTTACCCCCCAACCTTGTTCTTTGATCTTGACTTGATCCTTGCTCCGAGTGGCTAGGAATATATGTAGGAACACATCCCGAAGTAGTTGTGAGTGTTTGACACTTTCTAATCATCACTTTTTAAGTAGATCCGTTGCTTTTTTTCTCCCACCAATTACAATTGACTACTTTAACAAGTTATGAAATTGGATACATTTGTAAGATTGTTGGGTGGCTAGTGCAATGATATGCAAATAGGGGCTGCCCAAGGGGTTTAAATGAACCCTCTGACCTGGTTCCAAAAGAAAATTTATATATAATTTTTTTTTTATTCCTACAAAAAAATTTTGAACACCCTAACCTTAAATTTTTTGTTAAGTCCAATTGAAATAAGCTTGAATATGATCCTTAGTTTTTTTCTATATTTGATTATGTAATTTGATAAGTGCTCTATACATTTCCAAATCCAAGAAATCTTTTACTGCTTACTCCAATTCAAAAAGAGTAATCATATGTATGATTAAAAAACCACACTTCAAAAGTAAAAATTTATTACTGGAATATTATTTTTCTTAGTTTCACGCTTACTCTCAGCCCTACTCCTAAGTGTGTTATTATTTTTATTTATTCTATATTTTTTTATTCAATTGATATAACTTATAAATATAATAAGTTATTATTAATTATTTTATGCATACAATGATTGTTGTCTTAACAATTTTTAAACTGTTAATAATTTTTTAGACTATTATACAATATAGTTGTATTGTATATAACGTGAAAGTTGTATATATGAAAAAAAAAAAAAAAAAAAAAAAAAAAAACTCATCTTATTTTTTACTCACCTATCCCCTACCAACAAATTTCTAGCTCCACCATTATTAACCCCCCTAGAAAAAAAAAATCCTAGAGCCGCCACAATATGCAAACAAGAAAGTTCACTTTTTGTAGATGAGTAATGATACATGCACAACAAATTTTTCAACATTTTTAATTTACAACAATTGAATTGACAAATTTTTATTGGTTTTCATTGTGTCCATCACTAATATCATCTTATCATCTACCATTAACAGTTTTTCATCTTGACAATTGTGAAATATTTTGTAAAAATTGTTGTGGTTCAAGACTTATTGTTTGTTGAAGCATTCTCTATATAATTAAATGACTCGAACCAAGTCAATTAAGTTGATTGAAGATAGACACATACCAGTTATGGAATTCGGATTTTAATTTTGTAGGTAAAAATAAATAAAAACCATTCTAAAGTAAAAATTAATATACTTTTTAATTAAATAATAATAATTATATACTAACTTTGCGTCTTAAACATCAAAAATCCAAAATGTTACACCAAAAAAACAAAAAAGCAAACGATTTTATCTTAATAAATAACATTTACAGATTTTTTATTTATACAGGGATTTTTTTTATTTTGGGGAGGACACCATGGGCCACAGAAATTGGTTGAGTGGCCACTTTTATTTTGAGGAGGCCAAATTTTTTTAAACCTGAAAATTTTAAAGCTTACAGTTTCTATTTACATGATTTACTTTAATGGCAATATTAACTAATATTAACTTCATATAATCCAAAACGACAGTTTTAATTTGTAAATGAACTGAGAAGTTTATAAATATCTGAAGCTCGGATCAAAGCAAAAAAAAAAAATTTAAGTAAATAAGTCAAATTCAAGTTCAAACTCAAGAGGAAGATCAAGTTCAAATTTAAACTTGACTATTAAATGAGCTTAGATTAAGCATAATAATCTACTTGTGAATAAACTCAATTGTGAGTATGAAAAAAAATAAAAGAACCAAAATGAAAGAACCAAAATGAAAAAATTTCTCAATATTCTATGCAAAACAGTTTTAGGTGTTTCCTCTTTTCATTCTTTGTTCTCAAAATCAATGTTCACTATAATATTGAAACGCAGCTTCATACATGTTTAAGCCATGTTTATTAAACGCAGCTTTGGGATATATTGAAAAAAAAAAAAAAAAAATCCCCGAATGGATTTATATCCCTACCCAGCTAAACACGGCTAAACGTCCAGTGGTGGAGCTGCGTTTCTCTCAAATGTGGCTCAAAGCCAACTTATAGCTGCGTTTTTGTAAACGCAGCTAAAAAACACGTTTTTTTGTAGTGTCCTTGAGATTGTATCAAAAGCATAATAGTTGAGTTGGGGAAAGGATGGAAAACAAAAACCCATAATATTGCCCAAACGAGTTTAAATGGTTGAAAAACATTTAAAAAAATAAAAAACAATTTTGAGAACATAAAACCGTTTTTTTGTTGGATTTGAAAACACAAAACAGATGCCAAACTGCCCCTATTGGCTGAATTTGTAAATAAATTCTTAAGATATTTTTATAATTTATTGATAATTTGAAGAGTTCATTTATAGTAAAAATTATATGCTATTTTTAAGTAAATAAATTCACAAGATATTTTTATAATTTATAGATAATTTGAAGAGTTCATTTATAGTAAAAATTATATACTATTTTTAATACTATAAGGTTAGCGAATCTAATGTTACATACTATTGTAATAAGAAAAGATTAGTTAATCTAACTTTCGTTAAGTTCATTAATAAAAAAATTTATTCTCTCTAATTAAATCTAGTATTTTAATATTAACAATAATTTAGTTATTAATTATTAGCTTAAATTTGTCAAGAGTAAAATAATGCTAGTTGTAACGTTTACTTTATACAGAAACAAAATTACAGAATAAGTTAATCAAGTAGCATCTCCCAAAAAAAAAAGTAGCTTGTAAATAAGCTCAAACTTATTCAACATTTTAAAAATATATATATCATATTAATAATAGATAACCAAAACTTGAACATTTTATAATTTATATAGCTTGGTAATAACTAATAAGGACAAACTTGGCTACCCTATTCAAAATAGAACAGATCAACCAGGTAAAGCTTAAGCGAGCTTTACCATATTTAGTTCATCTGTTCCAAAATTATATGTTGAAATCCAAGCTTGTAAAGTACACTGGACAGCAAGGCTGCCTAGGATCTCCCCATTGAGAGCTACTTGCAGTCTCTTGACTGACTCATGCTGCAATAGGCTTCCGTGAATCATATAAGGTAGTACAGAAGATATGGAAGCAATCATCCAAAATGTCCCAAAGGTTAAAGTGAGAAGGGATCTAATTACACAACATTAGTAATTTCATCAACATCCTCTAAATTCTAATCCAAATGCAAAATCAAAAATCGGTGTCTTCATTTATGCTTTTATGTCAAATTAACATTTAGATATTAAAAGTCTTCAAACAACCTCCATCCATAAAACAAAAGGTTCAAGACCACATACGTATCTGATTCGAAGCATATATGTGGTCCTCAAAAGATTGAAAATCTATTATCCAAGTACCCTTGACACCCAAAGATCATAATGAGTCAAATGGAAACAAATCTCATATTGTAGCTTCCACTTCAGGATCATTTTCAACTGGCACCTTAGGCATCTTACTGTTACCTCTCAAACGTGAAGATACATTGTCGATGGCTGAATTGAGTTGGCTTATCTTTTCATTCAAGGTCTGACGAGTTCTCTGCTCTCAAGGAAAAGAAATGGATTGGAATATTAAAATAAAGTATTTGCATATTAAATTAGCAGGAAGCATTGTTCACAAGGTCATTAACAAGTAAATACATTACCTCCAAGCCTTCATCATAATATATTGGTCGCTTGGCCTTCCGGAACCCATATTCATCTTCGTTTAGCAGTGACCTTCTGATCTGCACAGCACCAAGAGTAAACCCGGATTAAATCCAAACTTAGAGCATAAACCAAAACCCCAAAGGAATAAAACAAATCACCAAAAAAATAAAAAATATTAAGCACAAAGGAAAATGTACTCCAATTGCCTCCCCACAATAACATAATGGATGACTAAAGATAATTTATGTTGCTGTAAAGAACTTGAGATTAATTTACAATAATGGTTCAATAGTTGTTTGGAATCCACACAATAAAAAAGGCCACATATACAGATTGAAATTAGAGAGAAGGAATTTGACACTTCTACAACAATCTTTTCATCCTTGAAGGCTGGGCCACTTTCAGATTAAGTGCAAGCATGATAATCAAACTTGAGAAGAAAAGATGGAAATAAACTCTCCATGGGATAAAGTGAAAATCAGTAGAAGCACAGTTGAGTCTACATGTGAAACATTGATGGTCTGCAACAGATAACATAAATGAGCAGAGAATATAGATATGACAAAACCCCTTGGCAAGTAGGGGTTCTATTTTCTTTTTTTCTTTTTTAAATAAATTTTGTTAGGTAGAAATGTTCATTATGATGATAAGTAGTCAATTAAGAGAACTTCTGTTACTATAATGTATACTCTTTGTCATGTTTCATTAATTGTATTTTATGTCCTGGGACATGATAGAATCATCAGCTTTAGCATTTATATAAAAAATAAAAAAGCCTTTTTTTAGGACAAAAATAGATTACATAGAATTTGCAGTTTGTAAGGTAAATTAATAGTATTGTGTTTTAATAGGAAAAATAAAAGATTGCATGATACAAATAAATTGTCCCAAGCAAGACTGAATGGCTCATCACCGCTAGGCATGTTATATCACAAGGAGGCATCCAGGCAGAAAGACGTACAATTGCAATGGAAACAGAGTGCTCAACCATTCATTTTATCTTATCTTCATCACAAAATGAAATATCGCCCTTGATACATATAGTTGGGAAGTAATAAAATACTTTAACCTCAGATATTATATTGTGCAACTAGACAACAATTAAAAAGTATGTGGTCTCAGTTTCAACATCCCTATAATTCATTTTGGACAAGCAAGACTACACTAGATTGCTATTTTTCTAACAATTGGTGCTGATTGTATGCTTAGCAATGCGCTTAACTCACAGAAGCTTCCATAGTGTGCACTTAAAATTCATCAACAGAATCCTCTAACTTATATTTCATACAATGCCTTCATATATGTTAAAACTAAAGTAGGATATCCAATCACCTGAGGAGCAAAAACATAAGCTAAAGTTCCAAACACAGCACCACCTAGAAGAAAACCAGCAAAAAAATCACCGCCACCACCTCTGCTACCATCACTGCATATATTAAAGAGAACAAAAGAAAAAGAGGACAGGTGAATTTATAGTACAAGCACTGCAGTATGAATGTTGCCTAAACAAATGCACAGCATAAGACTACACCCACGAGAAAATAATACACCACCTTGACATCAAGGTCCACCCATTAGGCCCCTGAGACTCTTAGTAACACATTATCAAAGTCAAATTCTGGCTGGTTCACAATTTTAAAGTAGCAAGTTTCAATCAAACGCAATATAAACTTGTCTTATTTTTATTAAAGTTTTTAAATCCACCTTTACACCAAATATATATTGGTTAAATGAACTCTTAGACGTAGACTCACATTTTTTTTTTTGGCCACTTGTTCTAATTCTAGAAGTCAAAGCTGAAAGCATCAATCCACCTATAGTATTTGCAATAAGGACTCTAAAGAAACCAAGAAATATATATTTATGAGATAACCACCAAGTGAAGACTTGCTGAGTTTCTTCCTTTCTTGATTTTTCTTGATAGGCAAAAGTCACTAAAGCAAGGTGAAGATGGTATCAACCATACATAGAGAAACATTATAAGAATTATAGAAGCTTTCCACATTTTAACTGCTTAAAGCTCGGGTAATGATATCTATTCAAAAAAAAAAATTTAAATTATAAATTTAAAAAACAAATAAATAAATATCTAACTAGGGAATACTATTTATAAGTATGAGCAAGCTAGAGAAGAAATCTATATGTCTGAAGATGGAAACAGGGGACTGGGGACCTTAGACAATCAAGTTTTCTAACAGTCTGCTTTATTCTCCCTGCATATATCATAACATTTGACCAAGTCAAGGGTAATCTGGTAATACAAGAGATACTGAACATAGGCTTTTGTAGTAGCTTGTGAGCTTTTTATGTTTTTTTATTTGTTTTTTATTCATTGTAGTTCTTGTTTTCACCTTTCACAGTATAAAAGATTGAATTACATCTAAATCTTTTCATAGTTTCTAAGCTCAAAAGTCCTAGTCCTATTAGAAAGGTTCTTACCAACAACGTATAATTATGTATTAACCTATTCAATTAAGGATATCTGTTAAACAATTTGCTTCCTTTGTAAAACAGATCTGATTTGTTGCCTGGATCAAACCAGATCATGGACGGGTATTTCTTTTCTTGATTGGTAAGTTACACATGCGCCCAATGGGTCATGAACCCATGACCTCACCTCCACCTAGAACTTATGAGGGAGGAGATGCCAATTGAGCAAGTATTTCTCTTTCCCCTCTCCATTTTTTTTATAAAAAAATAAAAATAAAAAACATTTTCTGTTTTCTACTCCAGCTAGTAGCATGTATAACAAAAAGCCTAACTTATCTAACCAACATCCTAATATTTTCCTTCAAACCAGCCCAAAGATCTTAGCTTCCTAGTTGTTTTGGTTTTGCAGGTTCAATCGAAAACGATTTATATCTTAGTACATCAAACTTTTTTTTTTGATAGGTAAGAAATAGTATATTAAAAAACTGCTAGATGCAAAGGTGCATCAGCAGAACAGAAAAACAAGAAAGAAGAGAAAGCAAAAACATATTAAGGCATTAAATACAAAGAGAAAGGGAGCTAAGGAAAAGAGGAATAGAGTCACTAGATGTGAGTCAATAGAGTCACTAGAAAAGAGGAATAGAATCAAACTTAGCTCTCTCTTGCATGCATCTAAGCTCTCAAATATCTGAAACCGAACAAAATGATAACAGGCAACCTTCTTATGAGCACATAAATATGAATATAGCTCCCCTATTACTCTCTCCGTCCTAAATTGTTGATCCTCTATTCCATTTTGGAATGTCCCAAAATGAAGTCCTCTTTCCAAAATTAATAATTAAAATTCCTATCTACCCTTTACTTTATTTTAAAAGTCAAAGTCATTCTTTCTCTATAGTTTAAATTAAGAGAGATGCTACATCTATAACAATTTTACAACATTTTTACAACAAATCACAGATGGTTAGTTGTTATTGGTTCAAATTTGAAACTAACACTAAGATTACCTTTTTGCCCCAACAATAACAGCCAATAACAACCTGCCACTTAGGATTTGTTGTAAAAATGTTGTAGACATATCATTCCTCTTAAATTAATGAGGGTAATTTTGAAAATTTGAACATTTTTACAAAACAGGCGGGTTTGGCTTTTTTGTTTTAAATACACAATAGTAAGTGGTAGTGATAATGTGGAAATTTTTCGTTAAAATAAAAGGAGATTCTAGTTAAAGAAGTATTGGAGAAACAAAAAGAGATTATAGTTAAAAAAGTATTAGAGGGAAGACAAACCCTTTTCTAAATATGACCACCAATTTGGGACAAAAGGAGTACTAGCTAGCAAAATTTGCTTCAACTCACACACATACCAAAAAGATACGTGGGTCAATCAACATTTCTCTGTATAACCAGCACAGCATAAAATACAAATGATAAAAAAAAATAAATAAATACCCAGTACATATTTATTAGGAATATACAAATCTAAATCAAAATTGGCATAAGTTGGAGTCCAGAATGACATACTTGTATTCAGCATGAACACACAGCTTGCGATTAGTTCCAACTCGATTCGATTTCCTTTGAATTATCAGTTTGGGTGATTTTCCAAATGAATTGGATTTTGTGGACCAAAGCTCACGTGCATTGAATTGCGATCCACCTATGCCTACACAAAATCCAATTATTTGCATTTGCATGGTTCTCATCTAAATAAAACCTTATACACTTTTATAGAGAAAACCCAGTATAAACCAATTTCCAAACTCATAAGAATAACAGCACAAAACCCAATAATCATTTAGCATCATTGAGAGTAACCCATAACTCAGAATTCAAAAAAAAAAAAATTGGGAATCAAAGATGAGTTTTTTTTTTTCTTTTCTTTTCCTCTCTCATTCCTTAGCTTTCTTAGCAACCAAACAGTGATTCTTCGTATGAAAAGATAAAACTTTAGAAAATTTTACCTGAGATATGTACTGGAGGAGCAAAACAGTTCGCCATGAGAGAGAGATCTAGTGAGAGAAAGTGAAAATTTTTAGGTAGAGAGAGAAAGAGATTAAGCAGAACGCTTTGAAGTTAAAACCAAGAAATGAGGAGGAATCTGTTATATACAGTGTACTGTGCATAAGCTTGTTTTCCACAAATACCCCTGTGCTTTCAAAGAAAAAGAAAAACAATAACAAGGTTTTATTTTTTTTTAAGAGATAATTACACTTTGTCTACCTGTGATTTGCCTCTAATTTTATGTGTCTATCTGTGATTTTAATTTTGACACTTTACCCACCTGAGGTTACTGTCGTTTATGCTTCGTAACTCACCTCTAATTTTTCCGTTACTCTAATAAGTTTCGTCAAAAAATCCAACAAGAAATCAGATCAAACACACCTCTCCCAAACACTCTCACTTGAATCAAACAAGAAATTAGATGCTACAATGACACCCACTTGAATTTCCATTTCCATTTTCCAGATTGGTCACTCCTCACACACTTCTCTCACACACTTCCCTGAAACTCATCCTTAAGCTCACCTCAGCTCCACCCCCACGCACCGACGACAGAGAGACGCAGCTCCACCCCACACTCCGTCGAAGGTCCGACGTCCACCCATACTCCGACGCAGCTCCACCCCACACTCCGACACCAGTCCGGTGAGTTTTCTCCCTTTTCTTCTCTTCTTTCACCTCCGCCCACTCCATACCCACCTCCAACATCTCCAATTCGTCGCCGGCGAAGCCAATCTATGGGTTTGGGTTTTGATTTGTGGAGGAGGAGGAGCATCACTGATTTGGGTCTAGGTTTTGAGTAGCATGATGTGTAGGTTGCGATTTGGGTTTTGGTGGTGGTCGATCTGAGATTTTGGGTTGTCACGGTGGACATCAGTGTGGGGTCGTGGTGCTGTAGGTGGACCTGGGTTCGTGGGGCCGTGGGTAGCAGCTCGCCGCGGGTCTTGGGATTGAGATCTGTGGTTTGCTTGATTTGAGTTTAATTTTTCTGGGTTTAAGAAGTCCTGAAATATATGTCTGGATTTGAAATTGGGGTTTCAAATATATGTCTGGGTTTGAATTCATTTGTTCTTAAGTTCCTGGGATTGTATATATGCCTGTTCTTCATGTTCTTAAGTTCCTGGGATTGTATATATGCATGTTCTTCATGTTTTGGGTTTAAGTTTTCTGGATGCATGTTCTTCATGTTTGGGTGTTCTTCATGTTTGTGAATGGTGAGAAATTAATACCATATTTTAATCTTGTTTTTCTTTTGTTTTTTTTGTTTTTCTTGTTTTGGGAGGAGAGAGATATAAAATGAGAGTAAAAAGACTTATTTACCCTTATTTTTTAACAGAGGTGGGTTACGGAGCATAAACGGTGGTAATCTCAGGTGGGTAAAGTGTCAAAATTGAAACCACGGGTAGGCACATAGAATTAGAGGAAAACCACAGGTGGGTAAAGTATAATTATCCATTTTTTTTAATTTTAATGAAAACATTAAGAAACTATCTATGAGTCTTTTGGCTAAATATTATAAAAAAAAAAGTTTATTTATAATATAGGTACTGTTTAAACTTATTTAGCAAAATGTAGAGAAAAGCAAATTTCAGTAATACTATCACCGAAATTTTGACAAATTTCAGTAATAACTTTTCACCCTCTTTTTTTTTTTTAATTAGCGAAAAGGGTTTTTTTTTTTTTTTTTTTAATGGATTGTTTCTAAACCAGTCATTTAACTTTTAATGAAAACTCTCTCAAAAAAAGTTTAGAAGCTCTTTCTCTCTCTCTCAAAAAAAAGAAAATATTAATGGTTAAAATATCTTCCATTTAAAAAAAAAATTTATCGAATAATAAATAAACTTCTTAAACTTACACTTTATACTCTTGAACATAGGGGTGGCAAAATTAGACATGATCCGGGAACTCGACACGACACGAAATTAGCAAATTATGGATTAAGTCTTAACGGGTTCGTGTTATATTTAGGTTGACACGACTTATCCGTTTAATAAATGGGTTGGGTTAGTGTTCAACATATGGAACTTGTTTGACCCGTTTAATTAAATGACATTTTACCAATATACATTTCAAACCCTAAATATATAAACTTATTAATTGTTGTAGTTTATTTTCTTTGACATATAGTGATTGATTATTTGTGATATTGAAATATGCTTTAGTTTTGAATGACTATTTGTGATGCAATTACTCATTAGTTCTAAATTTTATATTAAAAATATTTTTTTTGTTTGTTTTTTCATAAATTTTTTTTTCTTTTCATTTTGAAAATATTTAATAAACAGGTCGACACGACTGGCCCTTTTTAATAAATGGGTCGTGTTAGGGTTGAGAAATCTTGACTCGTTTAATAAACATGTCGGGTTAGTGTTAACTTATATAGTCGGATACTCATGAGTTGACACGACACAAACCTGACACGCGAACACAAATTGCCACCCCTACTTGAACATGGAGAAATGCTATGTTCACAGTATTTTCACAACAAATTTAAGATGACAAGTTGTTATTATCTATTATTAGTGAGCAAAAAAGTAATTTAAGAGATAGGTTCAAATTGGAACCAATAACAATTTACTATTTTGAATTTGTTGAAAAAATATTGTAAACGTAGCACTTCTCTTGAATATGTGCCTTATGTGACTTTCATATATTTGATTTTTAATACTCTGCAAATTTTTTTTTTTTATTCTTTTAAAAATGTACGCTACAATTAAGATGGCATGGAAACTCTTTAGCAACAACAACAACGGAGTATAAAATCAATTCTCCCTGCTCTTTATTCCCCGAACGAAGCAAATCATGGGGAGAACTAGAATTCCACCTTGAAAGAAATAGTGTGTATTTTTTTATATAGTTTTCTCTTTTCTCATTTTCCTTATATCCTTACAACTTACAAGTCATTGAATTTTTTTTGGTAGAATTTAATTTAATGGAATATTTTCATAGATATAAATTCCTTCCTCTTTGTATAAAATTGATCTTTTTTTATTGGAATATTCAAGAAATCTTTATTGGAATTTTTATACTTTTAGTATTTAGGCTTCAGGACCCTACCGCATAAGAAGTGAAAGAATATATCTAAAAGCAAGTGAAATTTAAGAAAATTGGTACTTGAGAAGTGCAAGATGAGAGAGAATTTGAGCAAAGTTCTTTGTTCAATTTTTGGGTGATAAGATAATGCATTAACTCCGAATTAGTATACATGAAAAAATGTGATTCAAAAAAAAAAAAAAATAGCCTTTGAGCATGAACAATGTGAGTGCGTATAAACTAATATATCATCATAAAACAATGTATTTTTACCAAAAAAGGGAAAAAATTAATTATATTGTTAAAAATATAAATTTAATAAAGAAAAATATTAAATTACTCACAAATTTTTTTAAAAAAAAAAATATCACTCCTTCTCACTCTCTTTTCCCTCATCCCATTATCCACACCACCACCCCCACACAAAATAGTGAGCACACCAGCCTCCACTGTCATAAAATAAAAATGAAGACTTCATAGATTCTATTTTCTCACTCCCCCTTCCTTTATCTCATTATACATACTCTACAACGTTTTGTGCATACTAATAGCGAAACTACAACAAGAAATGACAAAGGAGATGTATTGATATCATTATAATGAAGGTGTAAAATTACAAGTTTTGAAAGTTGTCGGGGACGTTTTTGCGACAAGGGCCGAAAATGCGAGAACGGCCTAAATCTCCCCTTGGATTCTTTAGAAGTGTTTATTGTGGAGAATCAAGCTCAAAATTCGAAATGTATAGTGAACAAAAGGCTAATGGTGCTTTGACAAGAGAAAATCAAAATGCTTATAACAAAAGTGCAGAAAACCATAAAAACATAACAGGTCTGAAATTATATGGATTGCCCTTTTTGCAGTTTCACTAAGAATAGTTAGGTATACAAAAGTGCTCACCACAGCCAAGAAAGAAAACCAAAAATCCATAAACTAATACCAAAGCAGTAGTAAAAGTGTTAAACTTGAAACTAAAATCTTATGAATAGTGGAGCTAAGCAAGATGTTTTGCACAGATCATGCACCTGTAGAGTAGTAAAAGATAGAGCACACCAATTACACATCACACGCATGATACAATGCACTTGAAAGTCCACTAGACATGAATTGGATCTACCCATATTTCCACCTCCAAGCTTCGAAATTGTGAGATTGTTGACTAGCTGAATGGGGTTTGGCTCTGAAGTTTCAAGTCTATGAATAGAACGTGGCTCAACAGGTTTGAAACTTCGACCCGCAGTCACCCAGAAGAGGAAATTGAGGGAGGTCGTGAGGAAGAGGGGGAAGGTTCCTCTATACCCATATTTCCACCTCCAAACTTCGAAATTGTGAGATTATTGACTGGCTAAATGGGTTTTTGTTCTGAAGTTTCAACTCTCTAGGTAGAACTTGTCTCCTCCATTTTGAATCTGATTGGTGACTGGTTTTTGGTCAATAGAATAGGCTTTAAACCCTAAGGTCTCAATCAAAGAGGTTATGGTTAAATTTGCTTTAATTGGGTAAGAGAGTTGGCTTGCTTTTTACATAATTTGGGAAATGGAGTGACCTAAATTCATGGGATGATGTTTCCTAGACATGGCAAGCCCTTGGAGTCTGCATTTGGTTGTTGCAGCAGACAAGGCCAGCCACTTAGGGTCAGCTATGTGTTTTAGGCAAAAAAAGGTAGAGCAGAAAAGTTGGGCCACAGTCACCCAAAGCGTAAAAGCTCTTTTGAGATGGAAATTTTGGGTACAAGACCTCTTCCATGAGCCTGAGGTGCTACCAGTGTCTCTTGCCCACTTGGTAGCACGCATGGGTTGGGCTCATGCAAAAGGTCCGAAAGGAACCGACCCATACCCTCCAAACCACACTTCCTCAATTTCTCTCATATGTCACATGGGCTTGGGCCATGCTTAAAAGAATAAATAAAATATAATACATGAATCGAGTCCGTAAGGAAGTCGAGCTTGGTTGAGTCGAGCTTGGTTGAATCGGGCTTGTACGAAATGTGTCGCGAAAATGGGTATCAACATTAGCCCCCCGAGCACGTATTGCACTTGCGGCATGCGTGTGAGTAGTAGTTGATGTTTTCCATTGCTTGTAGATGTTGCGGATTTGGAAATTAGCATACCTAAACACTCTATTTTTTGTTGAAAAGATAGGATTCGATAGAGCTCGTTTGTAGATATATCGCAATATTGAGGCCTTAGGAATTCAAGTTGTAGCCAGATGATAGGTCCAACTCGGAATTCTCCTTGCCTTTCACGCCCATATGTAACTTCAATTTCTTTGTAGGATGGTTTAGGCGCCTTTAGTTTCATGAAGCTTTTCTCACTTCTTTTTGGATTTCTATGATTGCATTTTAGGAATAACATTCCTAATATAAATCTATGATGAGTGGACCCAGGCCATGTGTCTTGAAGCTTCACTCTCTTAATGCGCGAAGATGTGTACCTTTGAAATATTTCAAAGCTTGAATGTGGCATGGACAGAAGATGGTTGCCAATTGTTAATCTTTGTATGACTTGGATGTCAAAGGAGAATATGTTGGCAATGTTTATGTATAGGCGCGAAGGTTGATTTAGACCAAAGCCATGAGAAATAATCAAGGTCTTGAGTCTTGGCTAATGTGTTTGATGACCAATATAAGGTGGGTCCCCTAACTTGGCCTTACTTTAGTTTTCCTTTTCAACTTGCCACTTTTCTTTTCTTTTACCATTTGCATCAGGTTGTCCTCCTTTCACTTAAGCTTTATCCGATGCTCCGTATCACGCCACTTTGCTTTCTTTTTTTCTTTTTCTTTAGTTTTGCATTTGTAATTTTGTACAGCTTTTTTTCTTTGTTGAACACCAATGGAGCTTCTCACAACCGGGCTGGCCCATTTGTTAGAGGCCCGAAGTATATAATGTGGACCTAATACTCCTTGGACATGTAGAAGACTGAATACCAAAACAAATGTGTGGCTCATTTGTTAACACGAGTGAGTGGTGGGTCCACTCTTGTTCCTCTACTCTATAGCTTTGGGGAAGGAGTTAGAGCATCTCCAATGGCTTCTTTAAAGCCAA
This sequence comes from Quercus aquifolioides, assembly GCA_019022515.1. Lineage (NCBI taxonomy): Eukaryota > Viridiplantae > Streptophyta > Magnoliopsida > Fagales > Fagaceae > Quercus > Quercus aquifolioides. The sequence goes on along the minus strand of CM032335.1, from coordinate 24,658,269 downwards.
ATTTAGAGTATCAACACTCCCAAAACTCACTCCAACAGCTTCTCTATCTCTATTTTTTAGAATAGAGTTGCTACAGTGCTTCTCTATAAGTAGAGAACACTGTAGTTTTTACTATTCATCCTTCAAATATTTTTTTCTATTATAATAATCAGGTATTTAATAAAAAAAATGTTGGAAGATGTGTAGTTGTTAAAAAAAGAATAAATAATGAATAAAGAAATAATATTTAAATGAGATAGAGAATCTGTTAGAAAATATATTTGAAAAAGTGGGTAGTTAAAGGTAAAAGTCACTGTTCATTCTCCAAACAGTACAAAAATTTGGAGAATCTGCTAGAGATGCTCTTAGTGCTTGGCATTTGGATCACCTTCTCTCAGTAGTCCCAACCAGCAAATATAGTATCTGATGGCTGACGCCTATAAGGCTTTAACAATCTCAATTAGCTTCTCGTGAATTCCAATTATAGAGGCTCCATGATCAATTACTTATCCGAGAGGAAATTGCAAACCAAGCTTTGCAACCTTATCTGTGAGTGAATGCAGCCCATGGTGGTTTCAGAAGAGGCAACGTCTGATGATGGTGACACCGATTTTGTGAAGGAGCAACTGGGTTCTTGGATGCAGATCCATGGCAATGGTGCTATAGTAGTTGCGAAGGACCCATGAGTAGTTTGTTAAGGGTGTGCCCCTGGCATGACCATGTCTTGATCATGAAGACCACAATCACCTCCCTCTCTTTTTATTTTTTTGGAGATGGGCACACTGCTTATGGTGATGCCGCTTGTGGGAGCAGATCTGGCGGTCCAAGATGATGGCATAGAATTCGTTCGTTGTCGGTGGAGAGCAAGAGGGTTCCATTGGAAAAGAGCTGAAAATTTTCAATATTGTTCGTCATTCACAAAGTTAGAATCTAGGCAAGATGAAGTGCTGCTGTCAAAGATGATAAAGGATCGGTTGGCAAGGGGCAAGCTTGTTTCGCCAACAACATGAACGAAGATTTGCGCTAGCCCGCCACCACGGTTATGTGATTTTCTTGCACTGATTTTGCTGAGCCAATGTCAACTCAGAAGAGGAAATCATCAATGAGAAACAAGGGCTTGTTGTAGGAGAATGATGTATTGCATGCTTGTGATGTGGCCGATACATAGGCTGTGTGGGTGTTGCCGTTTGAAGGCTTGTTGGTATTTTGTCTTTATGGAAAATAGCCTTTTTCGAAACCCCATTTGTTTTACGGCATAGTGTGTATAGTCAATTTTTTTTTTTTATATCAGGGAGCTAACAAGGAGCTTGTGGATAATGAGTTTGTCGAGCGCCCCCCCCCCCCCCCCTTTTTTTTGTTGCCATCACTTGGATATATTTGGTGATGTGTTGAATAAATTGTGTCGTTGCTTGTGTAGGATGGAACTTATTTGGAAAATCACAAACCCATTGTGAGATAAAGACCATGAGGATGAGTTCCTGTGGTAGTTGAAGTCGCATTTCATATTGAAGTCGACTCTCCATTGATTTTGATGGTCGCAAAGCATGAAGATCAATTTGTGGTGCGGTTGTGCTTGACCTTGAGTTGGCCATTGCTTTGGAAGAGAATTGTCCCCATTGTTTGTTGTAAATTTGAATGAGCGAATTGGGTCCATATGAGGAGATGATGATGAAAACGACACATTGAGGATGATTCAATTTTTTAGTAGCTTTATTGTTGGCCAATTTGGTGAGATCGTATTTGCCAAGATTAATTTCGATGAAGTCGTAGCCATGAGCGATACTACTGGCTGTCTTGGGACAGTTTATTTAACATAGAATGGAGCGAAGATATCACTTGGCAATGTAGTATAAGGGTGTGACATAGCTACTACATTGGTTGGCAGCCGCCTGTATCGTATTCTGGTTGGCAGCCGCCTATATCGTATTCTTGCGATAAACGCAAGTGAGAGTGATAGTCACCGAGTGGTAGTCGCTTCTCGATTCAACAAGCTTGAAATGAAAGTGTAGGAATGAAACTTGAATTTCTAGTGCACGGGCACATAACGGTTGAGTAAGCCTTTAGCCCCTAGCAATGCCGTTGAGAGTAAGCCAAGTGTTGCATAGTTTGATTATTAGCATGAATTGGTGGAGCCGAAGTTGGTGATTCCATGTTGCAGCCACTATTCCTTCCATGTAATTGTTGACAGCCTCGACACTTTGCACAGAGAGCAGCTCCGTCTGTTTGAGAATGAAGCCGCGATTTGTTTGGCGAGTTAAAATTTGTTGTGGCAAGTCAAAATTCACTGTCAACCGTTTTCATGCCAATAGGGATTGTTGAGTGTGTTGTAGCATAATCTCTTGTAAGATGGCTTTGGTATAGACAATCATGATGCCATTGTTGGCACTTTCATTCCCGAGGCCAATCCTACTGCCAATGTATCATTTTCTGAGGTGGAAGCCGCTACAGACAACAACGTATAGCTACAATAGATAGTACCATGGCAGCCATTAGTAACTTTGAATCATTTTGGTCTGTCTCTCACTTGCGGCTTCGAAGTAAAAAAGAGAGTGACTGCAAGCCAAGGTCCCAAAGATGGCGACATTGGATGGTGACCGTGACTTTGCTTCAACTTTTTCCTTCACCTACTTTCTTGCTTTCCTTTTTTTTTTTTTTCTTTTTTTTTATCAGATTATCTTGTATTGAGCTCCAAGCTTTGAAATTTCGAACTAGTTGAAGTGTGTAATATGGGCTACTGTCTTAGAAACATTTTCTCTTGTATTTCACCCTTGTGGACAGCCCACTTATGTATAGAGCAGCTCCTGTCTAGTTATATTGGTGCCACTTTGAGTTTGTATTATCATGATTAGTTGACATAATTTGCATTTATATACAAAACAAACATATATGATATTTGGATGTATATTTTGTATTTTGGAATGAAAAATTAATTTGTACCTCAAGGATGTATATGCTTGTAATTTATACCTTGAGAATGACTTTGTACCTTTCGTTGATAGGCTATGAACAAGTGTTGTGAAAACAGCCCATGTATGGCTCTGAGCATTTGAGTATGTTGAGGAGAGCTTGCTTGGAAATGTCATGTGCACCTTGTGATTGAGTAGCATAATTTTGCTAGATTATATGCACTAGTTTCTTGAGAATGACTTGTGCTTGAATTGGGTAGCTTGTGAATATGGCTTCGCCTTTGCTTGGGCAAGTTAGTAGACATGTTGCTTGGTTCTCATGTTTTTGCGGATAGGTTTTGGCTAAGCGCACGTCTTGTTGTTTGTGCGCCATTTTTTTTTTTTTAGCAATCTTTTGATGATCAAATTTGCTTTCACAGACAGCAGCTCATATATATTGAAACTTGACTCACCGCTTGGTAGCCAACTTAAACTCAACATATGTTAGGTCGCTGCTTCGTTAGTTTCAAGAAGCCCCCACATATGGACTGCGTTTTCGCGCATTGCGGCTCATGGTGCACTTGTTTGTCACCGTTTCATAGAGGTTGATTGCGTTCTCACAGACAGTAGCATGAATAAAGCTTGTATTGCTATAACCTTTTGAAATATCACGTTCTTGCATATAGCGACTTATAGAATGCACAATTTTGCCATTTTCTTGAGGAGGAGTCTTATCCTCACGTATAGCTAATTACCATGTGGCAATGAGGTAGTGATCCGTTGTGTCGACTTTCCATATTCTCAAGGGATGGTTATGTCCTCACATGTAATGGATCATCGCGCTTGAATTATAAGATATTATGTTGGCTTCCTAACTATTTCGTAAGGCTTGCCGTTAAGATAATGGTGGCTTTCCTCGCAAGTAGGGGTCTTGCCACATATGAATGATATGAAATCCCGCCGGCTTCCTAATCATTAGGTAGGGATTTCATTTAAGGATGCATTGGCTTCCCTACCTTGTTGAGGGCTAGTCGTGCCCTCACAAGTAGGGGTATCACCATAATAAAACGTCTCATTGGCTTCCTAGCCATTTGATAGGGCTTACCATTGAGAGAGTGTGTGTTTGGCTTTTCCTACCTTATTGAGAGTATTTTTTACCCTCGCGTGTAGAGGCTTTGCCGTAAGAGTAATTTGTTGGTTTTCTTACTGCTTCGCAAGGTTTCTCATTAGAAGAAAGCGTTGGCTTTCCCTACCTTATTGAAGGCATTGCACCTTCGCATATAGGGATCTCACCATGCTTGGATAACATGATAATTCGTCGGCTTCCTAGTATTTCATAGGGCTTGCCTTTGAAAATTGGTATAAGCAAGATGTATTGTTGTTGCTTATGAACGAGACATCAAAGCGACAAATGATATGCTTCTTGATGAGTTTGGCTACGACCATTCCCATCGCTTTTCTTGAGTCAAATTGCTTCCGCCCACTTAGTGAACTATTTAGTGGCGGCAAAGACCCGAATGTACTCATTTAAGGGTGAATGGATAGGTCCGATGAGTTCAAGCCCCCAAGTATAAAAAGCTATGAAGCGCTCACGTCTTGAAGGCTTATATGGTGTGTGCATATAAGCTTGGAGTGCACTTGGAAGTGTGGTGAATTTAGCGAATTTGGTTATGCCAAACCAATGGTATCCCATCGCCAAGAGTTGTTGGTAAGATTTATTCCTCCCTTAGTACTCACCATATTTCTTCAAGATGAATTCCAAAAATGGGGTTCCTCATTTGCTATATAGAGGGCAGAATATAATTCCTCTTTGTCGAAGATTTGTTATGCCGCAGACAACGTCTCCATACTCAGCTAACTTGGCTTCTAATTTTGGGCCAATGATAGGCTAAGTGTCGAAGATGTCGGTATAGGGTTGTTTCATTCCCGGCACCACAGTTTTTCTCCCACACTTCGGTTAGCCTCTTTGTCGAAGATACATGGTACCGCAAACAGTGGCTCCATACTTTGCTTTGCTTAGCTTCTAACTTTCAGACAATGATGGGCTAAGCACTAGAGACGTCGGTATAGGGTTGTTGCATCCCTAGCACAACAATTTTTCTCATTGGCCTCTAGGCCGCTTATGCCGAGCTTTCACATCAATACTAAGATTCCACTCGAAAATCTTTGGAATGGATTTCCAGCAACTAGCTTGTGATTTTTGAGTTGTTTGACATCAATGTTTAGAGCAAGCTCTAGTGAAGCATTCTTCAAAGGTGCGCACGAACTTTCCTTATTAGTTGGCTTGGCCGCGGATTTCAATTGCAAGAATTGAGTGAAAAGAACAATTTTCTTGATGATGGCAACATTTAAACTTCCCTCTTCATGTATAATCTCAAATTTAAGAAGGATTAAGGCGTTGTCATGGCTTAGAATGCATGCGCTTGTCATGACTTGAGATATATGAACATGCCATGGCTTGGCGTGCGCGGATAAACCAAGATTTTGGATGCGTGAGCTCGTCATAGCTTAGCATTCATGAGCGTGTCACAGCTTCGGTGAGAGGAAATTGAGTTCGGATTTTCTTTGTTGTTGGGTGCTCCGAGAAGGTTTCCGTTTCACCCTAAGTGCAAATGTGGTTTATATTAGTAAGCGATAGTCATGGCCAAGCGAAGTAGCATAAACGACTTATAAAAAATATTTTGATTAAAAATTTGAAAAATTAAATGGTTTAAACGATATGTATAAAAAAATGAATTAGCGAAGAGAGTGCTCGAGAGTCTTAGCTTAAGTGTGCTTTAAACGATAGTATGTCGCTCGTACGACTTCAAACTTGGCTTATGAAATGTCGCTTCTTAAAGACTTGATGTATGGTGTGTCGCAACCTTAAGGCTTGGTGCATGGAACGTCTAGCGCCTTATGGTGGGCCATTTAGCTATGGCCTTTACCTCTTTGGTGAAGACTTCATTTAGTGGTGACGCCAAAAATGTTTAGCTGCGAAGGGTTGCACATAGCAGCAATTATTGTTGTGCCAAAATGAGTTAATCACCCGCGGCAGCCCCCATATGCTCGGCGCTGGCTCAGTAATAATACAACTTGACGTATGGTATGTCACTACCTCAAGGCTTGGTGTTTGGAATATCTAGCGCCTTGCGATGGGCCATTTAGCTATGGCCTTTAGCTATTTGGTGAAGACTTCATTCAACAGTGATGCCAAAAATATTTAGCTGCGAAGGGTCGCACACAGCAGCAATTGTTGTTGTGCCAAAATAATTTAATCACACGCGGCAGCCCCTATATGCTTGGCGCTAACTCAGCAACAATAAAACTTGATGTATGGTATGTTGCTACCTCAAGGCTTGGTGTATGGCATATCTAGCGCCTTGCGGTAAACCATTTAGCTATGGCCTTTAGCTATTTGGTGAAGACTTCATTTAGCGGTGACGCCAAAAATATTCAGCTACGAAGGGTCGCACACAGTGGCAATTATTGTTGCGCCAAAATGAGTTAATCACCCGCGGCTCCCATATGCTCAGCGCGTGAGGGGTTCTTGGTTTTGAAATTGATGTTTAGAGCTTTGCATTGTTGATTATTGGTTGGAACCATCATTCGCTTCGCAGTTGGATTTGTGGCTCGCCATTTTTGCATTTTCAAGCTACAACAAAAATTTTCACAAATATCATGTAAAGCAACAGATATATGATGATTCATCCATAAGAATGATAGCTAAAAAATAATAATATAGATGAGTGGAAGAATTTTTTTTTTTCTTGAATAAGAAAGTTGATTCTCCCTCCATCCTTCACTTCATGGGTGGTTTCTGGAGGTTGGAGCGATTTCGTCACATGATTTGGAGCATCTCCAGCAGCTCAATGAGCTAAGGATAGAACTTATTTTAGCTCAACTTCACCATGCTCTTCTTGCGCGACAAAGTATCATACGATTTCTCTTAGAACGACAAGTTGGTGTGAGAAACATCATCTTTTTGCTGGTTTCACATCTTCGGATACATGACTTCTCTTGTTTCAGCTACTTGACTCCCCAGCGGAGTCGCCAAAAATGTCGGGGACATTTTTGCGAGAACGGCTGAAAATGCGAGAACGGCCCAAATCTCCCCTTGGGTTCTTTAGAAGTGTTTATTGTGGAGAATCAAGCCCAAAATTCCAAATGTATAATGAACAAAAGACTAATGGTGCTTTGACAAGAGAAAATCAAAATGCTTATAACAAAACTACAGAAAACCATAAAAACATAACAGGTCTGAAATTTCGACCTACAGTCACACAGAAGAGGGAATTGAGAGAGGTTGTAAGGAAGAGAGGGAAGGTTCCCCTGTACCCATATTTCCACCCCCAAGCTTCTTAATTGTGAGATTGTTAACTGGCTGAATAGGGTTTGGCTCTGAAGTTTCAGGTATATGAATAGAACGTGGCTCAACAGGTCTGAAACTTCGACCCGCAGTCACCCAGAAGAGGAAATTGAGGGAGGTCGTGAGGAAGAGGGGGAAGGTTCCCCTATACCCATATTTTCACCCCCAAGTTTCAGAATTGTGAGATTATTGACTGGCTAAATGGGTTTTTGCTTTGAAGTTTCAGCTCTCTAGGTAGAACATGCCTCCTCCATTTTGAATCTGATTGGGGCCTTTTGTATTAAACTTGGGATGCTCTAAGTGACTGGTTTTTGGTCAATAGAAGAGGTTTTAAACCCCAAGGTCTCAATCAAAGAGGTTATGGTCAGATTTGCTTTAATTGGGTAAGAGAGTTGGCTTGCTTTTTACATAATTTGGGAAATGGAGTGACCTAAATTCATGGGATGATGTTTCCTAGACATGGCAAGCCCTTGGAGTCTGCATTTGGTTGTTGCAGCAGATAAGGCCAGCCACTTAGGGTCAGCTATGTGTTTTAGGCAAAAAAAGGTAGAGCAGAAAAGTTGGGCCACAGTCACTTAGAGCATAAAAGCTCTTTTGAGATGGAAATTTTGGGTACAAGACCTCTTCCATGAGCCTGAAGTGCTACCAGTGTCCCTTGCCCACTTGGTAGCACGCATGGGCTGGGCTCATGCAAAAGGTCCGAAAGAAACCGACCCATACCCTTCAAACCATACTTCCTCAATTTCTCCCATATGTCACATGGGCTTGGGCCATGCTTAAAAGAATAAATAAAATATAATACATGAATCGAGTCCGTAAGGAAGTCGAGCTTGTTTGAATCGGGCTTGTACAAAATGTGTTACGAAAATGGGTATCAACAAAAGCCAGTGAACCATTTAGGCTGCGTTTGGTTCGTGTAAAACGTTTTCCGGGAAATACATATTTTCCAGAAATGCTATTTTTCGGAAAAGGAAAATGTATTCAGGTTGTTTGGCTGTCTCAGAAATCGTTTTACAAAAAATCAATTCCGGTGTTTGGTTCGGTCAAACATTTTATGGAAAATGCTTTCTGTTTTACGGAAAATCAATTCTCATGTTTGGTTCAGTCAAACATTTTACGAAAAATGAAATTCATTTTTTATGGAAAATCAATTCCCATGTTTGGTTTGTGGATCATTTTACGGAAAATATGAAATGCCTTACAAATTTCTGCTCCTGCATTACCTAGACAAACCTGTAACAGTACAAAACTAATCATCCACTTCAACATCAACATTAATCATCCAAATTCAAGCACTTGCATTGCCTAGACATATCTGTAACAGTACAAAAATAATCATCCACTTCAACATCAAAAATAATCATTTAAATATACCCATAATATTAATATAAAAATAGCCACATTAATCGTTCACCATTGTCATTACACCTCCATGGTGTACAAAAATGATACCTACTCGTGGTATCTGAACAGTACAAATACATAATTTGGGCAATTGTATTGTCCCAATAATACAAAATACTACATATATAATACAATGGTAGGTCAATACTAGTACTACAACAAAAGTGAATTCCTAAAGCTACCGTCACAGTCTACATGAAACAGACAAGTCAAAGTTGTGAGAAAAAAAAACTATCCAACTACAGCTTTCGCAGCCTAGCATTCTTGGCTAGAAATCCCCGTGCTGCCTTCTCATTTTCACACAGATGGTCAAACGCAGTTGCGAGCATTTCTTCGCTATACCCATCCGTCATCATAGCCATGACCTCATTGTAAAGAGTTGTGTAATCCACCGGGCCCCGGTTGATTTCTTTCAAAGACACAGCTATTTCCTTCAGCTAATCAGACAGATCAGTCAGCACACTATCATCAGCATTAGAAGGTGCACGCCCTCTTTTGCGGGACTTGGAAATTCCCGACCCAGTGGTGGATGACTCGACTGCATTCTTCCCTTTTTCGACCACATCTTCCTCCACATTGTCTGCAACAAACTCAACACTGTCCCCATTATCTGGCTCATTCTCAATATCCACATAGGACTTAGAAAAGCCACCTGTGGCTGTGTCCTTCCCCACAACAATAGCTAACTCATCATACATCTCAATTTTTTTGTTTAGAAACTCCGCATGCTTTCGATGCGCCTGTAAGGGAGAAAGGAACGTATAATAACAATGCAATAATTACTTCACTCATAAATTCAATATTCAATGCAATATACATGCCAGTAAATGTTTTAGGTCAATGATAAACAAAAAAATCTGTTATTATATGAAAAATAAAGTGGGTGTCCATCCTTGTCAAATTAAACATAAAATCATGGTGTGGAGTAGATTCTGCATTTAAACATCTAGATATGGTAGTGTGACATTACTCTAGGACTAAAACTTAATAAATCATGATAAAGTTTACTTCACACCATTATATAACTTACTAAAACTTCATCTAACCTCTAACATTTATTCATAGATGCCTTCTTTGAAACTTTGAATATCTTTTCAAATAATTCTTTGCCTTCAATTTCCAAACTAAAATTTCAATTTATGGACAAAAACATATATTATCATTTATATTAAGAAAATATAATTGGAAGCCATACCATGACTTCTTCTTGGTACGTCTTTGCGTCGCATGTTATCATTTTGAGATTATCATCCCAACTGAAGCCACTCTTCTTTCGAAGTTTCTCAATAGTGGACCACATGGTCCTTAGAGTCCGCATCCGATTGTCAACATAGGAGGGGTTGCACTCAATTCCAAATTGGGCACTTATCTCCTTCGCTACAAGAGCGAAGGAGCCTGCCTTGAAGGTGCTAGAGGGCTTGTTGCCCTTTGCAGCCTCCTGCGCAAGTATCCTCAGCATCATTTCATGCATAGGCGGCAGCCACCTAAATTTCTTGCTGTTGCTCATTTTTTCTTTGCCCTTTGACATTACTACATATGAAAATTGTATAGTCAGAGTAGCATTTAGTAATGGAGCTCGGAATATGAACAACAAATCGAACACACATACAACCACGCTTATAAAATGTGCACAACAGAATGAAACATGCTAACACTAGAAATGACAACGTAATACCATCAAATAACAATGTAATGCTGAAAATACTTTTTCATTACGCCACCAGAAGTCTATAGTAAATACATTGTCTTTACCAAAAAAAAAAAAAACACATATTACAATCATAAAAATGTAAATAAAGTACTACTCTCCACTCCTCATATAATCAGACCACATAGCTTTGCATATCTCATCTCTCTTAGCATTCCATGATCTATTGTCTTCAACGGACTCCCGATGTGATTGTGTTTCTTGTTGGGGGTCACTAGACTCTACTTCGTTCATTGCATCTTCCATAATATGGTCATTTGGTTCAACCCCCATAATGTGATTATGAACCACACAACATGCTAACACTACTTTCACTTGGGTTTCAAAAGACCAAAATGGTTCTGCATCCAACACTCGAAAACGTTTCTTCAACACTCCAAACCCTCGCTCAATGGTAGTTCTCAATGAAGAGTGTCGGAGGTTGAACAATTCTTTCTCATTCTCAGGAGGACAATCACTAAACTCTTTCAAGTGATATCGCACACTCCGATAAGGTGACAATATTCCATTTTTATTACCATACCCAGCATCACCAAGATAATATTTACCTACATATATTCAAAAATAAAACCCAATCACTACTATGCTTAGGAAAACGCACAATATTTATTAAACTAATAAACCAAAAAGGTGAAGTAATTGTATAATACCGTCGGGAATTGAAAATCCCCCTGGCCTAGCAAATGCATCAGTTAACACACGTGAATCATGTGCACTGCCTTCCCATCCAACCAATACATAAGTGAACTTTAAGTCAAAACTAATGGCAGCTAACACATTTTGCGTGGTTCCATCTTTGCGACCACAAAATCTTCCTTGTATTTCAGGTGGCACAGATGCACGAACATGTGTACCATCTATTGCTCCAACACAATCCTAATTTTCGACACACATAATGGTTTAAAATTACACAAATCTACACAATTTACAAAAATACACAAGTCGCAATATTTACCTTAAAATATGGGTAGAACCTTCTGCTATTCCTTATCTCTAGGGGTGTATCTTCGCTACGCAATCTTATTAGAGCTCTATATAATTTCAGGACCCCCCTAAGGACGACCTTGAAATATCTATGAACAGTCTCAATTGATCTATAGATCCGACTACCCATTACACGGAACCTCACATTATGACCAATAATGTGTAAGAAAATGAACACTTGTTCCGTAACAGACATGTGAATAGTCGGGCGTACGTGCTCCCCCTCAGTGAGGATGTGACATAAGTGGTGAAAAGCTATAGGCTTCATCCTAAGTTGATTCACACAATTTATCTCACTTCCATGCAGAACACTATTTATGTATTCCTCTCTCTCGGCTGCATGATTAACATAAGGCGCCCTAGGCAATCGTCTATGTCTACGTCGCAATTTCCTTAACAATGCAACCCCCATAAGGAGGACAGATGCAACTGAGGCAAGAATTGCGGCTTTGGTTTTTTTCTTCATCTAACAAAATCACAAACACTGTGGTCTAAGAGGTATGTAAATAAAAACAGCCACAAAAGAAAAACATCCAAACCACATTTATAACGAGTACCAAATCACATTGCATTCTATTTACAATCAATATTTACACCATCACAATACCATCACATTGATAACTGCACATTGATATCATCACAATACCATCATGTCTCAATTTAGTCATCACAATACAATTTAAACACACACATATTCTACTGCAAGAAAATAATAACACCAAATGCTGAAAAAAAAAATCATACAATTTGTCATGTCTCAAGCTTGAAAGTATACATAACCCAATAGGCAACATAATAACATTTGCTACATCAAAGTATACATATCAAGCTCCAAAACTGTATACACAAAACCCAACTAGCCAAATTTTACACAAACCCAACTAGCCAAATTCTAAAAAAAAAAAAACCAATCATGGGTCAAGCTCCAAAATTTCAACACATAACCCAACTAGCCAAATTAAAAAAAAAAATCACAGCAAAAGTTCTGCACATAACCCAACTAGCCAAATTCTAAAAAAACTCACAGCAAAAACCAGAATGGGTCAAGTTCCAAAATTTCATACACAGTTTAAATAAAGCACAGCAAAAACATTAATCACCCTAACTAGCCAAATTCATACACAATTTAAATAAAGCACAGCAAAATTTCATACACAGTTTAAATAAAGCACATCAAAATTTCAAGCTCCAAAATTTCATACACAGTTTCATACCCAACTAGCCAAATTCTCACCAAAAGCACAACAAAAACATTGATCACCCTAAACCCAATCATCAATAATACACAGTTGAAATAAAAAATGGATAATTAAAAAAATTAAATAAAAACAGTAAATATTTATATAAATAAATAAATATATAAATATTTATATAAATATTTATATAAATAAATATATAAATATATATATATATATATATAATGCGATCGGATCGAGATGTGGATCGAAGGCACGGTGAACCGGAGAAGGAAAACTCACCGTGGGTGTGCGTTTGTGCTGGATCGGTGTGGTGGCTAAGCTCGGCGTGACCTGGAGTGAGCTGGATCGGTGTGGTGGCTGGATCGGAGGCACGGTTGAGTGGCTGGAACAGCGTTTCCTCGACGAGGTGAGCTCTGGGTTTCTCGGTGTGGATGTGGATCGGAGGCACCGTTGAGTGGTGGAACGGTGTTTCTCGACGAGGTGGTCTCTTCTTTGTTCAAAGTTTCTCTGGCTCTCTCTCTTTTGTGCGTGACCCGGAAATGATTTGAAGTGAAAATGAGAGTGTAAAACCATTTCCAGGTCAAAGGAGTAAATAATGGTCAACTAAAGCATATTTTCCGAAAAATTTTATTTTCCTTGGCTTCCAAATAGTGGGGTCAGGTGGTAAATGATTTCCTGAAATCATTTACCACCAAAACAAACGGAGCCTTTGATACAATGCCAAATTTTGAAGCCGTAAAGGACATTTTGACCTTTTTTTTCTCTCTCTTTTCTTTGCATTCTTCTTTTTTCTTTTTCTTTTTTCGCTAAGTTAATTACAATATTTGAGTTTGAATGATTAATACATTTTAATTTTAATATGATTACCCTAATAAAAATGATAAATTTATTGTACTTGAAATCAATTTCTCTTAGTACAAAAACAGGAGGAACAAAAAAAAGAAGATCAACAAAGAATATCATCCAATAAGAATTAGTTTTATCATTGGTGCAATTATATAGCATTTAAATAATTAAAATAAAGTTTCTAAAGAAAATTAAAATAAAGGTTTGCTTTAGTAGAAAGAAAATAAAGGTTATATGTTAGAAAAAAAAAAATCTTATTGGAGAAACAAACACACACACAAGAAATAGCACTTGACCCAAGAAATTGTATCCAAATCTTACCCAATTTTTTGCTATAGTATGCGGTTTGGCATTATGACTTTTTGCAGATTTTGCTTACTTCTATTTTAATCAGTGGACATATCATGTAATTATATTATTTCCGAAGGGTATAATTGGAAATAAAAGCTTAAGCACGAGATTTAAAAGCCACAGCTGGATGAGAGGCAAGCCCAAAGTTGCTAATTGCTGTGGCTTTGGTTGGTCCGCCTACTAACTACCATACTTGGACTTTCTATCCAGAACAACTACGACTACCATAACCACTACCATAAAAACAAAAGCTTCTTCGTATCATTATTCATGTATTTAGGGTTGCTTAACTACGTATTTGATCTCTATCCTATTCACCGTATTTCAATTTGATCTCTAATATTTCAATTATGTCAATTTGATCCTTAACCTTTCAATACTGTGTCAATTTAGTCACTGTCATTATCTTTTGGATGAAAATTGATGACGTGTCTAATGACCAAAATAAAAAATTAGCCGTTGATGTGACAGTAAACTAAAATTTGCTTTTGGCCATTTGCTAAGTCGGCAATTTTCATCCAAAATATAACGGTAAGGACTAAATTAACACAATACTGAAAGGTTAGGGACCAAATTGACACAATTAAATGATTAAGGACCAAATTGAAATGTGGTGTAAAGGATAGGGACCAAATATGTAATTTACCCCTTTTTTTTTTAGAAAGTAGGGTTGCTTAAGTTAGGCGGGTTTAATTAACTTAACTAGTAAAGTCTTTTATCATTGAATAAAAAATTTTGAGATTTGAACTCTTGACGTAATGATAAAGAGTAATTATTATAGTTTGAATGCTATAAATTGAAATTCTATCATGTCTATCAACAAAAAAAAGCGATGCTCATAATCCAATGGAAGTGTCTTTACTAGTTACTAACATGGTCAACCGTGGTTGTCACTTGTCAATTGAATTTTTTTTAATTAAAAAAAAAAAAAAAAACAATCACCTGTATCTATAAGAGGGTTCTTCTCTTTGGACTGGACTTTTATGTAGTTCAAAAATACTTCTAACCTTACGTTTAATAGGAAAAAACTTGAGAACAACCAGGTAAAAATATATCTCCAACTCTACTTAAAATGCCTACAAAATAGGACACTCTCCTACTAATCTATGTCTTCAAAACAAACTTATTCTACCACCGTACACCCTTAAGAGATGTCAGTTGAGCCACAAGGCTAAAAAATTTTAAATATTCTATATAAAACCACAATGATTGAGGGACATTAAAAATATAAAAATAATAATTAAAAAAAAAAAAGTTATCGTTAGGAATTCCTGAATTCCTAATCACTCGCTTCCTCGCCTCACATCCCCTCAACCGCCCCTCTCGACCACCGACCATAGCCCAACGATTTCAAATCCCTCCTCTCTACAACTGGTAGTATTTATCACACATCAATAACCATTTGACCGCATCAAAGGAGACCACTGGTAGTATCCATCACACATCAACAACCATTTGATCACATCAAACACAGGAAACCTCCGACGATAGCTTAGCATTTCAACTTCCACCAATGCAGCAATAGTTTGGGATTTGGGGACTTCTGACAGTGTTTAACGGAAAAATTTGTGTCGAAAACCATCCAAGCCAACCGATGAACACACCTATATGTATTTATTAATCTATTAGTCTCTTTTATATATGTATTTATTAATCTATTAGCCAATAAAAGAGGGGTTTTTGCCCCCTAGGTGAGAGACTTTATGTTCTATTTTAGGGGCATTACCTTCATTTGAAGGCCTCAGGCCATTGCCTAAATGGCCTGGTTGAGCTGCCCCTGAGCAAGATTGCTTTTTTGTAGGTTTTGCTAAGAATTTACAATTCAGTATCAAAACTCACCTAACAAATAAACAACAAAGAACAATCTTTAACAGCAGACACTCAAAATCAAACATCACCTGTTAACTAACCTACCACCAGGATGACAAACAAATTAGGTTCACAAACTGCCCATCACAGACAAATTAAAGCAACAGAATAAGCGTTTGTGTGTGTGTGAGAGAGAGAGAGAGAGAGAGAGATTGAAAAATGAAATGAAAAGAAAAGAAAACATATGATGAACACATTGGTCTGCAAAGTCCTACTGACATCTGATATTTCGCCGGCTTTGATTCTCTTTATATACAAACAGCCGTAACTATGCACCCAAAAAAAAACCAGAAAAGCTAAATTGTTTTTTTCTTAAAAAAAGAAAAAAAGAATTAGTAAATCCTGTATGGTGTATGAACATATGGAAGATGGGTTCACCTATGATCCCCACGGGATATATCAGTGTAACAATCCGGTACACATTCATCACAACCAAGTGGGGGGGGGGGGGGGGGGGGGGGGGGGGAGGGGGGCCACGCTAATTTACATAACGGAAACATAACTGCAGTTCTATTTGTCCCCAAAGCCACTGCCAAAGAAAAGCAGTGGGGTATTCAAATTGGGTCTATCAGAAAGAAGCTGCTCTGTTTTTGAAACAGGTTTTACAGTCTGCTCCTTGTCTGGGAATGGGAATGACAGAGACAGGGAAAGGGATGCAGAGTCTCCATCATCCTCCACTTCTATCACCTTATCTGGCGCCTTTTCTTGGTTATTTTTCTTGCCTACTGTCCCACCTAAGAAAGGCAGCATTCCCTTGTTTGCAGGTTTTGTCTCGGCCCCTAATGCGAGCTCAAGATTTGGAACCACGTCATGTATTTTATTGTCTTCGTCTAATGGATGCTTTTTCCATGGCATGGTGTTGTCTCCTGTTCCAAAATCATTTACTCTATGTGAACCTAGAGGAAAGAAGTACCTCTCAGAATTTCCTGTGTCCTCCGGAATAACTTTCTCATCGCAAGCTTCATCACATGTCTTCTCCTCAACAGAGGAACAAGAACCTGGATCAACTACTTGAGATGCGAAATTATCGTTCCTAGAATTTCTACCTCTAGAACCACCGCTATGTCCACATGTTATACTAAAACCTGTCTTTAGCCTCTTACCAGTACTTTCTCCATCTACGAAAATGTTACTCACCTCATTCCAAGGCATTTTCTGACTTGTGCCAATAGAAGTTTGGGGAGCTTTCTCTGAAAGATCCAAGTAGGGACGTTTCCTGTGATTGGTTACGTCTTTCTCCAAAGCCATCTCTCTGTCCATAAACCCATCGCCTTCCTTGAAATCCCTCTGAAGTTTAACTTGATCCCGAACTCCATTCATTCTATCCTGGATTTTATCCTCACAAACACTCCCCAAGATACCTATCTCTCTATTGTCAACAGGAAGAATTTTCAAAGACGACCTATCATCCCTGTCAGAAGAAGTATCCCAATGCATTTGTGTCTTGCCACCATTGTTGGAGCCACTCTTTTCATCATCCCTGTCAGAAGAAGTATCCCAATGCATTTGTGTCTTGCCACCATTGTTGGAGCCACTCTTTCCAGTCACTAGAAGAGACGTTTTAAGTTCTGCGTCCAGTCTCTCTGGAAGACTCAGTTCTTTCTGCATAAAGAGAGAAAATTAACATGCATCATAAAGCCGAGGATGACTGAGTGGAGATCTCACTGTTGAAATTAAGATAAAAATTAACATTTATTAGCTACAAATTTGAAACAAGGAACATATGAAATTCCAAGATCTCTTTCCTAAGAGAAAATATTATACTAGGCATGTCCGCATAACATGGGTTGTTTTCTTCAGTCATTTGTTTCCAAAAACATAGGTATTGCTTAAATTCTTAGAGCCTTAACTTTCGACAAGAAGGTGCATGCAACTTTAGTATAGAAAACTACCAACTGCAGAAAAACACAAAAAATTTGAATTCAAGCCTAAAAAAATTAGAATTTTTCACAAACCATTTACTCTTCACAAAATAAAAACACTAGACGAATTTGCTGAGCTTCAAAAGGTAATGTCACTCAGAGGAACAACAAAGTGTATGTTGGTGGCTCTCTATCTGTGTGAACATGTGTGTTTGTGTCTCTTGAGAGAGAGCTAGAAAGAGTTAATCTCTTTGGATGCGTGAGAATATGAAGTTCATATCCCTATAAATGTGGTAGGAAGTTAGCATACCAAGGAAAGGCTGCTGTGTCTCATTTCTTGGCTCAATTGTGCACCGCTTGTTCCTATCTTTGAAATGGATTTGTAGTCACGTCTCCCATCTTGCTGCTCCAAACTTTCTTGGTATCCCAAACACGTATGTTCAAAAGAAGTTATGTTGTTATCACTATCCCCACATACTGTGACAAGCGTCTGATCAGGGACATTGGATGTTAGGACTACGTTGCCAGATCTGATACATGCAGCTGATTCTTCATCAATACGCCTTGGTGCACATAGATTCTCGGACAAGGTCATGACAGCAGAGGGAATATCTTTGTCTGGCGGCAAGACATTCAAACTGGGAATATTTAACTTCTTTGATGAATCAATACAACTTACCCTCTTTCCCCTGAACACACCCCATAGAAAAAACAACATATTCCAACCTGGCAATGAAAGAACAATTTTCAGCACGTGCAATTGTATGTAGAATGAAAGCAACACTGTATGGATGCACAGTGAGAAGCACAGTTACAAAAAGAGAGGAAAGAGGCACACCGTAGACCCCTATGTAATAAAGCTAAAGCATTGCACATATTTAACTTGAATGAAATTCAATTCAAGCAGAATGAAGAACAGCATATTTACAGAATGTTTGTTTGGAAAAGTGCATCACAGAATCACAGTTATTGAAGCTCAAACCAAAATAACTTTGTAACAGTAAATCCTCTTTCCTAGCATGGCACTTCATTCATACTTCCATAAATCAGCTTGAATGCGACAAACAGTACACAACCATAAACTTCTCAGTGTTTGAGGCCCTCCAACATCCAAGAAAAAGTCTAAAACATCAAAAACAAAAAGTCACTACCACATCTTAGAAAACACTAACGCTCCATTTGTTTCGATGGAAAACCTCTTGTGAAGATAGTTTTCCGAATTTTCAATGGAAACTATTAAAAACAACTCTATCTCATTTTGAAGTTATTGCCAAACATAGGAAAATGTGATAGTTTTCGAAAAAAAAACTTTTGGAAAATGACTCATTCTTTAAAAAACATTAATGTAAAAACAAACAAAGTGTATATGCAGGCTCCACTTACATATGATTATCAGTTGGATGAACAGAGGGTAGGAAAACCTAAAAAATATTTAAACGATAAACCATCAAAGCCCAAATCTGTGGTATGAGCCTCTTAGCCATACATAAAACTGGTTAAAATTGTGAGCAACCAAGACCAATGGCTGCAGAAACAAAGAGTAAGTAATATGGTTGAGTTTAAAGCACCAGTATTAAAAACAAAATGCAAAGGACATGAGTCAGCTGTGAATAATGGCCTACAGCTTACACAGACACCAAAAGCAAACAAGGACAATGTAGACAAAACCAAATTGGTCAAATAAGGCTTTTTAAGTTGATACTTGGCTACTTTACAAAGTGTGCATATAAAAATTAGAGAAAGGCTCATTGAGTGAAAAGCACACCTCAGTATTGCCCTTAGTGCCAAACTTTAAGAAGTAGGACTAAGCAACGCACATACTAAAAATAAATAGATTAAAAGGGGAAAAAAAAAAGACGCCATAACCATATTGGATACATCTTCACAAATCTAAGACACGCCTAAAATGTCAGAAAACAAGTGTACAACCTTTTGTTAGAGTAGATTACACATACATTATCTTCCATAAGTATAGAACAAAAGATAAACTCGCAAGTGAAAAAAAAAAAATATATATATATATATATATATATAAGAATGCTACGTGCAAACAACAAGAGGCTCAAGAAAAAACAAGCTTAGATTGATAAGTTTACTTGTAAGCATACATCATCACAGGGACGGGTTTCATTATCCAAGAACATGGACTTATTTCTCTTTTTGGCCTTTAGCTTAGTCTTACCAGTCAAAAATTATAAATTTTTTTTTATAAGCAGTCAAAAATTATAAATTCTACAGTTTCTAATTTAAGATTCCAAGTCCTAGTAGAATCAGGAGCACCCAGCAGCAAATAATTATAAGTTTATTAGCCCAATACAATGAGAGAATTTCATATTTGAGCGCTTTCATACACTTTTTTTTATAAATAATAATGTTGCATTAATATGGGGGAGGTGGCAAACCCCAAAGGAAAGTACTGCCCTAGTCATGGAATGTGTACAAGCTTTCACATACTGATGCGCTTCATCTAGATTCCTCTTTTTCCTCCTCTTCCCATTCTTCTATTTTTTCTATCTCAAATTTCTAGTAAATGATCTTTTTATATTAAATCCTATGTCAGGGTCTATCTTTCACATTGTAATTTTCTCCTACCACTTTCCTTTTTGCAAGTCATCCCTATAAGCTTAAGGTTGATGAGAAACCTTTTGGTATGCATGTTGCAGTCTTTCTCAATATATAAATTAGGATACTAAATTATAAAGCAATTAAAAATAAAAAACCAATATTTCCAAAAAAAAATTTATGAATATAGGCATATCCCCCCATATCTCTTATCTATATCTATATTTCAATAGTCACAGAGACAGTAACCTACACCCACTTGAACACAGCATAGCTGTGGGCCAATATCTATTGACATACCACTACTATATATAATTATAATTCCTATTGTTCAGGAGCCATATTTGTTAGCATGCCCCATGGTGCAGGCATTGCAATATCAGCATCCCAATTCTTGAGCCTCAACTTAGTGTAAACATCAAGTATTATACCACAAAAGCCTATAAAAAAAATTGTTACAACATGCTATGCCCCTAAGATAACATTTCCAGTTAATCCTTACGCTGGGACTTCTCAGGAAGCTGGTTGGATGGGAATATCAGAAGTTCAACACCATCGAGATTTCCTTTAAGGGCTAAATCATGTTTGATCATACTATCCAACAGGCTCTTGTAGTTTCTCTCATAACTGTATCACAACCAGCATGAAAAATATATTGTATCAAAATAAGAAACAAACAGATATATACACCAAGAAAAACAATTTTCAATTGTAAGAAAGGTATAGATGCATATACTTACCTCTCAACATCTTTGGCAAAGAAGTATAGAGCAATATTATCTTCTTTAGCGCCATTTTCATTAAACTGGGATGGCCATGTGCTCATGCGAGGTACTTCATGCAGGGGAACTTTGTGGGGAAACTTGTTCACCACTTCAAGAACTTTAGGTGATGCACAAGTTGATAGATGGGCTTGAATTCCACCACATAAGTCCAGAAGTTTTCCACCTTTATGCACCTCAAAACCCCCCCTGCAATCACAAAATCGTATCTAGCAGACTGTTTTCAAAATGCAATATATGATGGAACAACAAAGAAAATGAAAAGCCTGTTTTGAGAGTAGGAAATGTTCTCTCTCCAACAGACAGAAATAATTTATGGAAATGAAAATGAATCTTACTGCCAGATGTATTCATATTCGGGAATGGCTGATGTTTTCAAAAGAGAAGACATTGCTGTGGATGTATGACTGGGCAACTCTCTTGCATGCTTTCCAATAGAAATAATTGCGGAATCTGAGTCCTCCACTTTGGAAGAAAAAACATCAGTGGGGGGCAAAGTAAACTGCTTTGAATTATTGACAACAGCATGTTTGCAAGAGTCTGAGGTAGAACTCCCAAGAACAGCTTGCCTTTCATGACTTCCTTCAGTAGACATAATATTCTTTGGCTTATTTGAAACCAAAAACTTATCCTGGGAAGCTAGTTCATAATTCATGTCTGTGCTTGACGTGGACAACTCATCTGGTTGATCAAAAACTTTTTTCTTCCTGTTAATTTCAGGTCTTCTAAGCAAAGCAGCATGAATTGCAGCTTTCAACTTGTTACCTTCATGCGATTCCTCTCTAGAACTTCTTACAGCAGATGCATCAATACCAGAAGCCTGTGGAGTACCAATTGTGCAAAATTCTGTAGCATGCCCACTATCTTTACATTTTTGACAGAAAACACTTTTTGAAGCACTTATTGCAGTAGGCCTTGAGCGAATGGTGGAACTCTCCCTAGTTTTCTCATACTGATTTGCTGTTTCCTGAGACCGAGGCAACCCATCTTGCCCAGAAACATCAGCACTATTGGATGGTCTCTCGGTGTTCAAAGGATAAGTGGACAAGGGTTCATCCTTAGGGCTAACCAGATTCAACTTTTGTTCAGCAGCAGAACCACATATTCCACTAGTAGATGAAGCCCCACCTGCATTACCCAAACACAAAGTTAATATCTTAACTTGATCCACAAAGAAGAAGAAAATAACACCAAAAACAAAAAAATAAAAATAAAATGCAACAGAACAGGGAGCATAAAAGAAACAAATATAGAGTTAGCAGTCACTCCTTAAAGAAGACAAGACCACACCTGAAGTAACTGGAATTTCTACACCTTTACGACCTAGACTGCTTGTAACTTTTGACAAACTTAATTTTCCATCAGACTGAACAACCTTCGAATCTCGGTTGTTGCTAATATATGAAGGCAAACTGGTTTCACCACGAGATGTGAGCTTTTGGTCAAGCTTAGGTGTCGAAACAGTAGAACTAATTGTTGTTGAACTGACCAGAGGGCGATCCAGTTTAGATAAATGTTTTCTTTCAGATGTACCACGTTCTTTTGCTGGTTTCAATCCTTTTACATCTTGTACATGGGTAGATTTAGATGAAAGCATTTTAACCTTTGATTCAGTAGCATTCGTACGTCCTGAATTTGCAGATCTAAACGACATAGATTTGCCCATCATTCTGGTTGGCCCCTCCTTCATATCAAGGGAATTATAGTCTCTAGCGCCCTTCTGCTTTGGGGGAATGACTTCATCTCCAAGTTTAACTTTCGGTTTTGAACTTAGGGTGTTGAATGAATTGGACTTTAAAAAAGCACCTGTATGCGGAAAAACAATCAACTGGTGCTTAAAATAGTAAACACTAAACCCAAGAAGTCAAGATGGGCATTACAATGGGCAACCCTCAGCTTCAGACAAGTAGAGAGAGAGAGAGATTAAAAAAATAACAACACCAGAGAAACAACAAGATCACATAAGCTATTTGTTTACCCTTACCTTTTTGATGCCGTGGACCAGTGGCAGGAACACGTGCAGTTTCCGGAATATCAGCACCGGAATGATTGCCAAAAGATGTTTGATGAGCTGACTTTACTTTCCCTTTATCTATGCTCTTGAATGAAGAATCCCGAGAAACTATTTTGCTAGGACTCAATGGCTTTGGTGATCCCGAAACTATTCTGCTGGGACTCAATGGCTTTGGTGATCCAGTAACTATTCTGCTGGGGCTTGATGGCTTTGGTGATCCAGTAACTATTCTGCTGGGGCTTGATGGCTTTGGTGATCCAGTAACTATTCTGCTGGGGCTTGATGGCTTTGGTGATCCAATACCTGTTTCAAGCGCCTGCCTTTTTGCTGGAGCCACTTCTATATTTTCCGCACACCGCTTGCCAGAAACAAGTGCACATGAACCAAGTTTGTCCATTTTTTTTTCCTCAACTTCTGAACCTTCAAATTCCATTTCATAATGATATGAGTAAAGTTCACAAAGAGAACATGTACGGTGCCTGTGTCCAGATTCGAGCTTACCTTGCTTCTGGTTTTCAGATTCCTCAGCAAATTTGCATTCTTCACACAGCCAATCACCTTCAGGGACTTTTTGGAGCATTTCTCGCATGCAATAGCTGATTGATAGCAACAACAGTGTTAAGAACCATCTTGAACACAAACTTAAAGATCAACACAGCATAGAGAACCAACAAAACCTGCCAACCAACTAATACAGTTGAAAGGTTGTTTATGCTTACGTGTGTTCTGCACCATCACTGCACCTACTACATATAGCAAGCAAATCCTCCCGACCTGCATCCCCACAAATATCACATACTTTTACCTGTTTCCAGTCAAAGAAGAAATCAGCAAAGGTTAATTATCCATATAAGACAGATTTTGATAATAAGAGAAGAAATCAAAAAGGGAGGAGGGGATCTTCATTATGAGAGGAAAAAAAAACATTACTACAGAAAAAGGCAATTAGAAGAACAAGAAATCAGAAATAATGCAAGGCCATACTTCTCTTGAAAAACAAATGTGAATGAAATAGGCCCATCTAGGGATCCAAGGACAGGACGTAAACATAACTCCAAAAACACACCTTCCTTTCTTCAGAATGATGTAAATGACTCCCATTTCTATTTCAACTCATTTTCATAATTAGGATGCCCATTTCCTTTTTTTTATTGGTAAATTACGTGTACACCTAATGAGTCTTGAAACCACACCCTCATCCTCATTTCATTATTATAAAAAGAGGAAGTGAACTTTCAGTTAGAGCTCATTGGCTAGGATGTACATTTCCATATAGCCCAAATAAACAACAACCAGATATGGAATTTACATTCATGGCAACCTCATAGACAGTCTGAAAGAAAGTATAAATGGTGTTTCCCTCATGAACTCAACCAAAGCCCACTGCATTGTATTCTCACACACCAAACCAAAAAAAAAGGATCAACTACAATATATCAAAAAAATTCTGAGATAAAGACCAAAGGAGATGACGGAACCACAAATATACAGCCACCAAGTTTTAGTCCCAAAATTTTGGGGTTGGCAGCTATAGATCCTCAATAGACTAATCAAGGTCAACCACATGTATTCTTTTCCGCCGTTTTATTCATCCAAAGTCATACTCTCTATTACCTTCTTAATTGACATTTCATTTTTTACTATTTCTACTAATGTTATTTTAGGTCTTCATCTATCTTTTTTCATTCCCTCAACTTGTATCAACTCATTCTCCCCCATTGGTGCATTAGTTACTCTCTTCTATGCATGACCAGGATGTATCTCATAGATCTTTCAACAGGACACATTAACAAGCTTCTTCCTAGATCACCTTTAAATTCCAAAAATCTCTTCAAAGCCCATTTTCCTTCTTTCCTCCCAAAATTAACTTCTTTTTTTAATAATAATCTCCAAAAATGAACCATATTCTTGCTAAACAATATGTTATCAATGAAACACACATATATCATGATACTGATCTGGCGTTCCAGTCTAAAACTAATTACTCACCCAGGATTCATCAAAGAAAAGAATGCAGACAAATCGAAAGAACATAAACTAAAAATATCAGAGATGACCAGTTATGCATATGTTAGGATTAAGAAAAAAAGAAAAGGAGGGGGGGGGGAAATCATTACTCACATCTTGCTCCTCCACAATGTCTGATTCGTCACTCTCATCCCCAGAAACTGATTGCAGAGGAGGTTCCTGCATGTCAGTTAACTCAACCATCTTATTGGACTTATCATTATGCTCATCTTGGTCTGAAGATTTCATAGCTTCATCTGGTGGGTCACCACTATCCTTGTCAGTCTCTGCTTCTGACTTTGGATACTTTTTCATTGAAACCTCAGAAATGCCACCCACAGGTCTACCTCTTCGCACCTTTTGTGGACTCCTACCAGCATCCAAATCTTTGGAAGGAGGAATCTTTGATGAGCCCAACTTGTTCAAATATGTTGCCTTCCCAGATCCTTCTGGACCTAAACTACTAATTGAAGCAGTACTATTGTTTATATTCCTGTTATGATTACGGACTGCTTCATTTGCATCGTTGGCTCTACTAACAGATGAAATGTTATCATCATGGCCTTCTACTGCTTTACTTTCCTCATACATATTTGAAGAGATTCTCTGATCCAAAACAAACTGTGGTTTGGAAGAAAGTTGATCCTCTGTGATAGTACCTCCAGAATTCAACTTTGGAAGAATCTCAACATCTTCTAAAGCATCAGATACAACAGACGACCTTAAGGTTGCCTTACTATCAGCATTTTCAGAGAATGAATCGTGACTAGAATTAACACTGAGTAGGTTACTTGTTTCACTGGTGGTGTGCTGTAAGCTATCAGATGCTCTATTCTTAAGAGAATATAAAGTACCACTCTCATTAACAGAATACTGGCTAGCCACATTTACACGACAACTTTCATCAGAAAACTCCTCAGTTTTTGACCCCATTAAAGATCGGTTCAGATGCATACAAGATGAACAAGGAGCAGAGCAGACGTTACAAGTCCCAGACTCGCCTCTCATATGAACTTTCTTACTCATGGACCAATTCCCAAACTTTGTTTCAGATTCAGAAGATACCTGGTAAAACCAAAGCATTAATGAAGGAAAAAAGAACGGGGAAAAAAAAAGGAAAACACACACACACACTAGACAAACACATTTTTCACACTCTGATTCTAACACCCTTCTAAAACTTTGAAGTCGGCTATAGATCCTCAACAAAACTAATCGGAGTCAACCACATATGTTAAATACATCAGAATAAGCGCATGGATAAACATCAAGATCTTAACTAATTTAATATTTAGTAACATAGCACATAGAAGTCAAAGCCATTTTCACCTGACTCCTGATAAACCATAGAATACGTTACAAAAAGAAGCAATTCTCTGTAGTATCTAATCCTAGAGGCTATAGAAACATACCTACATGTTGAACTCCTAAGATATACATCATCGCATTCATCTTCAACTGTTGCAGTCATCAACATGTGCACAAGGAAGTTATCATCAAATTAAAAACCTCTAGCAGAGTGAAGCACATTGCATTACATTAATATAATTACAACATTGGTTACAATGAGAAGAAATGGTGCAAAGAAAAAAATATATATAGAAAAACAGCAAAGAGATATGAGTTCCAAAAATACAAAACACAACATGCGCACTGTATCCAAATGGACAAAGAAGAAAACCTTCCATAAACACATCATATAAGTGTAAGTTCAGGTTTACTTGAATTTTATTTACAATTTTAAATAGTATGCTCAATTAGCAATTAAAAAAAAATCACTAAGTGAGCTAGCATTTTCATTTGCTCCTGTCCTGTAAACACTACATAAACTGAAAATACCTTTTTTAAAATGTTGCAATAAAGAAAATGACAAAACCTATTGAAAGAAAAAGAAGGAACAGAATGTAAATTACCCTGTTATCTCACCATATACATATTATCATGATCCATCTCATCTACAGGCCCTTGCATCCGATAAATCCCTCTCAAGACTGGTGTTATCTAAAAAGAACACCCAAACTACATCAATTTCTAGCACCAAAATCCAAAATAAAATAGTGCCCAATTCCATAAACCTAAAACTCGAACCAATTCACAAGTTGCAACCATAAGAACCGTCATGTAATCAAAGCAACAAAAACCCAAAAGGCAAATTACCTAAAAAATTGAATCTAATACCATCACCTTCCATATAAATCAATTTAGTGACAAACCCACATATTGCAACATGAACCAGTAACAAAGACAACAAATTTAGCCAAACACCCTCATGACCCAAAAACCCTAATTCCTAATCCGCAACCAAACAAACCCTAAACCACAAAATAAATCCCCTTATCACATCAATCCCAAACAACAAAATTCAATAAAGGGAAAAAAAAATGCTAAGTTCAAAATTGAAAAACCACAATTAATCAAAACAAATTCAAATTAATAACAACCAGAAAAAACAAAACCCTAAATTAAAAAATTTTGAAAATTTTACATGCCTCCGGTTTTCCAATCGACTCCGTTGCATTGCACAGCTCCTCCACCGTCCTTTCTCTCCGCCCGGCCATCGCCGCCGCAACGATCAATCGGCGGCCACAATCGAAACCCAAACTCCGATAAATCCAAAATTCCCAATAATCTCTCTTTCTCTCTGATAAATTTCTCCAAGTAATTGCAGAGAAAATCTCACTCTTTAATTTAACTGTAAACCCAAATTAACTGGTTTCAGACCACGCAACCAAACGAGCTTCTTATACTTACATATATATTGTTATAATTATTACAAAGGATCTGCTATATATATATATAACAAAAATTCTATAACACGTAAAATGAAAAAAAAAAAAAAATGATAAATTCTTTTATAAAAATACTTTTATATATATTATATATATAGAATCTCTCACTACGCTACTTTTCTCTCTCTCTACTTTTTTTTTTCTCTCTCTCTCTCTCTGTCTCTCTCTGTGATCTGAGGAAAAATTCTTTGAAATGAGTCTTAGAGAATCAAAATCTTTTTATGTTAGCCTAATAATAATAATAAAAAATTTCTCTCTCTCTCTCTCTCTAAAACTTTCTTTCTTTGTTTCTCTCTCTAAACTAACATTTTTTCCCTTTTTTAAATTTTATCTTTCATTTTCACTCTCTCACTCTCTCTCTAAATTTTATTGGGAAAAATAAAAAATGAGTAAAATATTTGTAGATTTGCTTTTATGAGGCTCTTCCTGTTTTATAAACGTTTTTTTAAATAAAAAAAATTTTGGTTTTTTTTTAATTTAAAAAAAAAAAGGAAATTTTTTTTTTTAAATGCTGCGGAGGATATAAGCGAATTTGGCGAGCGCGTGGATTCGCACGTGCGAACGTGAATTACGGTTAGTATTTTCTCGCACGTGTGGAGTTGGATAGGCACGTTGACACGTGGGACAGTGGTGGGATGGAGGGTGGTTTGGGTTTGTGCTATCTTTCTTGGCGTGTGGCAAGAGACTTATGTGTGCCTCACATTTCACAATCAGGACTTCGGAATTGGAAGTCAGCACCTTTTCTTTCTTTCTTTCTTTTTTTTTTAATATAGCACCTATTCTTTCTTTGTAAAATAAAAAGTAAATAAAAAAATAAAAATAAAAAGAGAATGTAATCGGTAAGGAAAATTATTAGGTCATCTTGAAATATATTGACATAATGCTCATTTTTTCGCGTTCATAATGGATTCTACCACATTGCCGTATTTCGAATAATTGCTCAATTGGTGAAGATAATGAATAAAGAGTTCACACGCGTCTTTAAATTTGAATTTAATGATTGATGTTTTGTGCATGAGCAAGTTAGGTAACACATTTTCCTTTCACACAATAAACTTGAATCTAGTTCTTTAATGCTCATGTGTTTGGATGCAGCATTAGTTTGGTAGAACTTATTTTTATTACTTTATTATGTTAAAAAATTAAGTTGAATAAAAATACATTTCACCTTAAAAAAATGATATTTTAGAAAACTATACATAAACAAATAAGTTAAATGAGAAAAAAAAATACAAGCCAAACAAGCACATAAAAGTATATGTTGCACATTGTGAGATTTATATTGGCAATATCCATTAACAATATAAATTGAAAAATGGTTTGTAGCACAAGGTATTTTGTAAAGATAATGTCACGTCTTAAAGCTATTTGAAGAAGTGCAATATGGGAAATCTTGCTCAAGCGAACTCCATTTTTGATTAAGCAAATCAATAACTCAAGTGGAAGTTCGCATGGGCCTCACTCAAGCAAGAATGCCAAACTTTGTTTTTTTTTTTTTTTTTTTTTTTTTTTTTTTTTCAATTGGAAAATAACTGTACAACCTTATTTTTTACCTACTTATAACTACTTATAAATACTATAAAGTACAACTTTTTAAATCAACATACATGATAGGACCATATTATAATTTGATGAAATATGATCATAATGTGCAAAAGACATTCATGGTGGACATCATGATGTGATGATTTTGGTTTCATCTTTTTTCAATTGGAAAATAACTGTACAACCTTATTTTTTACCTACTTATAACTACTTATAAATACTATAAAGTACAACTTTTTAAATCAACATACATGATAGGACCATATTATAATTTGATGAAATATGATCATAATGTGCAAAAGACATTCATGGTGTACATCATGATGTGATGATTTTGGTTTCATCTATGAACTTGGGAGTTATTTTTTATATAATTATTGTTTATTCATATGACAATAATATGGAGAATGCATGTTCTTGCACATGATATGGCCATTCCATCTTTGAAGATTGGCTTTCAAGTCGAGTGGAATGAATTCTTAACACCTTCTCATTTCATACCTAAACCCAAACTTAGATATTGGATTGTAGGCTAGTAAATTATCTTTGTAATTTATGCTTCTTCGATTGTAACTGATGAAGCAATTTGATCAACAACACCACTCGATCCATGAAAAATTGCAAAACAAAGCGAAGCAATAGAGATTTGTCAGGGCTTGTCAATAAGGGGACTCTCTTATGCCTAAGTCAGTAAACAAGCTATATGAAACTATGAGTGAATTGCATGGTAAGGGTTATTAAGCATACTTTTTCCGATACATATCTCTTCATATTTATATTATTGTTTGAGATTGCATTACTCCATAATGTTAGGTATGCTATCATTTATAATATGTTATTCTAATCTCACAGCTATCCTTTGATTGTTGGGATTGGCATTTGGCATCGCAAGATCCAACAGTAATAGGTGGATATGAATGTCTTCCCATATATGTGAAGTTTGACTTTATTGCATTCAATGAATCTTAGGCACCCTAGTCGACTTGCTATGTCATCAATCCAAGCTACGATGTCAATTACCTCCTCCTTTACGAGAAATTATACAGTCCTCTAGTGGACCACGTTACTTGTCCACCATTCTACTAAAAGACTCTCACTTGTTTAAAATTGCTGAGTTAGTAATTAGTTTTTGTTTTAAAAAAAATTTTAACTCAGCAATTTTAAACAGGTGTGAGTTTTTTAGTGGAATGGTGGACCACGTCACTTGTCCACTATGTGGACCTTATAATTTATCCTCCTTTACCGAGTTGAGCTAACATAGCATCATTTTCCTCATTTGTAACTAGCAAAACGAGGTGTAGTTTTATATTATTTTTCAGATTTTGATTAGGACCAAAAGTCATGTAATTTTTGATTTTAGTTCCCTTATTAAACAACAATGTAATCTCAAATTTCAAGTTGTGTTTTGAAGGTTTTCTTAATTTTCCTTTTAATTAAATTAAGTGGTAACTTCATGTATAAAATCCTCAACCTAAGGGGTATAACATTGTCATTTGGATAACCATTTTGAGGACTAACAACTTTTAGATCCTATGACCATTAGTTTGTGATTCTCATACATAATTGCGAGGATAACTATGTTAATTTTAAATTTATGAATGTCCAATTAATTTAAGTAATTAATTATGTTAGATATAAATTGTTTATTTATGTTAGAAGTTAGAACCCTATTCTCCTCTTGTATGTGTGTTTGTTTCTCAAAAAAAAAAAAAGTAACTGGTATATACCATTTAAAAATTTATACATAAGATTTTTTTTTTTTGGTTTAAATGGGGAAGCCAGATCCTAATGGCACCCCGCCAATGGTTAAAGACTTTTTACGAGCATGGTTTCACAGGTTCTTGTCTTGTGTTATTGTTAATATGTTACGTATACATATTCAGAAGGAAAAAAAAATCTCTCTCACACACACATATATATAACCAGATGCGAATTAATTAGATGGAACCCAATTTGCTTTCTTTTTTAATTTCTTAAAGTGATTAAGGAAAAATAGAAAAATAGATGAAATTTTTTTAGGGGTATTGCAAATGGCAACCCAGCATGTCAAAAAAAAAAAAATCATAGAAATTGTATCCCCATAGCCCCCAATAGTCAAAAGTTTGATAGTGACGATGACCAATTACAATGGACTTCATTTTTAAATCGCCGAGAAAATTGGTTCCAAATTGGTTCTCTTTCTTTAGCTTTCTCCTTTTTTTTCTCTTTATTTTTTTCCCCACTGAATAACAGGAGTTTTGATTGATCAGAAACAGAGAGGTAGTTGCTTTCAATTGGTTTACCTCGTCAGGCATATACTTTGTTAATAAAAAAGTCTTTGTTAAACTTTTTTTTTTTTTGTTTTTTGAGAAAAGTCTTTGTTAAACTAGTTTTATATATAATCAAACAGTAAGTCATGAATTTGAACATCCGGAAATGGCGGTGTTGGCACATATATTCAATTTAAAAATTACTATTATATTGTATTTTTACAACCTTAAATCACTTGTTCATTGATAAAGGAATATAAGGTCAAGTTATAGCTTAGAGCGCATGCTGTATGTGGTCAGCTTCCTGTAAAAGTATTTGAACTTAGCTTAGGTGCATTGTAATAAATTCATTATCGATGACAACACGATGATAACACGTAATCAAAAGAGGATATTTGTCAATGTATCATTATCTCAACCGTCTAATGCACTGGACCTAATCTCTTCCTATTAAGCAGTAATTTCTTAGAGGGTAGAATAGCTACTAGCTATGGCTAAATTTTTTATTTTTGCCGCCTCCATCCTTAATCTTCAACAAAAATTGTGGGGTAAACAATTATATAAGATTATAATTGTATGGTTTAAACTATAGCGGACGGCAGTGCCATGTGAGCACTTTCCCACGTGCCAAAAAAATCACATTTGGTTCTAAAAATATAAGTGATTTTTTTTTTTTTTTGGTATTTGGATATTAAGTTATTTAGATTTACCGTTTGTTTTAATATTGGAAACCGTTTTTTTTTTTTTTGGTGGAAAATTAATTATTTTATTGAAATGATTTTTTTGGAAAATTGAGTCATTTTGTTTGTTTGATATCTTGAAAATGAACTGGGAAACATTTTATATTGTTTGGCCAAAATGGAAAATGGTTTATATTTCATGTAATGTCAACTAATTATATGAACAAAAACTTCTACTCATGAAATTAGACCCTAAAATATATATATATATAAATATATTAAACTGTGAAAGTCAATGGATTTTTTAGAAAATACCAAACAACATAACGTGATTAAATAACCATATATTCCTTTGATTTTACACTTTTGTTTATGAGTTTTTAAGTCTTTTGCTTTTAAACTTGAAATAAGTAGCCAAAAGATCAATTCGTGTCCTTTTTTTAGTCATTTCTTAACAAATTTTTCGAACAATATTATCATATCAATTTCAATCTCTCGTATACTTGCATACTGTGTTTAAATTGAATAAAAATGTATTTTTTTTAATTAATCTTTGTTTTGCTTATGTATATTAGAATAAATTAATTAATAATCCAACGATTGAATCAATGAACCATCATACGGTTCCTTAATATCTATAAGATTGGATATTTATAAATGACATCATTAATATTAATTTAATTTAAGATTATTGTATTTTATTACTTGAAATCACTAGTGAACTGACTAGGGATAAGGTCAGATTCAACTCATATGAAAGAGTGCATGTGGTCACCTTACTATACAAGTACATTAGGCATTGATTCTTTCAGAGGTAGTGTGCATTTAGCACAAATTAAAAAGTCATTTTTTTTTCTATTCAGCTTATTTTTGCTACTATTCATGAGTCTTATTGCAATTTTTGTTACTATTCATGAGTCTCACTGTACTATTTCAGTTACCTTTTAGTTTTATTTACAGTATTTTCAACAAAAAGTTTTCAGTTTCAGCTAAATAAGTTGTTTCAAAACAGACATGTAGGGTCTGTTTGGATACCGCTTATTGCTAAAAACTGAAAACTTATTGCTGAAAACACTGTAACAAAATAATTTTTAAATGTGTGAATAATACCATGGGATCCAGTTTTAAAATTACATTTGCCAGATTCTGTACTTGCGAATCCCGTGAACAGTGCACAGGACCCAAGAAAACGTAAACGCAGACGCAAAAAAAGCAGTACGCAAACACACACGTAGAGTACTTACTTTTTTTATTAGAGAGAGAGAGAGAGAGTAGCAACGACTAGTCACCTCTCTCACCCTTGATTATATCAACAAAAAATCATTGGGTTAATCGTAATTGTGGTTTAACCTTTAGCAAATATAGTGCTATGTGTAAATTACTTTAGCGAATAGAAGGTAGAGTATTTTTGTAGTGTTTAGTTGAGTATGTAACATTCCAAAAAATTTCTTCCACTCTAAAGAATCAGAATACATTTTTCATTAAATTGCATTTTCAGCCGTACCAAATACACACGCAAATCGTAAAAACATTTTCTATAGAAACAAAGCATGTTCTCAACTTTTTTTAATTTTGATAAAAAAGACTAATTCTTATAAAATGGATACATCAACAACTTATGTGGCTTAAAAGAACATGTCAGAGGCTTATGTGACATAAAACTGATAAGGCATGTCCCTTTTGAAAAAAAAATCCAACATAACATCTCTATATGTAACTATAGAATTTTTTTTTTTTAATACTTGTATTTCATTGTCACAGAAATGAGTGGTTAATGGTAAGTAAACATTAAGAAAGCAATAAAAAGCTGCAAGTAATAGATGATAATAAATAAAAAAGCACCAAGCAATATGAAAACTCAGGCCAGAGCACACCGCAAGTTGAAGTCCTTTTTTTTCTAAGTGAAATAGTGAATATAAACGAGTGTGAAAGAGAATCTAGCCAAAAGAAAATTTGTTAAATAAATGAAAGTCAATGTTAAATAAATTATTAAAAATTGTTAATTCTAATCCTTACCTACTGGCATGTATGACACCGACGGGTAGATGCTATCATTCATTGAGTGTTGGCTTTGATTCTTTCTATTACTTAACAAACACCCCAAGAAAAAGAAGAAGAAAAGAAAAGGTTTTCCATTCTAATTGTTTGGTGAAAGCTATTGGCTATGGCGAAATCCCAGTTGGTCATACCAAGGAGCATCAGGCATCAGCTAAGATATATGCTAGTTGGAAGAAAATTTGAATCATCAAAACTCTGGCAATGATTTGTGTATATTTACTACGAATAGAATGTTATAAAAAGTCATATACTGATAAACACGATAGCTAGTAAACTTGATCAATGTCTTAGTGAAGAATATACCATATAATTTCATTCTTATCAACTGTACTTGTTCTTAGTTTTCCCACTTCAATTAAGTTTTTGTTTTCGTGCGCCAAGGAAATTCATTCCCACTTGTTTTGTGTAATTTTCCTGCAATCAAATCAAGAATTTCCCCAACTACCTTATTGATTGCTTAGCTTCTGTGAACACAAATGTTCTAGAGATGAAAGGTTGACTTGGTACCCTTAACCCAGCCTAGTGGTCCTCCTATTCACTGCCTTCTAGTTCTAGATTACTGTTGAGGGTCGTTTTTCACGTTTTACACCCTAGACATGCGTGTACTAACAACTACTATTCAAGTTTCGATTCGAATTGGTACAACAGTACAACTCAGAAATTTATACTAATGTTGCATGTTTGAACTTTAAAGCTTACATTTCGGGCCATTATAATTCATTCATGCCCCCAGTAAATATGATTTTAAACCTATATAATATACTAAATTGATTTTTCATGATCTTCCTTGACGTAAATGCAATTCAACACATGCAAACAAACAGCCCAACATGCATGCTCGCTCTCTCTCAAGTCTCGATCAACTTTACTCATTGCGGTTGTTCATGATTGTGACAGCAATGCATGCTATGTTCATACTCATTCTAACGCTTTCATTTTCTGTTTCTTACATAAAAAATCGCTCTCAAACTCAAAGTCTCAATCTCCTTCTCGCATTTAATCCATACAATTATTATTATTATGAATGCTTCAATATTATTGAGACAACAACAATGCATGAATAAGTAAACGCTTCCATGTTCTGTTTTTGTTTTTTCCCATCAATATGTTTGGCCGACACGCAAATCAACATCTCCATTACTATCCTCATTGATGAATCCTAGAAAGTATGAATGCGGCTCCAAGGCCGCCGCAGCTGCAACCAACGTGCACCGATGTGGTGTGCGGTGGTCGACACTGCTGACCGCGGGTCTGTGCCGCGTTGCTTTTTTTTTTCCCTGTTTGTGGATTCGTGCCGATCCGGGCCGAATCGGATCGTATCAGCCGACGATCGAGACTGGCCGAAACAAGTCAAAAAGGGCTGAATTAGGCCAAAACCAGCTTTGAATCAGGCTGAAATTCTAGTAAAAAAAAAAAAAAATTATACAAAACTCACCATTTTGAACTTTGAAGCTCTCTGCCTTCTGCCTCTCTCGTTATCTCACGCTCTGTCTCCCCTCTCTCACTCCCTAAGTCACGGCCACTCACTCAAAAGTCAGAATCTCTTCTTTGCCTCACTGCACAAGCTCACTCTTCATCTCTCGGTCTCGATCTCTCCATCTCTCAGTCTTAATCTCTCCATTATGGAATGTTTAAGTTCCAAACTTGTGGGTTGTATTCTAATTTATGAACATTATGTTTTAGTTATTATCTACTATTGCTCTTAATTCTTAAATTGGTATATGTTTATATAATGTGAAAAAATATGCTTAGCCGTGTATAGAAAATTTAAATAAAAATATTTTTAATAATTTTTTAATCGCTGCACCCCGCCGCACCTGCACCCTACTTTTTTAAAAATTGTCGAGTCTTACACCTGCACCAGAATCTGAATCCGCACCCATGCTTCATAGGATGAATCAATTAGTTGCATGGTTAACTCAAAGAATGGATTCTCCAAAATAAATAAATAAATAAATAAAAACTCAAAGAATGGTTGCCTTTAAAAAAGGTCAATTGGAGAACAACGGTATGGACCATACGATGTCGACTATCAACCCTAATCTACTCCACCATTGTCTAACTTAAGCATCAATAGTGTTCTTACACCCCCCCCCCCCCCCACCCCCCCACATCCAAATTTTTTTTTTAAATTATATATATATATATATATATATAATAAAAAGCTTAATTATTTATGTATATAAATATTCAAAAAAATCCTTAAATATGTATGTGTGTATATATATGTATGTCAAAAAAATTCTTATACATATGCATAAATGATATATTTGAAATGAAAAATTAGCTACTTATAACACCTTAAATCTTAATAAAATTTTACATATATCTGTAAATTAATAAAATTATTTTTTTAAGTGGATAAGAAAATGTTAATTATTTATATTTATTTAAATAGAGTAATAATTTTGTTAGTGATAAGTTGTATATATTAATTACTTAAATTAATTAGACAATCATAAATTAGAATGGACATTGTTGTCTAAACAATTATGTCAAGTGATAAAGGAAAAACAAAACAAGATTCTAGTCCTTACACTTTATGAATTTTAATTTAAATAAAGATACTTAACTTTTATATTATTGTTTATTTTTGTACTTGTTTAGTGCCCAAATATTTTTTATTAAAGAATAAGTTAAAAATATTAAATCAATTTGTCAATACTTTCACAATTTGTCAAGTTTAGTAAACACATGTTTTTTGTAGTGCACATCTTTTAAGGCCGTAAACGAACCAAGTTGTTCATGAACAACTCGGGCTCAACTCAATAAAAAGTTCATTCATGTTCGTTTATTTATAAATAAGCCAAGCTTGAGCCTTAGTTTTAGGCTTGTTTGATAAACAAGACGAGCCCAAGCAAAAAAAATTGTCCGTGAACAAGCTCATAAACAATAGGGCTCGATACAAAACATGCCAACCTTAGGATCGTTTATATATGTGTTGAGGTTCAAAATTGGGCACAAACTAAGGCCCAAAGAAATAACACGGTGGGCTCATTTCACAAAAATAAATAAATAAATAACAAGAGCTAAGAGAAAAATAAGAAAAAAGGGAAAACTGGGCTCACACAATAAAGAAAAGAGAAAAGAAAGAAGAAAAGGGCAAGAGGAGGATTGGGATCCAGAGACCCACGAAAAAGGCCCAAACCAGGCAGAACCAGCAAACCAAAGAAAGCCCAGTAAGAAGGGGTGGGCCGGGATCCCAAAAGTCCCCAGAGTTCGGGGATCCCTGGACGCGCGAAGTAAGATTGAAGCAAATTCAAAGAAGGATAAAAGACAAAGAGCATGCGGGTCTCATGCTCTAGACATGCAGTGGAGCCAGGAGATACGAAGCAAAATGCAGGAGCCGTGATTCCAACCATTTGGAGAAAGTAACAAGGAAGAGTACAACTGAAAAAGCTAGAACGCTGAGAAGAAAAAGCCAAATAGCTGAAGACCAGCCAACGAAGAAGTCTGGAAATAGAAAACTAGCTAAGAGACTTTCGTTTGGTCGGACCAAAAGCAAGAAACTATGAGAGAAAAAGGAAACGACATGACCCTGAGCAACCTGGCACGGCACGGACTCTAAGGGGCAAAAGGGAGAAATTACTGGTACCCCGGAGCCCGAGCTGTGCTATAAAAGGAGGAGGGGGTCCATGCTAAAAGGGCATTGAGATTCAAATAGAGATTCATCTTTGATTAGATGATTCAAGCATTCACGGCCATTTTCTGGAGTCTCATAAAACTATAGAAAAGAGCTCTGTAAAATTAAAAGAAAACAGAGGAACCGCTCCCGGTATCCCAGAGACAGCCACTATAGCACATGCTCGGATTCAACAAATTCAAACTTTGCAAGTCTTGAAAGCTTAAATAGCTATTAAAGTCTGTAATTTTTGAACTTAGTTGAACCTTGCATCACATCTTAGTGAGCACTGTAATCATAACTAAAGAAAATTAATAAAATGCACCTTACTAATTCAAGGATCCCTAACCTTTTCTTACATTGTATTTCATTTTTTTGTGCATTCCTTTGCTGTTGAAATGTCATTCAATACAGATATTTTTGCTTGTTAGTTATTTGTATTGTAGGAAGCTTGTTTTGTGCACCACTCGGTTCTTAAACAGCCCTTTTAGTTGCGGTGAATCGAGCCCAGTCCACCAAAAAATATTTATTTGGCCCAGGATCCTTGGGCCACTAAGGTGAGAAGAAAAAGGTACTCTCACAATATGTTTACTAAATAAACTCATTATTATGACATTACATGTTTTGGAATGTTAATTTATAGCTTGTTTATTCATATATGTTTTGGAATGTTAATTTATTTAGATTTGTGAAGATTATTGTTGCATAGATGACAAATGTGGATATAAAAATTATATTTTGAACAATTACTCAAGCTATAGACAATGAATAATGAACGGGTGGATTTGATTTAATTATGTAAAGTTGTAATTTAAACAATTTTTAATCACGGGTGGAATTAGAAGCATTAAAAAATGAGTATGTTATTTTCTTTTCTTTTCTTTTTGTTTACTTGATTTTTGGTGATAAGTACATGCAATGTTTTTGGATCCCAAACTAAAAAACTTGACTTAAGCTCAAGTTTGAGCTTGATATTAAGCTCGAGTTTGGCTTAACTAATTAATCAAGCCAAGCCAAGCTCAAGCTTTTTGGCATTCTCACGAGCTCAAGTCCAAACATTGTTTTTAAGCTTGTCTCAAGCTTGAGCCAAGCTTGAGCATTTTATTTTTATTGACAAGCCAAGCTCAAACACACACTACTTGGCAAAGCTTGGCTTATTTACAGCCCTACGGCATGCACATATTAGGGTTATAAAGTACTCACTCTATATTTTAAGATTGTTTTATAGTAGGGATGGAGCTGTTCATTGACTAAGGGGGCAGTGCCCCCAACCCCCCCCCCCCCCCCAACGCCCCTAAGATTAAAAAAAAAAATCATAATTGTATATATATTTTGAATTTTTCTAACATTTAGGTCCAAGATAATTACTCTCGGCCCCCTCTCCCCAACAATTTACAAATTGGCCCTTAGAACCTATGAGAGTGCCCTTTTTTTTAGCACTATGGCCCAAGGATCCTGGGCCGTATGAGATGTTTTTGGTGGACTGGGATCAATTCTCCGCAGCTAAAGGGGCTGTTTTAAGAATCGATTGGTGCACAGAACAAACTTCTTACAATAGAAAAACAGCTAACAAAAAAGCATATTCGTATTGGATGACAAATTAACAGTAAGGAAATGCACAGTAAATGAAATATAATGTAACGAACACGTTGGGGATCCCTTGATTAGTGGGGTGTATTTCATTAGTTTCCTTTAATTGTGGTTACAATTGCTCACTAGGACATGATGCAAGGTTCAACTGGGTTCAAAAGTCACAGACTTTGATAGCTATTCAAGCTTCAAAGACTTGCAAAGTTTGAACTTGTTGAATCCGAGCGTGTACTATAGTGGCTATCTCTGGGATACCGGGAACAAATTCCCCTGTTTTCTCTTCAGTTTACAGAGTCCCTTTTTTACAATTTTATGAGACCTCAGGAAAACACTTGTGAATGCTTTAAAATGCTCTAAACGTAAATGAATCCTCTCCCTTTTCTCCCCCATCTCCCTCCTTTTATAGCACAGTTTCGGGCTCCCGGGGTACTGATGATTTCTCCCTTTTGCCCTTAAAGTCTGTCCCGTGCCTGATTGTTTCAGGATCATGTCTTTTCCTTTTCTTCATAGTTTCTCTCTTTTTTGTTGCGACCAGATGAAAGTCTCCCAGCTAGCTTCCTATTTCCAGATTTCCCCGTTGGCTGTCCTGAGGCTTTTTGGCTTTTTGCTCCAGCTTTTCCAGTGGTCCTCTCCTTGTCTTTTTTCTCCAAGTGGTTGGAACCAAGTTTCTGCATTTTGCCTTGTACTTCCACTGCGTGTCTGGGTCATAAGGCTCGCGTGCCTTTTGTCCCCTTTCTCTCTTCAAATCTGTTTTAATTTCACTTCGCGCGTCCAGGGATCCTCTGCCCCTGGGGAGCTTCTGGACGTCCTGACCCAATTCTGCTTTCTGGGCTTTTTTTCTTTGGCTTGCTGACTTTACCTGTTTTCTTGGGCCTTTTTCGTGGACCTCCAGATCAGGTCCTTCTGGGCTTCTTCCCTTTTTATCTTTTCTTCTCTTTTTTTCTTTATTATGAGAGCCCACCCTTTATTATTTCTCTCTTCTTTTTTGTTTGAAATGGGCCCAATGTCTTTTCCATCTCTTTGGGCTTATTTATGGATATTTAATTATTTTGAACCTCAACATTTAGCCCCCCGAGCTCATGGGTTGCCTGCAGCCCATGCGTGAGTTTTTTTTTTTTTTTTGCAGGATTCTCTCTTGTTTTGATCTTTCCATAGGGATCCTGATCTTGCATTTCTTCGGTATCCTGGCTCCTTCTCTTTTTTTTTTGTAACCCCTCCTTTTTTCGTGGGACGTGGCAGTTGAGTTGAAATAAAACTCCCACCACCTACTTTTACGTTTCCCATAATACTCATTAATAACTGCTGATAACTTCTTCCCTTTTAAATTTAATTCCTGTCAACTAGCGCGTCTTTCCACACATTGCCTTCTCTAACTGCTCTTATTCCCTCATTCTAGTATTCTCTCTTTTATCCTTTTTCCCTGTCTAACTGAGTCTTCCATTTCCAGCCCTTTTCTTTTCTTTCAAACAGTCTCATCGCTATCTTCTCTTCTTCTTTCCAGATACCCATTGCTTTAATGGCTTCTTCCTCTTCTCGAAAAAGAAAGGAGCGTACTCCTAATCCCTTTGAAGAGGAGGGCTCCTCTAGTTCTGCGCAAGATGAGTCTGTCATCGGTCGCCCTGCTTTTCCTTTGCGAGACCCTTGGTATACTCCCAGCTTATTCTTTCCTCGGGTGTCCCATGGTGAAACCCCTTCATCTCCTCACGCCTGGGTATTCTCTGGTCAAGCGGGTTTTGCTGGTTCCGCGCAAGTTCCAGACCCTAGGGAGGTTTTTGATCTCCAAATCAGGCAAGGACTTCGGGAAGCGGTCCCCATCTTCTTCGATTTTGTCGCTGGAAAGATCCAAGGCTAGCCCATTTGGGTGGATAACGAGCTTTCTGATAAGGAGTTTGTGGGTCGCTTGGAGCGTGCCGGCGTCCTGAAGGTAGTTGCTATCTCCAGGAATCTTGAGGGTTTCAGAGATGCCAAAGGCCTTAGGCATTTGGTGCGCCGTTGGTGTCCTACTCTGCACACTTTCTCCTTTTCCGTTGGTGAACTGACTGTTACCTTGGAGGATGTGGTCAATAACTTTCTCCTTCCAGTGCTTGGGGATGAAAACCCCTTTGATATCAAGCTTTCTGCTAAGGACCTTGAGGTGGAAGAGAAATTATTTGCTCACTTTGGTGGACGTACTGCTTCTTCTGGTGGGAAACCGGCCAGGATGGGTAGGTGGGTTATGACTCTTTCACGTGAGAAGGATAAGGAAGTCAGGCGTGCCGGGTTCCTTGCATTCTGGCTTAGCAAGTTCCTGTTCAGCGAGTTCCCTGGGTATGGAATCAAGTCCACTCTTTTTCCTTTGGCGATTAGGTTGGCTCAGGGCGCTCAATATCCTCTAGCCCCCATGTTTTTGGGCCATGTTTATTCTCAATTGGATCAACTTCATGGAGATGAGGCTGAGGGTGATTCTTGTTATGTTATCACTTCTTCGCTTCATTGCGCTATTCTCCAGGTATTTATGTGGGATCGTTCCTCAGTTACTTTAGCAAAATGTAGGAATTTAAAGTTTGTGAAAGATAAGTTTCAGGGATCCCCTGATGTGGTAAAAGGGCTTTGTGGCAGCTCTACTGACAACCTTCCTATTATTTTTCGTTGGCTGAGTCTAAAAGGTGGCAATCTTAACTTGGTTGAGTTATTTGATCAAGCAGGCCATTTGAATTGGCGCTCCCCCCGGGAATTTGGCCCCGGTTTTGTTTGCAATTCTGTGTTATCTCCCTTTCTGACTTCTACAGGGAACACTTTTGATTTACGTAGTGGTGATGAAGGCAGCTTAGCCTATTTGGCTTGCATTAGTCCTTCCTGGCTTCCTGTGCTTTCTTCGACTGGCCCACGGTACACCCATTACTCGGCGCATCGAGTACTTCGGCAGTTTGGCTTTGATCAGGATATTCCCCCAGTGTTTAATGATATAGTTCCTTCTCTTCCTTCCTCGGATCCCTTCATGAGACTTCAGGCCTTTTCTTATTGGTCAAGACGGAGTCCTCAGTTTGTAGTGCCTAACTCTCAGAGAGGAGTTTTTGCCTCAAGTGGCTATGCTGGTTATTGGAGAAGGGTTCAGAAGTCCTTTGCTGACTATGCTGGTTCTGGGACGATTGGGAGAGTACCCAACCCTGGTATTTCTTCCGCCCCAACATCCAACAGGCGTCTGTTCCTGCCTACTGCTGGTATTGTTTCCACTGCTGTGAGCAGCAAAACTGGTTTTGCAGAATGGCATGCTTCCAGGGAAGGTTGGGTGACTTATGCGCGAGATTTCCCAGAGACCTGGTTGGGGTGTGACCTTGTTGTTGGTGCTTCTACTGGGGTACCACTTAAGAAAGGGGCAGTAGAGGCCGTAAGTGCTAGCACTCCCGTTGGCATAAGTAAAGGGAAAACTATCAAGCAGGAAAAGTTGGAGGAGGCCGCGGCTGAAGAGAGTGTAGAGGACGTTGGCCCCAAGTCAAAGAAGAAGAAGAAAACTGGGAAATCCCAGAAACAGTTGATACTTGCTGAGGAGAAGGAAGTGGAGCAACCCTTGGCCATAAGGGGCCGGGTGAAGACTAAGGTAGAGTCTTCTTTTCCCCAGGCTCCTGTGAGTCCTTCAGTTCATGGTTCCTCGGGACCCTCTGGACGTACCCGTAGTAAACAACAGAGACCTGGAGACCCTGTTGAGAGAGAGAGAAGGGCAAGGCCTCTTTCCTTCTTTACTCTTTTAGGTTGCAGTTTTGTTGCTTCTTTTCCCCTTTTTTTTTTTGACTAATGAGTGATTGTCTTTCCTGCAGTCCAAGCGTAAGCTAGACCCTATGAAGGGTAGAAGATGTGGTATGGTTTTCCTCATATTCATTTCACAAGTGTTATACACCGGTGCTGCCCTTGTTGCTCATGCCCTGGCTTTCTCCCCTCTTTTTTTTTGTTCCACTTCTCTTTTTTTTTTTTAGGTTGAGGTTCCTCCCCCTGTGGTTGGTGAGACTTTGGAGGAGGAGATGGCTGCAGCTGCATTCCAGAGCAGGGAGGAGGAGGCTCCCA
Organism: Quercus aquifolioides; assembly: GCA_019022515.1. Taxonomy (NCBI): domain Eukaryota; kingdom Viridiplantae; phylum Streptophyta; class Magnoliopsida; order Fagales; family Fagaceae; genus Quercus; species Quercus aquifolioides. The sequence goes on along the minus strand of CM032335.1, from coordinate 24,614,898 downwards.
GCGGTGGCATAGCTGAGGAGATCGGGCAACCAATGCAGGATGTCCAGGCTGCCCAGGATCCTGAGGCTCCCAAGTTTCCCGCATCCCCAGGTCCTCAGCTTGAACAGATTCTCAGTCCTGTCAGGGCTGTGTTACCTCAAACTGGGTTAAGCACAAGGACTTTGGGAGGCGCATCATCACCCGGGCAAACAGGTGAGCCCTTCCTTTCTTTTACATAGCCTTTTAGTCTTTATCTCTTTTGCACCTCTTCTTTTATATAGCCTTCTAGTCTTTATCTCTTTTGCACCTCTTCTTTTATATAGCCTTCTGAGTTCTTCCTTTTCTTTTCCCCCTTTTTTTTTTTTAGGCCAAGCCACTGCAAGATCTGCCTCTGGTGCTGCTACTTCTTTGGAATCAGATGATTCTGAAGGTTTGATTGTCTCTACTGCATTCTTTCTCTCCTTCTGCCCTTTTCTTTTTTTTTTATATGGCGAAGCCCCCTGTATCCCTGCCTTCTTTTAGCCGTTTTGCTGAGGCTTCCTCACCTTTTCTTCAACTTGCCATGTGTTCTTTCCCAGAGTCCTTCAAGTGGTCAGAGGAGCAAGAGGAGGGAACCCCGCCTCAAGAGGCTGATACTGGTTTCTCTTTTGCCTTCTTTTGTTTTTTATTTTTCTCTTTCCCCCTCCTCTTTTTTTTTTTTTTGCTTTAAAAGAAAAAGCTAAGTCTGCCACCCCCTTTCTCTTTCCTCTTTTTTTTTTTGCAGGAGTTGATATCAAAGATCCTGAACTTGTGGTTCCTGAGGGGGGTGTAGGATCTGCTCAGGTTGTTGGCCCTCATGCTGTTCAGGGGGTTGAAGGTTCCTTTGGGACTCCAGGTGATGATGCAACAGTGGGGGAGGCTCCGGAGGTGATTATTTCAGATCCTACTTCAAGGCTCCCCACCTTTTTGGCTCGCTTTGATCTTCTAGAGTTCAACAGCCTCCCTGCCAGTCACTTCTGCCATTTCGGGCCCTCCTATGGCAGCTTCCTGCGGTTCTCTGTGCCTGTGGAAGGCCTACCACTGCTAGAAGGACTGTTTAAAAGTCATGGGGACTTTACCCTTGGTTTTAGAGGAGGAGTATTTTTGGGGAACATCCTGATGGAGCTGCTGTGTGCTGTGCTGATTTCATTGAGAGATTCTTCGCTAGACTCTCTATCTGAGGAAAAGCTCTTGGAATGGAGGGGAGTTGTCCAGGATCTCTTGGAAGCCAAGTTCAATCTGTCCTTTTTGCTGGAGTATCTGCGATCATTAGCCCAAGTGCTTTTCCAGAGGCGAGCTTCTAAAGGTATTGATGCTGAGATCGCTGCTGCTGAGGAAGCTTTGGCTCATGCTCACAAGACTTTGCAAGATCTGAAGGTCAAAAGGCAGAAGGTTCTTTCCTCTTCGACTGTCCTTGCTCTCCCTTCGGATGGCTCCTTGTTGGCCGGCCTCCTTTCTTAGCTTTCCTTTTTTTTTTATGTATGGACAATTTGGGGTTGTATAAGTTTTTCATTTCTTTGATTGAACAATGCTTCTGGTTCTTTTTTTTTTTAGATCTGCTTTGAGACTGCTTCCATGTATTTGTGTTTTATGATGGCTTCTAAGTGTTGCTCCTGATCCCTTTTAATGGCATGTGGATCTTCTTTCCTTGTCTCCCTCCTCTTTTTTTTTTTTTTGCTGAGTCCTGATCTGTGATTCTCGCAAGCTTTGTTGTAGGTTCCAGTCAGGTACCCATTCTCTTTTTTTTTTGCGCAAGTACTGAACTGGGTACATTGGGTAATATATTTTTTTTTTTTTGTCCCAGCTCATGAATCTTGACAGGTTTCTTTTTTTTTTATCAAGTACTGGGCTAGGTATCCTCAGTATACGCCTGGGATCCTAGACCATGTATTTGAGACTTAGCTGCTTTCTCGCTATCTGTGGGGTGATCCTGGGTTATGCATCAAAAGATTTCCCCCGGTATCCTCCATTTTCTTCTTGGTTACGCAAGTACTGAACTGGGTACATTGGGCAATACATTTTATTTGTCCCAGCTCATGAATCTTGACAGGTTTCCTTCTTTTTTTTTTTTTTCAAGTACTGGGCTAGGTATCCTCAGTATATGCCTGGGATCCTAGACCATGTATTTAAACTTAACTGTTTTATCTGTGGGGTGGTCCTGGGTTATGCAAGAAGATTTCTTCAGGCATCCTCCCCTAATTTCGTCCGTGTTAGGACTTTGTGATACTTAGGATTTAATAACTGAGAAAAAGAAGAAATTTCATTGACTTTAAAACATAAATGTCATTCAAGGGATACAGCAAATTTAACAAAGATAATAAGGATCATGTAATGTTCTTCTACCTCGAGTCTTGAGCAAAATTACTTAAACAATAATATATATAAAAAAAGAGAAACACTTAGCAGGTTGGAGAGCTTGGCAAAAAGAGGTTCCAGTGTACTGAGGCCTCTCTCTTCTCATGCGTAGTATTGTTTCAGCCACTTCCCATTTATGGGCTCTGTCAGGATTGTCCCATCTTCCTTTGTAAGGTAGTAGTACCCACTATCATGGGCCTCTCTGATGATGTAGGGGCCTTCCCACTTCGGGGCAAATTTGGAGGGTCCCGGTAGGTTTCTTCTTACATGTTCTACTGTCCTTAGTACCAACTGCCCTTTAGTGAAAGTCCTCGGGCGTACTGCTTGTGCATATGCTCTTGTCATCCTTTGTTGGTACCTCTGGCTTCTTCTCCTGGCTAGCTCTCTTACTTCCTCTACTCCTTCTAGGTCTGCTAATCTCCTCTCATTGTTTGTGTCTTCGGTGTCCTCCTGACTTTCTTCGAGCACTACTCTTGGTGTGGGAACGATTAATTCTACTGGGCTGATGGCTTCTGTCCCATAGACCAGGGAAAATGGTGAGAATCCCGTGGCTGTTTTCACAGAGCTCCTGCATGCCCAAAGTACATCTGCCAGATGGTCGCTCCATTTTCCCCCATACTCTTGCTTCATTTTCTTAAGGATCTTCAATATCACCCTATTAGTGGCCTCTGCCTGGCCATTTCCTTGCGGGTAGTAGGGTGTAGACCTTCCATGCTTGATGTAGTAAGCCTCAGTTAACCCCTTCATGTCTTTATTTATGAATGGGGTTCCGTTGTCACTGATCAACCTCCTGGGGATCCCAAACCTTGTAATGATATGGCCTCGAATGAAATTTGCTACAACTGCTCCAGTGGCCTTTTTCAAGGGGATGGCCTCCACCCACTTTGTAAAGTATTCAGTGGCTGCTAAGATCCATATGTAACCACCGGATGGAGGATTTATAGGTCCTATGAGATCAAGCCCCCAAGTGTGGAAAGGCCATGGGATTGTCATGTCCTGTAACGTGTTTGGGTGAGTGTGGATGGCATCTCCGAGGACTTGACATGCGTGGCAGGTTTTGACCATCTCCTCGGAGTCCTTTTTCATTGTTGGCCAGTAGTACCCCAACAGTAGTAGCTGTTTATAGAGCCTCCTCTTTCCTGGGTGGCTTCCACAATCACCAGAATGGACCTCCCTAACTACTTCCCTGGCTTCTTTTGGTCCCAGGCATCTTAGGGGATCTCCGCTGTATCCCCTTTTGAATAGGACCCCGTTTTGTAAGAAATATCTGACCGTGAGCTTCTTGAGCTGGTGGGCCAGTGTCTTGTCAGTTGGTAGGATCCCTTGCGCCAAGTATTCCATGAAGGGAGTCCTCCAATCTTCTGTAACAAATACAGCATAGCTTTCTTCCTTGTCCATCGAGGATTGGCATTCTTGACATTTTTCCTGTATGGTTGATGCTTCTTTGTTCATATTTGGCCAGTAGTACCCCATGCGCTGCATCCTCCTATATAGACTGATCTTCTCTAAGGTCCCACAAACTTGGGCATGTAGCTCTTCCAATCTTAGCTTCCCCTCTTTCTCATTGATACATCTAGATAGGATTCCTCCGGGCAGTCTTCTGTATAGTTCTCCTTCTATCAGAGCGTAGTCCCTCAGCTCCTTGACACTTCCTCCGGATCCTGTTTCTTTCATTTTTTCTTTTACCTCGCTCCTCCAGTCCCACTGCTTGGACTCTCCGGGGGATATCTGTTGGAGGATTTTTAAGATGGAATGCTCCTGCCTTCCTATTCTGACCAGGGTGTCTTTTCCTTTGAATGGTACTTGGGATCCCAGGATGGCAAGCGCATCTGCAAACCTGTTTTCACTCCTCTGCGTGTATTCTATGCTAAAGGTCAGGAATTCCTGCTCCAGCCTCTGTGCCCATGTCCTGTAGGCTGCCAAACTCCGTTCTCTTAGTGCAAAGTCACCTTTCACCTGTGAGACTACAAGATTGGAATCTCCCAGTACTCTCATGTGTTTCACCCCAATACTGAGTGCTATAGTTAGTCCGGTTAAGTACGCCTCATACTCAGCTGCATTATTGGAGCAGGAAAAACCAAGCTTGAAAGATAGAGGTATGGTGTCCCCATTTTCACAACTCAGTACAATTCCCACCCCATTTGAGGTTGTTGTAGCTGATCCATCGAATCTCATTGTCCATTTCTTTCCTGGGATTTCCGCTACTGCCACCTCACCTGGGATCTCTTCACTTAGCGAGCTTTCCTCCTTCCCTGGGAACTGTGCCAGGAGGTCAGCTATGGCTTGACTCTTGACAGCTTTGGGGGTCCTCAGGCCTATGTCATATTGAGAAAGCAGGACTAGCCACTGTGCGATTCTTCCCGTTAGGAGGGGCTGATGCAGGAGTGCTTTTATGGGGTGTGACTTAGTCACCAAAAGGATTTGGTGAGCTGAGAAATATCTCTTCAGCCTCTGTGATGCGTAGATAACTACTAGGCAAGCTTTTTCTATCCTGGGATACCGAGTCTCGGCATCCTTGAGTGTTCTGCTTACATAGTAAACAGGTTGCTCGTTCCATCATCATCCTCTTGGGCCAGCAGGGCTCCTATTGCTTGGGCATTTGATGCCAAGTACAATAGCAGGGGTCGTCCACGTACTGGTGCCTGGAGAGTGGGCAGATGATTCATGATCTGCTGGACCCTTTGAAAGGCTTCCTGTTGTTCTGCTCCCCAGGTGAACTCAGTTCCCTTTTTTAATAGCTTAGACAATCCTCCTGTGGCCGAAGCCAATCCTGGCACGAATCTCCTGACGTATGAGACCCTTCCTAGGAAACTCTTGAGCTCCTTCACTGTTGTTGGTCTTTTCATTGTGGCAATGGCTGCGGCTTTGGCTGGATCTACACTTATTCCTTTATGATGTACCAGGAACCCAAGGAACTTTCCTGCAGATACTCCGAAGGCACATTTCATGGGGTTCATGCGTAGCTTGTATTCTCTGCATCTTTTGAAAACTCGTTCAAGTACCTGAAGGTGTCCTGTCCTAGTTTTTGACTTGACCACAATATCATCCACATAGTCTTCCATTTCCTCATGCATCATATCATGGAAAATGGCTGTCATGGTTCGCTGGTATGTGGCTCCTGCATTTTTGAGGCCAAAAGGCATCACAGTGTAATAAAAATTTCCGATTGGTGTCCTGAATGCTGTCTTCTCGGCATCCTTGGCAGCCATACGAATCTGGTTGTACCCACTATACCCGTCCATGAATGAGAACATAGAACTTCCCGCAGCTGAATCCACAAGGAGGTCAATATTAGGGAGAGGGAACTCATCTTTAGGACATGCTTTATTCAGGTTGCGGAAGTCTACACAGCAACGGATCTGGCCATTCTTTTCCTTCACAAGTACTATGTTAGAAAGTCATCTGGGGTGCTGAATGGGCTTAATAAAACCAGCTGCTAGCAGCTTCTTGACCTCTTGAGTTATCTGGGCTTCTATGTCAGTGTGAAAGACCCTGGCTGGTTGGATTACTGGTCTAACTCCTGGGTCCACATTGAGGGCATGGACCACTAGCCCAGGATCCAGACCAGGCATCTCATCATAGGTCCATGCAAACACATTTGTGTATTCTTTAAGCAAAGCCACCAGTGGCCCCCTTTCTTGTGTTGTCAATTGGCTACTGATGAAAACAGGCTTCTGGGATCCCAGCTCAGCCCCCAAGTTTACTTCCTGCAATTCTTCTTCAGGCTGGATTTGTGTCTCTTTAACTGGTTCCTCTGGGACTTCCTCTTGGGCGATCATACATTCTGGTGGTCCGGGACCTTCCTGCACGATGCACTCAGGCCCCGCACACCTTCACAAGCGGTATATTAATCTTCCCCCGGGTTCCCGCACTACTACACACTCTCGGGATCCTGAGGTGCTAGACTCCTTCTTTTGCCTTTTTCTCTTCAGGAGGTCCCTCAAGTCATGGGTACCTCCTCCTTCTTCCTTTTCTAAGACGGGTGTTCCTGGGGTCCCTGGCATGGGACTCTCATCATCAGGTTCTAGCTCATCATAGAACATTGTTTCTACAAAGTTTACTTCCCCTTGGCTGAAAGGGTTGTGGTTGGCAGGGATCCTTACAAGCCTCCCATTCAATCTCCCTTTAACACACTGATGGTACGTGGATGGTATAAGGCGGTGCTTATGGAGCCATGGCTGTCCTAGCAGTACATGGTAGGACACATCTGAGTTGATTACATGAAATCTGGTCAAGGCTACTATTGGCCCCACCCTTAGGGCTAGCTGTATATATCCTTCGGTTGATTCTGCTGATCCTCCAAATCCGGTTATCTCCATGGGAGCCCCCAGGATCCTCCTTCCAGCTAAGCCCACGGCTTCCAAGGTACTCAGGGCTATGAGGTTGAGTGATGCCCCTGTGTCTACTAGTGCTCTCCTGATTTGGACACCATTTATGGTGGCCATTAGGTAGAGAGGTCTGCAATGGTCTGGATGCTCAACCTCCATGTCTTCATCAGTGAAAGTTATGGCATTGGTTGTCTCCAGGAAAGCTCGACTGGCATGTGATTCTGCTGTGAAACATTCCATTCCTGAATCTGCTGCTATGGTCATGAGAGATTCCGTGGCCACCCTCCTTGCTTCTGGTCCAAATCCCAGCTAATTGAATAGTGATCTGAATTTGGGATTCTTCTGGAGGGTCCTGACTGTGCTTGGGTGGAAGGATCCTTCTGGCTCTTCTGGTTCTGCCGGGTTCCCATGGATTACCACAGCTACCACCCCCTTTCCTTTGTGGTTGGGCAGGGGGTTCCTTTGTACTTCTGGTTCCTTCTGGGTGAGCTCCAAGGTTCCTTCTCTCAGCTTCCTGTGAAAAAGCCTGCGGAGGGTCCAGCAATCCTTGGTGGAATGCTTAACATAGTTATGTATCCTGCAAAACAAAGGATTTTTTCTTTCTTCCTCGGTTGGTGGCCTGGACACAGTGAATGACCTAACCACTCCATCCCCAATCCATTTGTCCAGGACGTGGTTTAATTCTTCTTCAGTGCATGGGATCACCGGTGGTTCCTCGAATGTTTTTCCATCAGGCCTCTTCCTTTTTTCTCCTACCGATGCTGTCATGGCTTGGGACGCTGGCACCCTCTTTGCCCTCATAGTTTGTGCTGTCCTTCTTGTTCTTTGTAACAGGTCAGCGAACTGTGTAATACATAAATTTTCGAGGTTGAGTCTGTAATCGAAAAGCATGTTAGAGATGCAAGTCTCCACGAGCTCTTTTTCTTCATGGTCCCCATAACAGTCTAGGGACACATCTTCAAATCTTTTGATGAACTGGACAGGATCCTCTCCAAGCCTTTGCCTTACCATCTGAAGGCTTTGGAAAGTGACCTTGTCCTCACCAGGGTAATATTTTGCACAAAATCTTTCCATCATTTCGTCCCAGGTCTTAATGGACCCAGGTCTTAGTGTGGTGTACCAAGTGTATGCTCTGTCCACTAGGGACTTAGCAAACTCTCTTAGGCACAGCTCCCGGTCTCCTGCGTAGGGACCCATAGTGTGGACGAACCTACTCACGTGCTCTACTGCACTTCCATTCCTTCCATCAAAAGGATGGAACTTTGGTGGCTCATATCCCTTGGGGTACGGCTTACCAAGGAGTTCTGGTGGGAATGGGGGATCCCGAGAAAATTGCTTGGGGGTCCTAGAAAGTTTTTCCCTTTCTTGCTCCAGGAGGGCACTGACATCTGCCAGTGTTAGGTATTGGGGGTTAGTTCCTCCTCCCACTGCTGACCCTCCCTCTGGCTGGGTTCCATCTTGGTTGCCCACATGGGGGGCATTGTCTCTGACTTCCTGTGTCTTGCCTTCTTTAAGAAGGCGAACTTCTTGTTGCAAATCTTTCAACATTGCAGTCATCTGAGCTACAGGGTCTAGCTCCTGCCTTGCGTTCCTCTGTTCTGATACTGCTTCGTGCTCTGCTAGGGGCACCTCGCCTCTTTGTCTGGAGGCCACTTCATTTTCTCCCACGGGCTCAGAGGCCGTGGGTGGCATATTAGCACCCTTACTGTTCCTTTGTCTTGGAGGCATGTTCTGCGAAGGGATTGCTTCTTCCCTTTTCTTTACCCAGTCCCCAGTGGAGTCGCCAAAATGTGAGAGTGCCTTTTTTTTTAGCACTATGGCCCAAGGATCCTGGGCCGTATGAGATGTTTTTGGTGGACTGGGATCAATTCTCCGCAGCTAAAGGGGCTGTTTTAAGAATCGATTGGTGCACAGAACAAACTTCCTACAATAGAAAAACAGCTAACAAAAAAGCATATTCGTATTGGATGACAAATTAACAGTAAGGAAATGCACAGTAAATGAAATATAATGTAACGAACACGTTGGGGATCCCTTGATTAGTGGGGTGTATTTCATTAGTTTCCTTTAATTGTGGTTACAATTGCTCACTAGGACATGATGCAAGGTTCAACTGGGTTCAAAAGTCACAGACTTTGATAGCTATTCAAGCTTCAAAGACTTGCAAAGTTTGAACTTGTTGAATCCGAGCGTGTACTATAGTGGCTATCTCTGGGATACCGGGAACAAATTCCCCTGTTTTCTCTTCAGTTTACAGAGTCCCTTTTTTACAATTTTATGAGACCTCAGGAAAACACTTGTGAATGCTTTAAAATGCTCTAAACGTAAATGAATCCTCTCCCTTTTCTCTCCCATCTTCCTCCTTTTATAGCACAGTTTCGGGCTCCCGGGGTACTGATGATTTCTCCCTTTTGCCCCTTAAAGTCTGTCCCGTGCCTGATTGTTTCAGGATCATGTCTTTTCCTTTTCTTCATAGTTTCTCTCTTTTTTGTTGCGACCAGATGAAAGTCTCCCAGCTAGCTTCCTATTTCCAGATTTCCCCGTTGGCTGTCCTGAGGCTTTTTGGCTTTTTGCTTCAGCTTTTCCAGTGGTCCTCTCCTTGTCTTTTTTCTCCAAGTGGTTGGAACCAAGTTTCTGCATTTTGCCATGTACTTCCACTGCGTGTCTGGGTCATAAGGCTCGCGTGCCTTTTGTCCCCTTTCTCTCTTCAAATCTGTTTTAATTTCACTTCGCGCGTCCAGGGATCCTCTGCCCCTGGGGAGCTTCTGGACGTCCTGACCCAATTCTGCTTTCTGGGCTTTTTTTCTTTGGCTTGCTGACTTTACCTGTTTTCTTGGGCCTTTTTCGTGGACCTCCAGATCAGGTCCTTCTGGGCTTCTTCCCTTTTTATCTTTTCTTCTCTTTTTTTCTTTATTATGAGAGCCCACCCTTTATTATTTCTCTCTTCTTTTTTGTGTGAAATGGGCCCAATGTCTTTTCCATCTCTTTGGGCTTATTTATGGATATTTAATTATTTTGAACCTCAACAGAACCCAACCAAAAAACAAAGAAAAGCCCATCACTTTAGTTTAGGCCTGTCCACGGGTCGGTCCGGGTCGGGTTTGTGCCCAACCCGGAACTGACCCGACCAGATCGGGTCTTCCAAATTTTAACTCGCCGCCGACCGGAGGGTTGATCGGATCGGATGGGTCGGAGCTTCCACAGAGTTCGGGCGGATCGGTCGGGGTTGATTATTTGGAAAACGGCGAGAATCCGGCGAAAAAAAGATGAAAAACGGCAGAACTCCGGCGAAATTTTTTTGAAAAACGGTAGAAATCCAGCCGATCTCTCCAGATCTAGCGAGATCTTGGCCATTTTCAGTAAGATCTTGGCTAGATCTAGCAAAATCTCGCCGGATCTAGCTTAAATCTTCCCAAAAAAATCTCAAATCTCGCCGGAAAAATGATAGGCGGTCGGATCGGGTTTCTCGGATTTGAGAGAAGGAGATCTGACCTCCGACCCATTGATCTCGGATTTTGGAGAATCAAATCCTTCCCCAACCGCCGGAGCAGTCGGTTCGGTCGGCGGCGGGTCGGGTTCCGGTCGGCGGCACCGGGTTGGTCGGTCCGGCGGGTCCTTGGACAGCCCTACTTTAGTTGATGGCCTCTCCACTAACAAACAAACAAAACCCCCCAAAACAATTAACAAATCCTTGAACTGTGAGATATAAAAAAGAAAACTCTTTTGGCAACCCGTTTTGTGTTGTTCTTGAGAAGTGAGGAGGCAACTCAAAGAAATTTACTAAACACTATAATATCTGTAATATCTGGAAAGTTACTCACTCTACTTTATTTAGAATGTTTATTTAATAGAGACCAATGATTTGTACTTATTAGACTACTCTCACTCAGTCTTAGCTCTTTTTTGTGTGTGGCCATAAGCTATTGAGTGGGTTACTAAGAAAGGACTACGTGTGTGGCTATTAATTTTTAAGGGAATACAACTATTTGACTTGCTAAGTTAGTGGGCTAAGTGTGTGGCTATTAAATTTTAAGGAAATACTTCTAATACTTAACTTGTTAAATATGTTTAACTTGAAAGTTGAAATGTTTGAGGTTTTTTTTTTTTTTTGGGAAAACATTTGAGGTATGGGCTTTTCTTATCTTCTCTTTGTTTACATACTTTTTTAATTCTCAATCAGTAGAGCTATAAAGTTTGAAATTGATGAAACATTTGAAAATTAATTAAATAAAAAAACGAAAAGAACTAATGAAAATATTAATTTTTATAAGATAGTTTCATTTAGCTACAAGTCAAGAAATTTTTTTAACGTATGTTTTGCTCCCCCTAAGTCTAAAAAAGTCTAGCTCCGTCCCTGTTTTATAGTAGTCTTTTATATTACTATGTATAGTAAGTAAAAAAAATATTTCTCTTTCATTATATTTTTACTTGCAACAATTGACAAAGAAAGGTATAATTTTATGAGCAGAATTTGACTATTTATCCTTTAACATTTCCTTCCTATCACGGCACCACCTAACTAAATAGAATGCATCATATGTTACGTAGGTGGCTTGAAATTTTAATGGTACGGCTTGCACCTTAGTTAGTTATGGTTTTGACCGAAATTAAAGGTGAATTAGCCCAATATTAGTCTGACTTTGGCTATTTATTGAGAGTCAGCATTGCTCTATTTCTTGTTCTTCTTCTTTTTATAAATTAAAAAAAAAAAAAAAAAAATCTATAGTTCGTAGAGGAGGGATTTGAATCTTTCACATTTTATTTAAAATGCTAAAAAAAACTCTTAACTGATGCTTTACTTTACGGCAAACCAACTTTGGATTCATATATATTTGAATTAATCACATAGGTATACTATTAGTTATTTTAGATAAAAAATACTTGTCAATGCCTTGGTGGCCCAATGGCACCTAAAGAGTATTACATAATAGGCTTCGTAAATAAGTTACTTCGACTTTTTTTTTTTTTTTTTTGATAATTCGATAGTTATAATGAGAAGAGGGGAATTGAAACTTTAGATATCTCATTTGGAAAAAACAGAAGGTATCAACTAATTGAGTTACAAAACTCTTAGTCCGACCTAAGCTTATTAGTTTTTTTTTTTTTTTTTGGAAAAAGATCTTTGTTAGTGCCTTGGTGGACAATATTTCCCTTTTATATATATATATATATATTTTAATGGGAACGATACTCACTCTTTATGCTTACATTTGATGTTTTAACTTCTGCTTATGTCAGATCATGTGTTTTTTTTTTTTTTTTTTTTTTTTTTTTTTTTTTTTTTTGAGGGTATGTCAAATCATGTATTAATAAAGTTGATTCTATAATGGCAAATATGGCCTGTTGAGGGGGAAGTATTAGGCTTGATGCATAAGGTTTGTTTCGAGCTAGCTTAGAAAGGGCTTTAAGGCCCTGGTCTAAACCTGTTAATTGTTGCTGGGTCAAAATGAGGCCCAAATCTGTTTATACAACTCCAGAGGGTTTAGGGTCGAAACCTATAAATCTTGCGGGATTCTCGAGCTATTTATCTTTTTTTTGTTGGGGGGTAAGTATTAAAACTATTTATGGTTGAGCCTACAAAATGGATATTCCAAGGTTTTATTGGGCCATTTCAATTTAGCTAAAGACCCAAGGGTTCAGGTTTTAGCTTCTTCTTTTTTTGAGTGGAAGGTTTTAGCTTTATAATTGACTTTCCTACATAGTTAGAATCTGTTTGGATACTGCTTATTGCTGAAAATACTGTAACAAAATAATTTTTAAACTATGAATAGTGCCCGTGGGACCCAGTTTTAAAGTTATATTTGCTGAATTTCGTACTTGCAGATCCTGTGAACAGTGCACGGGACCCAGGAAAAACCGCAAACGCCAACCGCGTTTGCTATCCAAACTCACACTTAATGTCTTAGTAAATGAAATTAAACGCATATTAATGTCAAGTTTGAAACTAGGAGAGATGGTTTAGAATCTTAAACTTTTGGCTAAGTCAAACTAATATAATGTACAACTGTGGAATGCAATTTTTGTAAAGGTAAAAACAAATATGAAGTAGTTGTTGGACTAGATGGTCAAGAGATGCTAAAGAGTGATGGTTTTCGATATCTTAGATCAATAATTCATAAAGATAAAAATTAAAGATGATTAGAATTTTAGGATAGGAATATAGTATATAAAGTGGATAAGAGCATCAAGACAAGAGCATTGTATACTCGTAGAATGTCTATTAAGTTAAGGGGAACCCAGAATGAAGAACCATGAAGGGAAGTAGCTAGAAAGACTTTCAACCTAGCAGGAAGGAATCAGCTCACTTGGGAAAAATGACAAGAGGAAAGGCAGCCAAAAGCTGAGCCTGAAAAAGGTGAGAGGCCTTGAAGGAAGAAGGACCAAAGGTCAGCTCTTTAAAGATACCCCAGAATGGAAAGTCAGTAGGAGACTTTTGGGGAAGAAGCACCAAAAGGAGAAAATTATGAGAAATAAGGAAAGGACCAGCCACCAATGTTGCCGACACAACATTGGTTCTGGTACCCAAGAGAGCAAATGGGGGGAATCAGTGATACCCCGGAACCCTAGGATGACACTATAAAAGGGGGAAGCAACCAACAGTAAAGGGACATTCAGTAACAGTGAATTAGAGTAGAATCATTGAGAAAAGTCTATTAGAATTCAAAGAAAGTAAGAAAAGAGAGGGAAATATCGTCTGGTATCCTCAAACAACCACTAGAGAACACACTTGGATTCAAAAGGATTCAAACTTTGCAAGTCATAGAGGCCTGAAAAGCCATCTAAGTTTGTGATTTTTGAACTTGTCTGGACCTTGTGATACATCCTAGTGAGCATGATGTATTACACAATTGAAAAATTAATGAAATATTACACAGTATCTTAAGGACCCCTAACATTTACTTTGTGTCTTTCTCTATCGCATTGCCCCTTTATTGTTTCTTACTGTTCAATGCATATATTTATTGTTTGCTAGTATGTATGTGTTGTAAGATTTCTACTCTGTGCACCATCTAGTTCGTAATCAGCCCATTTAGCTGCGGTGAACTAAGCCCAATCCCTTAAAACAACAAGTAAGAAGGTCCAAGGTCCTTGCTTCTACTTAGGCCTGGGTACTGTCCAAAAAGGACCCTCACAAGGTATTAGTGACCCCTACTAATGAAAAGATAAGAAAGAATCATTAGATTATGGATATTGGAAAATGGGACAAAATGCTGGATTGTTTTTTTTAAAAGGGCAAAAGCCCATTTTGTCCAGAAAATCACCCGTTTATCTCTTTACACAGGGTAGATTTGTTTTGCTTTTCACAAATAAAAATGTACGTTTTTGGTTCACAAAAAAAGATAAAACTTGACTAAACTAAAAGGACGGTAGAGAAGGCTATTCACACTTTTTATATAGTTAGTAGATAATAGCATTTTAACAATGGACTAGATATCCAAGTAATTCAAAGCCAAGAAAACAAAAGGGTCAAAGATTAACTTGTAATTGTAATAACTAGTCAAAACAACCGTTATAACGCATAGCTATGAGCCTATGACCAGCACTATAGCACAGGAAATTTGTTTGTTTCCTTTTTCTTTTGGCTCTCTCAGTCTCTCTCTCTCTCATGCACTGGCACACTCACACCAGAGTAACACAAGGATCGTCGGTTATAACAAATTAATAATTGCTAGTTGGTCAAGATTGGGCATAAGATGAGATCGAATTGGGCATAGAGTGATCGAGATGGTCAATATTAGCTAATTAGCCACCAACTCAAGTGGCCAATCTAGGCTGTGTAGTTGACCGATCGATCTTGGCTATGGGATCATGGGGTGGTCAATCTTGGCTGTTTGATTTGTTTGTGAACAAGAAAAAAAATAGAATAATGAAAATTTGAGAGTTTGAATGTAAAGTGTGGAATTGAAAAATGGGTTAAGTTAAAAATCATTTTAAAAAATCATTTTTTTAGCTAAACTTTTGAAGATTCTAATGTGAATTCTCCAAGTTTAGGTAAAAGATTTTGTGGAATTGGCCAAAATTAGAGTCTTTTATCTAAGAAGTGTGACTATCTATGTTCAATCCCACAAAAAAGGTGTAAGTCACAAGTATTGGGTGCTTGGTGAGAATCTTGCCTTTATTAGTCTAAAAGCTTAAGATTCTTTGGATTTCTCATCAGGAACTATTATTATTATTATTATTCATATTCCTCTAATGGATGTTGAGAGTTGAGACATGAAAGAAATTGGAATCAAAATTTGAACAAACAAAAATTAAAAACAAAACATGTAATTGGAAATTCCACTTTTTAGATACGTGTAGAACAAGGAAGAATAAAAGAAAAATAAAACAGTGCTAATTTCTGTGAAATTCAACAAAAATATTCGCTAGAGGTTTGCTTGTCTGTTTCATACGGTCACCAAGCTTCCTCACCAGCTCATAAAAGAATGGTGAAGGGAAGATGGATGATGATGGACTTGGTTGAGCCACGAGGACTATAAAACTTTGTATTAGTCCACTTCATATATATAGTAGTAGTAGAAGAAAATGCTATTTCATTAGAAGAATAAGAAAATATGCCAAGCATTTTGAATGGAATAAAAAAAAAAATAGTTGTAAGTAATTAGTTTGTCTCTTGATATAATTCATAAATGTGGGTTCAATTAGCTGGTAAAATTTTTTATTATCGAATAAAAGATTTAAGATTTAAATTTCGTTTACACTCTACATCAAAAGCCAATTAGCGTGTTGATTTGATGATAAAGAACAATCATTATAAAGCGTAAGTTATAGGTTGAAATTCTAATATATCTATTAAAAAAGAAAAAAAATATAATTCATAAATAAGAAAAAGAAAAAGCAACAACCGAATCTAGACTTCTTGCATGCTTAGATCTAGACTTCTTGCATGCTTAGATGAAGGCCATTGAGGGCCACATGCATATCCTTAATTGATGTTGGTTTCCCTTTTTAACTGTGATAAAGTAAACATTAATTGTCAACAAAAAAAAAGGGCATGAGGATGAGATAGCTTAAGTTTGGCATGACCTCTTTTAAAGCTATTGGAAAATTTTTTTTTTAAAAGATACTCTCTCTCTCTCTCTCTCTCTCTCTCTCTCTCTCTCTCTCTCTCTCTCTCTCAGACTTGATAAATGCTCATGGGAAAGAGAGAGAAATATGATAAGGATAAAATATAGGGACTTTTAAGGAAGAAAAATAATAATAAAATATTATTTAAATGAAATAAAAAGAGGAGAATGAAGAACATGTTGGAGGGTGTATTTGCAAAAGCGGATAACTAAAATTGAAAATACATTGATTGGCACCCATGAGTTTTGACCCTAAATGGGTTAATGAAACAATGATAAATGTTTAAGTAGATGGCACACGACTTTACAGATCTAATAACATCTAGCATAAGATCCTTAAGAAGAGTATCTATGCTTCCCACAAATCTCTACGGCTACCTATAAATAAAAGCAATTCTTAATTATAAGAAGCATGCAAATTGATGCAATGCATATACACCCATGGAGAAATCAACACAAAAAAAAGGGATAAACCCTCAAACTAAAATGGGCATAAAAAGTGGGAATTTCCTTGATGGAAACCTTGACTTTAGATGAATTACATTCATCAAAGTGATTTCCAAGGTATTATCATGTTGGATCCTCTAGTCCAACTTAAACTCTGTAATTTAGACCTAGTTACAAATCATCCTTGTTCGACTCTATTTGTCATGTTTCTCTCTTTTGTGATGCCCTTCTAGTTACTATGATCATACATACATAATTTGATGCTCCTAAACCCCTAGCCTAGTGGAGTTATTTATTGTGGACACAAGCCTAAGCTCTCCATCAATAGGGCGGGAATTCGGTTCGTTAACCATTTTGCGTGTGCACTGTTCACAAGTCTCGCAAAAAGACAAACGTTATTTGCTTTTTCAGTCTGATGTTTGCATACATTTATTTTTTTATTAACGGTAACATTATTCTTTCAAGAGTCCCACGTGCGCAACTGTAGTACTATCATATCTGCTAACGGTAATATTATTATTTGTGAGCCCCACATTTAATATATTGTTATTTCTCTTTTAGTATTTTCTATAATAATTTGAACAATAAATAAGAATCTAAAAGCTAAATAAGTGGTTCCAAACAAACAATTAATTAGACTTTGGGGGAAAGCTGCTTAGATGAAGGTCATTGATGGCCACAAGCAAATCCGTAATTAATGTTGGTTTCCTTTTTCAACTAGTGATAAAGTAAACATTAATTGTCAACAGAAAGGGGCACGAGGATGAGATGTCTTAGTTTGGCATGACCTCTTTTAAAGCTTTTGAAAAAAAAAAAAAAAAAAAACTATGGAAAGGTCTTTCTCTCAGACTTTTTTTTGAGAAAGTTTCTTTCAGACTTGATCAAATGCATGGGAAAAGAAAGAAATGAGCAATACTGAGACTACAACTATTGCCACAACTTGCTCATGTGGCAAGTTGTGAGTGGTGAGTAATATCTCACCACTCATGACTTACTACATGAATAAGTTGTGACAAAAGTTGTGATCTAAACATTTTTCCAAAAGGAATATGATAAGGATAAAATATAGGCACTTTTTAGGAAGAAAAATAATAGTAAAATATAATAATAAAAAGATAATTTAAATGAACTAAAAAAAAAGAGAATAGAGAACATGTTGAAAGGTGTATTTGTAAAAGTGGATAACTAAAATTGAAAATGCATTGGTTGGCACCCTTGACACTAAATGGGATAATGAAATGATGATAAATGTTTTAAGTACATGGCACACGATTTTATAGATCTAATAGCATCTATCATGAGATCCCTAAGAAGAGTATCTATGCCTCCCACAAATCTCTACTGCTACCTATAAATAAAAGCAATTCTTAAAATTATAAGAAGCATGCAATACATATACACCCATGGAGAGATCCCCCCCCCCCAAAAAAAAAAGTGACATACCCTCAAACTAAAATGGGCATAAAAAGTGGGAATTGCCTTGATGGAAACCCTAACTTTGGATGAACGTAATTCATCCAAGTAATATCCAAGGTATTGTCATGTTGGATCCTCTAGTCCGGCTCAAACCCTGTAATTTAGACTTAGTTACAAATCATCTTTATTTGACTTTATTTGTCTTGTTTCTTTCTTTCGTGACACCCTTCTAGTTACTATAATCATACATACATAATTTGATGCTCCTAAACCCCTAGCCTAGTGGAGTTATTTATCGTGGACACAAGCCTAAGCTCTCCATTAATAGGGTGGGAATTTGGTTGGTTAACCACTTGGCGTGTGTATTGTTCGCAAGTCTCACGTAAAAGACAAACGTAATTTTCCTTTTCGGTTTTAACGTTTGCACATGTTTAGCTTTTTATTAACAGTAAAATCATTTTTTCAAAGGTCCCACGTGCGCAACGGTATTACTGTCGTCTCTGTCAATGTTGATATTACTATTTGCAAGCTAAATAATACTTTCAACAAAAAATAATAATCTAAAAGCTAAATAAGCTGTCTCTCACAGTCATTTAATCCGACTTTGGGGGGAGGTTGGTTTGAGTATCTTATTTAGTAGTAAGGGATTTAGTACCCGTTTGGATTCAAATTATTGTGGCGTTTGCATTTTTGTTCTGCATTTTTTTTTTTTTTTGTTCAGTCCGCATTTGTTGACTTTTTCACGATAAACAGTGCATCCGAGCACTATTTACGAATCCACATATTCCACTTTTTAGCAATTTTTTTATTAAAAATGATCTCACGGCACTATTTATACATTTAAAAATTATTTTGCTACAGTGTCTTCAGTTTTCAACTGTATCCAAACGGACCCTTAGTGCATTAGTCACGGCGATTCTCTCTTTCTCTATCAGCAGTACACATAAATAATTATTCCATTAAACGCTATTTTACAGAATATCAAATATGCCCTCAAAAATATTCCTAGAGAGAAGAGTGGTAATTGAAAGAGTAATTTGTAGCTTAGTACAAGCAAGGCAAGAAACACGTGCAGTTACTTATATAGTCACCAGCACACTTTTTTATTACGGTAGCAAGCAAGCGTTTTTTCTGTTCCTACAAACAAAGAGACATGACTGGTCAAAACTTTCAAAAACTCAAACCCCAAGAGAGAAGAAAAAAAAAAAAAAAAAAGTAGCACTAGTAGGAGCGCACAGTAGTAGAAGTAAGAGTAACTAAAAAAAAAAAAATTAGAGAAAGGTAGCGGTGAAAATGAAATAGAAAGAGAGAAAAGAGAAGAAGATATGACCGCAAGCAAAGTAGCGAGCGTTAGAATCTATAGAAAGAGAAAGAAACAGAGGAAATAAGGGAAGTTACGTAGAAATCAGAGAAAAATTTTTGTTTTTTCTTTTTGATTTTCCAAATATTTTCAATTGAATTCAATGGGATGAAAACAAAAACCGCCCAACAAACTCTTTCAATAGAAATCACCTCTCTCTCTCTCTCTCTCTCTCTTTTCTCTTTCTCTCTCCTTTTTTGTATATATATTTGTATGCGTGCGTTAAATTTGGATGGGGTTCTCACAAAGTGAGAGAGAGTTAGGGTTTGGTTGCGGAATCTTTTCGGCTTGGAGATCTTGAGGATTGCGCTCGCGGTTTGATCCGTGCCGAGGTGATGGTTTTAATTTTTATTTTTTTGTTGCTTTTTATTTTATTTTATTTAGGTTTTGATGTTATGTTTATGTGTGTTTTTGGGTTAAAATTAGTGTTTGGATTGGTGGAATTTGTATCTGCATGTTCATTTTTTATTTACGAAATTTGGTTTTTGGATTTGCTAATTCAATTGTGTGTTGATTTTATTGGTTTTCTATGGATTTTCTGGTTTATTGCATGTGGAGGATTCGGGTGAATTTGTGGTTTTGATTTGAATTTGAATTTGAATTTCACTGTTGATATTTCATAAACAGATTAATGCTTTTTTTTTTTGTTGAAATTCTTTCCAGGGATGGAAAAGCTTGCATTTTGATATAATGGGAATTTAGATGTATGGAGCATCATATTTCGGTGTGAAATCGTTCCCGCCTTAGTAAAATGGTTGTAGATATATATTCTGGAAGTATGATCATATGAGAATTTTTGTTTTTTCATTGCTCACCCCCCAAAAATATGTATATATATTTTTTTGAAAATCTTGCTGTGGGCTATGCTCTCTAGAAAAAGTTTCCAGGCAGTTTTGGCCCCAAAGGGAGGGGGAAGCGGAGATTTGAAGTACTAATCTCTGCTTCATGATACAGTCCTAGGCAAATGTTTTCTCGAGGGAAAACAAATTTTTTGTTGTTAAAGACATTTCTAAGGTTGCATAGTGAATTTTCCCCAAGCTTCATTGTATGTATTTTGAGATCCACAGAGCCTTTAGGTATGGTTTTCCGGTTTTTAGAGTGAATCCATTCCTGCTTTCCCCAAAAATGATTATGGAGATATGTATCTGTAAAATAATTATGTGGAAAATTTTCAGTTTTCATGGCTTCCCCCAACAATATTAGGGAAGATGTATTTCTATTCTAGGCTATGCTTGTTTTTGAAAAGGATTGTTTTGGGAAGAGGCCTTCTATTTTAGTTTTAAATGTATATGATTGAGGTTGCATGCTGATCTTAGCTACACTGCATTGCATGATTCAATGCATTTTGAGATTTGTTGGTCATCGAGCAGCTTCGTTCCTGCCCCTACAGAAAGTGATTAGAGAGGTATGTATTTAGTTAGGCTTTAGACATTTAGATTCTGCCACTTCAAGAGATACGTACTTTATTAGGGATACGGCTTCTATATAGATATCGTTGACAACTTAGCATGGAGGATATTTATTATATAGGCAGAGAAAGTTTCTCAGAATTAGAATAAGATTCATGTGGGATGAAATATTATATGATTGAGGTTGATTTGGGATTTGATTTTGATTTTGATTGCTTACCACAGAAAACTTTTGGGCTATGTTTGTGTCCCTAGAAAATGTTCCTAGGGAAAAAAAATGGAGGGAAAGCATATTTTTTCAGTTATAAACAGATACTGAGGTTGCATGCTAATTTTCCCCAGGTTGCATGGCATAGTATGACGCCTTTTGAGATGTACGGAGCCTTAGATGTCATTTGTCGGTTTATGGAGCAAAATGGTTCCGACCTTCTCGGAAATAATTAGATAGATACTTTATGAGGATTTCTGCCATTTAAGACACGCTTTTTGGGAGATTTAGTTTTTATGAGAATTTTTGTCGGCTTGGAGAATATTTATGTTATTTGGCAGAAAGTTTTGGGAGAAAAGTTATTGGGATAATAAAATGATATAAGAATCTGTATTTTATGATTGCAAGTGGATAAATGTGGAAATCATAGTTTTCCATATCAAAGTTGACAAAGCCTTAGTGTATGTGTCCCAGAATGCATAAGGTGAGGAATGAGGTAAATTTGCAATTTGGTTTTAACTGTTCATCCAAAAAAGATTAAAAATTAAAAAGGAAATTTTGCTATTTTTTTTTACTGGAAAAGATTTTCTGGAGGGGAAACAGAATTTCTTTTTCTACATAGTTTCAAATGGATAGCTGAGTTTGCAAGATAAATTCTTATCTAGCTGCATGGCAATGTATAATGTGTGTTTATATCTCTTTTTTTTTCTTTCAATAAAGTATAATGTGTTTTGAGATCTGTGAAGTCTTAAATATGATTTGTCGGTTTATGGAAAATTAAAAAAAATTTGCCTTCCCAGGAAATGATTTTGTAGATGTATACTTTATAAGGGTATTAATTATTTTAGATTCTCCCATTTTAAGATTATATACTTTATTAGGGATCTGGGTTTTTGTGAAGAATTTCTTTTAGCATGGAAGATAGTTAAGTTACAATGTTTCAGAGAGAACTATCAGGGATTTTTTTTTTGAAATAAAAATCGCATAGGAATGCTATTATACAGTTATGCAAATGGATAAGCATACAAATCATAGTGTTGTGTATCTATCAGTATATACATCACAGCCTATAATAAGAGTGGTGGGTGGATGGAGGTGAGAAAAAAATAGAAATAAAAGGCAAGATCAGCATGGAAGTTAATAACCTGTATCTAATGGTTAAATTAGCATAGTACATTACTTTAAACTAACCCAATTCAAAAGTAAATCAGCAAAACAAACCTCGACATTATTATATCTGATTTGATTTGACTTATCAAAAAAAAAATTGTTATACTGATCATAAAATACAATGAGTAATGCTAAACTTACATAAACATTTGTACAAGCTGGTTTGATTTTTATATTTACAAAAATATTTTTATTAAGACCAGTTGTGATTTCACGTGTGAGGATTGAGTCCCACATCAAGAGACTAAAAGTAAAGAAAGTGAGTAGTTGATATACATAGTTGGACCCAAACCCATTGGCTTAAACTTTTGGGTTGGAGTGGTGATCCAATATGTAATCAATGAGCTCTTGGTAGATCCCCTGGGTGCTTTTGCTCCTAACAAACTAGTATCAGAGCTATTGTTCAACTTTCGCTTGAGCTGAGTGTCCTTGTCTAGATGCATTTGGTTTATGCTCTTTTGAGAGTGTGGGTGGCTCTTGGACCAAGTTGCGTTTGGTGATCGGTGCATTTGGTGCAACTCTTGTATGTGTGACACTCTTGGATTTGCAAAGGACTCACACTCTAGGTGGAGTTAGGTTGATGTGATAGAGGTTCACATGGGAGGGGGAGGTTTGTTTTGAGTGCATGTGTGAGGGTTGAGTCCCACATAGTGAAAAAGTAAAGAAATTGAGCAGTTGATATACATAGTTGGGCCCAAACCCATTGGCTTAAGCTTTTGGGTTAGAGTGGTGCTCCAATATGTGTATTAATGGGCTTTTGGTGGATCCCCTGGGCACTTTTCATCCTAACAGGTAGAAGTAATGTAAAAGGATGGTTAAATAGGGAGGTGACAAAGAGTGATTTTGGATAAGATAGAACGGTAGAAAGAATGCATGTGTCACCCCAATTAGTTGACAAGGATCCATAAAGTCTGCCCTAATTTACTCAAGATTAAGGATTGGTTGAGTTGTAAGATTGCATAAGCATAAAATTATTGCTCTTAACTTCTCTAATTACTGGGTCATTCCGGGTTGCGTTGAAACTGATAGGTAAGCTGGTTTTAACTAGATCAATACAATCTGCTTTGCTGAATGAACCAAACTGGCTGATTGATTAGGTCATTTGTTCTCTGGTATGGTCTGGTTTCAATAAACATGGGTCTGGGGGTTTGAATGCTGGGAATCAAAAATCAAACCTTGCCCAGGTTTAGGTTGGGATGTCCTTGCCTTGCCCTAGATATATTTATCAGAATAAAACCCTTATCTATACTAAAATCTACTACCTATATTTTATGTATTTTTAGGTTGTTTGTCTATTTTGAGGATGTTCTTCAATGAGTTTATGATGCAATGTACCTGCAACAAATGAGTGTTTCTAGCAACAAATGATGCTGGGTTTTTTTTCCCCCTTAATAAAAAAAATTGTTGGCTTTCTCCACCAAAAAAAAAAAAAAAAAATTGTTGGTAACGATTGATGCCCAGGCTTCGAGTGTTGTGGTTCACCAATGTTCAAATTCTGCACCTGTACAGATTTTAGAGGCATACAGTTAGAGTGTGTTTAGCAAAAATTATTTTTGCTAACTTATTTTACTATTCAGCTTATTTTTGCTACTATTCATGGGCCCCACTGCACTTTTGATACTATTCATGGGCTCCACTGTACTATTTCAACTAACTTTTACCTTTATCTACAGTACTTTCAGTAAAAAGTTTTCAGTTTCAGTAAAATAAGCGGATTCCAAACAGACCCTTAATTGGATATCCCTGATTGGATTGTAAGGGTGTGTTTTCTTTTGTGGACGTGATGCGTCCCACATTGGGCGTTTATTAGGAAGATCTAGGCTATATAAAAATTTGAGGAACCCTAATTGTAACTTGACTAGTCCATTTCGGGTAGAAGCACAAATGTGGCTAGTGCTTTTCCTTGGATCATGACAAATGGTATCAAAGTCAATTTGGTAGTGTCCGTGTGGCTAGGGGGCATTACAGAGCAACAAAGACCCTAGCAAGGATGTCAGGAATTTAAGAAGGAGATTGTAAAAGACTGATATATATATATATATATATATATTTTTTGATTATATTTTCCTATTTTAGTGTGCTCAAGTTCAAGTGGAAGAAAAAGACTTACAATAACGACGGCTGATTTTGTTTGAATAGCAAAAAGACTGATAGGAATATTAATAATGTTTTATTTATTATTCATCCTTTATATGGTCAAAAGCATAGCATAGATAACAAAACCTGAGTGACTTTTCTTTCCGTAATCTTTCCCCATCTCTCTATGCCTTGTCTAGGGTTTTGAGATATTTGTTACGTATATTCCTTCCTCTGTGTTTTCTGCAAAATTTCTGACCATATGTTTTTGACATTTCAAGGAGAACATATGTTGTAAGTTGTTAATTGTGCCATGTTTTTGTTTGTCTTTGGTCTTTTGATTGTCATTAACCTTTAGACTTCTTTTGAAGTTGGGGGCAAAATGGAAGTATATGTTTTGATTTGATAATCATCTTTGGGTGTCCAATGGTTGAGATTTTCACTACTGATAAATTTGGGGGTGTAGTTTTATTATATCATCTTTTGTGGCTTTATTTTTATCATTGTCTGAATTTTGTTGTTTCATCTTTTTTTCCCAATTTCTCATTGAACAGTGTGTCCTGGACCATAGGTTGTTAAAATGGTGTTCAGATATTCTCTTGAGGATTCAACAACGAAAGTGCAAGGAGCAGGTTGTGAACCGCCAGTCACAGTTGGTGTTCAGGGTTGTGTTAAGTCACAGCTTCCCAAATCCCATGATCAAGACTTTGGGCTCTTACAGCAGAATTTGCATCTGTCGGCAGATTCTCTATTGGCCAGAAAGAATAACTCAAAAGCAAATGATGGTTTAAAATGTTTGCTTGACAAGGAGAGGCATGATTCTAATTTGGACGATATGGTACTAAAGAAAAAGAAACCAATGGTTGTAGCAGGATCTGGAGAGAATCATGAAGGTCAAGCATCTGATGACAGCTTCCTACCAGGTCTCACGGATGATGTGGCTTTGGATGTCTTGGCCTGGAGCAGCAGATCAGGCTATCCAAATCTGGCCTCTTTGAATAAGAAGTTCAAGTCATTAATTGACAGTGGATATCTGTATAATCTGAGGCAGCGGCTTGGTGTGATTGAACACTGGATTTATCTAGCCTGTATACTAATGCCTTGGGAAGCATTTGATCCTGTGAAACAGAGATGGATGAGATTGCCCAGGATGCCTTGTGATGATTGTTTTACTTATGCAGACAAGGAGTCTCTTGCAGTAGGGACTAAGCTGCTTGTATTTGGCCGCGAGCTGTCAGGATTTGCAATTTGGATGTATAGCTTGCTTTCTCGTGAGTGGTCAAGATGCCCTCTAATGGACTTGCCCCGTTGTCTGTTTGGTTCAAGCAGCCTCGGGGAAGTTGCTATTGTCGCCGGGGGAAGTGATAAGTACGGTAATGTTCTAAAATCTGCTGAGCTTTACAATTCTGAACTTGGTACGTGGATAACTTTGACAGAGATGGGTAAGCCACGTAAACTGTGTTCAGGCTTCTTTATGGATGGGAAGTTTTATGTCATTGGCGGCATGTCGAGCCATACAGATCGTTTGACCTGTGGTGAAGAGTATAACATGGAGACTGGGATGTGGAGGAGGATAGAGAACATGTATCCTGTTTCTGATGCGGCTTCTAGAGAGCCAGCAATGTGCTCCCCTCCTTTAGTTGCTGTTGTAAATAATCAGCTTTATTCTGCTGATCAATCGACAAATGAAGTCAAAAAGTACAACAAGGTCAATAACTCATGGACCGTTGTGAAGAGGTTGCCGGTTAGGGCTGACTCATCTAACGGCTGGGGACTAGCATTTAAGGCATGTGGAAACAGCTTGTTAGTGATTGGAGGGCATAGGGGACCTGATGGGGAAGTTATCGTGCTGCACTCTTGGGAGCCAAAGGAAGTAAACCAAGACTGGCATGTCCTTTCAGTCAGGGAGCGAGCTGGTGCTTTTGTGTACAACTGCGCGGTAATGGGCTGTTAAATGTTTTGTTATGTGTTTTTTCTTTGGTGCAAATCTTTGACTTGAGGAAAAAAAACCAAATAATTTTATCAATTGGGATGGAAAAGGATGTTTTTCTTGGGTATCATCTATTGCGGAGTTTATGTTTTTAACTTGTGCATTCTTCTCCCATGGCCACCTGATATGGTTGGCTTTAAGAGATCATAAAGCTCTTTGGTCTTATTTTTTTAGAATCCTAATTTGCTGACCATAAATAAACATCGGAATTTCATAATCTATTTATCCTGGGAGCTCATTACCTAAATTTTGTAGTGTTATGTTCATTTGTAGCTTCCAAGATAGTGTTTTGGCTTTGTTTCTTTTGTACCTATGACTGCATTCCACCTCGGTGTAAGGTGTAAATATACAATACTCGAGTACTGTAACGTTGTACTCCTGCTCGCATGAACATGAATGGTAGGTTCACCTTGTCCATGCTTTTCTTTTTCGTAAGGGTTACTAAGAACACGGATAGCATAGTACTTTAAATGCTGTATACGTCTTATAATGTTTCATCACAATTATAAATTATGATAGTGGGAAGCCTGTAACTTGAGTGGTTTGATCCGTAGTTATTAAACCCAGACCAAATGTTGACCTGATCTATGAGCTGGGTCACTGGTTCAATCAGTGGGTCATTGGTCGAACCGCAAGATCAAATAACAAAATTTTAAAAATTAAATATATATAAAATTAAGTTTGAAAAATCATAACTTGAATATGTAAATTTAAAAAAAAAAAAAAAAAAATAGGCATATGCCTAAATTAAACTTGCCATTATAATTCAAAATCAATGTTTCATAAGAAATAACATTAGAAATTCTATAAAATTCACAAAGAAAATAAACAAATGTCATAAAATTGTAATAAAGTCTTTGCTAAAGAAAACCTTGTTACATATCTAAAAATTATGTATATTAAATAAATAAAAAGGAAAATCTCAAACTCTAATACGTATTTCTCTTAGTCTTTCTCTTAGTCTCTCACAGACTCACACTGTACACAACAAAAATAAACAAAAGATGCTTAAACTAAAAAGCAATCAAGAAATAAAGTATTAAAAAAAAAATCCTAAACAAAAGAAGATAGTTGGTGGCATAGAGTTATATGGTCATACTTACATGCTAATTGTTGGCCAAGTGCATCTGTTCAAACTTCAAAGCATAAAAAAATTTATGCACAGTAGTAACCCATAGTAGTAGGTTTTGAGAATTGTGAAAATTGAAAAGTGAAACAATGCTTTTTTGGATTTTTTTTTTTTTTTAGGTTTTCTCTTGTTTAAATTACCATATTATCACACATTTAAATAATAAAATAGTCAATAAAGTGGATCTATTAATGTAATTTTACACAATTCACAAACCCGGCCGGGTTAATAAAACCCAACTGGGTCATACGGGTTACTTAAAACCCACCAGGTTGCACCAGTTTTGACCGGGTCACATACTTTTCCATCCAATTGATCACCCGGCCCAGTCAATACGCCGGGTCACCAAGTCACTGGTTCGACCAGCCAAGCCAGGCTGGGTTTAATAACACCGGTTTGATCTTCTCTCTGTTTAAAGAGAGAATTAAATTGAAAGAGAAAATAAGGAATTATAAAGTACCATATCTGCCCTAGATTCCTAGTCTGGTTCCTCAACAAAAAAGGGAAAAAAAAAAAAAAAAGTACCATATCTGCATATATAAAACAAAGAGCCTTGTGCTTTTTGGCATTGCAAAACGAGAGTTTGAATTCTCTTTTGTCATTGTAATTATCAAATTATATACGCTTCATGTTTGCATATATAATTAATCCAATTGGGTTTGGAATTATTTTTATTTTCTTATGACATAATGGATAGAATAATGAAAATCGAAGAAAAAAGAAAGGTCTAAATCTTGACCTTTTAGTTCAATTTAACGCCAATGTTTTTATTATTATTATTATTATTATTTTGGTGTAAAAAAATGTTTTCTAAAGTATTTAGCATGGTGTTGCATATGTATAATTAAGATGCATCCAATTTAAGAAGGAAATATAACTTTTTCTTCTCATTTGCACTAATTTATCGAAACGGTATTCTAGGAAAATGTAAATTATCTTAGTTATGGCAAAATTAATTAAAATGAAGGGCAAAAATACAAAAATACCTTATGAGTTTGGAAAATTATTTTATGAGATGGTCTCATGAGATTCTTTTTACAATCTGTGTGAATCCCACACATATAGATCCCACTTGTTGTGAGAAAGAGATCTCTCATGAGATACATTCTCCATGAGTTTTGGATCAAAATTGAATTGAACCCTTGATGTTCTAATTTGAAATTAGAAGCCCTAATCTTGAGAAGTACCCAATTAGTAATATTCTAGTCACACACATTCAATTTGTTCATAATCATGCTCTTTGATTCACATAATGATATTTGTTTATGACATGGTGATTACTTGCAAGACGTGACATGACATTGGCCATAAAAGTTTTGAAGATTGGTTCATCGGGCAAGGTGTTCAACACCTTCCCACCTTGTAACTTAGCCTCTAAACTTAGATCAAGATTTCATAAATTGGGTTTTATCCAATGTAATGTTACATTTTATAGAGGGTAACTATGACCACCAATGTAATTCTTAAATTGTACCTAGGTCTAAGACCTAGTAAAGTTATTTTCTATTTGATGTAATTTTTTTTTTATCGCTCAATAAACAAAGTATTTTCTTTATCATTGGTTTTCATTTTTTTTTTCTAACTTAAATAAAACAAGTGGTGATTTCATGTAAAATCTTTGATTTAAGAGAAAAAATATATTCAGTTTAATCATTATTTTAAGGGCCATTGACATAATCTCACTCATTCACATGAGTTTAGTCCAATAAACCAAAGTGGGCCGAGGTTGCGGTTTCACAATGTGCTACTCTTGGACCTTGGTTGTTACTTCTTGTTGTCATGGTGGTTTGTTGGCGTTGATAAAGAGAGATGAGGAATGAGGCCAATAAGAGAATTTGTTTTCTCAAGTTATTTTTCTTGGTCTTTTTTTTGGTTGACCATGATGAAGGGGAATGACGGAGAGTAGGCAAAGAAAAGAGGAGCCAAGATAGATAACTTTTGCAACGACAGGAGTAATTTTTCTACATGCCTAGGAATTTTACAGAGTAAATTGCTTAATGAAATGACTGGTACGAGAATTTGCCCAAGTTATACTCCTTTATTTTTTTCAAACCCAGCCGACCCTCTCTCTCTCTCCTTGCTTGTTTGTTACTCTTTCTAGAACTCATGAAGCAACTAACTTGACAGGAGAGTGAAATCTCCTAAAATTTTCACTCATCTGTAGACAAAATATGTTATATATCTTATATTTTCCTTGCTCAATTGACCCATTTGTTTCTCTCTAGAACCCTTTGGTTTTTTTTTTTGGTATCTCACGTGAGATTAGCAAATTGGACAAAACATTGACAAAAATGCTATTTGGTACAGTACAACGTCGAAGTTACTACACTAAAAATAGAATGAGGGTCTTGCAATAGCATAAAAGTCCAAAGGGCCGTGAACACACGCATGAGCTCTCTTTTTTATTCCATAAAAAATAAATAAAAGTCCAAGGAGGGTGTTAGTGTTATTTGCCCCCATAAAAATAAAAATAGAGAAAGAATAAATAATCTAATTCATAGTATGTAAAAATGGGTTAGCTAAGTGATAAAATTTAACTTTTTGACTGCTACCATTACAAACCAACCCAAACGAACGCATTCAATATTGGCATCGTTTGATATTAGATTTTTTTTTTTTAATTTAATAATTAGGAAAGAGTAAATTTGAACCCTGAATGTTTCTTTTTAAAAACAACAAGTATTACCAACCAATTGAGCTACAAGGCTTTTCACATACTCATCTTTTCTATTACTTCATACACATTGAAAGAATAGCCATTTTGAAATTAATGAATTTACAAAACCGTATATTACAAATGCAGTATCATTCATCATAGTAATTGGATACTGCTTTCTTTCATACCCAAAAAAAAAAAAATATATATATATATATATATATATATACACACACGAGCATTCCACCCAAAAATCAGACCAATGTTAGATATTGCTTCATTGTATTGCCCTTCACTAACCATCATCCTTTGATTGCTCACGTAAAAAATTGTCCTAAGGTGTTGAATAACTTTTCTCAACATTACTGAAGAACTTTTTACCTGCAATATTAATCCTAATATTTAGGACAATATTTATGTGCAAGGTGCAAAAAGGAAGGCCAAAAATGACGTGGATATAAGTTTTAAAATTTTAAAAATTAAAAAAAAAAATCAAAAAACAAAAACAAAGAGATGATTGTTAGAGGCAACTAGGAGCAGACCTAGATAGGGCCAGGTGGAGGATCATATAGAGTATAGACAACTCAATTAGTTGAGACTAATGCTTAGTCGAATTGAGTTCAAGAACAAGAAATGCATTAATAATGAACAAAGCAATGACACTAACCGAGTTACCCTACCACCGTATAGCTCACCTTGTAATGACAACAATGCTATAGACACAACACAACAAATTTCACAAGAGAATATTTAGAGACAAATAATTTGACACTTGTTAATGTGGCATATTGTTAGTAATAGGTAAAAAGAGTTATGTTAGTAGTGGGGCCCAGCTAAAAAGTAAAAACCAATAAAACCTTGCTAACTCAATTGGTGTGAACAAGTTGTCAAACTTTGTGTGTATAGCATTATTCATTTCACAACTTGTTAAGTTTGACAGCTTATAATTGAAGCAACATTTTTTTCACACGAGACCACCACTGACATTACTTTTATTATACACCAATTACAACTTGTCATTTCAACAACTGTAAAATTAATTTGTTGTGACGTAAGAGTTATTGGTGTAACTTACCAATCCCCAAAATAAATAAATAAATAAAGCTCTACCCTACTATAGAAGTTCTTCATTTTTAAAGATAATATAACTGCTAGCTCTATAATAAATTGTTGGTATAATTATAATTTCTCAAAGGACAAATTTGTTAGGCATGACACCTCAAATGGCCAAAAAACATAAAATTAAATTAAACCCAAAATTATTGGTCATCATCTTTTTATTATGCTAAGGGGCAACATGCTACTCCCAAGTCTAAAAAGCTGTTCTACACACCTGCATTTTAACCTTCTAATTTCAAATCTTAAGCACTATTTAAAACAAATTACTTGATGTAATCCTTACAAAAATTTTGATATCATAAGAGATAATTTGTCTTATAAAGCTGGTACATATTGGTGTGTAGCACAAATTACTTCCTATTTCCTAGGCCCCAAGATTTAGAATCAGCAGTAAGGCGACTGATTCAACAATTATGGTGAACTCAATAAATATCAAAATCCATGTCTACCTAGACAACGGAACTGCATATCACATAATCTACTTAAAAAGTGTTGAGTGTAGTGACCTGAATATTGTACCTGTTTTGGCCACGAACAGTAACATTGTACAAGTAATTTTCCTGTTCAATATTACATAGAAACAAGGGAAACAAAGGGGTGATTCCAAATACTCAGATAGGTTATGCAGAAATTGAACTTTAATTGATACAAAAAATGAAATAATCTAATTATTACATACTTACCACAAATTACATTAATCAATTGGATGTTTGTCAGCTTGGCGAGATGTATAATGTGCAGAAAGCAAAAGCAGAGAAAGGAAAGCACTGGCCACAAAGATTGCATCAAACCAACGGTGGTAAAAGTCAAACTGAATATCTCCTAAGACATCTGTTATGATGATCCTGCCAAGAGAACCCAACCCATACAACACCAATCATATCAGATCTAATCTCATAGCTGAATGAACTATCACATTCTACAGAAACAAACTAAGCAATTAAATACTAACAGATTCAGTTTGCTTGCATTTCTACAATTTAATAGTTTCAGAATCAAGAAAATAACGGCAGTAACAACATTATATATTTATTAAAAATTCTTTAATTGCAATCTACAGAAAATTACAAGTAGACAACTACATAATACGATTGTCACACATAAAATTTACCTTCACCTGAAAGATGGCATGGCAATACCTGGAATGACATTACCCAATATATATTTTTTTTGATAGGTAAAATTTACCCAATATATTCAATAATGCATCCTAATTGTAAAGCACTGAATTCAACCATAATAAGAACAGTCTCAAGCCTTAAGTTGGTGTTTCCATCAAGAGCTTTCTTCATAATTCCAAGGCTTTAATCTTATCTTGCATCGCGCTACTTGAATTACCATCCCACTACATAGGTCATATTCTCTAACTGTACATACTAAATTAGACAATAGACACCCCCCCCCCCTTCTCTCTCTCTCTCTCTCTCTCTCTCTCTCTCTTCACAAGAAGATTGTCTACACAAGGGGAGCAATAAGGGCCTTCCCTAGTTCCCAGACTCACAAGAAGGAGCACAATTATCTTCTACACAAACCCACAATTCATATTGAGGTATGTCAGACTAGGAATCCTGCCTACAATTGCTTGATTCATGTTCAAGGGGCATGGAATTGTAGAAGCTGTAGGGTTTGTAAATTGAATAGAAAAGAGAGGATTCTAAGGCCAAGAAAGTGGTTCCGGAAAATGGGCAGGTTGTGGGATTCAGAGGCAGTGATAAATAACAGAGCTTTAAGGCTTGTTTTAATTGGATATTTGCAGGCTAGTGGCTAGGCAGTTGTATACGGTAAGGAAAAGGGTTGATTTGGCAATGCAAAAAATGCGAAAAGAGAGCTAAATTGTATCTGCCCAGGGGCTGTGAACAATAATATGAGAGAGAGAGAGAGAGAGATTGAATACAGAGAGTACATAGACATAGTTATTTTGAGGCCATAACTCTTCGTTGTTCAACTAGAACTAGGACTCTAACTAGGAAACAACAACAACAAAGACTTAGTCCCAAAACTTTTGGGGTCGGCCTAATCAGGAAACTACAAACTTAAAAAAAAAAATTAAACCAACCTAAGGGCCATATATACATGCCCATTGACTAAGTAATATTCATACTATTAATTTATCCCCAAAAAATACCCTAATATTCATACTTTATTATTATGAAATAAGACCATTGGCTCACAACTATGACCCATGTTTAACAATAATGAAATTATGAAGATAATCTTGTCTCACAAGTGTAAATAAAACTCTACTATCCTAATAATCATCACGGACACTAGTTTCCAAACCAAAAGCTTTCTCAAATTTCATGAGGCCCATTGCTTTACTCTTTGCCTTCCAAAAAGTATATTTCATGTCTAACCACACTAAGATGCAGCATCAAAAAACTCTTTCAATCTTTAGAAGACTGAGTATTTGAGTTTCTTCTTTTCTTAATAAATTTCTTTGTTCTATAAAAATCTTTCTTCCCAAATCTGTGGGTGATTTAATAATAAATAAATTTTCAATCACAGGCAAGACACCTGGGGATTAAAGGCTCATTTAAGACTTCTGCCAAAACAAGCCACATGAGTCAAAGGTATGCACTTTTATGGAAGCACACTCAACAAAGATGGGTATGCACATATTTTTAATATTTTATGCACAATTATAGAAGCACACTTGACAAAATGGAGAGTTTCAAGTGTCAAATAAATGCGAAATCATTAACAATCAACTTCAGCAAAATCAATAGCACTCACAAGCAGATTGTTATATACTAAAAGAAATGCAAAATAAGAAATAATAATAATACTCTCTCCATCCCATTTTGTTTGAACAGTATACCATTTTTAGCTGTCCCAATATACCTGTCCAATTTTAAAAGTCAGTAGTCATTAATTTATTGACCTCCCAATATATTTCTAGCCTTCATTTTATTCAGGTTCAAATTCTTGAAAGTTTATAAGGGAAATTTTGAAAACATATATTTTTCTTTCACAGACTAAGCTTTAAATGATGTTCTATTAAAAGATTATTTTCTAAACTAGATAAACAGAAAAGGGACAGACAAAGGAGGGAGTAATAACACAGCACAGTAATGAGCATACCTGTATTCAGTTGCTAAGCTTTTCCTTATCAAAAGAATTGAGGAAACAAAATACATTCCCATAATCTCAGACAGAAAAAGTACAACGTTACTTGAAGATCCACTACCAACTCTGGAAACTGCAAAAAAGAACTGCAGACAGCCAAAAACTTCAAGTTAAGCTTCAGAATAATAGAAGCCATGAGACACTGTCCGTACCAAAATAAAACAAATATTTCAAGATGAAATCAATCATGCTGAACTGAGCATATAACCATATTCATCCTTTTAAAATGTTATTCTATTTGCTTAACTAACTAGAATGAGAAGTGAAACTTTCCCAGAAGGTAATTATAATAAACCAATGAGGTCACTTTTCATCATTTTAGAATATTATAGATGCAAAAATATGAACTACATGGGACCAGTCGACACCTAGTTGTCTATAAGCATCTGGGCTGAAAGCTTCTTTTCTCTCATCACCGTCTCAAAATCCTTCATTCCATGGAATATCTGTTTTATTAGCAGTAATGAAAATGTGCTGACCTTTCATTAAGAAGTTCAATGTGCTATGACCCTTCATCAAGAAGTTCACACTTCACACATTACTCAAATCAATCCAAGAGAGCACAAGGTAAATCATAGTCATCTAACTTAAGCAATACATTGAAATGAAAAGATATCAGAAAGCATGATTACCTTCATTAGATTTGTTAGGAATCCTCGAACTGATATAACGATCAAAATTCCGATGAATAACAACGAAATATACTGCACAACATTAACAAAAGAAAGGTAAGAGAAATACAGCATCAGACAATGCAAGACATAACAGCACTTAAAGACACACATAACAATGCCAATAGTAAAAGCACTGGAAGCTTCCTTTGTCTATTGCCATTAAACTATCTATCATCTGAAGCACTAGCACTGTTGCTTTTAAATATTACACACAAACACTGAATCATGTAGTCATAAGATTAAACTGTCTTCTTCAAACTTTGATTATATTAACAGAAATAAGCTAGACATACACACTGAATTGTCCTTTTCACAAGAATTGCACAATTAAAAGAGATGCCCCAATGAAGCTACAATACCTTCAACTGAAATTCAAGTGATAGTAAAACCAATGCATAACTGAATAATATCACCAATCCTGATTAATGAAACAAGTGTAGAAAATAGAGAACAATCACCGTTCCCTTCTATAAAATAGAAAAATATAATATCTAATAAAATGACATGCCTAATTCACATATTTTACAAACTGGAATTACAATCTTCAAGTTTATTGTAAGATTCTATAGTTACTATGAAACAATTATATTCAGGATGAAAAGCTGAAACCAGAGCCAGAAGTAATTCCAAAAGTTAGTCACTCCAATTTTAAGGAGGTCAGCATGTAACCTTCATCTAATGGGTTAGACAAGCATAGAAATGGAAACAGAATGAATGAAGGGGGCGTGAACCTTGATCTAATGGGTTTTGAGACCATCCTTTCTAGCACTAGTTGTCCAAAGAGATACATGCCCGACAACAATTTAACAAAACATGCTGAAATATAATGAAGATCATATCATACAGAGACTAGGAAAACTGCTCATTGGTTTAATTCGAAGTTATTGCTCATTCATGCATATCACCAGTATGTAACATGGAATAAATAGAAAAAGGAGGTCATATTATGTAAGTCATCAAAAACTCAGTGCCTACTCGCAGTACTATTCTGTATAAGTCTTCAGTTTTCAAATAGCATTGCCACCTAAATTGTTAACAAAATGAAAACATTGAGCAATAATTGACACCCGAAAGAATTTATTAACTTTATTGGGGAGGTGCGTAACATTCAGTCTTTGGCTAATATCCTTCAGTGCAGAGTGGGCAGTTTGCCTATGACTTACTTGGGTATGCCTTTGGGAACTTTGTATAAAACACCCTCCATTTGGAATCCGATCCTTGAGAGGATGGAAAAGAAGCTTTCAGGTTGGAAGCGGCTTTATTTGTCAAAGGGTGGTAGACTCACCTTGTTGAAGAGTACCCTTTCAAGCCTTCCGACTTATTACCTTTCCCTTTTTACTATCCCCAAAGCTGTGGCGACTAGATTGGAATGCATTCAAAGGAACTTCTTGTGGGGTTCATCAGTTGAGTGTTTCAAATATCCTTTGGTGGCTTGGGAAAATGTTTGCTTACCGCGTGAGTTGGGTGGTTTAGGAATTCGGAAGTTGGCGCCTTTTAATCAGGCCCTTTTAGGGAAATGGCTTTGGAGGTATGGCCATGAAACCTCTCATTTGTGGCGAAGGGTCATAGCCATGAAATATGGGGAGGGAAAAGGGGGTTGGTGCACTAGAGCTTGTAGTAGGGCCCATGGTTGTGGGTTATGGCGGAGTATTAGTGAAGGGTGGGAAACTTTCGCTAAGCATTTCTCTGTTGTGGTGGGGGATGGATCTCGTACTCTTTTTTGGCATGACAAGTGGACTGGGGATGTCCCTCTTAAAAGTCTTTATCCTCAGTTATTTTTGTGTTCAGCTAATAAGGAGGCTTGTATTTCTGATGTGTTAAGCCCTTCAGTGGGTGATAATGACAGAGTGTGGAGTTTAAGATTTCAGAGGGCATTCAATGATTGGGAGTTGGCGGCTTCCTACTCCCTTCTTCATTTCATCCAAACCCGAATCCCTAGGGGTGGAGGGTGTGACAAGCTTTGTTGGGATCTTAATGGCAGTGGGAAGTTTGATACTCGGTCTTTCTATCATAAGATTCGTAATGCAGCTCCCTCCACCTTCCCTTGGAAGGGTATTTGGAAAGTTAAGGTTCCTAATAGGGTGGCTTTTTTTATGTGGACAGCAGCTCATGGTCAGATTCTAACTTTGGATAATCTTATGCTTCGTGGTTGCCCTTTGGCGAATCATTGTTATTTGTGCTGTTGTAATGCGGAATCTGTGGATCACCTTTTACTTTTTTGTCCAATAGCTCATTCCTTGTGGATGTATATGCTTCGGTTGTTTGGGATCGATTGGGTCATGCCAGGTTCAGTTGAGGACTTATTATTCTGTTGGTTTCATTGGCTTGGGAAGCATAGTTCTGATATTTGGGATTTGGTCCCAGGCTGTTTAATGTGGACTGTTTGGTCTGAACAGAATCGGCGGGCTTTTGAGAATGAGGGGAAAACTGTGGTTCAGTTATTAGAGTTTTGCCAGAGGACCCTCTTTGATTGGTCTCGATGTTGGGGTTTCTCGGATTGTTCTACCCTTACGGATTTTATTTCTTCTATTAGAATAGATTAGGGGCTGTTTTTGTCTTCTTGTTTCTTTTTTTCCATTGTTCACTACCGTGAACTCTTTGTGTTTCTCTTGCTTTTCTT
The DNA here is from genome assembly GCA_019022515.1 of Quercus aquifolioides. Taxonomy (NCBI): domain Eukaryota; kingdom Viridiplantae; phylum Streptophyta; class Magnoliopsida; order Fagales; family Fagaceae; genus Quercus; species Quercus aquifolioides. The sequence goes on along the minus strand of CM032335.1, from coordinate 24,577,750 downwards.
TTATTAATAATATTCTCTTCTTACTTATCAAAAAAAAACTTTATTGAACACAAATAGTAGTAAAACATAATCTGGAACTGATTCAAAGATATGGCAAGCAACATTGACATCTAACCTGCGACAATAATGCAGCATTGATTCCAATATCAAAGAACTGCAAGAATATGCTTATGGTCATAGTCACAGGATCAACTGAACCAGCCTGTCAAAGAAACAGATAAAAATGCAATACATTAGCAAATGACAATGCAATTTGAAATGGTTCAAAGACGAAACAAATTAAACAACGACAATTAGATGGAAATCATAAATACAAACATGAAAAGATCATCAAAAAGGGATTATCAAGGGATAATAAAAGTACCTCCTTGAAAACAACGCTTTGCAAAGACTGCACAAAGCAAATAGATCAATCAGGCACCTCACTTTTCAAGCAGTAAAAATCAAACCAGAAAAAAGGAAGACTATTTGAAGGACATAAAAAACAAAAAACTAAAATACGATATCACCAGAAAGTTTGTAATTCTAACTTTAGACAGTAAGGAGCATCAAAGGGAACATATATGGAGGTTTTGAATAACACTTCAGCTGTTTATCAATATATATTTATGATGTAGGAGAACTTCACTCAAATTAGTTGCACGTCGCAGAGAATGTTGTACAACAATCCTCACTGTCAAACTGTGCAACTTTTACTATTCATATTTTTTTGTACTTATCAAAAAAAATAGTTGATAAATAGTTTTGATGCGATATTCTAATTTAGTATTCTGCTGGATTCTTGCCCATTTTTTTCATGAAAACAGATTCACTAAATAATATATAAATTTATGGTTTTGAAACTGAACCAAACAAAGAATCAGAAAAAATAATAGTTCTCAGTTGTATGGTCCGATTAGGAATTGACCAGTGGTTGCACCATGGTTTGAATGGTGGTCAGACTATGACATCATAAATAATATATATTACAGGTAAATATATGTTGCCCAATTATTAATTTGTGAGCCCAAACACTCTTAAATATGCTTCTTCACTTTTAACATAGGATAGAGGTTTACAAAGGATTACTTATTGAAAATTGTCATGTAAACTACCGATATGGAACTTTTTCATCTCAAGAATGAAAGATAAAAGAGAATAATGGTTTAATAGTTTTAGTTGAGTCAAATTTCTTAATAATATGGCACATTAACTGAAACAACTTTACCCAAAAACATTAGTCTTTTGTTTCCCAGAAACCAAGTGCAGAATAACAGTTGAAAAGTTTTTGATCCAGGTCCGATCTCCTTGATTGCAAAAATATTAGGTGAAAATTGGAAACAGACCAAAATTGAAAATATTCCTAATGACAGATTAGACATTTTGGATCTTTCAATACATATACTAATTTAGAACTCCAATGAAAAAAGAACTTTGGTTCAAATAATGCCAAACCACATCCCCCAAACTGAATTCACCAACATTATAATTATTGGTTAATGGTTGATTAGAGAGGCAGAAGCAATTCTATGTTCTGTTATACAATATCTCGGTATTACACCATATCCCCAGCACCTCAGAAGCACCCTTGGATCAACTCGTCAGGCTCCAATTGAAATACAAACCACTCAAGATCCCAACATCACAATTGCATTTTTCCACTTAGACAGCAGCTTTAGGTAACATTTTGACGGAAAACCTTCAGAAAAATCTTACGTTTGTTGACTGGTAGCAGGGAGTCAATAGAGCATTTTTTACTACATTGTCTAGTGGCACGAGACATTTGGCCTTTTGTTTTACCTTATTCAGGGTAGTTTGGGTTGTGCCAAAAACTAACTGTGCTTCAGAGTTTGCAGTGTCGAAAAAGAAGATTTCGTCCTCATATTCATTCAAAGATTTGGAAACCAGCTCCGTCATGCGTTTTGGGGAAATTTTGGCAAAAGAGGAAAATAAAAACCTTTGATGGTGTCAAGCGCCCCAATCATGTTATTAAGCAAAATTTGATGAATGAGCAGATAACTACCTTGGATGGCATCCCTTCATCTTCTTTTCTAAAATTTATAGATCTTTTGAACTTTAGATTGTAATTCTTTACGAGTGGTTCAAATGCAGAGTATTGCAGACACTGTATATTTGAACTCTCCCCTCTTTTGCATAAAATTATTTTTACTAAAAAAATTATTATTGACCTTTATCACAAATTTTGGAATTTCCAAAAAATGCTTACCCAAATTTAATTATGGCATGGATCATAAATTTTTCCCTTTTTTTTAAATAAGCAAGAGCAATTATTAACAAATAAACAGAAACAAGAATTTTAAGATGCAGCAAAACAAGCTGCAAACATTTGTCTTAGAATTTCTAGAGGATCATTAAGTTTTGTGATTCTAAAGGGAATACAATTTAAGTTTTTCCCTCAATTCTTATCCTTATTGCTTTTGCTACCAATGAAATAAGGTTTTTAACATGCTGAATTTAGTAAGAGAATAAATGAAATATCCTTAATTTATAAACCCGATAAAACAGATAATACCTTAATCATTTTGTACACACAATAGACTGAACAGGCATAGCCAAGTAGATTCTGCATGTGACCCCTCCAGGTTCGAGAAAAAGCAGCAGCCTCCTGCAAATTAAAAAAGAAAAGTGAGAACTAGTTTACCTGTTCAAAATTTCACTAAAAAAATACACTGATTGCAACAACAAAAAATTCATGCACATAAATGGTTGCAGATTTACGACACAATATAAGTGCATGGGATAATATTAAAATATAATTTTCAATGACAAACAGAAAATGTTCAGAAGAAAACTACCTGCATTTACAAACGTTATAGAAAGGAGTAGCAGAAAACAAAGCTACAATGGTTCCTTTTGTTGGAATCTGTTGTTCATTAGAGAGGTGTATGATTGGGAATTATAATCAATGGCTCACTTGTTGGAGGACATTTATGCAATGAAGTTAATGTGTGGGAAAAAAAAGGGGGGGGGGGGGGGGGGGGGACTATGAATAAGAATAAGAACAACCTGGTCTGAATCCCTTCAAAATCTAAAGGCTCTCAAGTGAAGAGCTACTGCAAGGTATTGAGAGGACGAGGAGAGTCTTTTTCTTGGCAGAGAATTTGGAAGGTTAAGGCACCTCCAAGGGTGGCTTAGTTTCTCGTGGTCTTAGACATTAGAAAAGAGATGAGGGTTGATACTCATGGATTGGTGCTTTTATGTGCAAGAACCATGGAGAGTGTGGCTCATCATTTTCTTCATTGTGTGGTGGCTCAAGAGTTATTATCTTTGATTTTCTCTGTTTGGAGTCTCTTGGGTAATGCCTTCTGTAATCATGGAAATGTTGTCAACTTGTCATGTTGGAAGGGATGTTTGGGAAAATGAAGCAATGGGGTGATATTGAAAGTTGTTCCTTAGCGTTTCAAGTTGTGTTATATCTTTGTAGAGAAAGAATGCCCGTTACACATGGATGCGATATATTAGAAGGCCAAACTGTGTGTGATACTACAATGAAAACACAGACCAGAATTTGACCGATTTTCCCAACAGTTCATACTATGAAGCACAATAATATATGCTCCCAGAAACCAATTTTGTTTCACAAATTACAAGACCTTTTTTCTTTTTCAACATTTATAACGTTTGCTCAGATTTAATCAGATTCCACTCAAGACATCTTTTGCTCAGCTCTTACCTCTGGAGATTCCAATACAGTGTTGTTAAAAGCACAGCAAGGCACATCTCAAATGAGAAGTACATATAAAAAGCATTGCGTGGCCCATACCATTTATCGCTCAATCATGCACATAAGGATAAAATCAGGCACCTTTGCGCCAAGTGCAAGACACAAAAAAGAGCACCCTTAAAGTTGTAAGTCAATGTCTCATAAATTTCCTCTTTTAAAGAGCATTGATTGTGTATTCCTTGTTTTTTTTTTTTTTTTTATATAAAAGTAAAATAAATTGTGTATTCCTTGTTAGCAGGACCTTTTCACCTTTTACAATGTTAATATTATAGTAGTAACTAAGGGTCTGTTTGGACAGAACTTATTTCGCTGAAACTGAAAACACTGTAGCAAAATAATTTTTAAATGTGTGAATAGTGCTGTGGGACCCTTTTTTTTTTAATAAAGTGGTTGTGGGTCCCGTGAACAGTGCACGCACTGTTTATGAACAATGAATTTTGTCTCTAAAAGCAGAAACAAGTGCAGGAAAAAAAAAAAAAAAAAAGAAGGAAACGCAAAACACTAAACAAGGACGCGCAAAATGTGCAATAACACATACTAAGTTGTGTACTTAAATCTAAATATGGTATTTACAATTATTTATTGCAATATGATTCAAATCTCACCTCCCCCTTCCCCACTATCTACCTATCAAAAACATCTTGCAATATGATTTTTTATAAAATAATAATTCAATACAAAGCACAAAAGGGGCACAGCCCTAATACATGCAATGTATACAAGAGAAACCCCAAAAATAGAAACAAGAAACAAAGAAGCTGGTTTCCAAAGTTCAGTAGATGTTAAAATACTATTGCACAATTGGATATGAGGTAATGTATTGCTCTTCAAACAGCCTATGTAGAATTTGAACCTCCAAATCTTCATTCCACCACACAACACCATAACTATTTGATTTAAATCGAATAGACCAAATAACCATAAATATGATTTTTAAACTATCTTAATTATGTCAAAACTCATTTTCCCTGGAAGTAAATTAATCTATCATTGTACAATGTACAGCTCTTCAACAAAGTATCATAGTCATTAGCAGAACAACAGCACTGGCCCTCAAATGTAAAAGGTATTGTGCAAAAGAAATGGCAGAAAGGTTATATGTAACACAGTAGATGCAGAAACATGTTGTTGAAATCAAAATAGGGAACCAAGTGTATATCACATTTATAAAATAAAAATACTAATAATTATTATTTCAAAAAAATAAATAATAAAAAACCTTCGCTTGCCGAAGCTCATAGATTTCCAAAAATAGCTGCTTTGAGAGCTCTTCTAAAGCTTGTACCTCTGCTTCCATGCTTTTGATGTCTTTAAGAAAATAACAACAAATAAATAAATAAATAGATATGAAGAAACATTATTGAACCTTAAAAAGAATAAGGAGATTAAGAAGTATTGGAACCCCATACCAAACCTTGTTTTTGATAAGTTGGTTTGCATGAGTGGTTGACATTGGTAAAGTAGGGGGCGAGGGGTTGTAGATCTGCCTCTCTGGTTAACATTGGGCTACTTTTTCTTTTCTTTTTTTGGCTCAGATGCTTTTGATTAGGTACCCTAAACGCTATTGGCCCTAGGTTTTGGGCTTGAAATTCAAGGACTCTTTCACAAAATATATGGATAGAGTAAGTTAAAATATGCTATTATTAAACATTAGGACAAAGTTTTGGGAGTAAGGCCTTATTGTTATTGTAATAAGAAGGTTAGGCCTATTCTGACCTATGCTTTCTGAGTTTCCTAAAGACTTAAAATAAAAATAAATTATTAAAAAAAAAAAATGGGCCTGATTAATTCTCAGTTTTCTCTTCTTTCTTTTTTTTTCTTGTCAAGTTATGCATGCGCCCAATGGGTTTTAAATCCACAACTTCACCGTCCACCCATTCTTATGGGAGAATGAAGTGTCATTTGAGCTAAAACTCATTGGCAATGCTCAGTCAACTGTAATACCCAACTATCTCTTCTTCTTTTAATTTGTTGGTGTTTTTTGATTGGTTATTTACACAACACTAAACTCTCAATGGGTTATGGATCGGATTTTGAACCTACAATTTCACCCTCCACCAATTAATTTTCTTTTTAAAAATAAAGTGCTATTGGAACTTATTCAGTAAAAATATTTAGACTAAAAATCTAATGTTTGAATTACTTTCAAACATATTTTCAAACGTTTTGATGATTTTTTTTTTTTAAAACTAAATGGACAGATACTCAAAAATATATTTTATGTTAATTAATGGTTGTGTCTGTCTTGTATTGTATCCAATTTTTTCAGAACTTGTCGTATCACTACATCCATATTATGTTGCACCCTCCCGTGTCTGTGCCTATACTTCCTAGCATTTCACATTGCCCAAGCAACTATCTGTTCATAGATTTATAAAAGCTTGTCTTTTAAAAAAAATGTGGATCTTGAACAATTCTCTTAAAAATATAAAATAAAATATTCTAATAAACGTTCACATACAAATACACATACATAAATGTGGATGCGTGTCTGTGTGTGTAGCCAGAATGAATACAGAGTGACCAGAATATTAGTCTAAAAGAAAGAGACTGACCTTGTTCCCTTTGGTCTTCATGTACAGATCGTACAACTGTGCCAACAATTCGTTTAAAAAAGGATCTACCCTTTATCTGCAGCAAACAACTTTTACTGAGCCACAAGTTAACTGACTTGTAGAACACACACGCTTAGTGGCAAGGAAACATAAAACAGATTCACACTTTCATCATCTTGTAACAATGATTAATGCTTTCATGGTTTTCCTTAGAAGGCTCCATTCTTGTTCGGAGAGAACATGAGGTTAAAAAAGAAATTGAAATACGATATATAAGTCTAAGATTGAAATTGGAGACAAAAAAAGGCTTGTTTGCCTCCTCTACAAAAAATATTCTATGATACTCATAATCTAAAACTATCCATATGTCATCTAAGACAAGTGATTTCATCTTTTAACATATAAAATTGCAAAATTTGGAACTTGTGAAAAGCATCAGAATCTAGATGTACAAAGGCATCACACATTATGTTATCAGCAATTAATATAAAAGTATAGTAAACTAGTGCAAGCCCAAAAGTTTTAGGTTTGTACAATAATATCTCCTTTTGATCACTCAATGGATTGGCTCCTGACTGTGATATTTCAGAAACTGTTTTTTTTTTTTTGGTAAGTTACATACCCACACAACGGGTCTTGAACCCACGGCCTCACCCTCCACCTAGAACTTATTAGAGGAGGAGGTATCAATTGAGCTAGAGCACATTGGTGAAACCCAGGTTTTTAAGTGTAAAAGTAGTTGACATTAAATTTGTCATTGCCTCATTGGTTTCAACATTTTTTTTTTTTACATTATGCTAGTGGCAAAACTATTTGCATATATTTACCATTTCTTTCAAAATTGTTAATAATTTGAATAATTCCAGTCATTTATGCCTTATGTGGTATACATACCGTGAATCTAATTATCAGGACTTTTGAAGGTGGTAGGTTTAATGGCACACACTCCCCTTGTAAGAGTAAGTTGGAAGGCGAGATCACTTTCAGACCCACCAAGTATGTCTGTAACTTACCAAAGAAGAAAAGAAAAATGTTTTCATGGCACAAGATAAGATAGTTTTTCTTACAGGATTGTTGAGAGATATTGATAAAGGGCTACTATACGCCCTTTCATTTAGTTAACTTTTGGATTCTTAAGATTTTTAAAGTTTAGTTTTTATGTTTATTTGGTGTTCTCTTGTTTTCTCCCATGTACATGAGCCCCTTTATACTTTTTAAAATTTTTCTTATTAAAAATATATATATATATATATGTATGTTATGAATATGATTATATATATATATAAGAAATATGTTACGAAATATGATAAATATACAAAGACGCAAAACTGCATGTACTAGATATGACGTGTTTCAATAAGTGCCATCCACTCTAACAAAGCAATCATAAAATGAGCTTCTCTGAAAGAACCCAACAAAAACAAGATAGAAATATCATGAACATAAGAAAGTTAACTAAAAGGATGAGCTGAAGATCTAAAGCCAGCATTCATGGAATTAAAGACATCAGACCAACCAGAATGCAACATGATCAAAGGTATAGCAAGATATGTAAACCTCCTCTGATCCTTGAATGCGTTCCATCTCCATTTGACCAAGAATAATTTTCTTCTTCTTTGCAACACAAGTCTCAATTGATTGCATTAGTTGTCTTTCCAATGCCTTGATCTCTGTCTCCTCAATCTCTCTGCCACATTTAAAATAAAAGGAATATAGGAAATCAGAAATCACTAGAGTAATTAAATAAAACAAACTGATAAATATAACTTATGAATAAAGCACATCTATGTATATTCAGAGTAGTATAGTTTTATAGACAATGACATTTTAAGATTTCGCTCTCATGTTATTGATGATAACAATGGTTAGAATTTGTAATTATGACCAACTTCACCTAGCCACCATCTTCTTTTTTCTTCTCCATCAGATCGTCTTGGTCTCGAATGGTGCACTAGCACTCACCAAGGGTGTTCCAGAACCTGATTGTGCAGTCATGGAAGACAAAGACAATCTGATGGATGCCGAGGAGAAGGCGACAGTGAGAACATCCTTGGTGTGGCCGACAAAATAGTGGGAGACACCAGCCTGGAGGACCCAAAGGTGGAACTCACCATCCCAAGAACCCAAGAGAGCAAACTAGCCATTGGAACTTGGAAGAGAGGACCACATCCTAGACGAAGGGGGAATGGTCAGTTAGCCTGTGGCGAGGGACACTGTAGGTCTTCTCCTCCTTGGTGAGGTGCCAGAGGGTGATTGACTTCTCCTAAATATGGTTTGTTTCTTAGATAAAGAATTTTTGAATGTCACAAAATGTTTAAAATTGGCTACTTGCTTTTTTTCAGATAAGAAAGATGTATTTTATTGCAAAGAGACTACTCCATGAACAAGGGATGCAGAGAAGTCTAATGAATACGAAAGAACAAAATTATGTGTAGAGAGACAACTCCATGAATTCTGGAAAGGAACAGGTATTAATGAAACCCCATTAGAAACTCTAACCCTTGACACTAGGAATACATTAATTTTTTTTCGTTGAGAGCCTTTATTTTATGTGGCTCAACAAAACCCCATTAAACACTAGGAATTAGTAATGTATTCTCTTAGGGAAACGGTATTGCATAAACACAAGAATTTATGTGGTTCAACAAACTCTAAGAAAGTTCAGAAGTTTTGTTAGAAATTGCCTCAAATTTCTATTTAGACTTGTTTACCTATTTGGCTTTCCTTGGTGTGAAATGAAAGCTGACTTGGTTACTTTTTTGGGGTCTTCTTTGTGTGGAAGGAAAGATTATTCCTTGTCAAACAATTCATGTATACCTTTTTTTTTTTTGATAGGTAATCAGAGAAATATTATTAATGAAAATAGTAAGGAAAAATTCAAGTTGTTCATGATGATGAACAAGAAGAAAAAAAAAATATTTATGTATACCTAGTCAAAGAAATAATTAATACTTCTTGTCCACCAAGAAGTAGGATTTAAAGGCTTATACATAAACGGTTAGTAAAAATTTGGGGGCTTTGTCCTAAAGGTCCTCCCATATGACAAGAAGAGAAACACTTAAATAAGACTACTTGATGCCGGAGACGCAAGAAAATTATTATTTAATATTATTTATGTTTGCAAGTCAATTGTATTTTTATGTTTTAGGTCCTAGTAGTTTATTAGGTTATTAGTATTTTAATTTGGAAGCAAGGTTATTTTTGTAATAAGGCAATTAGGGTTTCCTAGCCAATTAGAACTAAGCAACCTATTGTACTTCTTGAGGAGATAGTTGATATTTTGATGAATGAAAAAAATGGTCGTTTGGTCTCTCTTTGGACTGGTGATGACTCCAGGTCCACCCTAGGTGCTGACTCCTAGTGGTTTCCCCACTTGGTACTGACTCCAAGCCGGGCCTAGGTGCTAACTCCTAGGTCATATCCATTTATTTTCCTATTGTTTTAATTTTGTTCTAGTTGTCCTACATCAGTTTTGGTATCAGAGTAAACACCGATCTGTTTGAAGCATCACCACAATCAATCTAGAACCAGAAAAATCACACAAAAAAGAATCCAGCGCAGTCATTATTTTAAAAACCATCAGAATACCAGCCACTACAGTAAACCAGATTTCCCAGCCAAGCAGAAAATAACTAGAGTCACCAGCCTTCAAAACTACTGTCAGATACGCTGCTAGCAGCGGATCCCTATTGCACCATAGACCTCTAGTTTCGCAGTCAGTGACACCAGACTGACGTCCCAATATTTTGGCCACTAACGACTTCGCTGGTTCTAAAGCTCTCCATCTCGCACAGCATAGCTGTCGAACCACTGCACTTACTGGGACTGAAGCTTCGTTTTGTTGTTACCAATCCACACCACTGTGTATCTGGCTTTTTAAGGGTCAAGTCCTCTGGCCCCTGCACTAGAGAAGTTCCAAGCCCACGAACAACCAACTCCAAGTAAGGCCCGGTAAACTTAGCAGCAATCACAAGGGCCAGGTTCTCTTACTATCTTTAGTGGACTCAACTTTTCATTTAAGATTTAAGATTCTTCTTTAGTTTCTTTACATGCATACCCAAAAAAAAAAAAAACCAAGTCTAGGCCTTCAGTCCAGTCCACGTGGATGCATTGGTTTTTCTATTGGTGTTCAAACAGTGAAGCTTTATTTGGTTAATGCCATGACAATCCCTTCTTTAGTGGGCCATACTTAGCAAGTCAAGTTGGCAAAATATTTTTCCCAATGAGCTATGGTGATATCAGAAGCACCTTATTTTGATGGTTGTAAAATTAATCCACGGGATTTTGTCAACTGGGTGAATGGGATGGAGCAATTCTTTGAGCAAGTAAATTTTGCAGATAACATAAAGGTTAGGTATGCAAAGTTGAAGTTAAGAGGTGGAGCACAAATGTTTTGGGAGGATCTTGAATATTTCCGCTATCTAAAGTATGAACCTACCATTAGTGTGTGGGAAGATATGAAAGAAAAGCTTTGTGATGAGTATTTGTTACCATACTTTCGAGCTAAGTATCTACCCCAATCTCAGTGTGGTACTTTTCAAGTTGAAGCAAATACAATGAATCCTCATCCCATTTCATGTCCTTAGTGCACTTTTGAACGATCTACCAAGGAATTAAAGGAATTTATCTGAAAAGCTCATGAAAGGTGTTCAAGACATGATTGCTTTGATGAAGCAAATGAAGGCTCAAACCGATTCAATTGGGAAACCAAGGATAATTGATCACAATGAAATTATTGCTGCCCCCATAGAAGACAACATTGACGATGATATCTTGATAGTGGAGAAACCTCAAGTAACACCACAGCCTAATGTTGACAAAGACGTACATGCCTTAACAAGTGTTGCTTTAACATGCGTGCAAGAAAACGAATCTATTGAAGAGCAGCAAGGTGTAGAGATGGTTTCTAAAGAGAGTATTATGTTAGAGGATGCACATGATGTGATATTGGAAGCTAATGAATCTGCGTTTGATCAGCCTTCTATGGTGCATGAAGACAAACAGTTTGCTAAAGTGGAGAAAGTGGATAACATAGTGCTTCCAATGGTTCAAGATAAGATTGTGTTGATTCCACACATTGATTTTGTTATTCCAAAAGAGTTTGACATGGTGGAATTCAAGGTTTTTCTTTTCTCTATGCTCCCTAAGGTGATTCCAGACTGGAAGCAAGTGTTATTTGTCAACATCCTAATCCTTCAATGCTTTAGAACTCGAGGTCAAGTATTCTCCAACAAGAGGAGAATGATGCGGGAAACGCAAGAAAATTATTATTTAATATTATTTATGTTTGCAAGTCAATTGTATTTTTATGTTTTAGGTCCTAGTAGTTTATTAGGTTATTAGTATTTTAATTTGGAAGCAAGGTTATTTTTGTAATAAGGCAATTAGGGTTTCCTAGCCAATTAGAACTAGGGTTTAGCAATCCTTTATAAGCAACCTATTGTACTCCTTGAGGAGATAGTTAATATTTTGATGAGTGAAAAAAAAATGGCCGTTTGGTCTCTCTTTGGTCTGGTGCTGACTCTTAGTGGTTTCCCCGCTTGGCTGACTCGCTGACTCCTAGGTCATATCCATTTATTTTCCTGTTGTTTTAATTTTATTTTGGTTGTCCTGCGTCACTACTCCTTAGAGAAGAGAATATTAAAAGAAGAGTTCTCCTAACTAAGAGACAAGAGGACTATTACTCTGCATTTGGATTAACTTTTTACAGAAAACATATTTGTTTATTTGCTGGAAGTTGGAAAAAGTATAGTTATACAGTATGTAGAAAAAGTGGGGCTCTAAAAATTTATACAAAAGCAAATAAACTAAAAGAAAAAAAATAAAAATAAAAAACTAATCTAAACTCACTTTTAGAAGAAGAGTTTCTTAAGGGAGGAGAAGACTCCTAGAATAAGAGTTCTATTGCTCTTTCCTTGTGCCTATTTCACCTTAAAGGGGGTTGGTTTACAGGTACAACCTTTGTAACTTCATGGTACAGGGATTGGCAAGTTCCTATTTGGAAGGTTGCAACTTTGACAATTTCTAATAGTGTAGCACACTCTTCGTTGTTACTATGGGGTTCAAAAGCACAAGGAGATTTTACTCATTGGTGTCAATAAGGAGATCTGTGGACTCTCTTGATAGAGGAGAAAACTCTTAGAATAAGAGTAGTTTGATCATTCTGTTGGGGTTAAAAGGATACCCACAAGTGAGAACTATGTAAGAGAGGTTCAACGTTGTAAATCTTATTAAGTAGAATGGATTTGATCTCACTTCCACGTGAGTACAACAATAACTACGTGAACACTAATTAGCTGAAGGAATTATGTTCTACTCTCTTACACCAAAAAGCAATAAAAGCAATATCCATTTATTACCTAATGAAGAGCGACAAGTAACTGTATGGCAAATTTACAGCTCCAAAACCAGATAGGACAGCCATGACAGTAACACCAATGACCCCAATTCTACTGACCAATTGCGGCATGGTGAAGAAACCTGAGAAATGAAGTCAAGAAGAAGCCAACAGCATAAAACTAGAGGGTATTTATGAAACAATTAAACAAAACATAGTTTACAAACAAGAATGAAAGGAAAAAAGACAAGGAAGGAACGGGAAGAAAAAACAATGCATGAAAGAGAAAAATTAGTAAGCCATGCAAAGGAATAATTATCAATCCACATGATAGACTGTATAGTTTGGACAATATGGAAATGGAGGCTATGGAGCTGCAAAGGAGATTATACAATATAGCATGTTTGTGTATGCTCATGTGCTCACAGATTGATTTAGGCTTATTTGGGAATCCCAGCTATAAGGAATTAAAAAACAAAAACCAATGTTATCAGTCTCAAAGTAGCAAAGAGGAGATTAAAGATATCCATAATATTTAGGGGGGAAAATGATAATAATAATGATGAGAGGAATTTGATTAGATAATGCATGACTCACTTCAAAAACTTAATAAACTAAGACTACAATCCTAATTGACATCCTGATGCATTGCTATTTTTTGCAATGTGACCTGTGTTTTCATTTTAAATTCTTTGTGTCTAATGCCTTCAAACATAATCCAACATAATGATAGTGGAAAGGTTGGAGACATGCAGAGATAAAGCATCGGTTTATTTCATTCATTTACGTCAAGGAAACAATGGAAGTGGGTGTTAGAGAGAGAATTAATCTATGAGTTATGATCTTAACAAGGATAAAATCAAAACCTTTTTCAGGTGAAGGCATAGGAAAGTGAATGCCCATGCGCCAAAAGGCATAGAGAAATGCCAGCAAAAACAAGATGGCTCCAAGTGCAGCTCGTTCCTTCCTTACACCTGAGATGAAAAAAATAATAATTATAAATAAATAAATAATCATTTAAGTTAAAGGGTAGAATGAAGGAAAATAATATATACAGCCGACCCTAGCTATTCTATTGAGGATCCATAGCCAACCCCAAAATTTTGGGAATAAGGCTTTATTGTTGTTATTGTTGTTGTTAAGTTGAGGGTTTGAGAATAGAGAGAGAAAAATATTGTAGCATTGATTTTTTTAGACATTCTGATTGTAAAAGGTGAATATGTTAAGGCGATCATTGATATCACTAGGGCAGAGGATTTTTCCCATCTGCATTAACATATAGCTATCTAAACATGTTACAAAACTATAGTTAAACAGCAGGATTATGGTCTTCCTCCTCAATTCAGAACAAGATTCAACCAAAATTATTACTTATCAATATAACTGAATTGATATGTTATAAGTATCTACAAATTCCTGGAGAACCTTGTTATTTTCCAACAGACTAAATCTAACAATCCTGAGTATTATCTCTAGACTGTGATGGTAATGAGGATTCTTACACATCACAATGGACTGCAAATTAGTGAATTACTATCAAATCACCTTATTCTTCCACCTGGATAATTTTTATCACTAGATTACATACAACCAAGTGTCATCAGTTATAAAAGATCTAAGGATTGATTAACATTCAAAATAGAATAATTAGTCAGAAAAGCTACAAATACATGTCAAATTATGCTGACTGAGGCTCACCGACCTGGGTTACCCCTTGAAGAATGCAATCAATCAAAAAAATAAAAATAATAATACTCCCTCAAAAAATGTATGGTTAAGGTCCAACCCTGTAAAAACTTAATACATAGGATAAATAAAAACTAAACATGTCAAAAGCAATACAGACTAAGCATTACAATAGCAAAATTAACATTTGGGACAAGGTTGAGTTTAACATAATTGAACAAAAATCAATGAGGGAAATGCCCACCCCAATCAAGCTCTATGAATGAAAACAACAAAATCAAGTTTGCAAACTGCCACATCAACTCATAATGAACATGGACATGAACCCTAACCATAACCATAACCACAATTTTTTTTTTTTTATAAGTATTACCACAATTAATATTAGGACTTCACTCTTGCCGACTCGAATATATATGTGCAGCAATTTGATAAGTGTGCATAAGGTAATCACATAAAGAGAAAAAAGGTACTGCAAGTCAAGTGCAAATACAATAAAGTGCTCTAGTGTATTTGGGGTTTGGGTCCCGTGAGAGTGTGTGCTCTAGGAAGCACGGACACTTCATTTAGGGTGCCATACCCTTGTCGTATTTTTGTCATACTGATGTCATACCGGCATGTGCTATTATTGTAATCTTCTCATTTTATAGTAGAACTTTCTCTGTTGTTGCCTGTGGATGCATATTGCCCAACGACATAAATTCGCTGTGTCTAGTTTTCTTCTCTCTTCTTTAATTTTGCGTAAACGGATTATTTTCACAACTTAACAAATTTACCTCCTAAACACTAATATGGATTCCTTCTAGAACAATCCAAGGCATTAACTCCATCAACTATAAACACTAAATTTATAATACAAAATAGTTATTAAATTGCACTACACAGTCACACACACACGCATTGAATTCTTGTGCTTGAACTAATGACCAAAAAAAAAATGAAAGAAAGATCAAACGCACCGCTATTGCAAAGCATCAAGTAACAATGATAATAAGGCAGCATGAAAACCAGCAACAGTATCAAACAAAACAAATCCAGCTTCCAGTTCATCCATCTTGCCCTACATACAATACAAAAAATAAATAAATAAATAAACCAAACCACATATAAATAAATAAATAAAAATGGCATAACATTTTCTACAAGTTTCTCGGGAACCAAACAGAAAGGTAAGAGAGAGAGAGAGAGAGAAGATGCGTTACTCTTTGGAGAGAATAGGGATGATCTCGAAGAGGACGAGTTGGAAGAGATTGCAAGAGAAAGCGAAGACGACGCTGAAGATGATCTGGACTAGTACGCGCTTCTCTTCGTACTCCTTGTAGAGCCTTTGGTTGAGGAACCATAGCCCTGTCCAACCCAGCAGGATCAGTGATCCCAAAACGACGACGCTCTCGTAGATCGCCCATGCCCACCCCATCTCTCAATACTCTCTAATCTCTGTGTGTCCCCTGGATCTTTTCTGGATTTCGAACCAACTCTCCCTCCTCCTCCTTGATCCGGATTTTTTTTTTTTTTTTTTCCCCTGAATTTTTCCGTTAAAATACCATTTTGCCCCTAAACTTTATCAAATGTTTATTTTTCGTGCCTAAATTTTAAAGATCCGTTTAATACGTGTTTAAATAACAGTTTTTAGTTTTTTTTAAAATACATGTGGATAAAAAAAGTGTGTAAAAATATGTGTAATGTTGTTTAAAAACTAAAAATATGTGTTTAATCTTGCGTACCAAACAGGACCTAAATCTTCATTTTTCCGTTCAAGTTTATAAAGAGTTGTTATAAAAAATTAAAAAATTAAAAAAAAAAAAAACTTTATAAAGAGCTTTCAATAGTTTAGAGGAATAGACTTTCAAGACAGAAATAATTATGAAAAAAAAAAAATTTCAATTTTTTTTTGAGAAACTATTTTTTTCTTTTTTTTTATAATTTGGGATGAAGAATGGGCTCGTTTGGTAAGAAATTTCTAATAACGTTGTTGTTATTTTGTAAAAATACGTGTAAGTGAAAAAATGTGTAAAAATACGTGTAATATTTTTTAAATACTGAAAACTGTTGTTTAAACAACAATAACAAACACCCTCATATTTTTTAAAGTTTAAGAAAATAAATAAAATATTTCAACAGTTTTGAAACGAAAAATAAACTTCTTAAAGTTTGTGGATAAAAACCAAACTTCTGGACCAAAATAATATTTTACCATTTTTTTCTATTTTTCTCCTATTTCTTCACTTTAATAATAATAATTTGTAAAATTATGACGAGTTTGAGATATGTAGAATTGTGTATCCTACTCACTAACCAAATCAACCTAATTAACCCAATCCAACATGGCGATTCAAATTGGTTTATTGGGTTGGTTATGTTACTAAAATTTTATTTGAAACTATAATTGGGTCAAATTCGGGTTAGCAAAATTCTCATTTGGACCAATGCAATTAAATAAATTGCCGCTTGACCAGTATGGGATGGGTCACCCGCCCTTGCTCCTACCTTGCTTCTCCCACAAGTATCCACCCTTTAACTAATTTTTTTCCTGAGAAAAAGAGATAATAATTGTTTACTTAAAGCTAGTCCATCTCATGGAAGATTTTAATTTTATACTAAAAAGCTCATCAATTCTCAAACATTGTTCTGGGCCTACAAAGCTTTTAATAGCTACAATATCAGTGAAAATAACAAGCCCAACATCACACGTCTCACTTCTTTTTTAGAGAGTAAGGTAAAAGAAAAACTGCAATAAATTTCAAAAATCTTTCATAGCTCACAAACCCAAAGAATTGTAAAAATGGAAAACCCCAATCTCACATTGATCCTTCAGCAGGGAGGGTAAATCCCATGCCATTGGGTCGAGCTTGAGTACCTGAATGTTGAATGATACTAGCCATCCCTAAATCCAACTCATGATGTTAATAGTTTTTTTAAAAACATAAATAGAATGAATATTAAATTTCCTACATAAGTTAAATACTGTTGATGATTATTATTCTTATATTTTGTTCATTCTAAAAAAAATCATTTGAAAATATTATTTGGTAGAACATGCAAATTCATCATTCTTCTCTATTTTAAATGTTTTGTTATTTATTAACTTAATATTTGTTATTGTGATGCATAAATTTAGTTCATATTTGCATTTTTCAAACAATACTAGTTAGGGCAGCATGTGCAAGGCACGTGCTTGCCATAGAAAAAAAGTACTGTAATAATTAAGGTCAATTCTATATTTTATTTGTATTACAAAACAAAGATATGAATCATTTGATTTTTAAAATATATAGAGATTTACATTAATCAAAAGAGACATTAATTTTAAGAATTTTGATAATTATGTCGTAAAAAGTTAATCTCATTCGTTTAAGAATTTTGATCAACCACAAAGTTAGAGTAGCTATTTAACATATAAATATTTATTTAACTATAATAGTTTTTTAGTACCTACTTGCTAAAGACAATATATCTATTCTCTAAAAACTTCTAAGAATGATAATGAATATCATTATCTTTCAACAATAAACAACTGAGTTTTGATAAAAAAATTATAATATATATATATATATAAATAAAAAATAAAAAATAAAAAGATAAGAAAAGGCTTGTGTCATTAAATATCATCATTCTAACTTTCTAAGAATTTTTATCATTTAAAACTCAAAATACGTATAGAAAATTTTTAGGATGTTAAAATTTAGCAGGAGTAATTTAAACATTACACAATAAAATATTTTAAGAATCATAAACTTTCATTAGGGTTTAACTGAAAGAATAACAATATGATATATTTGCTCTTTTCCAAAATATTAAGGGAAAAATTACATGATTTTAAAGTTTAAGGAAAAATTGTAAACTACCCCAAACATAAATGATGAAAAATGTCTTTTTCCTAAGTTTTTGTTTTTGTGTGCAAAACTATGTGTTTTTACTTTAAAAAGCGTGTAAAGAAAAAAATATACAAAAAGTCAACCCAAAAAAATTGTATGTGGAATAGTGAATTTTGGCTCAACAAAGTTGATTAAACCAACAAAAAATTTCTAAAAATACAACAGAATGACGCAACATTTTCATAATACCTTTATAATTTTGTTATATTTTATTTTAACTTGTAAAAAATTGATAGCTCAGCAGTTTTGAAAATATTGTGACAACATCAAGATATCTTAAGATTTTTCGCACAAAAAAATGTTACGTCCATGACATTTTCACAATAGTGAATTTTGGCTCAACAAAGTTGATTAAACCAACAAAAAATTTCTAAAAACACAACAGAATGACGCAACATTTTCATAATACCTTTATAATTTTGTTATATTTTATTTTAACTTGTAAAAAATTGACAGCTCAGCAGTTTTGAAAATATTGTGACAACATCAAGATGTCTTAAGATTTTTCGCACAAAAAAATGTTATGTCCATGACATTTTCACAACAAATCATAAGTAGTAGGTTACTACAAGTTGTTATTGGTGAGCAAAAAAGTAGTTTCATTGGTAAGTTTAAATTAGAACCAATAACAATTTATCATATTTGATTTGTTATAAAAGTGTTGTGAAAATTATTGTGGACAAACCAAAAATAATATAGCAAATATACTACAACTTTATGCATTCACAACAACAACAACAACAACAACAACAACAAAAAAAGCCCAGAAAGTTAAACAAACCATAACTACTGTAGCGAAATTACTGTAACTTTTCTCATTCACTTTTTTTATATAATATATATATATACATTGCACTTACAATGTAAATTTATATTGTAAACACATAAAAATTGGTAAATGTTGTACGCATTTGCAAAATTTGTACAATTTTTTTTTTTGCAAATGTATATAATATTTGCTACTTTTTGTGTGTATATAATGTAAGCTTACATTATAAGTAGAAAGTAAACATATAAATATCCTTTAAAAGAAAAAAAACAAGCCCAAACCAAGTTGGTGAACTTGAAGGAAAAAAATAAAAATAGGAAAAAGGCAAGTCACTAAACCAAAAATACTGTTCATAACACTATTCATGAGCTTATTCGCTCTTTTTATATATAGAAAAAAATAGCACAAATCGATGACTGGGAAAAAAAAACGATGAACAGTACATATTGAACAAACCAAAAGTACTGTAACTTTTACACATTCACCCAACAAGTGTCACAACATTTTCACAAAACATTTATTTTCAATTGTAGTTGGTCACAGTTTCATATTTTATTATTTTATTTTGACTTATAAGAAATTGACACCTCAATAATTATGAAAATATTGTGAAATTTGTTGTGTCAGTATAACAATATATATGCGGGTTCTTATAAATATTTAAAAGAAAAAAAAAGTACAAACGGAAGACCAAAAAAAAAAAAAAAAAAACCCTGTAACTACTGTAGCAACTGTTCAAAACTTGGGGGGAAAAAATGGCTCACTACATCAAAAGGGACACTGTAAAGGCATTGCCTCTTCTTATATAGTTAGTAAAAAAAGAGCACAAATCGATGATTGAAAAAAAAAAATTACATATTGAACAAACCAAAAATACTGTAGCTTTTACACATTCATCTAACAAGTATCACAACATTTTCACAAAACATTTATTTCCAGTTGTGATTGGTCACAGTTTCATATTTTATTATTTTATTTTGACTTATAAGAAATTGACACCTCAATAATTGTGAAAATATTGTGAAATTTGTTATGTCAGTATAACAATATATATATATATATATAAATACAAACAGAAGACCGAAAAAAAAAAATATTGTAGCTATTGTAGCTACAGTGCTGCTTGGTACTGTAGCTACTGTTCAAAAAAAAAAAAAAAGTGGCTCAACAAAATGGCACTGTAGATGTACAGTGCAAAAACATTGTACGCGCATTCGCGATTTTATATATAAGAGAAAAAAGAGCACAAATCGATGATTGAAAAAAAAAAAGTACATATTGAACAAATCAAAAGTACTATAACTTTTACACATTCACCTAAAAAGTGTCACAACATTTTTACAAAACATTTATTTTCAATTGTGGTTGGTCACAGTTTCATATTTTATTTTGACTTATAAGAAATTGACACCTCAATAATTTTGAAAATATTGTGAAATTTGTTGTGTCAGTATAACAATATATATAAAAGAAAAAAAAGTACAAACGGAAGACCAAAAAAAACAAAAAAAAACTATAGCTACTGTAGCTACAGTGCTGCTTGGTACTGTAGCTACTGTTCAAAACTTAAAAAAAAAAAAGACAAAGTGGCTCAACAAAATGGCACTGTAGATGTACAGCGCAAAAACACTGTACGCTCATTCGCGCTTTTATATATAAGAAAAAAGAGCACAAATCGATGATTGAAAAAAAAAATTTACATATTGAACAAACCAAAAGTACTGTAGTTTTTACACATTCACCTAACAAGTGTCACAACATTTATTTTTAGTTGTGGTTGGTCACAGTTTCATATTTTATTATTTTATTTTGACTTATAAGAAATTGACACCTCAATAATTGTGAAAATATTGTGAAATTTATTGTGTCAGTATAACAATATATATAAAAGGAAAAAAAAAATACAAACGGAAGACCGAAAAAGGAAAAAAAAAAAAAAAAAAGTAACTACTGTAGCTACAGTGCCGCCTGGTACTGTAGCTACTGTTCAAAACTATAAATAAATTAAAAAAAAAAAAAAAAAGACAAAGTAGCTCACCAAAATTGCACTGTAGATGAACAGTGAAAAACGTTATATGAACAGTGGCAAAACACTGTAGCGGCATAGCTGCTTTTTATATAGTTAATAGATATAAAATTATGAACAACCAATTTTTAGAATATTGTACACTTTTTTTATTGAAATTTATATTTAAACTAATAATAAGTTATTGTGTAAAAAAAATATATGGATTAGCTTTAAATAGATTATAAAATGTTTCAAATGGGATCTAAATAGAACGAGCTAGAAGTAGTTTTAAATGGATTTAAAATAGCTATAAATAGGTTGGAAGTATTATTCATTCAAAATGTTACATAGAATTGACCCAAAAAAAAAAAATGAAATACATAGAATTATAACAAAACTCAATGCAGTATTTATTTTTTTTTTTTTAAGTTTTAGATTCATCAATCTACACACAAAACACTTGACACAAAATGGGAGATTGCATGAGTCTATAAAAAGATGATAAATTATTTTGTCTTGATTGATTTATTCATACCATGATTCCCCAACACCCCCCCCCGGGGATTTGGATCCTCTCCATTTCTCTTTGAAATGGAGAGTGTCCAGTTAAGGGCTGAGATTTAACTAAAATCAATCAATGTCCTGAAATATGCCACATCATTTAAAACTGAAAACAATAAAAAAAATATTTTTTTATTACTGTTCATTAATGAATTTACTGTGCATTTGCCTTGATGCACTGTTCATGTCCCATGAACAATGCACCAAGCGCTCGACTTATAAAAATAAAATAAAAAAAAGGCAAAAAATGCAAACGTGGACGCAGCTTACCCAAACGGAGCTTTAACGGAGCCAAGGAAAACAAACGTGTTCTTTCATTTGACTCTTTGGGGCTCTCACATCTTATCTCAATTTCTTTCTCACTCTCAACAAAGCCCAGCCATGGCCGACTTCTCCTTGCACGCATAGCACCGCGACTGACAATTCTTATGATCGAAATCACCTTGAAGATTTGATATCAACTTTCTAAACCCCACCAAAAAAAAAAATCGTAGTTCAAATTTTAATATCTGATATATGGTTTTGCTCTTTCTTTTCTTGTTTTCTTTGTCAAAGAGCATCATTTTCTTTCATTTATAGCACTAAAGATTATACATTTCTTTGATTGAAATTTTTTCCTTTCCTTGCTTTAGATCTATGGTAACTGTAGTAGGTGTATGAGTCTCTCTCATCTCAGTGTCTCTCTTTTTTCCCTTGGGTCTCATTTTCTTTCACTTTTGATCAGTTTGATAACTGTGTTTTCTTGTTGGGTGTAAAGCTTAATAATTTTGCTTTGATTTGAAATTTGGGGTTTATGGGTATGACCCGCATGCCTGTGATTGAATAAGTGACCTGCTTATAGTTGGAGTGTGATGGGTCTCTAGGTTTTGGCATTAACTAAGCAGGAATTATTATATGTATTTGATTTGAAGATTGCTTTCTTTGTTGAAAACATGAACCTTGAATGGTTTCATGTTGAATTTCTTTTGCAACTCTTGTATAAGTGATAAGAGGCACTTATCTTATGTATTTAACAAGCAAGATTTCTGGTAGTAACTTCTGTTGTTTCCATTCATGAATCGGATTTGGAGGATTTTTTGTTTTACGATCACCTTGTGCTTCAAAACAAGCTATGAACCTGAAATGTATCATAATTCCATATATTCAAATGTACAAAGTATACTCAAAACACCAATACACCATTACCAAACCAATTGGTATATAAACAACCATTAGAGCATTTGTTCACAACTTATGTCAAAGATTACAAAACATGATTCTAAATTAGAAAAACAATATCCTAAGCTAGAAAAATGGCTTGACTATGTGCACCATCCTATACACTCCACTTAAGACTAATTTCACAGATATTTGGCTCAAATGGTAGAGAGTTGAGTTCAACTGCAAATAGGCAGTCATGCAACAAGATGGATCCAATCAATACCAAGAGGATTCCTCAAATAATCAATTCCTACAAACACAAAACGAAACCATGAAAAGAGATGATACCTGTAAGCCTTATTATTTGACAAGTGAATCAAGCTTGACTATGTGCACCATCCTATACACTCCACTTAAGACTAATTTCACATATATTTGGCTCAAATGGTACAGAGTTGAGTTCAACTGCAAATAGGCAGTCATGCAACAAGATGGATCCGATCAATACCAAGAGGATTTCTCAAATAATCAATTCCTGCAAACACAAAACGAAACCATGAAAAGCGATGATACCTGTAAGCCTTATTATTTGACAAGTGAATCAAGTAATACAAATTGTATTAGTAAACAGTTTATATACAAGCATCATACTTTTTTTTTTTGGATAAGTATATACAAGTAGCATACATAGACTCCTTCTAAATAATTATAAACTAAAAAAATTTTAGCTGAAATTAAAAAATTTTGTTGAAAGTATAGGGAAAAAAAAAAGAAATATTAAAAGCTAGCTAAATAGTGCAATGGAACTCATAAATAATACCAAAAAGTGCAACGGAACCTATAAATAATACAAAAAGGAAGCTAAAAACTAAAATAAGCTGAAACTTTTATCTGCTCTCAAACGGAGTCTAAAATTCAATTTATTAACAAAGTCTACAAATGAAGGGATACAAACATTACCAAATCTAGTACAATACTCAGACAATGACAACAAAAATAATGATTTTAGCTCAATAATTGATAACTCAAAGCTATTAAACGTGTGGTTACTTATCTCTATCATCTATCCTTGTTGTCCATATAAGCAAAGGGGTATCCTAATAAGAAGCAATTACATATGAAAGCTTATTTCAAGTTGCGACTATGATCTGATGACTACCAAACTTACATTAGCATTCAAATCAGTCCTGCCAATAACACAAGTTTAAAACCCAAGCAAAATCATCATGCTCTATACTTAATAATAAAACTCAATCATCAAGCCAATCAAAAGTGAAACAAAAAAGAGATCCAAGGGGTTCGGTAAACAAAAATAAAAATTAAAGAAAAAATAAAAAATAGAGAGAGACTCATACACCAACTACAGTTACCCCAAATCTATAACAAGGAAGGAAAAACTTCAATTAAAGAAAAGCATCATATTCCGTGCTTAAATGGAAGAAAGGGATGATCTTGGCAAAGACAACAAGAAAAGAAAATGAAAAAAAATACATAAATTTGATATCAAAATTTCCTTTAGAAACAGAGGTGGATGGCTGAAATACAGTTGATGCACAACTGTGTGTGGGTATGGAGAACTGGAGAAGCTTGACCAATGACCATCGCTAGGTTTGATGGGAGGGAGAGAGAAACGGAGAGGAGAGGGATAGAGAGTTAGAGAAGAAAACCTAGACGTTGAAACTAACGTTAGTTTAGCCTTTTACTTAGTTAAGTCTCCTGTTAGTGCTTTTAAATGACGTGACAGATTTTAGGTCATGGATTTATTTTAAATCAATCTCAGCCTTTAACTGGACACTCTCCATTTCTAATGAAATGGAGAGGATCCGGATCCCCCCCTCCCCCCCCCCCACAAAAAAATGAAAATTTATGTCATTGCCACTAATTGTTCTCTTCAACAATGGGACATTGTCTTTTGATGGAGGAGAGTGGAGAATGTAGAGATTGAAAGATAAGGACTTTTTTTTTTAAATAATTTAATAGTTACAATAGATGTGGGAGAATTTGAACCCTAGACATATCCGTTGGAAACAGTAGGAAGTACCAATTAAGCAAACAACGTTATTTGCGAACAATAAGAGATGAGGTAAGAGAAATAGCAACAAAATAAATAAATAAATAAATTTTTAATGAAATAAATTACAAAATAGAGAATTAAATTTAGGCATTTTGAAGAGTAATTAGCTAAAATACAAAAGGTATATTCTTATTCTATAATAGATAGAAAAATTTGCATAATCCAATGTGAATTCTATTAAACTCTCTACAATGTCTAGATTGTACCATTAAAATTCTATTATTAAGTACTTTTTGTTAACAAATGCTCGCGTGCACTATGCACTCATTAAAGAGCCTTCAAATGAGTTTTGACTATATTGGAAAGTAGAAAAAGCTAATAAACAAATGGCCATTTAGAGGTTGTTTGGATGCTTTTTTTTGGTCACTCAATTTCCGTTACTCAATTTCCATCACTCATCACTCGTCACTTAAAATATCACACTTGTTTGGCACCATCACCCACTTACCATCACTCAATATTTTTCACACTATTTGTGGGCCTCATACCTGTCACTTGGTTAGAAAAAACCTATTTTGTGGGCCCCACCATTTTCTCTTTTCCCATTTCCCCTCCTTCACCCCTGTTACTCTCCCAAAACACAAACCCGAACCCAGCTTCAACCACAATAACAAAAACAGCAACAACAACAATAACAACAGCAGTAGCAACAACAACAACAACAACAACAACAAAATGCGGCCAATTAGACGGCTAATTCCACCTCCACCTCAGCCGGCGACGACGACAACGATGAGCTGATACAGAACCAATACGGCGACGGTCTTCGTCCACGGTCTTTGTCCATCAACCGATACAGAACCGATGCGAGATCTTCGTCCACGGTCTCAGCTGGGACACCACGTCGAAACCCCAACCGCCGTGTTCAAGGAATGGGTATTTTGAAACCCATTCATGTGGGTATTTTGAAACCCCAAATCCAAATCCAAACCCATCCTTACCCGGTCATGGAGTGCAGCTTCAAACCAAAAAATTATGTGATGAAGAACAAAAAAAAAAGGAAAAAAAAAGAAAAAGAAACCCAGAAACTCGAACCGAGTGAAAGAAGAAGGAAAAACAAAAAAAGAAGAAGAAGAAGGAAGAACTGAAGACCGAACCTAGTGAAAGAAGAAGAAGAAGAAGAAGAAAAAAAAAAATCCTAGAAACCCGAACCCAGTGAAAGAAGAAGGAAAAAAAAAAGAAAAAAAAGGAAGAACAATGGAGACCGAACCTAGGAGAAGAAAGAAAGAGAAAAAGAAGGAGACAGTGTCAAGAGTTGAGTTGACAAAGTTGTGTAATGGGTCCCACCATGTGTGTTTAATTACAAAAATGTCATTGAGTTTTGAGTTATGGAAACTGAAAACAGCCAAAATGTGTTTTCAGTTTTCATAACTCATAACTCAAAAATCAGAGAATTGAGTGATGGAAACAGAGTTATCGTGCAGCCAAACGGATATTGAGCTATGGGTCCCACCATTTTTGAGTTATGAGTTATGGAAACTGAGAATTGAGTTACGGAAACAGGTCATCCAAACAGCCTCTTAGCCTCCGGATTGGATAGTTTAATTTTACCAAATTATTTTACTATTCAGTTTATTTTTGCTACTATTTATAGGTTCTACTGTACTTTTTAACACTATTTATAGGTCTCACTATACTATTTCAGCTAACTTTTATATTTATTTATAATACATTCAATAAAAAAAATTCAGTTTTGGTAAAATAATTGGTTTCCAAACATACCCTTAAATTAAAAGTTGGCTGACGAGGGAACCATTTTAAAACACGTCTCTTTATTAAAAACTTTAAAATTCATAACTTCAGCTAAAAATGATTTATGTGGTCAAGAATATTATAATTCAACTAAAGCATTCAAATTCAAATATCTCACTCCTGTTTTAACAATTGAATTTAGAAATAATAATAATAATCACGTGCTTCATGGAATATTAGATATAGATTATGTCCTGTCATTCTGAATACAATTTATGAGAGTTATTCTGAGTGCATTACTTCCTCCTTCTATGAGTAAGAAGAGGGGTAATTGCTTCCAGAGAATGTAATAGTTTTGTATTCTGTCTAAATTATAGAGTCTAAAAGAAAATCCTAAACCCCTACGGCCTAAAGTAATGGGCCCTGGGGTTAGCTGTGTGGATTTGACAAGCAATGGTGGGTGAAATTACGAGTCTTTCGCTTTTTTTAACTTTCTTACAGTGGCCCAAAACAGGCTTTTGGCAGAAGCCCTGAGCCTGCCACGTGGTCCATTGGATGGGATGAGTCCCAAAGCGGACGGATGTGGTCGGTAATTGGTATTGGTAATGCCTCGTTCGTTGAGCACAGTCACAACGAAGCCACCTGCATTTTGATACCTCAATAGTTTCGAATTTCGAGCTGACACATGTCCACTCTATGGGAAGCATATGCGCGTAAGGACTGTACCAGAACCGCATCCACATCCACATCCAAATAAATCAAACCGTCCTCTTATTATATAAGTTTATCCATGTTTACTTTATTGATAAACAAGCTTGTCAATAAAGAGTAACTATTATATAAATTTGTGGTAAGATTATAATATATGGAGTAACATATGCAATTATGACTTTATTAGGTTGGAAATATAAAACTAGTTATTTTTGTCACTAAAAAAAATATATATTTATAAATGTGAAGCTGGTTAATTTAAAAATAATGCTATGATCATATAATACACAATTTTTGTCAAATTTAGTTATGTGCCGAATTGTAAGTAATAGAAGTATGGTGATGGATTTATATAAGTTCACATATCTACCATTTACAACTTGCTATGTGATAAGTTGAGATAAAATTATGTTAATTTACATTGTAAGGATTAGATTTGAGTCTTTAGCCCAAAAGGTGGATGGACTTAAGCTCAAAAAGTCCAAAATAATGATTTTGTAGAGAGTGGGTTGGAAAAACTGGGCTTTAATGAATCAGATAAACACTAAAAGTAGATTCAGATGACGAGAGAATGAAAATAAACATGTTTATGCTGAAGAAAATCGTCATCGGTAAAGTCCGAGGAGATCCGTTCTTATATATTTCTTTCAGGTTTGATTACAAAGTCAGTTCTTACTGCTACAGTGTTTTTCTCTTAGTTTCTCGATCCCCTTCTCCCATTACTTCCTTTTTCTTTTATACTCTCTTCCCCTTTCATTTCTACCTTCCACGTGCTGGCCAGATAGTTGGTATTGATATTTGTCCCATCAGCATCTTCCCAAAGTCTTCATGTAGTAGTTGTAAGGCTAAAAACCACTGTTCAGGTATCACCTCCACATTAATGTGACTAGAGAGTTAGCTGTAGAGCATTTAATGCAGAGGTAGTAGTTTTCTTTTTAGATATTTTAGGATTCCCCTTTGTCCTATGTTTCTGCAATGCTAATCCGTACCAATAGAGCTTCCTGAAACGTTCCCCTGGATGGCAGACCCCCTATTCGGACCTCGGTTTTGGTTAGCTGAGGTGACATTTGTCCTTGGCCTACTCTCTCATGTCATCATGACCAAAACTGACATTTTCATCTACTAACTCGGACTCTTTGATAATGATTACTCCTCTTCGGACGATCTCTAGTCCTCGGCTTGGACTTTAGGCCCAATATATACATGGGTAATAAGCTTTTGGGTCCAATACCCCTGCATACATACTCCTAGCATTTTTATAATTGGAAAATGTTAAGTAACATTTTTATAATTTAAGTTTTATAAACTAGTTTATGGATTTAAGTAACACTTGCAAATTTCGAAAATGAATTTTGAGTTTTGACCTCTAGAATGAACCGATTTTAATAGTTTTGTAAGAGCATTAGCATTGGAGAATGCTAATGCCATATCTAAGGTCCATTTGGCATTTTATGCCTTAAAATTCATTGCATCAGACAATGCTAAACCCAATTATTGCAAAAAATTTTGCAATAGTGCTACAGTACAATTCTAAAGTTAGAATTGTACTGTAGCAAGTATTCTAAAAAAAAAAATACTTTTTTATAAACTTTTAAGACCGAAATTTCTCTCTCCTCTCTCTCATTATTTCAGTTCTCTTCTCTCTCTTCCTTCTCTGTTTCTCATTTGCTCTCTCCTCTCTTCAGACCGAAATTTCTCTCTCTCTTCCTTCTGGTTCTGTGGTTGTTTTTTTTTTTTTGGCGTGGGTGACAGCGTGGGTCACTGTGGTGGTTGTGGGTTGTGGTTGTGGTTGTGGTTCAAATCGGCGCCGGTGGGCTGTGGGTTATGGGTTATGGGTTTTGGATTTGAGTTGATCTGGGCGTGATTGAGCTGGGTGTTGATTTGGGTTGATCTGGGCGTGGATTGGCGTGGGTTGATCTGGGCGTGACAGAGCTGGGTCATGGAAGAGGATCGGGTCGTGGTGGCGGTGGCTCCGGTGATTATTATTTTTGAATGGGTTTGCTCCGGTGGGTTTCAAATCGACTGGGTTTCAAATCGGCGATTGTTGTTGATGGGTTTGCTCCGGTGGTTGTTGATGGGTTGAGGTGCCGTGGCTGTGGTTGTTGATGGGTTGAGGTGTTGCTAGAGGTTGAGGGAGAAGGAGAGGAAAAAAAATTGTTGAAAATGGCAGGAAACGTGAGTCTGAACAAAAAAAAAACAGTTATAAAGAAATAGTAAAGAAATATTAAAAAATAATATTTTAATAAAAATAGAGTTTTGGGATGTAGGAGGTATTGTAAAATTGGATGGTATAATGATAAAGTGATGTTTTGAAATGGTAAAATAGATTAGCATTAGCATTTTTCAATGCTAATGCTCTAAGAGTTGATTGATTCTAGTCTACAAAACAACAACTCCCATGCATAAATATGCTTATGGTTATAGATAAGATTGCTTCTTTTAAATATCACACGCAATTCACACCATTGAATAAATGAATACTACCATCGTTACTGAATAGGAATCTGAGAATGTTCAGAACTCTTTTTTTCACATGGAACTTGACCCCAAAAAAAAAAAGGTACAATTATTTTTACAGTGATTGAGTAATTTGATTGCAGAACAGGGTTGACCTTGAATTATCGATGACGTGAGTGTGAGTGGGGTAGGGTTTTGTGTGAGAATGTGAGTCCAGCCCAGCTCAGCTCAGATAAGTATAAGTAAAAGTAAAAAAATAAAATTAAAGACCCCCATTTTTCCATTCTCAAAAAAAAAAAAAAAAAAAAAAAGGAAGATGACGTGGGTAGTGGATGCCCACCCAAACCTAAATTGATGCTGCTGGTGTACGGTTAAAAAAAAAAAGTGCATACACTACACGCCTGACCACGTGATACAACCCCACCACACCTGACACACAAAAACGCTTTTGGCAGCTGTATTTTTGGGAGGGGCCCACACGCTTATTGACGTCATTTACTCTCACACTTCCCCATGCCGTGCCCACGCATGCTGGCCGACAATCAACAACTTGTATTTTTTTAAGGAAAAAAGTTAAAATGGATTGACTTTTTGGAGTGTTTACTTCGTGAATAAAGGTATATAAAACAATGAAATTTTTTTGACATGATTTGTCTGTGTTTACGTTTTTTTTCTTCTTCTTATCTTTAATCTTTATAGGGTTGTCGTGAATCTTGTGATATCATTTCAAATTGTTATAAAAAAAAAAGTTAATTGTTTTTAGATTTTGTAATTTTGTAATTTAAATAAATAATATAAATAACATAAATCACATATTTTTACTTCTAAAATAAGTATTTATTTAAGTTATTGTTTATATCAAAATATTTGTTCTTAGAATAAACAGAATTGCTTGAAACAAGATTCTATATTTTTAAATTAAAATTTGACTATAAAAAATTTATGGGAAAGGAGGGGGGGGGGGGGGGGGGGTGTTTAAGGATGACAATTGAGAGAGATCAAATTCAATCATTAATGTCATATTCTCTTTTCATAACGGAAAAACTAATGTAAGGTCAAGTAAGTTGGGGGTAAGAAAGAACAAACATGTTATCACTTATCATCCTTAAAAAGATGACATCAATGTAAATGAGAGAGAGAGAGATGTTTTACGGGAATGGTATTAGGATATGTAGACAAACAAAATTCATTCACATCTTATCCTTTGATAAGTTTGAACAATGTAAGAGGAGACATGTTGTCAATTTTTATTTTTTAATTTTAATTTTTCTCCATGTGAATCTCTTTTTAAGTATAATTTGAACAGCAATTCATTTCTCCAAAAAACAAATTCGCTAATCTTTGTTCTTGTACAATATTTCTACAAATTTACTGTCATTATTTCTATAAATTTTCAATTATTTATAATCTGAATAAAATCGATGATATTTGACTTTTGGCGGGCCTCTTAGTATTGTGTTACGTAAGCTTTGACGGCTTCAAATGCGTCTGTATAAGCTATTGAAAAACGGTATTTTGAGTTTAAAATGAGTGTGAGAAGTTGTTGCAAAACAAAGTTTTGAGTTTTGAAAACACTCTTTTAAGCTCCCACCAAACGGATCCTTCACAAATTTACAAGTCATTATTCTAATATATAATTGTTAATTAATTTTAAATTATATTATATATTTAAACCCTTCATTAGAATTGTACTATGTCATATTCTCTTTAAATGGTAGAACAAATAGGCTACAATCATAATAAATTCTTTTTTATAAGCTAATAAAGGGCTATTAATATATATATTTTTGACTGAAACCTATTAATAATTATCATAACTATCATCTTCATTTTTAGACAAAAAATAAAAAGGGAAAAAAAAAAATTCGTTAAACTTTTTCCTCCATTAGATGGGTTATCAACTAGTTATCGATTTTACTTAAGGTCTTGTTCAATTGAATTCCAATTTGATTTCAAAACCTTCAACCTTTACGGTTTTTTTCTTCTAGTTATTTTAACGATTTGGTTTTTAAAAACAATGGTTTTAACTTCACATTTCCTCCAAGGTATATATATGAAATGGAAAAATTGATGGAAAATTACATAAAAGGCATAGAATTTAACCATGTTTCATATAAAATTATAGCTTTTTTTTTTTTGGTAAACTAAAGTTCCAAACTTATGAAACCCTTTCAATTTGAAACTCATGCTCATCTCAGTTATTCTAAATAGTAATAGATTGAGAAAAATGGAAGATCATTACAAAACTTTGTATTTTTCCGAAGTTACCAACTTTGATTTTTTGGCAATCAATTTATAACTCAAATTGAAAGTTTCTCCTCTACCCTCTCTACTCAATGGGTATAAAATTGATTTTGTTATGTTTTTAAACTCCGGTAGTTAAATTACAAGTGAGTTAGTAAAGTTGATTAATTAATTCAATTATGCCAAATATCATTTTTGAAGTTAACAATATAAGCATATAATTATCCAAGGGAAAAACCACTACGAAGAAAACCTTCTCCAACGAAGCAAATTTCCTATGATAAGATAAGTTTTACAATAAAGGAAAGACTTTCTCCTAGATTCTATCGACATGTAGAGAACTTACAGAAAAAGAAAAAAAAAATTGATTGCATAAGGACGTCTGGACTTTTCAACCATATGAATTGCTTCCACGGAACCTGTGATCATAACCAGAACCTCCGTTTGACTCCAAAAACCTCTTGAAGGTCTATTTCACAACAGCAAGTTTGTGGTAGGCATTGTGGCTTCAACTTCTTCAGCAACTAATTTTTAGATCTATTTTGATATCTTCAGTATGGTGAAATTGAGAGAATGTTGGTCATAGAACCTAAACTCATAAATGTAGTTTTCTCCCCCTCTGAAAAACCTTTCTTAGGTCAACTTATAATGTCTCGTGTATATTCCAACATGCAAGGCAAGAATTGGGGTTAAAATAGACAAGTTATTGGGTTTTTTTGTATGCTGTTTTGTGCAGTATTGAGTCTATTGACCTATTGAGGTAGAGTCAAGGTTGCTATCGAGGTAATTGTTTGATCTAAAAACCAAAAATTGCTTTCTTGAGCTAATCTTGGGTATTCATTTTGATATTAAATTATAACTCGAAATCACAACAAAACTCACATTTTGATATAGTTTGCCAACGCTACTACATTCTACATATAAACTTAATAGATTTATTATTTATAAACAAGTCCTAAGTGATGCAAAGTTTAATAAATGGTCCCCTTTTTTATCTATTCCACTTTCCAAAAGAATGGAAATAAATAACAAGGCACGGAAAAAAAAGGTTTCAAATTAAAATGATTTCATAAATTTGAGAATTTAATTAACAATTCTAAGAAGATCGAAATATGAAATAGGGTCCGATTAATATATGCCCTTAGAGCAACCACATTAGTCTGTTTAAAAATTTCCGTCTATTTTACACTAAAAACTTACTTTTTGTATTTTATACTATCACATTTCCAAAACACCTACATCGGTTTATCTATTTTACATGTCTATTTTAATTAAATAATATTATTTATTGTTTTTATTATTATTTATTAATACCCATTCTCTCACTCTCTCACCGATTCCTCCATTTTACATTTTTACTTTTTTAGCTCTCTCACTCGTTCCTCTCCTTCCCTCACAGCCGCCTCACCCAGCCCGCTGTCGTTGCCAATCCAGCTCGCCACCTCAGCCCTCCATTGATTCGACCTCCCTCTTTCCTTCGCCCCTCCCTCTCTCCTCCATCACTGACCCTTCGCCTCCCACCCCCAACCGACGACAGCAATGGAAGACCTGACGGCAGCAGATCGAGCGGTAGATCTAGCTCCGTTGGGCATTTCACGTGAGTTTTCCGTTGAGTATGGTTTGGGCTGGGTTTTCCGGTGGGTTTGGATTGTTTTTGGGTTGGGTTTACTGGCGAGTTTTAATTGATTTTGAGTTGGGTTTGTCTTGATTTTGAGTTGGATTTTATAATTGCTTTTCCGTTGATTTTGGGTTAATTTTCTGTTGATTTTTGGTTAATTTTCTGTGCTAAGATGCGGTGTTTGATGGTGGTGCTGGGTTTGGTAGTTGGGTGGTTATTTTCTTCTTCCTTCTTCTTATTCTGGTGTGCTGGGTTATTGTAAAGGTTTGGGAAGAGAAGTAGTTTGATAGAGGAGAGAGAAAAAAAGAATAAAAAAATCTTTTACACATGAACGGTAACCGTGTATATAATTATTGTTTATAGGTGTATATTTATACATTTTTACACCCACTGATGTGGGTGTTTTTTTGTTCAAATTGTATAAATTTTGTCACTTTTTGCATTTTAGAAGATTTTAGAAGCATTGGTGTGAACGCTTTAATAAATCCGTTTTTGAAAAAGTTCTATCGAGAATTGAAAAAGTTTTGACAACTTTTTTAATTCTGATAAAACTTTTTCCAAAAATAGTAAAATTCTTAATATATAACTTCACATTTCCTTTAAGTGAAAATGTACTGTGACAGTTGTGCTGCTCACCTGCACAGTTGAGCTATTCCAATCATTTTCACCAACACAACCGGAGCTCAAACGTTCCCAGTCCACAAATTTATCACCTGGTCAAGCCAACTTTCATAGCTATGCTTAAGCAACCTCCTCTTACCTTCCGGCTGAGGTGAAAGGCAAAAATGTGAGTGATGTGATGCTTGAAATACTGATTGGTTAACATTTTATTAAATGTACTAACTTATTATACACGGTCTGAAAGTAAAAAGTCAGGTAACATCATACCACATGATTTCCTAGCACAGTCAAAGTCCAACTTTTGACTTTATACTGCTTCTAGTCATCTGTGCATTACAGACCAAACCATTGCTTAAAGTTTAAGCAACAGTCTAATCAGAAGTCGTCATCCTTTTATTGTATCTTTTGTTTTTGTTTTTTGGGGAATTAATGAACCCACTTCAATGAATTTTCTTAAATTCTTGAAACATAACTAATTTGCAGGAAAACATTCCTCTACACATTTTTCTTTCCACATGTGCTTTGCCAGTCTCCATATTAATGAATAAAATAGAGTTACAGTCATATAAATGTTTCCAAGAACTACATTTCATGAAAATTGAGCAACTTTATTTCATAAAAATGAGGAAGCAAGTAATTAAACCCAAGCCAAAATTTGTTGCTCTTTCATTTAACACAACCACAATGTTCTGGGTTTCCCAAATTCCTGACAAAGTTTTTTTCTTATTCAGGTCTTAAAATTTAAGCTTGCAAATGTAGAATTTATACAAACAGCCTTGCAGAAAACCCACAACCATAAAGCTATCAAGGAAAATGAAAAATACTTCATAGGGAGTCTTTGAGCATGCACAAGTTAACATGCTAGAACATGTCCTGCTCTCAAATGATGCGGCTGCAGAAAATTCCTAAACCATTGCTCCTCTCAATTATCTGTAATGCAGGTCCAAGAAAGAATTCAGATTATAGCATATTAGATAGAGATTAGAAGAAAAATTTTCCCATTAATTAAAACTCACCATGTGGAGATCGAGAACTCGTTGCAGAGAAGTCAGATGTAGTCATTGGAATAGATATTGAGAGCTGAGTTGTGGAGAATGAGGTCTGATTGGATCTTTCATCCTCAAGACCAGACCAAGACTCCCTGGTTTTAGGCCACTCGTCAAAGAAAGGTCGAAGAGACTGACCCTCCTGTTTCACAGGTTCTCCAGAGGCAAAATCACTATTGAAAAATGAATGCTGGGGATAATCATTCTGCAACATGGAATTGTCACTGGATTTTGATGCAGGAAATGAGGCAACTCTGGATGGCATCAGAGGCCATGTACCATCTAGCTGTGAGTCCATCTGGAGATTCCTATTGCTTCCTGAAGCATCAGAGAAGAAACTATGCTCACCAACCTCAGGTTTAAGTCCTGGAAGGTACCTGTACATTCACATTGATATACAGATCATCAAAATTAATTAATCTTCCTTTGGAGATTATATTTAAAAAATAATATCTTGTATTGTACTGAAAAATAAATACAAAATAAAAAGAAAAATACATTCTATAGGTGCAGCATATAAAATCAGGAAACAAGTGAAAATGCTGTTGAGGTGACTATCATTTACTTTGTAATGATGGTAAGATGTTGACATCTCGTCAAAACCTCGCTGCAAATTTTAGAACTCCCAAGTATGAACTGTGATTCCTTCCTATTTACCTTTCGCAACTATGGTGATCTTCCCAGAAAGAACTAACCCAACGTGCCCAGTATAGGTATGGCGCATAAGATGAAATGAACAAGGTTCGCTTTACCAGCTTATTGAAGGAAATCAACATACAACATGATTGCTAATGATAATTAGCAGAAATGAACAAGGCTGAGAGAGCAGAAAGGTTTTGAGGGAGTACTGCATTGAAGAACAGCCCAAAATTGTATACAAAATTTAAAAATAATGATACCAGTGAAATATACACCTTAAGGGGAAAAAGAAATGCAATAGATAAAAATTTACAAGGTTTGAGGGATATTCCCCACGGGAGTGCAAAGACATGGATATAGATCCAAACTGATACTCCCCATGTGAGGTGCAAAGACTTTGGATATAGATCCAACTTAAGAACCAGTATCAAATGTATAGATTACTAAGCATTTCAAATTTCAAACCATTTACACATACTATTCTTGGAACAATTGCAGCTAAGCAGAATAATTTGGTTAATTGAAAAGTAACCAGAAGCAAGACTACCGCCACAGCTCAGAATGCTCCTGAAGTCCTCTTCCAATGTAGAACAACTTGCACATAAAGCATTGTGATGGCCAGCCTTTTCGTGGCTCTTTAACAAGCTAAAAGGAACATGTATTAGACCAAAAAAAGTGTATGCTTTTAACAACACTGATTTGGTCAGAGATATAGTAATCTGCAAGGGTCTACAAGGTTGAGCATTAAGATGCTAAGAAGAGTAATGTGGTGGGTACAGCCCAATGTTTTTTAACACCTCATGGCCAACATTAAAACCTAAAATTTAGCATATTTTTCTTTTGATGGCGACTGCATAGGGTCAATAAGCTGCCACTAATTGGCATGCTCAAGACAATTCAGAATGCTTGTCAGATTTCTGCAATGAATTTAACAGAGAAAAACAGAAAGCAAGGAAGCAGTCCAAAAAGATCACTGCCAAAGGGAAAATATATATATATATATAAATACACTGCAAAAACAGCAGATTTCAACAGACTATTCTTATGGACATCAGGGCCCAGAAGCCTGAGCCTTGCAGAAAATCTGAAGTTTATGCAACATGTCCATTCCCCAGATAGCATGGAATTTCCATATTACTCCTACCACACAATTTCATGAATGGGCCCAGCAAACACTAGACACAACACAATTTCATGAACAGGCCCAACAAGCACTAGACCCAACAGAATTCAAAAGTTTCCCTGCAGACCAATATGTTTAGGTACCACCAAAAAAAAAAAAAAAAAACGTATGAAATAGCAGGTAATCACATTTATGAATAAACCATAGGCTTTGACTATCAAGATATAAAAGTGAGTTCTATGTCCTCGACTCTTTAACAGTAATCAACACTACCAAAATCCAGGAAGAGGCCAACACATTCTTTCCTTCCACAGATATGAGGCAATATTTGGAAATTAAAATTCTGCAAAATCAGTAGGCCTATCATTCCCCTAATTCCCTTACAGCACCTGAAGACAGCAGAATTCTTCTCAGTTATAACAAGGCTGGGGAGCATTTCTAATGGTGGTCAGATCAGATCTCTACTATGAATTTTGCAGAGGAAACAGAAAGCGAAGAACCAGACCAAAAATAACACTGTACAACCACCATCTCCATCAGTAAAAACATATGAAATCCTAGAGAAATATTCTTATGGACATCAGGGCCCAGAACACAGGATCTGACAGAAAATTGAAAGGTTACTGTAACATCTCCATTACCCAGATGGCTAGAGCCCACAATTTTATTTCCACCACATAATTTCAACAATATGGGCCCAAATTACACTTGGATCATGTGACATTTCTAACAGCTAAGCAATTCCACTGTTCATATCACAAAGTGATTGGTCTAAAATTCAGCAAAAATCATAACAATGCAGAGATATTCAACAACAACAACAACAACAACACACAAACACAATTACCATTTCTTCTTTTAGTAGAACTAAAATTTAAAATCGTTATCAAAACAACAGTAAAATCTGGAACGGTTTGTCTTCTGTTGTAGCTCTCTGCTTCCAAAGTACCGAAATCTCAACTTGATATCCATGTGGTCCTATGGGCTCAGTTGTATAATTTTTCCTTCTCAGGTAATCAATGACTCAAAACTTTTTACTTTCATTTATGTTTCTACATTTTCTAAGCAACCAAATGGAGTACAAGTAAAATACAGGGAATGCTATACCTGTAATCTTTGTTTGGGATTCCATATGGAATGGAATCCAGATGATACTGGGACTGGTTGGCTCCAGAACTAGCACCTTGGGGATTACCAAAGGCACTCAATGGTAGGTTCTGTAAGCTCCCATTCCCACTGCTGCTTCCAGTGACAGTCAGTGATGTCACAGTGGACGATGTTGACTGTGTCATAGTTTGTGATTCCACAGGCTTTCTTGAACGGTTGCGGCCACGGTGCATGTGGCGCTCACAGTACTTAGAGTCCGGGTACGCGTCTTTGGAGCACCTCCACTTCTTGCCATCGGTTCTCCTGCATCGTCCCGGCTCTGGGTCCACCTTCTTCCCATAGAAGGAGCAATAGCCCACTACAAAATCATACAGGGTTTATACATATATACTACTTGCTACTAGCAGCATTATCACAGACACTGAAAGTGATATAATATGTATTATATCACCAGCAATAATGACACCAGGATAATATATTATGATAAAAGTGACATAACACTTTATTATCCATACCTGGACAATATCAAGAGACTGATTAAAAAATTGCTGAAGAAAGGGGATATGATTAGCCAGAAAATTCTTCTGATCTCAACAAATTAACAAAGCCAATAAAGAATGGAGGATATAGTCAATGGCCTCAGGAAGAATATTTTTTAATAGCAAAAATCACAGAACAAAAAGAACTAGTAAAAAGTAATACTGAAATCTTCTGATCAAGCTACAGAGTCTTTGAAAAATAAACAGCAATGACCTCAGCTAGAAGTCTCTTTTTTTTTCTTTCTTCCTGATTACATTAACTGAAAAACCAGATGAATAGAAATAATTAATTTCAAACAAATTGAAAGAAATTGCCAAAATAATTTAAAAGTAAAGCCCTTTACCCTGAATATGACTTGACTGGATTCTCCAAAAAAAAAAAAAAAACAAAGACTTTATTGGTTTACAACCCCCAACTGACATTCAAGTCAATGAATTTCATGCGCTCAAGGGTGCTTCTCAATCTCTATCAATTAATTTTTAATACTCTAAAAAGGAATAAAAATAGATTGCAAAACCAAAAAAGAAATGAAAACACTGCTACATATATCCTGCACATGAATAATTACTTCACTATTTATTACCATCACCAACTTTTCCTTTTTCAAAAAGGAAAAACCCCATCTGAAACATTTCTGTACGCTTACCAAAACAAGCAAAGAAGAAGTGGAAAAAGTAAAGCACTGGTTTTTATTGTTAAAAACAAAGTCGAAAAAAGAAAAAAAGAAAAAGATTCCTCAAATCAAATCACAAACCCAGAAACCAAATCAACCCAATAAATCCGGAGAGGGATACTTACTTGTGGGATGGTGGAAGAACCTATGAGAAATAGACTCAAAGCTTCTCTGAATAGGTAGCACAAGATCAGGTGGTACAGGCAAACCTGCCACCATATACTTAAAGATCAAAGCTTGGTGCTCTAGCTCCTGCCATTGTGACACTGTAAAAGGTGACCTCATACCTGTGCCTATTCCTGTCCCACTAACACTACCTCCACCCCCACCACCTCCACCAGCACTATTCATCTCCACCACAATAAACCAGTACTCAGTACTCTCACTTCTATTTACACTCTCCTATATGAGTCCTATGACAGACCCAGAAAGCTCAAAACTGGCCCCCTGAGACAGAGAAAAGCAT
Organism: Quercus aquifolioides; assembly: GCA_019022515.1. Classification (NCBI taxonomy): domain Eukaryota; kingdom Viridiplantae; phylum Streptophyta; class Magnoliopsida; order Fagales; family Fagaceae; genus Quercus; species Quercus aquifolioides. The sequence continues at coordinate 24,538,084 of CM032335.1, read as the reverse complement.
GGGACAGAGATCAGCTTCTGTCTCAACCATTTGGATTTTGCTATCTCAGTGTGTCACACACGGTCTCTGTTGGTTGTTTTTTGAGTTTTTGTGGGTGTTGTTGGGTGTCTGAAAGTGTGGGTTTGAGCGTGTGTTGTGAAAGGGGGGCAGTGACTGTGTGGAGGAACCCCAAGGGACAAGGTTTGGTCTCATTTTATTGGGTGAGGCATTCAAGTCTTTGACCTCCTAAGTAATCCTACTAGAATTAAGTTTTGTGTTTAGGTAACTGATATGTTCATTTAAAAGGGTGGGCTGTCTGAACAAAGTTCTAAATGTTTGGTTGAACCAAACTCGAGAGCCTTTAATGTTTTTTGTTTTCTGTTAGCGTATCTTAAGTTAGCTTTTAATTTTTGTGTTGTTATCACAGTTGTGATAGTTTGAGTGAGTGTGAATAAAACCATGGCTTATTCTATAAATTTTGTTTGGCAGTGTGTAGTTGAGTTTTGATTTAATTTAATGTTCTAAAACTTGGTTAAAGTTTTCAAGGCTGTATTAACAACCTTAAACGAAGTGTCGCTTTCATCATTATTTTAATGACTTTAAAAATTAGTATATGATTTTTCATGTGTCTAGGAACCATACAAAATTTTGTAGGCGTTACACCAATCATCCCACCTACATATACTATGTTCGACCATGATTTAATGTTTTATAACTTGGATCCCCTACCATTTTAAAAGGATTTTTTTTTAGGAAATAGAGTACCACTACAAAAGGGCCTAATATTTGTAGTAGTAGTCTAGGTTATAAGGACTGAAACTCTAACGCACACAACTGATGTGAGATAAATATCCCTATATTTTTTTTTGAGAAAACAGTAATATTTATTAGAACACACAAACACGAAAGTAATATATACAGTTTTTTAAATAGGCTTATAATACATTACATAACCAGAGTACCACTACAAAAAAGCCTAACCTTTGTAGTAGTAGCATGGAGTTATAAGGACTGGTCATTTCTTTAATTGTTTGGATTTACTATAAGTGATCTTTTTCCCTATGTCTCACTCCTCAACGGTTAAGGTGATTATTAGGCTCCTAGAATTAGGACATGTAATGACATAAATATTATTTTTTTAAAATTTTTATATAAGATAGAAATTCTACTCTAATATAGTCTAAGTGTATATATGTATGAAGGTTCTTTTTGAAAACTTGAATCCTAACATTTGCCTTTCACACCTCACAAACACTTATAATTGTAGAATGACCATCGCTTCAAGGATGCATGGTGGTATGACATAAATATTACTAATCGGTCCGCGTTTGTTCTTAAAAATTAAAAATATTTATTTGAAACTAGAGAGGTAAATCTTTATTGGCTTAGGACCAATAGGCCTAGCAAATCCAGTTCAATTAGGCTCGACCTAAAACCACAGTCCATGGATGACCTCAAGGTGTCCTACTACCTCAATTCTAGCTGAGCAAATGGGTTACTTGAAGTAACAGTTGAACTGTCGTTACCCCATTTTGACTCTATTAATTAGTTTTTTTTTTTTTTTTTTTTTTTTTTTTTTTTTTGTGACTTTTTTCATATCCCATTATTAAAATCCGAGATAATAAATTTTTTTTTTAAAACCAAATGAGTCTTGAAAATGACTTAAAAGATAATTTGTGTGAGAAAACTCTTTTTATAATAAGTTATGGGTGGTAAGTTATTATTGATTTTAATTTGAATTTGTAATTTGAATTATTTTTTTGTCCACCTATAAAAACTAATAACAACGTGTCATTTAAAATTTGTTTTGAAAGTGTTGTGAAAATATTGTAGACATAACATTTCTTTATTTAAAATCCAAACTAAAGGTCAATCAAGGTCAAAATATATCCTTTGTTTTTTTTTTTTTGGGGGTAAAGAATGCTTAAAAATGTTGAACTTCGGCAAATGATAAGGTCTCATACTCTCATCCACCTTTCACCTAAAGCTGCACTTCTCGACCAACCAAGGCATAAAGGAAAACAAGTCGTGGCCAAGCAATGCTTTATGGTTGCAATCAAATTATCTCCTAACTTTTCATTATATGCATGTGTGCTCATCCATTCTTTGAGTTGTACAAATAAATTTTTTTATGTCTAATTAATTATAATTGTCCTTATTTAAGGACCAATTAAAATTTATATTTATAATATTTAGTTAAAATGTTCTATATTATAATATTTTTTATTTAAAATTCATTATTTTTTTACTCTTTAATATGGTTAATTCACCTAAGGGTGATTGGGTTGAATTTCAATTAATCTGTAATTTTTTTTTTTTTGGAAAAATGCTTAACTAAATATATCAAACTAGTTTCTCAAATATATATATATATATAGAGAGAGAGAGAGAGAGAGAGAGAGAGAGAGAGAGAGATTCTTTAAACCATATTAATACACTGAATAAATGCATCAACCAATTATTTAATACTTTTGACATAAATGAAAAACCTTAATGAGGTATGATGCTAAATGAAAAGAATCTCATAGAATGTGACATGTGGCATAACCTCAAATTACTATAAGGTTGAGTTCAAATTATATCTAGTGTAACTTTAATCAATGTCATGTCACCAAATTTTTTTTATTTGATGCAAATTTTGACAAATCTACAATTAGATTATTATTTTTCCTATACTATCTATGCTTACAAATTTTTAAGAAAATCTAAGATCAATGACTATTGCATCTATAAAATGTTAAAGTTTCAAGTTTTTGTATTTCAAAACTATGCATTAAAGATGACTTTATTGATCAAATAGTAAATAACATTCAATTTGCATGAAATTTGGCATGCGTGGTAAAAACATATATAACATGTAATCAAATGATGAGATTTTTAAAATATTAATTCAATAAAAAAAATATTAAGTGGTATAATATTCAAGGAAGTTAATGTCATACCGTATCAGCCGTACTAGTAGTATATACCAGATTGGCCATAAAAATGATAACGGTATCCATTTAAAATGTATCGAATAAAATATTTTGTTATATTTTAGATTTTTCGGGTATTTTGATTGAAATTGATGTTTCTACAAGTACAATAAAAAAAATAGTTACAATTTTAAAAATTTTCTTTAAAAAAATGCTAGTTAAACTAATACATCATGTTAATGTATTTAGCCTAATATATAGGCCTACAAAATATGTGAATTTTAAATAATATATTTATAAAGATATAAAAATAAATAAATAAATACATACAAAAAATATGTCTGTGTATATATTGAGTGAGAATTAAGTACATTTAATGTAACTTTAAGCAATATTATTAAGAGAGTCAATATCGTACTAGAGGTCGTTTAAGTTTGGTCAGGAGAATGAAATATTTTGATATTATTGATATTGATATACCGTTTTAGGATTATCGCTATTTATATACTTGCATGTGTGTATATATATACCCACTACAAATTCTATACTTTTTTTTATATGAAATTTGCCTTTAGACTTTAAAAAATAAATAATAAGAGAATGGAAACAACATATGGTTCTCCCATCGACCATCTTACAATATTCACTAACCATACCTGAAACCTGAAAATTGGTCTAAAGTTTTTCTGGAATTAGATTTTTTCTTTCTTTCTTGAGCTAGTTTAGAAATCCTAATACCTAAATTCTAATCCAAACCCACCCCTAGGGCTCGAACTAGCTAGCCTATGGAAAACTCCCCCAAGCCCTCATGACAATGGGAGGTATCACTTTGCCCAACATGAATAATTGTCTTCAGTATAATTTTTATTTTGTCTTCATAGGAAATCCTCTTTGCCATCAACCTGCAGCTTCATATAAATGCTTTCAACTTGATCCTTGTCATCAAAAATTTCTTCATGCTAACCTAATCAAATTTATGACATAAATGTCATTAGGCTCAATACCACTAGCATCCATGGCGCCACTCCATAAACATGTACATGTAATTCTGTTAAAAGCAAGGAAGAATGCACTCAAGTTGTTAGCAGACACAAGAACAGAGATGGTGAACAGGGCAGCACTCAAGGAACTGAAAATCAGAGGAATTGGATCAGTCCAGAACTACTAGAAGTGATTGAATCAGTCCCTTATCATGAGCACTTCATTCACACGTATGAAGGAGCCTTGCCACGTGGATAGGAGCATGACAGAAGCAGTACTTACAGCTGGTACACGTGTGTTTGATAATTGGGATTTGTTGTAACTAATTTTTCCTTATTTCACGGAGTTAGTTTTTTCCTTTTGCTTCCACAGATTGTATATATATAGTGTATAGATCAATTGTATTCATTCATTCAGTTAATAAGATTATTCCTTCTATTTAGAGAGAGAGTTCCCAGATTCTTTTATAAATTCGGTGCTATATATTCAAGCTATTAGCTACTGTTAACCACATAATAAGCTCCTAATACAATACACTATTAAATCCAAAAACATTCAAAAACTAATGGACTTGGTTTAAGGTCTAAAACTTCTTTCTATTACTAGAATTAAGTTTTGTGTTTAGGTAACTGATATGTTCATTTAAAAGGGTGGGCTGTTTGAACAAAGTTCTTAATGTTTGGTTGAACCACACTCGAGAGCCTTTATGTTTTTTGTTTTCTTTTAGCGCATCTTAGTTAGCGTATCTTACACCAATCATCCCACCTACATGTACTAGGTTCGGCCATGATTTAATGTTTTATAACTTGGATCCCCTACCATTTTAAAATGATTTTTTTTATAAAAAAAACAGGCTTATAATACATTACATAACCAGAGTACCACTACAAAATGGCATAACATTTGTAGTAGTAGCCTGTGGTTATAAGGACTGAAACTCTAATACACATAACCGATGTGGGATAAACATCCCTATATTTTTTTTTGAGGAAATAGTAATACTTATTAGAACACATAAACACGAAAATAATATATAGAGTTTTTTAAACAGACTTATAATATATTACATAACGAGGGTACCACTACAAAAAAGGTCTAATCTTTGTAGTAGTAGCCTGGGGTTATAAGAACTGAAACTCTAACACATACAACCAATGTGGGATAAACATCCCTATATTTTTTTTTTTTAAGGAAACAGTAATACTTATTAGAGCACACAAATATGAAAGTAATGTATAGAGTCTTTTAAACAGGCTTATAATACATTATATAACATGAATACTACTATAAAAGAGTCTAACCTTTATAGTAGTAACTTGGAGTTAAAAGGACTTATCATTCTTTAATTGTTTGGATTTACTATAAGGGATCTTTTTCTCTATGTCTCACTCCTTAATGGTTAAGGTGATTATTAGGCTCCTTTTTTTTTTTTTTTTGATAGGATTATTAGGCTCCTAGAATTAGGACATCTAATTACATAAATATTACTTTTTTTTTAAAATTTTATACAAGATAAAAATTATATTATAATATAATTTAAATGTATATATGTGTGAAGGTCATTCCTGAAAACTTGAATCCTAGCATTTGCCTCCCACATCCTACAAGCATTTATAATTGTGGAATGACCATCGCGCCAAAAGCGCGTGGTAATATGACATAAATATTACTAATTGGTTAGTGTTTGTTCTTAAAAATTAAAAATATTTATTTGAAACTAGAGAGGTAAATCTTTGTTGGCTTAGGACCAATAGGCCTAGCAAATCCAGTTCAATTAGGCTCGACAAAACATAGCCCATGGATGACCTCAAGGTGTCCTACTACCTCAATTCTAGCCGAGCAAATGCGTTACTTGAAGTAATAGTTGAACTGTCGTTACCCCATTTTTTTTTTTTTTTGACTTTTTTCATATCCCATTATTAAAATCCGAGACAATAAAAAATGTTTTTTAAAACGAAATGAGTCTTGAAATTGACTTAAAGATAATTTGTGCCAATCGAATTGAGAAAACTTTTTTTACAACAAATTATGGGTGGTAAGTTATTATTGATTTGAATTTGAATTTGTAATTTAAATTATTTTTTTGTTCACCTGTAAGTTGTAACAACCAATAACAACCTGTCATTTAAAATTTGTTTTGAAAATGTTGTGAATATATTGTAAACATAATATTTCTTCTTTTAAAGCCCAAACTAAAGGTCAATCAAGGTCAAAATACATCATTTTTTTTTTTTTTTTTTGGGTAATGAATGCTTAAAAATGTTGAACTTCGGCAAATGATAAGGACTCATACTCTGATCCACCTTTCACCTAAAGCTGCACTTCTCCGACCAACCAAGGCACAAAGGAAAACAAGTCGTGGCCAAGCAATGCTTTATGGTTGCAATCAAATTATCTCCTAACTCTTCATTATATGCATGTGTGCTCATCCATTCTTTGAGTTGTACAAATAAATTTTTTTATGTCTAATTAATTATAATTGTCCTTATTTAAGGACCAATTAAAATTTATATTTAAATAATATTTAGTTAAAATGTTCTATATTATAATATTTTTTATTTAAAATTCATTATTTTTTTACTCTTTAATATGGTTAATTCACTTAATGGTGATTGGGTTGAATTTCAATTAATCCATAATTATTTTGGAAAAATGCTAAGCTAAATATATCAAACTAGCTTCTCAAATATATATATATATATATATATAGAGAGAGAGAGAGAGAGAGAGAGAGAGATTCTTTGAACCATATTAATACACTGAAATAAATGCATCAACCAATTATTTACTCCACTTTTGACATAAATGAAAATCCTTAATGAGGTAGGATGCTAAATGAAAAGAATTTCATAGAATGTGACATGTGGCATAACCTCAAATTACTATAGGGTTGAGTTCAAATTATATCTAGTGTAACTTTAATCAATGTCATGTCACCAAATTTTTTTTATTTGATGCAAATTTTGACAAATCTACAATTAGATTATTATTATTTCTATACTATTCATGCTTACAAAATTTTAAGAGGATTTAAGATCAATTACTATTGCATCTATAAAATGTTAAAGTTTCAAATTTTTATATTTCAAAACTATGCATTAAAGATGACTTTATTGATCAATTAGTAAATAATATTCAATTTGCACGAAATTTGGCATGCGTGGTAAAAACATTTATAACATGTAATCAAATGATGAGATTTTTAAAATATTAATTCAGTAAAAAAAAATATTAAGTGGTATAATATTAAAGGAAGTTAATATCATACCGTATCAGCCGTACTAGTAGTATATACTAGATTGGCCATAAAAATGATAACGGTACCCATTTAAAATGTATCGAATAAATTATATTTGACATTTTTCGGGTATTTTGATTGAAATTGATGTTTCTACAAGTACAATAAAAAAAATAGTTAAAAAGTTAAAAAAAATTTCTTAAAAAAAATGCTAGTTAAACTAATACATCATGTTAATGTATTTAGCCTAATATATAGGCTTACAAAATATGTGAATTTTAAATAATATATTTATAAAGATATAAAAATAAATAAATAAATACATACAAAAAATATGTGTGTGTGTATATTGAGTGAGAATTAAGTACATTTAATGTAACTTTAAGCAATATTATTAAGAGAGTTAATATTGTACTAGAAGTCGTTTTAGTTTGGTCAGGAGAATGAAATATTTTGATATTATTGATATTGATATACCGTTTTGGGATTATCGCTATTTATATACTTGCATGTGTGTATATATATACCCACTACAAATTCTATCCTTTTTTTTATATGAAATTTGCCTTTAGACTTTAAAAAATAAATAATAAGAGAATGGAAATAACATATGGTTTCCCCATCGACCATCTTACAATATTCACTAACCATACCTGAAACCTGAAAATTGGTCTAAAATTTTCTAGAATTAGATTTTCTTTCTTTCTTGAGCTAGTTTAGAACTCCTAATACCTAAATTCTAATCCAAACCCACCCCTAGGCCTCGAACTAGCTAGCCTACGGAAAACTCCCCCCAAGCCCTCATGACAATGGGAGGTATCACTTTGCCCAACATGAATAATTGTCTTCAGTATAATTTTTATTTTGTCTTCGTAGAAAATCCTCTTTGCCATCAACCTGCAGCTTCATATAAATGCTTTCAACTTGATCCTTGTCATCAAAAATTTCTTCATGCTAACCTAATCAAATTTATGACATAAATGTCATTAGGCTCAATACCACTAGCATCCGTGGCGCCACTCCATAAACATGTACATGTAATTCGGTGCTATATATTCAAGCTATTAGCTACTGCTAACCACAGAATTAGCTCCTAATACAATACACTATTAAATCCAAAAACATTCAAAAACTAATGGAGATTGGTTTAAGGTCTAAAACTTCTTTCTATTACTAATGTCTAAAACATTTTATTCATAAAATTAACCTGTATCCTGCGTGTTCGAAACTCAAGCAATTAAGAAAGTTCACGTTTTTCATTAATCCTTTGATTCTAATAAACACTTAAGTAGTCAAAAGACTTTAAAACCACACTTAGGAGTAAAAAATCAACACATTGTTAGATATTTTGTACATTCAAGTAGGTTATTTGGGTCAACTTTAGGCCTCGGAGAAAAGCCCAAAATATGAGAGGCAATAAGTGGTTTTTATTTATTTATTATTATTTAAGAAAATATATGCAATATAATAATATCCAAAATATTGTATGGAGCTAAAAATAATATCAATTTTATTTAGTAGGTCTTATAAATTGACGTGTCAGTAATTCAAATATTAATTTATTATCTTGTTAAAGTGCCACCAATTAAATTTATTGTCATATTGATATGTAAGTATTTTGTAGTAAAATTTGTATTAATCAAATGAAGCACTCATCATATTTCTTGGCATGTCAAAATATACCCGAAACAAAATATTTCTTACAAGGGTAGAATTTATGTCAACATAATTTGATTGGTAAGAACTTTCTCCATCAATAAACAGATCAAAATTTATGTAAAGAAGCCTCTCTCTCTCTCTCTATATATATATATATATATATATATAGTAAACATCATTTTTGTAACAATTAAATGAAATGTGGAATTTTCAATAAGCTAATCTTTAAATTTTAGTTGAGCAAAAGAACCATTGTGAGTGGTTGGTCCAACATCCATGAATAACCCAAGAATTCTCTGAGTTAGTACTAGAACGATCTTGAGTAATACATGTTGCCTAAGGCCAAGGACTCTCATGGTTGATCAAAAAATACTGTAACTATTTTATTTTTTTTATTTTTTATAAGCCCTTGCTCCAATCTTTAGACAATATTAAAATCTCCCCCATCAAGCAAACATCCTATGTGAAGGGGAGAGATATTTAAGTTATCCTTTTGTAACACATTCTCTAGTAGGGTTGTAATTCACGGGTTTTATGTGTGGTTAATCCCAAATCATATATTGTTTTGAGTTCATATTTACCCTCTACAACTATATGTTACATTAATTTGGAAACCCCAAATATAAAAAAAAATCCATTGGACTCTTCAAAAAAGAAAAAGAAATAAAAGCTTTGATATGACGTCCATCATAGCCAGCCAATGCAAACATTGAGTAGTGTTAGCAAAACCTCTCAAGCCCTAGTCATTTGTCCCCTCACCCACCCACTGCTACCCCTTTACCTGACAGCAACCACACGTGATAGGCTGGAATGAGACCGGCCCCAAAGCCATCTATTCAAAAACCTCCAATAGCCGGTAACCCACCCAAAAAAGCTACCGGTTTCTTGCCGGAATGCAGGTGACATTTGATATGGGGCTCACAAAATTTGCAGAGGAGGTAAAAGAAAAAGGAAAGAGACAACAGACAAGTTATGTGGGGTCCATTTCTTTTCCAACTTTTGGGGTTCTGTATCATTGTATTTGTGGGCCTGCACAGGGCTATGCCCATTTATAATCCATTGGACCACATATCTTGAATTTAGCACCACCTATCTTTTTTTCTTGAGCTTTGTTAACCTACCGTTACTAACATCCCAGATTTTTTTTTTTTTAGGAATTACTAACATTCGAGTTGGGAGAGAAGGAATGATAAAAAAGAAAAAGAAAACACAAACACACAAAAAAAGCTTTACTATGAGTTGGCTACCACCCGTGGAGGTGGTAGGAAATTCTCGTGATCCATCGAGTATGAAATTATGAGTTCAGAGTTGTGATATGCTCCCATCTAATGCTTGGGTAGCCATGTCATGCATGATAAAGTTTAAGTGGGCTAAGAATAGTGAATACACTTGCGAGTCTAAAACTTTTACTATGTATTTGATCTAAAGTCTGTTTGGATACCGCTTATTACTAAAAACTGAAAACACTGTAGCAAAATAATTTTTAAATATGTGAATAGTGCTGTGAGACTCAAATTTATATTGAAATTTGTATTTGGATGACTTTTGTGGGTCTGTGAACAGTGCCGTGAGACCCACATTTTTTAGCAAAACGCACAAACATAGACGTGATGAAATTTCAGTACAATCCAAACACTCACTCAATGTAGTATAGTGGCATAGGTTCAGATGGAAGATGTGAAACATCGTGAGTTTAAATGTTCTGAGGAAATTGTGTGACATTGGTTCAGTTGGAGTTATACAGTTTGAAACTATTAGAGTACTTTGAGTGGAGTTAAAGTTAGGTTACTGCTCAACTTACAAAAGAGAGCTTAGGACCCCCTTATCTCGTTTAGGTCCATCAAATTTTGATCACACTCAAGTAAGGCCAAGTAGGGTCACCTCTTAGAAATTTAAGAAATTAGATTAACTATTTCCTACCTAGAAAAGAGTAAGAATAAAATTGTGTTTTGTTAAGTAAAACACAATGTGTTGGAGAGTGGTTATGCATGGGTAGAAGAAGTATATGATTTTCAAAATTATGTTATTTCTTTGAAGTAACGTTAGCACTTTCAGAAAATTTCTATACATTTCCCATAAAAAAAATAAAGGGAATGTTATTTCCACACCATCCATACATGCATACTCGCATAGTTGGATACCAGCTGGATCCATGGTGTGATTTCATCTCATTTGGGTGAGAGTAAGACGAAAGTATCATATAAATGTAAATAACTAAATATAGTTAGATCCGTTATGAACCCATAATATGAGCAGCAGTAGTAGATCAACATCATATCAGGTGTGTTCATAATGGTGCCACCCATGAATAAAAAATTCAAGGGCAAGTGTGGTTTGTGATTTATAGTATGGAGGTCATTTTCCTCTGTTGATGAAAACTGTGGGGCCAAGAAATCCTACGACCCAGCCCACTTTGTTCCTGGGCCGAAGGCCCAAGCCAAGGAGGCACCTGAAATCCGAGGAGGAAAAGAAGAAGCCCAGGCGCAAACAGAACGGGCCGAGGACGACCCCATCATCGGGCGTCCGAGAACTTGGGAAACAGGCCCGTAATGAGCAGTCACCTCCACATTAAATGTACCTGACAACCGCCCTGGCCGCATTAATGAGGAGAGGACTTCACACCAGCATCGCCTTGGTTGCCGCGACTCTCAAGGAGACTGAGAAGGCGGCTGATGGGACAAGCACCTGAGCAAATGTCCTGATCGCTCAACAAGTGTAGGGCTAGGATTAGTTGGGTAAGGGATATATAATGTAAGGGAATCCCTCAGAGATGGGGGCCTCTGGGAAGAAAAAAAAAGGAGAAGGAAAAGATGGAGGCCAAAGGGGAGAAAAGCCTCCTCGGCCACGGTCCGAGGAGCATCCCCTAATTGTAAATTACTCTAAGCCATTCATTGAATAAAAAGAAAACGGAGCCCACGCCCCGTGAACGCCGGCCGGCGCCTAGACCTTCGATCCACTCTCTACAAATTCATTGTTCGGGGTTCGTTGGGCCCTTGACCCAGATCCGTTGGGCCCGGGGCGCCAAAAATGCGGTCCCTACAAAAACATTGTAAGAAAGTAACTTAATTGGTATTCTATGACATAGATGTCTAGGATTCAAATTTCCCCTCCACCAACTATTAATTATCCCTCCCCCCTAAGAGAAAAGAATGAAGGAATGATTTGATTCAAGGTTTTTATTTTTTATTTATTTTTGGTAAAAGAGAAGAAGAAAGAAGTAGGGAAATACTTAAAATAACATTGGTAAAAAGTAACATATTAATTAAAGAGCTGACATAAACTATAATTTTTTTTAAAGGAACAATGACCCTACGACTCGGTGGCATTACCTAACTCTCCCACATATGTGAATTTGGATTCAAATTCACCTTCTCACTAAATTGTTGTGAGCAAAAAAAAAAAAAAAAAAAAAAAAAAAATGATAAGGAAGATGTAAATTAGTAAATATTGGCAACCCAGTTAATCTATTTAGGATCTATAATCAACCTCAAATTTGGGGAGTAAATTTTTTTAAAAAAAATTATAAATGTTACAAGTGGTGGAAGGAGGATTTGAACTTTGATGTTCCTCATAAGGGAGATCAAGCTATTGCCTCCAAAGCTCTTGGTGAGAGTAAAGTTTTGTTAGTGTAATCTTGTTTTTAAATAAAATGATCACTTTTTAGATAATAAATGATTGACACTATTTTAAAAAGAAAAAAAAAATCATGAATGGCACTACTTTTTTTTTTTTTTTTTTGGTACCAACTACTTTTTTTTTTAGAGAAATGAATAGCACTACTTGAAGGAAAGTAATTTGGTTGGATATATTTTTAAATGAAACCATTACAAAATTTTATAAGTCTCATAAAAGGTGATACGTTCTCTTTTTGTAGTAATAATATATTTTTCTATTTGAAAGATACATATGTGAGACCCAGCATATTAATTAAGATGGATAAGGGTTATTTTCTCAATAAATAATCAATCTTAGTATAGTTTGAGAATACAATTTTTGGTGGTTGAGTGATATCTTTTCTATTGTCAGTACGGATGGAGACATGATGTTTATTACATTGTGGTGGAAGAGAGTTATATCCATTTGAATCAAATGGTGGTCATAGGCCTATTTGTTTAGTATCTATTAAATGACCTTTTAATAGATAAAAATTATATAGAGTCCGTTTGGATAGCACTTATTGTTGCTGAAAGTTGATAAAAACTGATTGTTGCTAAAAACACTGTAGCAAAATAATTTTTAAATGTGTGAATAGTATTGTGGGACCCACTTTTAATATTAAATATTGCGTGAACAGTGCGTGAACAGTGCATGCACAGTACACGCACTGTGAATTTTGTCCCTCAAAGTCAAAAAAGCAGGCAAAAAAAAAAAAAAAAAAAAAAAGAAGGGAGAAAACGTGAAACTGAAAACGTGCCGCAGCTAAACGTGCTATCCAAACTGGGTCATAGTATTGAAAAAAAATGAAGTTTGGTCTAAGGATGGATTGGTACAAGGAACTGTCCTTCGTGAGAAATTTTGTTGAAGAGTAAATGGCTAAATGTACAAGGAGGGTGGTTTGAGTTGAAAAATGAAGTTACCTTAGGGAAAGAAGAAGGTAAAATGTTATGTTGTTGGGTGTATAATTTGCCTATGGTACAGCCAAATATTAATGCCATATAAAGTTCAAGCTAAGTCCTTGTATGATCTCATGATCTGGTTCATTGTTTGGCATCTTAGTGGCAGTTCATGTACTCCAACCAAACTTTGGGGATATTGTACGATCTGAAAATCTCATGTGAGACAAGTTTTGTGATGCAAGTTATGCCATAATTGAGAGGCTGTGCATACACTATTGGATTTGTGTTTTTGAGTGTAGCACCAAACAGCAAGAGAAAGAGAAAGAGATCTAGCTATCTAATAGGGCAATTGAGAAACCTAGAGGCCCTCAAATTCTCAATTCTTTCACAATAGAAATAACCTAGAGAATAATGAAAAATAGAGCTTGTTGATTATGCCTTTTCAGTTTGTCAAATTTCTGAGACACTTATCTGGATCTTTTTCTTTTGTACAACCTGAAGAGGTTTCTTGTCATAGGCATAAACCCCAAGTCCACACACAGTCTTCAGTCTTCATCATATTCATTACTCAAAATTCCTATTCATCAATCTATGCAATTTGACAAGATGTGAGGGAAAGTTGTCTAAGAAAAAAAACAGTGAATTGACCTTTCACCAACCATGACTAGTGGCCATCCTCCATCCCCACAACATGGCCAATGTCAAAAAATGAAACTCACTTCTAATGAATATTGAGAAAAATATGCATAATAATAATTGCATATTTATGCTCTAGCTCTACTTCGGGAGTAAGTACCTACTAACTTACTACACATTGGAGCATGTTATATAGTATAATATAGGGTTGTGTTATTTTTTGAAATTTTTCTAACAATTTTTTTTTTTTTTTTTACAATTTTATTTCATTTTTTCAGCTTTATAAGTACCGTGTCTTTTTTTGACTTTTTTTTTTGGGTCTTTTTTGCACTGTGCATGTTAGCATTTTCCTATAATATAATATAAGATCAATTTCCTTTTCTTTCTATTTATTTGAGAAGAAGGACAAAACAATTCCAAAGTGCAGTGTATCAGCCATAAATGATCAAGCTCTGGTGTGTATCCAGGATGGAATTTGACAGAATAGTGACATTAATAGACCATGTTCATGTACAATTGTACGTGGACCCAATGTCACATGTTCTTGGCGGTGATGAGGGAGCTGGATAGAAGGTTTAATTTCATTTTTATCCTCCCAACCTTTATGATAAGGACCAAACTATGGAAAAGGTAGAGGCACGAGCTTTACACTTAACATATGTGAATCGCACATTTAAGAACTTTTAAGTTAAGGGCAAGATAAGTAGTTAGGCACATTCAAACACCAACTGAAGTTAATCTGTTATCAAAGCTTCTCATTCCAAGTCTCAATTGGTTTTCTGTATCCCATGCTCGCCGTGATGCAAATTCTGTGGCTCACTCGTCAGTCCGAGTAACATTTCAAATGATGTTATTTGGATTGAGGACTCTCCTCCTAATGCTTTGGAGTTTTTGGACTTTAACTTAGCTCATATTCGAATGAAGTTTTAGATCGTTTAAAAAAAAAAAAAAACACAATTTGGAGTAAATTTATCTGTGCTAAAACGAAATACTGATGTCTTGGCCTGATAAAAATTGTTTTACAGTTTTAGTTTTTAACTATTGTTTATAGATTCAATAGAATTAAAAAAAAAAAAAACTTATAAAATGAGTTCCTATTGATTTGCAAATCAATTTCCATGACCTTTTGAACCAGTTATTGTGAACTGGACCATTACAGCAAAATTTGGTTTATGGCTGCCAGTTATTCTGGTGCCATTTATGCCGGATATATTATTTTTGCTTTTTTAGTTTGTTTCATAGGATTACATATAAAGCATAATGTTATGGACCACTCTTCGAATCTATTGAATGTTATAACTATAAATTTAGCAGCTATTAATAATATATATATGGAGGCGGGGGATTTGAACCGTGAATGTCTCAATTGAAAATATCAAGAAGTACCAATTCATTGAGCAATAAAATTATTGAATAGTTATCTTTTTTAGCCTCTGAAATATGCCAAAACTTGAAGAGTTCAATACTTGGATTGAGAAGAACAACCACCCGCTTTATAGTTTGTACTTATCCAGCCTTGACTTCGTAATTATAATGCTAGGTATCCAGGAAGGTTTTGGAATCTCCTTAATTCAACATATCTCAACCTAGAAAGTTAGTTAAAAACTAGGTATGGATTCAAATATTCACCTCTAGGCTATTTCCCCATTATTACCACTTGAATGTCGGCCATAACCAGTTACTAGTAATTCAGTGAAATCTTCCTAAGGGTACCCAAGAACAAATAGCTTGCTTGTCTATCTCCTCAGAGCAAGAAAAAGGAGAAATCAATACTCCTACTACAGTATGGGAGACATATCTTTGAAAGGCTATGGCCAATAATGCAAGTTTTTCTTGTTTTAGATGTTGGAAGACAACCCACTACAAGTGATAATGAAGAAAAGATGTCCAATTTGATGGACGTTGGGGGAAAAAAGTCCAATCTAGTAGGCATTTGGGCCAACACAACACAATGTAATTGAAGTTAGTCACATCTTATAGCTAGATATCATTTCATGAAAGTCCTTCTCTCTCTCTCTTTAGTCCCCCACATACTCATGAAGATGGCAAGAAAGGGAGACGATAATAATTGAGTTAGAATGAGTGATAGCAAGCTCACATTCACAGGGCTCGCTTAGCTGGTTCTCACTTCTCTCACTCCAACCATTCACACACTCATTAACCCATTTGGCCGTACCAACCCAAAAAAAATACTCAACTCAATCATGTGTCTCCCCCAAAACTAAAACGATTCCTCCTCTCAAAGCAACCATCATCCTTTAGCTTGAAACCATTTATTGTACCACCAAAAAAAAAAAGTACATCTTAAATCATAGACACAAAGTAGTTGAGCTTTTATCAGTTAATTCACTTAGCTAAGTATAACAAATATCAACAAAGACGAAGGTAGACTACGTAGTTAAAAGTGATAAAAGTTTTAGAAATTATTAACATACGTTGAAGTCAACTTCCTTAAGGCTGCGTTTGGGAATTTGGAGTTGGATTTGAAATTAATAGATTTAAAATTAAGGGATTTCAAATCCATTAATTTTAGGAGTTATTTCAAATACAAGCATTTTAAAGTTTTGAAATTCTTGGTGGATTTGCCAAATCCAAATCCTTAACATTTTTTAAACTTTCCAAACAAGTTATTTGGATTTTAATTACTCAAATCCAAATCCAAATGTCCAAATCATGTCACCCAAACACACTATAAGAGCCTAGTAAAGTGTCAGTCCCAGCAATCTTTTTTATCTTTTGGGGGGTTTACATATTATAAGCTAGGATTTACAAACTTAAAGATTAGTATATCTTTTAACAACGAAGGACAAAAGCTTTACGAATAATGAAGACTACATGGTCCTTTGACAAGCTAACATCGAGTAAGAAGCCATTTGAATTGAGATAGAAGTAAAATTTTACTCTCATAATATTTTGTTTTTTTTTTTTTGGGTGGGGATCTAGTTAATAAATCCTAACCTAATTACCTAAACCCCACCTCATGGGGCCTGAACAGTGAATGCAAGCTCATGGATGCCTCCAAGCCCTCATAGCAAGAGGAGGCACCACTTTGCCCAACATGGATAATAGTTTTATTTTCTCTTTATTTATTATTTATTATTTATATATATATATATATTATTTTATTTTATTTAAGAATAAGTAGTAGTTTCATGGTAGTTGTTCATTAATTAATCTTTTAGTGCAATTAACCCCAAGCTATTTTTGTAATTAAAAATAGATCTATCTATTTGTCTTGTACTATTACTATTTTGATTGGACAAATCCTTATAACAAAGTCATTGTTAGCCTAACATTTTATGATTTTGAGATGAAAATGGGATGGAATTAAGAATGTTGCAAAATTTCAAATCATATATATATATATATATATATATATATATAACAGCAAAAAAAAACCCAAAAGAAATTAAAAATAAAAAGGGAGAGGGAAGACAGATACCACATATGTGAAATTTGTGGCTCCAAGGGCCAACACAGCCACAAGATTTGACTTTTTCATTGTGCCCAAGGCCCCAAGAGGTCTAGTCTAGGCCTCAATTATTAAGACACGCTTTAACCTTTTACTAGGTTGGGCCTCATTGATCACTCCATAGGCCGTATGAAAGCAAAGTTTAACCCATGGGCTTCCTAAAGCGTCAGTTGGAAAGCCTGGGATCTCTAGGGCAATGGGCACATGTGAATGTCCATTGCATAGAAGATCATATTACCCAGGCCTCAAACCTTGAACTTTACGTATTTACCCCTGGATTTATTTCCCGCCAGAGAGAGAGAGAGAGAGAGAGAGAGAGAGAGTGTGTGTTATCTATCAGTATCAATGAATGGCGCTTCTGCGATGGATTCACCAACTCAATCTGCACCCGAGACCAACGAAAACAATCTCCAAGTACACTTTCTTAGTCTCTGATCTCATTATTTTCCTTATCTTACAAAATAGTATTAAAAGATTTTGAAGATTAATAGTTCAAACAATCAAATAGAACAAATGAAATTCAATCAGGTTTTCATTGAATTACATGTTTTATATGTTCTTAATATACATACCTGTGGGGTCATGGGCCCAGATCATACAATTGAGTTTTGGGCTTAAGGCCCAAGCCAAGGATAAGGGGCCGTCTGAGAATGGGTAAGTATAGCCAAGGAAACCCATGCTCGTGGATAAGGAAGACAATATTGAACATAATGGCCTAGGAGTTTGTGCCAAGGATGAATTTGTCCTCGGCTAGCCAAGGCCGAGGTTCGTAAAGGATGCCTGCCATTTGGAGGTGCGATCCATGAAGTTCTGGAAATATGGATAAGCATTGCAAGAACGAAAGAGAGAGAAGAATCCCAAAATATCTTGGGAAAAGCTACTGTCACCGCATTGAATGCACTCCAGCTAACTCTCTGGCCGCATTAATGAGGAAGTGACCTCTGCACAGTATTACTGCAGCCTTACAACCACCCTAGAAGACTTCTAGAGGGGGCTAATGGGACAAGTATCAGCATAAACCATCAACTATCCACGTGTAGGGTAGAGATGAGGGAAGACATGTAGTATAAATAAGAGTAGAGACCCCATAGATCAGGGGGGGAAAAAGAAAGGAGAAGAGAAAGCACTGTAGCAATCTCAACAATTCCTGTAACCATTATCATCCAATATATATGCTAGAACAGAACTCCTCGGATTGTGCCGAGGACAAACTTTCTTGTACAAACTTGGTTCGTTTCTGTTTGATTGTCTTGGAAACTCATTGTAACTGTTATCCCATTCACTAAAGCCTAGCTCTTCTACACACTCTTTACAAATTTATTGTACTGGGTTCACTGGGCCAGTATCCCATACATTTTGGGTTTGGGCTACAAATTGTGACCCTACAATACTAATTTTCATATCAATCAGATGTTATTTACCATTCAATTCATAAACTTATCTTTTATGTATTATTTTAACCTCATTCATATGCATATGATCCATAAACTCATCTAAATAAGTAAAATCAACTCATTATCATTTATCACTCCATCAATCTCAATAAAATATTTATTATTATTCCTTTTTATTTATTTATTGAAAGGTTGTCATCTTTGTTAAACTTGTACGAATTAATTAAGATTCATATGTAAAAGAAACATTTCACAAATATCATAATATATCATCGATTAAATAATGAAAATGAAAGATAAATACCTTAATTTCTATAAGGGAAGTTATTGTCGTGTAAGACTGAGTTTAGTGAAGTTTTCAAAGATTTTTTTTGAAAAAAAGGTTTCAAAGATCCTTGAAACAATGGAATGCAAAAATATTATACTGTGAACATCATAAATATAAGTAACTAAACAGTATAATCTTATTATGAATCAATTAACGAACAAAAATATTGCATGTTAACCATTGATAAAATAGTAGATTGTGTCTGTATGTATTTCTTATATTTTAAACTTTAAAATTTTTGGATAAATTTTTTACTTTAAAAGTTGGAAGATATATGAGGTTTCACTCCTGCGCATAATATGAGAAGTAAAACCATATAAATTCATTCCAACTCTTGCAAAAATGGAAAAAGAACAAAAAAAAAAAAAAAAATATATATATATATATATATGTAATAAAAGAAATCATGGCCTTTTAGTAATAGATTACAAATTCTAATAGAGAAAGTTATTAGTATTTTAAATTTACCTCATTAAATTTAGTACATGCCATTCAAATTTTACCTGAGCAACGTATGGGGAAAAAAACCAAAAAAAAGAAAAGAAAAGAAATAAAAATATACATTGTTATTACAATGTAATTTAAGAATTAAGTCCTATAAAATAAAGTAAAAAACTAAGAAAAAGTGTATATACCTCCATGTACCATGTGTATTGCAATACCTCCATGCGCATTGCAAAACATTTCCAAAGAGAACATCTCCTCAAGAGACCACTATTATCAACAAATAATACAAACACTAATGCTATATTAGACAAAATCGAACGTGGAAAAAACAAATCAAATCAATTGTATAGCAATTCTATAGAAAAGATTGAAAGTACCTCTCAATATATTATAAAATTATTCAAAATAGATTAAAAGAGAAAAACTAAAATGAAATTTAGTAAAAGTATTTTAGCAAACAATTTTAATTAATGCATTCCTGAATTGAAAGCTAAAAGAGGTTGGGGGGGGGGGGGGGGGGGGGGGGAACCAACCTTTAGATGAAACAATCACCACAATGACAACCATGACATTATTTATATGCATAACAAAAACCCCTATATTAATCAGGTAAGTCAATCCTCATTTATTTTAAAGTGGGCAAAACATGTTCTTCTCATTTGGTTGTGTTAGGTTCTAAGACTTTAGGAACTAATGTATTAGAACTTCAATGTGTATTATGTTGGCAAACCATGATCAAAATATAGAGTCTAGGTTTAGGCTTGCTCAAAGTGTGGTTTAATGTATAATTGGAATCGAGTGATTGCAGGAATTATTATTCAAAATTCGCAAGGTTTGATTGATTGAAAATTAGACTCAATCGATCGAAAGTCATGCAGATGTAATTTTTTGCAGAATTTCCAACTCAGCCCAAGCCCATATGACGTGTAGGGTTTTGTGTTTCACTCCAAGTCTAAAAAGAAAAACCCTAGCTATGTTTTAGAAGTCTTTGGAGAGTTGTGTGTTGAATCTTTTGTGAAATCTGAGAGATGTTTACCTTCATACATACACATAGAGTTATTAAGATCAAGATTCACGTCAAGAACTTGATGATCTCTTCAGTTGCTGCATAAAGATCTATAAAGAAAATTTGAAACCTTTGAGTGGAGTCTCAAAGTCACAACTAAGAGAACTTGTGGTTGCTGTAGATCAATGAAAGAAGTAGTCCGTGGACTCGGAGCTGTCACGTGGTCGTGGTAGTAAATTTTCTACACGAGGTAGCAATAGGATGTTAGTGGTCTAAGTCTTATTGTACAAACTTCAATTTTTTCAAAGTAGATCTGTTTTTTACCTTGAGGATAGTTAGGTTAAATCCTCCCTAGATTTTTTATCGGTTAGGTTTTCCTGAGTCATCAGATTTGTGTGTTCGTTATTTTCCACATTATATTTTTTTTACACATACTGGTTTAACCTAGATCTAGTTAACAAACTTGTTAATCAATTTGGCTTAATATTAGGTTAAACATATTGTGTTAAGGAGTCTAAAAACTAACAGGTTGTGCAAATGTGAAAGCATGTCATCAATTAATTTGTAAAGAATGTGGAATGCTTTTATTCAATAGTTTTGCAACGTATGAAAATATGGCATATTCAATCAATTTGCAAAGAATGTGTCTTCTAGAATGCAAGTGCTATAACGCAATTATGTGTCAAAAAAAAATAATTTTTTGACATTAAGAATTTAAGATTTTAAATATTGCAAATGAATAATTTTATATTTCATCCTATCAAATAAATAAATAAAAATGAATAATAATATATTCCTCTCCAAATTCATTCTCATTTAGAGAATTAAATAGTAATACAAAAAGGACTTAGAGAGGTAGAAGAGGAGAAGTCATTTTAATTTGTATTGATTTTTAGCTTTTTGCAAAGAATAATATGTTATTTATTCTTTTTTATGAAAAGAATAATATGTTATTATTTGAGCTTTTAAATACTCCAAGTAAATAGTAGTACACTTTTTTTTTTCCAAAATTGTTCTCATTAAGGGAATTAAAATGTAATAACTAAAATAATTTAAAGGAGTACAGGAGGAGTCATTTGTAGCGTATTATTATTTTAGGATTATAAATGTATTGCCACATGTTTGATATGATCTGTTGTAGACAAATTGTTACTTGCCATGTGGTACTATTTGACCACATCAATCAATCAATCAATATATATATATATATAAAAGCAGAGACCTCATGCGGGAAATCATAAAGTCTTGCCAAGTGGCACTCTCTTTGAAAAGATAATTGAACTTTTTTTTTTGGGTTGAAATAAAATACATCGTTCTCAATTTATTACACTTATTAGATGCCATATTAGTTATTTACTAAACTCAATAGATTTCAATTATTAATAAATAAGACTAATGGATAAGATAGAAGGATATTAATCATCAAAAACTCTTTGTTTTCCTTATTTCTGTGTCCAGAGGTTTTCTTATGTTTATGTCTACTCCTCTTCCCTTATAACTAAATGCCTACTCTTCCTAAACCATTATATGCCTTCTCCTATGCGTTGCTAAATTACCAATTCTATATTCTATAATTTGCACAAACTGAAATAGCATTCAGATTATTCAAGAACACATGAATCTTCCAAAAAAGCATATGTTTATTTAGCTAAAATAATAATCAACAATAATGGTCATGGTTCTATATGGTATTGTTTTTTTTATTTAAATTGTACTAAGATGCTCTTTTACTTACATATATATACTTTTCATTTGCTAATTATCATTCTTATGGGCTCTTGGGGCTTGGGGCTCTATAAAGTGACATAGTCATATAATAAGATGCTCTTTATGCCACTTTTTATTTGCTAATTATGATTTTTATCAAGTTCTGTTAATAGATTAAGATTGTCAAAATTTAGTTTTTTTTGAGGGGTTAATTTTAAGCATAACAAACTTATGGGGGTTTTCTAATTATTTGTGTTTCTACATTTTATAAAACTTTCTAAATGACCAAGAACACTTTGATGATTGCAAAAAGATACGTGTTTGAGAAGGAATCACACAAACATATATCTACTATAAATAAATTAAGTATGCTAACATTTACCTCATTGAGCTAAAGTTATTAAATGACCAAGAACAATTTATTAAAGCATTTCTTAAAAATATAAAAAATGCATGCAGTCTAATTTTACATTGTAACTAATAATTTTAATGTGTAGTTTTGAAATTTTTGTGCTCAAGATTGATTTTGGAAGGAAGAACCATCAAAGGCAGCTTGGTCGTGTCATATCTTGAGATATGTAAGTTGTTTTATTAAAGCTATTTTATTCAACCAACACTTATGTTATTGCAAGTTTGCAACATACTCCAATGGATTAAAACTATAATTAGTGTAATCAATTAAATTAGTATCTATTGATTTGTCATTCCATGAATGTGAGAATGCATTAAGCCATATTCAAAAATGTTTTTATTTTGTTTTTATTTTTTACTATTGATTTGAATTATGATATTAGCTTGCTCATATATTTAGTTTCTTTGGCAACAATTGATATACATTCAATCAAGAGTATAACAAAAATTATGCTCTTCCCATTGTGTTCCAAACAATGGGCTGATGTTTTAAATTAGCCAAACAATTTAAATCTTTAATATGCCTTTATTACTTTAAATGCTTTAGATACAGTCAATGATAACTTTTCAATTTATTTTTTTCTGCATAAGAACAAAGTTTAATGTAGAATTGTAAGAGTTAGATTCAATGGGTTGGGTATAATATGATTTTTTTTTTGGGCAAACAGCGGAAGAGAATTAACATTAAATAACCAGTCTATTACAAAATAGCTCAGTTTTGTCAAAAGCTAGCGCATTTTCCACCACAAGTGGTGGTTCATACAAAATGTGGAAGCCAGAAGCTAGATCTACTCCTATTTTAGCCATAATATCCGCACATCTGTTAGCTTCCCAGAATATGTGGGTCATAGTGCAGTTAGACATCGAGTTGATCAGGGTCCTGCAATCATTTACGAGAGGTTCTAGCATCAGATTAACAGTATTTGGGTCAAACAGTAAATGAACAATATATTCAGCATCTAGTTCAATGTTAATATGCTGAAGATTAAGTTGTTTTGCTAGTAAAAGTCCATTCTTAAGCGCCCAGAGTTTCGCCTTAGTGCTGGACACCGCACCAAGTTTCCTAGTAAAACCAGTGACCCAATTTCCTCTACTGCAACGTAACACTCCACCCCCACCAGCCTTGTCGAGAGCATCACCAACTGCCCCATCAGTATTTAGTTTCACCCAACCAGGATTGGGTTTCGATCATTTAACTTGAATCTGTGTTCGAGGAGGTTTGTTTGAAAAATTTGGAACAATAGCATAGAACTCAACACCTTTCTTAATACACTGCAAATGGAGAGATTCATCAATTCTTTTATTCCTGAAAACATAGTTATTACGGTGCAGCCATATAAGCCAGACAGCTTGTGGAAATATGAAGCTCCATGGAATCCCAGTTCGAGCAAGCGAGACGGACAATTCACAGTTCTTCCGCAGCCACTCAGCAAGGGGAGAATTGTAAAAATCCTGGTTATCATCGTTTATACCCAATTTCCTCCAAACATTCCTCGCAACACCATAATCACGTAAAAGATGAATAATAGTTTCAGAATTACAACCACAGAGTTCGCAAACAGTATCAAGATTAAAACCCCGTGAACCTAGGACATCTTTACAAGGGATACTACCATGGTAGCACAGCCATAGAAAAAATTTGATGCGGGCCGTGGTTTTTGATTTCCAAACCCACATCTTAGGAGTAGTAAGGTTCAGGGGGTTTAAATCTTTCGCAAGTAGATAAGCTGAATTTAAGGAGAAATTACCATCTTTAGAGAAAGCCCAAATGAGGATGTCTTCGCGGGTTGAATTAAGAGCAGGGGGTATGCCTCTTATTTCCTGCACAATCGGATCAGGGAGAACAAAAGAAATACTCCTCTCATCGGCCAGAAAATCTTTCACAGAAATATTTCCTTCCCCTTCCACCAAGGGACCATGTATTAGGCCTCTCAGCGGACCTGACGGCAGCCAAAAGTCATTCCAAACATTCACACCTCCCCCATTGGAAATAACCCATTTCAGACCTTTATTGAAAATCAAACCTCCAATCTTACAAGCCTTCCAAGTACGAGAAGCGGGGTACTTTCTACCCCTATCGTTCAATTTGGCAAGGGTCAAGTATTTTTTACAAAGCATTTGAGACCAGGCCGCATCCGGATTCGAAGCGATACGCCAACATAATTTTGCAAGAATGGCATCATTTCTCGCTTTCACTTGAAATAAGCCGAGCCCCCCAATACAAGTAGGATTTGTCACCTTATCCCACCCCACCATGTGCATTCTCCGCCTTTCATCATTTGAGCCCCAAAGGAAGTCACGAGTGAGCTTATCAATTCGCTCACTAACTCTAATAGGAAGTTTACAGCACTGCATAAAGTATTCAACAATGGGGGTGACCGCTGCCTTAAGAAGAACAAGTCTACCAGCTGGAGAGAGACAGTTAGATTTCCAACTAGCCAATTTGGCCTGAACTCTATCAATAATAAAAAGGAATTCATTTCTATTTCTGCCTTTATGCCTCAAGGGAAACCCAAGATAGTTGCCCAAATTGTTTGTCTCGCAAATATCCAGCTGGTTTGTTAAGTTCACCCTATCTTCAGTTGTCACAGTAGGAGAGAAAAAGACTTTAGATTTTTCACGACTGATCTTTAGACCCGTTGCCGAGCAATATGATTATTTGTCTCTAAACATTTGAACAGTTAAGCATAAATATCAACCCCCTTAAAAGTTGTCCTTCAAGAACTAAGTTCAATGTAGAATTGTAAGAGTCAGATTCAGTGAATTGGGTAATATAATTATTTGTCTCTATACATTTGTCCAATCAAATATAAATAGCAACCCCCTTAAGAGTTGTCCTTCAAAATAAACTTTAATGGAGCTATTTTTAAAGAATAAACCAAAAGCAAGAGTTTTGATTTATGATGATAACATGTTGCTCTGTAGCATTGAGTTGCAAAGGGAGAGAAATTTGAATTCAGAAGCTTCAATCTAAGGAGGAAGGTAATTCATGGTTGAGAGAAAATGTAGAGATAGCAATATTAATAATAAGAATTATACATGGTCATAAAGATAATTTCATTAAAAAAATATATAGTTTTTTTTATAAAATATTTTAAAATAAACCGTGAATCGCAAGGGACATCAACTAGTTATTCTATATAGATAGGAGATTACGCCACTTGTCATCATTGTGTGCATTCACCAGTTGTGGGATCCAACTTTTATAATATACTAATTGAAGATATACGCGATTGTGGGAATAGATAATTATTTTGTAATTGTGGTAAAATGTATAATTTGCTCTCTAAAATTTGTTAAAAATAATTTGCTCTCCCTAAAACTTAATAATTTTCTATTTTGTTTTTTTCATCTTTCTATCTCTACCAATATATCATTCTATTATTTTAGATATGTTTGACTGATATTATTCATTTATGAGATGGTCCATATTCTTTGACATTGTGTTATAGTGTGCAATATTTTTCTAATTTATTTTTATGTACAACTAAACTTTTTAAATTTAAAATAAATTATTCAAATTACTCACTATCTTAAAGGAAATTATCATGATAATAAAAACTCATAACAAAATTACTTTTGAATATTAATCAAATAATTGATAGGCATATTCAAATGCATAGACAAGATTTTGTTTTGATATAAATACAAATCCTCACTTCCAAAATAATTACTAAATACTAACTCAAACAAAAATCAAACCAAAGTTATTAGAGGGAGAGAGATTACTTGTGATGGGAACTAAAAAGTACAACACCAAAACGTATTCACCCAAAATAGAGTTATAAAAAACACAATGATTCATTAACCTAAAGTGGAGTTGAAAGAAAGAATAAAAAATCGAGAGAGAGAGAGAGAGAGAGAGAGAGAGAGAGAGAGAGAGAGAGAGAGAGAGAGAGAGAGAGAATAACAAATTTATAGAAAATAAGATTAGAATAAAAAGAATAAAAATAAAAGATATATTAATAAACACTAAATTATCTAAGTCATGTTATATAATAAAATAATATTATATTCTTATATATTATCTCTATAATGCAATAGGATAACATCTATGAAATCAACGAAAACAGGAAAAAAAAAAAACTTAAAAACACAAAATTAAATGACATCAACCCAAAGTAGAATTCTAAAGAACACAAAAATTAATCAACATAAAGTAGAGATGCAAGATAAAAGAAATCCACCAAAAAATGTATTTTAAAAAAAATTGAGAGAGAGATAGAGAGGAGGAGAGAAATAACCTTTTTCTATGCAAAAATTATTCATAGAATGAGAGAGAGAATTGCAAATTTATAGTAAGAGGATAGGAATAAAAAAAAGTCAAAAGTAAAGGAAGATAAAGGAATAGAGGAAAAATGATATTAAGTTAGATAGTAGTGGAGAGATGAAAAGGTAATAGAGAAATTCTCTCATACAATTTTCTCTTCACTTTTCTCTCCCTCATTTTCTATCTCCTAACTTTCTCTTTCAACCAAACGCACTAGGTACCAACCAGCTACAAATTTGCCACACTAGCAAGAGAGAAATACTTTGACCAAAACAAATAACACGTCACAACACCTTACAAAAGGATCTCCCCTATGCCTATTGCAGCACCCGATACAAATAAGGCATAAGCTTATATATATGTCTTCAAAGTCGGCTAGGTTAAAAGGTTTCAGAGCACCAAATTCCTCTAAAACACATTAAGCATTAGCTATCAACTATCAAGGAGGGTTCCAATTTGTGTAACCCAACTAAGGTGTTTTTTTTTCTGAATCATTATTCATGAAACAAGAGTTTCTTTCTTTCTTTCTTTATTATTTATTATTTATTTTGTAGAGTTTCCACTAATGCTTCCTAGGCCCCCTAGCCCTGGCATGTATAACGTGTTACGTGAATTAAACGGGGAACAAGAAGTAGTGGATACTATTTTTTGATGAACAATAAGTAGTGGAAACATGCCCATGAAAATACTTCTTTTTTCGATAATTAATTAATGGGTTTTATTAACGTATGTCTTTAAGGCATACAAATGTGGGACTATCTGCGCATTTCCTCTATTTTTTTGCTGAATCATGATTCATGGAACAAGAGTGTTGATGCCCATTTTTGCAAATCTGTACCCAAAGGCCCATAAGGAAGAAAGCCCAATGAGAAACAAGGCCCAAAGACCCACCAAGAAGACCGAAGAGCAAAGAAAGAAGTGCAAGTGAAAACGCAAATCTGCAGCAAAATACAAATCTGCCGCAGAATACAAGTCTGCCGCAGAATACAAGTCTGCCGCAGAATACAGCTTTACCGCAGAATACAGTTCTCTGGCAGGATGGCTTCGGCAGATGAAGATAAATTGGGCCCAATGCCCTTTTGATCCAGTCAACATTATTTGGCCCACAAAGGCCCAAATCCTTTTGTATAAAAAAGATAGGCATGAAAACTGATATGAAGAAGAACGATGAAAAGAAACAAGGAGTAGTAGGAACACATGAAGGAAAGAAAAGCTAAGCTAAAGGAAATGACAAACACAGCAGGAAACATGTGAAGAAATAAGACAGAGCCACGCAGCAGAACAAAACAAATCTGCTACGGCAGGAACGGCGTGGGAACAAAAGAAGACAAAAACAGAAGGGCCGGGGCACCACCAACCTGTACCCAGCCAATACAAGGGAGGTGGGCCCACGGTCAAAGAGATTCAGAGGGCGTGGTTTGGTGGTGGGGGGAAAAGGGGGTCTATATTTGGTTTCCTGCCATAACTTCTTTTGGGAATATATCCTGCTGGGATGGTATCTTACCCAAAAGAAGTAATAAATGGTTGGGACCATTTGATGCATGCCATAGAGCTAGGTAGTGAGGTAGCCCAATCCTGATCTTTGAACCTAGAGGTAGAGGTATACGGCAGGAACAAACAAAAGAGAATTTTGTCGTGCAGCAAACATGTTCTGAGCAGATGGCAGTGGTCGGGGCAACCAATGGGTGAGTGGGTAATCTTGAAAGGATGCCCACAACAAACCAAAAACAGTTGGTGAAGCCCTAGGGGTAAAAGGGAGAAATCCCATTGAATCAGTTTGCTATAAAAGGAAGGTAACCACGGCAGAAAAAAGGGGGACGGAGGTAGAGGAAAAAACAGGGGAAAGAGTAAAAAACAGGGGAAGAAGAAAAACACCCAGGGGAGAGACCCGAAAGGGGAACCCGGAGGGGAGATCGAGAGAGAGACCCAAGAAAAAGAAAGACCCAAGTGAGAAAAACAACTTACGGCAAGATAGTAGTTAGAAACTAAGAGTAAAAAAAAGAACGGAGAGAAAGAAAGAAAGAAAGAAAAAGAAGAGAGAAAACGTGGCAGGAATAGGGGCATGCATCAATAGACCATCTTTTCCCTCCCTCTTAGCAAACCCACTCTTTGAAGTCTCCAAAAGTAATAGCTAGTAGCCATTTAGGCCTATTCTCCAAAATGCACAACTTTTATGGCAGGAGCCTATGACAAGGTTGTTCAAGTTGGAGTTTGGGTTCCTTCTTGGTTTACTTATTCTATGGGAAAATTCAATATTTGATTTCAATTGCAAATATATTTGATTTCTCTCATTATAACTTATATCTGCCGTATTTAGTCATCCTGCTGTAGCATGTTTTTATCACATCTGCCGCATCAGTTGTCCTGCTGTGGTGTCTTTACTTGCTGTACTAGTTATTCTGCCGTAGCACCTTTTCATTATATTTACCGTGTTAATTATCATACAAGCTAAATCTTTCCTACCGAAACTTTCTTCTTTATTTGTTATTACGTGTTTTATTGTGGACACAAACTAATCATTATCCTGCCATAAGTATATATATACATATATCTTTATTTATGAATATGTGTACATATTTGAGAATATGCTAACCCATTTAAACTAACATTTGTTTGATGAGTATTTTCTTTGGGTTTTAGATTTGTTTATGTGCAAGAAGTGGAAAAGTATTTTTGCAGTAAAAATGAAGAGTAGTCATTCACACAGCAGAAAGCATTAAAGCACGGCAGACAGCTTTAAAGCATAGCAGACAGCTTTAAAGCACAACAGAAAGTTTTAATGTACAGCAGACAGCTCTATTGCACAGCAGAAGGCTTTACGGCAGGAAGCTTTAAAGCACAGCAGGAAGCTTTAATGCACAACAGACAGCTCTATTGCACAGCAGAAGGCGTTACGGCAGGAAGCTTCACTACACAGCAGAAAGCTTTATTGCACAGCAGACAGTCTTATTACACAGCAGACAGTTTTACTACGCGGCAGACAGTCTTACTACACGGCAGAAAGTTTTGCTGCATAGCAGAAAAGTCAGACCTGTGGCAGAAACCGGAGAAAAGTTCCTTTTGCGGCAGAAACATCAATCCTGCGGCAGAAACAGAAAATACAATCCTGCGGCAGAAACTAGAGAAAAGTCTTCTACGGCAGAAACAGAGGATAAGCCCACTTTGCTACCTCTTCTCTTGGACTTGGACTCAACGTTTGCGCACAAGCCGGACCAAATTGAGTTGCAGTTGGACCGGTCTCAACTCCCTTACTCAGAATACTTGGGCCTACTACCGCGGGAGGCAGCCCAGCCTAACGCACACAAAAAAGGCCCCTACATTAAAATGGCGACTCCACTGGGGAGTTGGGATCAAGATGGGGAGAATGAGATATTTCTCCCTCGTAAACATGTTTCCAAGTCCTTACCAAAAGCAAGACATACAGATGTTCTTAAACCTTCCAAGCTATACTCTCAAGAAAGTATCCAAAAAGTCACAGCGGTACCATAGTAGAATTCTATGGCGGAATATCACAGCAACGTTACAGCAGGACAGTGCCGTAGTAGAATTCTGTGGCAAAATGCAGCAACGTTACAGCAGGACAGTATCGTAGCAGAATTCTGTGGCAGAATACAGCAACGTTACAGCAGGACAGTACCGTAGCAGAATTCTGTGGCAGAATACAGCAATGTTACAGCAGGACAGTGCCGCAACAGAATTCTGTGGCAAAATGTAGCAACGTTACAGCAGGACAGTATCGTAGCAGAATTCTGTGGCAGAATACAGCAACGTTACAGCAGGACAGTGCCGTAGCAGAATTCTGTAGCAGGACACAGCAATGTTAAAACAGAGTAGAAATATATTGAGAACTCTACAATAGAAGGCCTTCCCAATACTTGGTCCTATCCTTTAAATGCCACTTGTTCTCCTTGTCATGCATGTGGGACATGTGGCAAGCCACTTATTCAAACATGCAAAACCAAAAGT
This sequence comes from Quercus aquifolioides, assembly GCA_019022515.1. NCBI lineage: Eukaryota > Viridiplantae > Streptophyta > Magnoliopsida > Fagales > Fagaceae > Quercus > Quercus aquifolioides. The sequence continues at coordinate 24,507,119 of CM032335.1, read as the reverse complement.
TCCACCACTTTTTGCTCTCATTTATTTTAAGGAAGCACTAGAAGCTTTCTAAACTCTCTCCATCTCCACCTTCAGGTCCAGCACTTAGAGGAGAAAAATCCCTTCATTCCCTCACAAGGTTTCGATTATTTTCTCATGCTAGTGATTCTAGCTCTACTTCCCTTTAAGAACTAAAAGCTAGAAACAAAAAAATGAAGCTATTGTAGCCAAATGAAAATTTTCATCATCTATTTCCTCCGTGAAGTATCCTCCAGTAGACTTTTCTAGAAGTGCAAAATGTCCCTCCGCAGAAATTTTGTAGCAGAAAGTACAGGTCCTTTGGCAAATTGGTCGCAGCAAAATCTGCTGAAATTCAGAAGTGCAAAATGTCACTCTGTAGAAATTTCGTAGCAGAAAGTGCAGATCTTTTGGCAGACTATTCATAGCAGAATCTGCTGAAATTCAAAAGTGCAAAATGTCCCTCCGCAGAAATTTCATAGCAGAAAGTTTCAAAAGCCAAAGTGCAAATATCTCAGCAGACTGTTCACAGCAGAATATTCTGCGGTAGAATATCCTACAACAGAATTTTGTATTCCAGCAAGTCTTTTCGCAGAATATCCTACCACAAAATTCAGTATTGAATTCTTGAACTTTCTAAGTGCAATCACAAATCCAATGTGGTTATCTTCTACAACAAAAGTGATCATTGACCCATTAAGAATTCATGAGAACAACAACAGTGTGAAGATGTGTAAAAGGGTATTGGACAATTCTGCTACAACAAAGAAATTCGTGTCTAGATCTTATTCAACAAATTTGAGACTTGTTCTCAAAGCAAGAGAGGTGCATACAAAGCCTTTCACGTTCACTTTTGCTAAAGCAATCTTTTGCTACTACATCAGCAAATATATCAGTATCAATGAAGGGAGGAGGGAGAAGTAATCAATTCAGCGATATCAAAACATCCGCTTTCAACCAGAGAATACATTGAAGGCATGTGACAGGGTGGTGAAGTGTCCAAATTAAATCCAGACCATGGAATGAATCCAATCACTCAGTTACAACGTACTCTCCATAGAGAAGCCCAAATCTATAAGCTGCTTGCAAACTGCTCTTTGTCCATTACTGGGTCTAGCAAACCGATTCAACAACTTTGAAGAGTTGAGAAGTTTTCTTTGAAGCACCTAAGAGGATTTATGCCTAGAGTGGCATTAATGATCATTATCTTTATGATGTTTCTATAAATAAATAAATAAATAAATAAAAGAATGTATCAGATCACTTGTACTGCAAACTATGCAACTCCACCATCACTTTTCAAGTCATGAAGCTCATTGATGCCCATGTCTCATCCTAGAAGAACTCTGAAACAGTGACAAACTCAAAGCTCCTTCTTTTAGCTTGTGTACAAGAGGGAAATAGCAGAAACAATTGCTCACACACATTCTACCATGAATAGATTTGCTTGTCTTATTGCCGCAGAAAACTATTACGTGGTTTTTATTGAAGGCATTCTGCTGCAAGGGCATTATGCCACAAGAATAAAGCAGCATGCTGTCCTAGGAAGATGTTGGCACGTCATGGGTAATTCTATATTAGAAGCCACTGACTTTTGGCTATTACTAGCCAACCATGGAGCAAGAGATGTAGCAAGCTCCATCTAAATATGTCCATACTCAAAGCAAGCAAAGAAGAAATCCATGAAATATGGGTCTTAGTAGCAAAACCCAGTAAAATGGTTGTGGTTATGAACTTTTGGCTAGAAGCCAGCAAAGGAACCATGGTTGTGAGTTCTTGGCAAAAGCCCATAATGGGGGCTACACTCAATCAAACCCGCAAAGGAGCCATGATCGCAAGTCTTTAGAAAGAATCTGTAGAAGAGCTATAGCCACAATCATATGTAGCAGAAAATGCATGGGAAGCAATTGTGCTTGCAGTGGAACGAAGTCAAAGCATGCTTGGGAAGTAACTTTTTCCCAAATTCTCTAGCAACGAAGAATTTCTACAATATGGCAACTTGTAGATCCATGGCATCTAATTTTTTTTTACTGAAGAATGCATGAACCACATGATGGAGCATCAACACCAAGAGAAAGTGATATCAAGCTCATCCAGTTGTCTCACATGCTGGGGGCTAAAGCTCATTCTGCGACAAACACGGGAAGCCTTCTGCTGAAAGCTAAAGGCTTATTCTTGTATACTGGGGGCTGTCTCATTCTGCAACAAAATTTGGGAAGTCTTCTTCAAAAAGCTAAAGACTCATCCAGTTGTCTCACGCGCTGGGGGCTAAAGCTCATTCTGCGGCAAACACGGGAAGCCTCCTACTGAAAGCTAAGGGCTTATTCTCGTATATTGGGGGCTGTCCCATTTTGCAACATAATTTGGGAAGTCTTCTTCAAAAAACTAAAGATTCATCCAGCTGTCTCACATGCTGGGGGGCTAAGGCCCATTCTACAGTAAATTTAGAAAGCCTGCCGCAAAGTGCTTAAAGTATCAATATGAAGCAGCAACATCATGTATCTTCTACAAAAGCTTGGTGTGTTGCGTGGTTCAAGAAAGCTTGGAGGAGGAGAGTAATGAAGGGAAAAACAAAAAAGTTGTGGCATAAAAGGATGTATAGGTTGTGGCAGAAGAAAAATTGGAGGAAATTAACCTGGGGTCGGACCCACAGGAACCAAGACCCATCTCAATTAGCTCAAGACTTTCAGAAAAGGAGAAATCAGAATTGATACTATTGCTGAAAGAATTCAAAGATGTCTTCGCATGGGGTTACAGTGAAAATGCCAGGATGGGATCCTAGGCTAATAGTGCATACATTGAATGTGGACCCCAAGGCCAAGCCAGTGGCCCAGCTTGCCAGGATGTTCCACACTTCCTGCCAGGGTATTCTGCGTTGCCTGCCAGGGTATTCCACGCTGAGATAGAAGGGGCAAAGTTTTGAGGAAAGAAGTACAGCAAGCAGCTTTCAAAAGACTACAGCAGATCATGATGAACCTTCCTACTGTGCAAACCCCAATCCGCAAAAAGCCATTGTTACTCTACCTAGCCACTAACTCGTATGCCATAGGTGCATTGATTGCCCAAGAAGATGGAGGTGGCATAGAGCAACCAATTTACTACATCAGCCATGCTCTAAAAGATACAGAAAACTAGTTACCCAAGGGCAGAAAAGGGCATGCTTGACTATTGTGTATGCTTCGCAAAGGTTACGCCATTATTTCTTGGCTTACGATGTGCGGTTGATGACTAAGTCCCACGCCATCAAAGCCTTGTTACGACAACCGATTCTCTCTGGCGAAATATCCCAGTGGTTGTTATAATTGTCACAGTACAACTTGAGAATGGGGACACCTAGGGCGGTGAAAAGCCAGACTATAGCAGATTTATTGGCACAGTTTCCAGGAGAGGAAGAATTCTCGCTGGATGATGAAGTTCCAGGGGAAGTAGCCATGGCAGAAAAGGTTAGAGAAAAATGGGTAATGAAATTTGATGGGTCTTCTACCACCCAATCAGGGGGAGTGGGAGTAGTTTTGTACCATGAAGAAGATAAGGCAGTGGCGCTACCGTTTAAACTGGAATTTTCCTGCTCAAACAACACGGCAGAATGCGAAGCCTACCTAACTGGGCTGGCCACAGCTCTTGAAATGGGAATCAAGCATTTAAGAGTAATGGGTGATTCGAACTTAGTGGTCTGCCAGACCAAAGGGAGCTTCTCCTTAAAGGAACCTAGCCTAGTCCCGTACAGAGCAATGGCCCAGAAGATGGAGGAAAAGTTTTCAACTTTTGAAATAGAGCATACTCCAAAGAACGAAAACCGGTTTGCGGATGCGTTGGCCGCATTAGGCTCACAAATAATTTTTGAAAGGGATAGCACCAGGATAAAAGTCAGCAAGAGGAAAGAGTCTACTATTGAGATGTTGAAAGAAAGGTTCCAGGAGGAACAGTGTAAAGGAGATTTGTGGATTCTCATAAGAGAAGGCCTTGACGAAGGCAGAAGACACCGCAGAACTGAAGATGTTGAAGGACGATGCCCTGGTAAGAGGAGAATTGTACTGCAGGATGCCAGGTGGGGTCTTGTCCAGGTGCGTACGACAGGAGGAAGCCCAAAGAAAGTTAAAAGAAATACATGACAAGACTTGCGGATCCTGCGGGGAGGTTAGCCTTTACCGCAGGCTTTAAAGGGCAGGCTTCTGTTAGCTAAGTATGGGTAAAGACGTAGATCAAGTCCAAACCCAGTGTGGGACCTACTAGCTTGCGGCAGACAGAGAAGAAAGTTACACTGTGTTCGTCAGCGGAGACTGGAAAAGCCCATTCACGCAATACCTGGCAGAAGGCATCCTACCATAAAAGCACAGTAAAAGATACAAGCTTAAGAGGTTGGCAACACATTACTTTTTGCATAACATGGTCCTTTTCAAGAAAGGGTGTGATGGGAACCTCTTAAGATGTCTGGGTCCCTGAAGAAGCAAGGGAAATGATAAAAGATATGCACTCAAGAGAGTGTGGGGAACACCAGGGAAAGAAAAAGCTTTACAGATGCCTGCTGCAAATGGGCTACTACTGGCCTACCACGAAGAAAAATGCAGCAGGATTTGAAAAAAAAATGCACCTGCCGAACGCTCTTTGGGCTTATAGAAATTCACCAAAGTCAGCCACAGGGTTTTCACCTTTTTCCTTGGTTTGTGGAACAAAGGTAATGAGCCCGGCAGAAGTAATGACTCCATCCCTGAGAGTTATGCAGATGCGGTAGAAAGAAAAAGAAAAGGAAGTCTTTGCGGCAGAAAGATGCGAGGACCTATATGGGCTTGATGAAAGGAGGGAAGAGGCCTAAGAGCGGAGCCGTGAATATAGACAAAAGATGATTGAAGCATATGGCAGAATGACAAAGAAAATGTTTAGAATGAAAAGAAAGTGAAGATTTCTTGTGAAAGCATCCTCATTGCCCCTTGAAAGAAGAACATCTATAGTGGCACCACTTGTGGGCACCTTAAAATGAGTGGCAGACTTAGTCATTTCTACAGAAAGATCAATTTTGCAACAAAACCAGAGTTTTTGGCAGAATCAGAAACAACCCGCAATGCAAATAGCAAAGGCCCAACATCCTTCTCCGCAGAAACTTCATCTTGGCAAAGAATACATTATCAGCAAATGAAAGATTACTCCACTATGATGAGGGCTTGCAATGTTAGCTTTACGCTTTGTTTTAAGAAAAAGAAATGAAGATACGTGAATGCAAAGAGAAGAAGAAGGCACAAGAAAAGGGAGTGAAGTCACCCTTTAATCTACACACTTAGAGGAAGCTTTCCTCTTGTGAAAGACCTATACTTGAAGAAAGTGATGTGGCAGAGTTGTTTTGATGAAACTCTTTTCAGTCGTCGGCTTAGATGCAAAGGTAGTAGAAGACAACACTTTCTCTATTTTTAGAGAATGAATGAAGCCCAAAGTGAAACAACCTTAAGTGGCTAAAAGAAAAAAAAATGAAGACTGTAAGAAGGATCCTTGCTCCGCAAAAGTGTTGTTCGCGAAGTTGGCAGAAAGAAGAGTTAAAGAATCCAAAGAGCCAATTTTGAGCATTCTGCAGAGATAAGAAAATGTAAAACATCATAATGAAGAAGAACCCAACAAGAAAAGATGAAGAGATGAAGAGATGATGCTAAGGAATACGTGGGGAAAGTAAGCAGTCAAGCCTAATTCTTCTGCCGCAGAATCTACTACAACCTTCACTCCCTACAGTATAGATGCTGCTTTAGCAGAAGCAGAGTAAAAGGTGTATTGACGCAGAGAAATAAGTGCATGTATTGCGGCAGAAAATGTCTACATATTCTGCAGAAGCAGAAAAAATGAGTATTTACCCCTACAAAAGCAAAGAAATGAGTACGTGCTACTGCAGAAACGTAAAGAAATAAGTATACAAATTGCCGCAGAAATAAAGAAATGAGTACCATTGTAGAAGTTCAAAATCACAAGGAATTTTCAAAAAGCAAACCAAGAAACAAGTAAAGAAATGATGAAGAGAAGGATGCACACATCATCATCATCATCAACAATCCCTTTGAATGAAAACCATATGGGAAGAAAATAGTTAGTAAAGTGAGGAAAAAACCATTAAGCCCAAGCGGCAGGAATGATGGATCACAGGTCCATAAAATAAACAAATGGGCCTTGAGAAAGCAAACGGGCTTAAAGGAGCCAAGAAAGAGAGAAAGCAAACCCATGGGCTATCTGTGATGTATAAAAGTGAGAATGGGCCACAGTAGGCCTGAAGTAATGCAAACAAAGAAAGTAAGGAGTTGATGGCAAGCCCATGAGCCCCAAGGATGAGTATATAGTAATTGGGCCGGGGAAACCCAATGAAATTAGTAAAAGCCCATGGGAGTAACGAATTGAAACGGGCCAAGGATACCCAAAAGAGTAAAATGGGACAAAGAAGCCCGAAAGTGATGAAACGGGCCGAGGATGCCCAAAAGAATAAAATGGGACAAAGGAGCCCGAAAGCAATGAAATGAGCCAAGGAAGCCCGAAACTGCATAGTACAAGCCCAATGATAGTACTGGGCTAATGAAATTTAGCAAAAGGAAAACATACAGCAGGCCCAAAGAGGCCTAGCAGGCACAAGTCATGAACGGCAAAAGTACAGCAGGCCCAAAGAGGCCCAGCAGACATAAGTCATGAAGAGCAAAAGGAAAACATACAGCAGGCCCAAAGAGGCCTAGCAGGCACAAGTCATGAAGGGCAAAAGAAAAGCATACAGCAGGCCCAAAGAGGCCCAGCAGACCCAGCACCACCCTCATGAAGAGCAACTTTTTGGCTACCCTTTAAAGGTCATGAATGTGCCGAAAGAAAGAGAATGATTTGCCTAAGGAGAGTAAAGATTGAAACAACAAGCCCACGAAGAAAATAAGAGAGGCATTTGCATGTGAGTTGTGAAACAACTTGCAAAAGAGAACCGCATGAGTTTTCGCATACGAATTACAAGAGCAATCCATATGCTCAGGGGGCTGAATGTTGATGCCCATTTTTGCAAATCTGTACCCAAAGGCCCATAAGGAAGAAAGCCCAATGAGAAACAAGGCCCAAAGACCCACCAAGAAGACCGAAGAGCAAAGAAAGAAGTGCAAGTGAAAACGCAAATCTGCAGCAAAATACAAATCTGCCGCAGAATACAAGTCTGCCGCAGAATACAGCTTTACCGCAGAATACAGTTCTCTGGCAGGATGGCTTCGGCAGATGAAGATAAATTGGGCCCAATGCCCTTTTGATCCAGTCAACATTATTTGGCCCACAAAGGCCCAAATCCTTTTGTATAAAAAAGATAGGCATGAAAACTTGTTAGGTTCTAAAGGTTTAGGAATTTATGTATTTAGAACTTTAATGTGTAATATTGGCAAACCATGATCAAAACAATATGTTTAGTCTTGTTTAGGCTTGCTCAAAGTTGATTAATAATTGTAAAGTTGGAATCGAGAGACTACAGATGCATTGGGGCATTTCAGTCTGGCTTGATCAATCGAAGGATAGACTCGATCGATCGAAAGTCGGCCAGATTGCGTTTTCTGCAGTTTTTCCAACTCAGCCCTAACTCATTAAACGTTTAGGGTTTTATGTTTTTGCCCTAGGTATATAAGGCAAAACCCTAGCCACGTTTTTAGAGTTGCTCCAGTTGTATTGTTGCTCATACATTGCTGTTTTGTGTAAATCTCTTGTGAGATCTAGAGGAGCTTTCCTTTACACAAAACTTAGGGTTTTCAAGGTAGAGATTACTTCAACATCTTGATGATCAACTCGGTTGCTACCATTGAAGCTTAAAGAATATCAAGCGTGGGTGCTTGTAGCTGATTGGAGAATCCAAGAAAGAAGGAGTCCGTGGATTCGGAGCTTGCACGGGGTCGTGTCAGTAAGTTCTACTGGTAGGTAGCATTAGGAAGTCGAGCGGGGAGCTTGTAAGTCCTTTTGTATGAACTTCGATTCTTTCATAGTGGATTCAGGTTTGCCTTGAGGATCGGTGGGTCAAATCCTCCCCAGGTTTTTACCGGTGTGGTTTCCTGGGTGATCATATCATTGTGTTTTTTATTATTCCGCTGCTTTATATTATTGATATGATTGTTTGATTGTTTCAACCTAGAATTGCATAATTTGACTAAGTAACAACTTGGCTAATTAACTAGGCTAATCAATCTGGTTGGTTTAAGGGGTCTAAAATTGTTCAAGTGGTATCAGAGTAGGTAGCTCTTATTGTTTGAGATTTTTTGATCTCTGAGCTGATCCTTGACCCCTGTTGTCATGGAGCATGGACACTCTCTTGTTGTTCCTCCTCACTTTGATGGGAATAACTATACTTATTGGAAAGTAAGGATGAAAGCATTCCTGAAATCAATTGATGAGAGGGTTTGGAATTCTGTTGAATACGGATGGCAGAAGCCCACTACTCCCGTGAGTGAGTGGCAAACTTCTGAAAAAGAAACAGCAGGCTTCAATAGCAAAGCTATGAATGCCATCTTTAATGCTGTTTCTATGGAGGAATTTAAGAGGATCTCTAATGTTGAGGTTGCTCATACTGCTTGAAAAATCCTCCAAACTGTGCATAAAGGCACAAAGGCAGTTAAGATAAACAAACTGCAGCAATTAACTTCTAGGTTTGAAAGCATTAGGATGTCTGATGATGAATCCTTTGATGAATTTTATGCCAAACTGAATGATATTGTTAACTCTGCTTTTAATTTGGGTGAAATCTATGATCAACCTAAAATTGTTAGGAAGATACTTAGATCTTTAACTGAAGACTTTAGACCCAAAGTGACTGCCATTACTGAGAGCAAGGATGTGGACTCCATCCCTGTTGATGAGCTTGTAGGATCTCTTCAGTCCTATGAGTCTGACCTACCCAAAGCAAACAAATCCAAATCAATGGCTCTTAAGTCTGTTGATGATGTTGATGTTGGTGGATTTGATGATGAGCTCTCTGCTACAGAGATAGCTTACCTTGCCAAGAATTTTAGAAATTTTCTGAGGAATACTAACAGAAGGGCAAGAGGTACAAACACTACTGAACCTAGAAACTTTAGGAAGAATGATCCCACTAAGGTTAATAACTTTGAAAAACCTAGAGAAAGAGTTGGTCAATCTTTGAACAATTCTTTGGGTGCTCAGTGTTTTGGTTGTCAAGGGTATGGTCATGTTAAATCTGAATGTCCTACATTTTTGAAGTCTAAGGGTAAAGCTATGACTGTAACCCTGAGTGATAATGAGGTTTCTGATGATGAGTTTGAATGTGACGAGGATGGAAACTTCATTGCTTTCACTGCTACTGCTGTAGTCAATAAAAGCATATCTGTTGAGGAGAACCCTTCTGATGGGGAACTCTCTGAGGATGCAGATCTTCAAGAGGCCTACAATAAACTTTGCAAAATTGCTGCAAAGGATGCTATGAATGTTGAACTTAGCCTGAAGAAAATTGATTCTCTTGAGCTTGAAAAGAAAAATTTGCTTGTTAAATTATTTGATGCTAATGATCTTTTGAACCATGTGAAATCTGAGAACATGCTTTTACTTGATAAAGTTAAAACTTTGGAACATGATTTATCTGTTGCTAGATTTGCTAGTTCTAAATTTGATCACATGTTGAATGTTCAAAAGTATCCTTCTGATAAATCTGGGTTAGGATATGTTGAAAGCATCTCTATGTCTACTCCTCATTCCACGAACTATGTTCCTTCATCTTCTTCTGAACCTTTTGTGAGTGAGGTTGTGAGTGAAACTGTCAAACCACCTGTGAGTGAGGTAGTCAAACCTGTAGAAGTTTCACCTCCTAGGAAGATTAGGGTTGATCTGAGAGAGACTAAACCTAAGGATTCTACCATTTCTAAGGACAAGATGCATGGTAAACCTGCTTGGGTTTGTCATTATTGTGGAAAGTCTGGACACATTCGTCCTAACTGTTACAAGCTTCAAGCTGCTAAGAGAGCAAACAAACCAAAAGTGTCTGTGCCTCAAGCACAAGATCCTATGGCACTTATTGGTGAATTGGTAAAGGCTTTGAACCTTTATTCCAATCCTGGAGTTGGAAATCACTCGAATGTGAATAAGAACTCCAATGCTCGTGGTGCATCTAAAAGGTTTTGGATGCAAAAGACTCGACCTAATTGAGTCTTTCTGACATGGTCCTTGTGCTTCATTGTCCATTCCTTTGTGACCATTGTTCTTTGGTTTTTTGGTGTTTTTTTTTTAGGATTTGCATTGCATTACATTCATGCATTTCATTCTAGGATTTATTTGTTTTCTTTTTTTAAAAAGAAAAAAAGAAAAAAGAAAAGCAAATTGTGTTTGGCACCATTTTTTCTTGGTTTTTGAAAACAAGGTTGGTCAATTTATTTACACATAACATGTCGTATGTACCTTGTTTAGCTTTGATGAGCTTATTTATTGCACTTGACTAGTTGAAGCTTTGTAGTGCATGTTGTGTGGAAAAGATGTTTATGGTGTTTATCACTTTGTCTTAATCTTGAAGTCACATGTTATTTGACTATCGGACTTGATCCTTTCGAGAAAGGCAATAATAACCATCTCACCACTGTTCACTAGCCAATCATGAACACCTTAGTGCATATCATAAGATTTTGTGCTCGAGAAAGTGTAGCACATGCACAAAAAGAACATAAGGTGTAGCCTTTTTAATTGCTTAATGCTTAAAATTGGTGTGTACTATTAGGCTTGGTGTCAATTCACATAATTAAAACTGGTGTGTACTATTAGGCTTGATGCCAAAATTTCACCTAATAATGGGGCAAAATTCAAGAAACTTACATGATTGCAAGCTTATGTTCTAGGAGATGTGGGAGTTATATGATGTAACTCTTAAGGTGATAGTTTCTTTTAAATTCTATGTGATGGATTTTGTAGACTTTGTGATTGATTGCTATTCACATATCACCTCACATGTATCTCAAGCTTTTGCTAGTTGCACACACTACACAAGTTACTCTTTGCTAAACTTTGTATATGTTATTGTGTGTGTTTTTGGTCTGACCAACCAAGTTTGAAAATACTTTGAGAATTATGCAAAACATTTTTTTTGCTTGAGAATTTGAAAAGAGAATGGCTGGAATTTTCTTTGGAGAAACTGGGATTAAAACTTGGGTTTTTGAAAAAGCATTCCGTCTCATACTCATGCATTTTGTTTCAGTGAGTTCAATGCTTTGAGGAGTTGTTTTCAAAATATGGTTTGTGATTTTCAAAACTGTGATTTTTCTCAAAACTTTTGTGAGCCTCTGCCCAATTCGATCGATCCATTCTGATTTTCGATCGATCGAAAAAGTGCTTTAATTTGTTTAAAAATGACTGTTTGATTCGATCGATCGAATGTGATTTTCGATTAATCGAGAGTCGTGAATCAGGTTTTTTAAAAACAGTGTTTTTGACTGATTCAAACACTTTTTCAAAAAGTTTTTGAAACTTTTCTTTCTCTCTCCGACTTGGCAAGGCTCTACAGCGATTTTTTTGTCGTTTTCCTCCGAAATTTTTTGCAAGATTTCTCTTTCCTCAAGCCGGTAAGACTGTTTTGTCCTTCCTTTTTGAGTTTATTTGCATTTATCATGCATTTTTCATGCATTTATCCTCATATTTTCGGACCTTTTTCTTTTTGGGATTTTTGTTGATTCAAGCCCAATTTTGTGTAATTGATCAATGGGTTTTTGTGGGGACATGCTATAAACATGATCTTGATAGTTTAATTTGATCAATTTTGGGTTTTGTGAAAAATTGAAATTTCTAGGGTTTGTAATTAATCCGAATTGGGGATTTTTGTTCAATTAGGTTTAATTGCTGAAATTGGCTTGTTGTTTTGATGAAATTGGTTATTCTAATTTGTTTTCAACATTGTGTGCTGATCAATTCATCAATTTGTTTCAAAATTTTCAAGTGGTTTTTCAAATTTTTTAGGGTTTTTGTTAGAAACTCTATGTTCGAGCCAATTTTGTGTAATTGAACCTAATTTGAATTGTGTTACTGCATTAATTCATGCATCACAACATTGTTATTGTTCATGCATCATATAGATTTTTGTTCTATATTTTTCTTGTGCTAACTTGCAGTCTGCCCTTGGTTTTTTTTTTTTTTTGTTCTTTTGGTTTTCTCTTTGTGTCTCTGTCCTTTCCTTAGCACTATGCCTAGGACTATTTCCTCACCTTCTCCATCCCCTCCTTCTTTTGACTGTGAGATGTTCCCGAGTGAGAAAAACCAAGAGATTTATGAGAAGCTAAACCTTAAGAGAAAGATTTGGGCTGAGCGTTCTGTTCTCTTAGATGAACTTGATCCTGCCATTAGGGCAAACTTTGAGCGTAGGGGCTGGTTACCCTTGGTGGATATTTCTGATCCTCCTCCACCTTCTGCCTTGATTAGAGAGTTCTTTTCGAACATCTCTATCCGCATCTATGATTCCAACACTTTGGTAAAGAGTTGGATACGAGGCGTAGAGTACACCATTACTCCTAAGGTAGTGGCTGATGCTCTAGGGGTACCTTTGGTCCAGAATCCTGTCTATCCTTATGATGAGTCTCCCGAGTTGAGTGATGTCTTGTCTTACATCACTGGGACTTCTATCCAATGGGGTTCTGATCCTAGGATCACCTCTGCTGAGCTTTCTGGGTTGCACTATCTTTTCTTTAGGATAGCCTGTCATTCTATCTGGCCCATATCTCATGTTCACACCATTCCTCTCGAGAGGTGTGTATTTTTGTACGCTTTTGTTACTGATGCTCCTATCAGTTTTCTTCATATCTTTCTTTCATAGGATTTTGCTTTATGCTCTTGTTCATCCTATTTGGGTTGCTTTCTGGGTTGCTTTCTGCTCATGCTCTTGTTCATCCTATTTTCATTCATAGGATTTTGCTTTATCTTGATCTTAGTGGTTTCCCTTCCTCTGAGCTTATTCATGTGATTGCTCCCATAGGTTTGTCTTTCCTTAGACAAAGGGCCGCTCATCTTAAAGCTGGTTCTAAACACCCTAGGTCTGAGCCTTCTAGTAGCGCACCTCCTCCTTCTTCTTCTACAGGTCCTGCTGGTGAGGATGTTCCTGATCCTGTTGGTGATGCTGCTGCTGCTGATGTTCCTCCACCTCCTTCGGCCGACTTTGATGTTCGTCGTACCTTGGAGACTGTCATGACCGTTCAGGCGGCTCATGGTCAGATTTTGGTGGACTTGCTTGATGAGATTCGTGCTCTGCGAGCCGACTTTGCGCATCTTCATTCACCCTCACCACCTCCTTTTGATGATGACTTATGATTGCCCTTTTTCATTCCGTCACAAAAAGGGGGAGTAGAGTTTTTGACTTGTAGAGGAGTTTTTGTAGTTAGGGTGAGACTTTTTTGTTTTTGAGGAGCTTGTGGAGTTGTTAGATTGTATCTAGGTGCTTCACTTTGTATATCATTTTTAGGGATATTCATGTTAGGGGGAGTAACATTGATTGATATACATGATATAACCTTGATTCTTGTTACTTTGTGATTCACTGCTTATTGATTTATATTTATGAGTTGTTCATTAATATATGTCTTTATTTTGTGTTATGTGAATCTTACAAGAATGTTATACCTGTTGTTTTACTCTTTTCTGTCACACATGCGTTTATGCGTTTGTTGAGTGTTTTAGGAATATACAGGTTGATTCAATTGAGCTGCTGTCTACACTTGCAACTGATGGATAGTAGTTAGGATTGAATTTGAGTTTATGAGCATTATTTTTGTAAATGGTTTTTTACTTGTAAACTTTGAGCTTTTAATTTGTGTTTTGTCACGGATTGCCAAAGGGGGAGTTTGTTAGGTTCTAAAGGTTTAGGAATTTATGTATTTAGAACTCTAATGTGTAATATTGGCAAACCATGATCAAAAAAATATGTTTAGTCTTGTTTAGGCTTCCTTAAAGTTGATTAATAATTGTAAAGTTGGAATCGAGAGACTGCAGATGCATTGGGGTATTTCGGTCTGGCTCGATCGATCGAAGGATAGACTCGATCGATCGAAAGTCGGCCAGATTGCGTTTTCTGCAGTTTTTCCAACTCAACCCTAACTCATTAAACGTTTAGGGTTTTATGTTTTTGCCCTAGGTATATAAGGCAAAACACTAGCGACGTTTTTAGAGTTGCTCCAGTTGTATTGTTGCTCATACATTGCTGTTTTGTGTAAATCTCTTGTGAGATCTAGAGGAGCTTTCCTTTACACAAAGCTTAGGGTTTTTAAGGTAGAGATTACTTCAACATCTTGATGATCAACTCGGTTGCTACCATTGAAGCTTAAAGAATATCAAGCGTGGGTGCTTGTAGCTGATTGGAGAATCCAAGAAAGAAGGAGTCCGTGGATTCAGAGCTTGCACGGGGTCGTGTCAGTAAGTTCTACTGGTAGGTAGCATTAGGAAGTCGAGCGGGGAGCTTGTAAGTCCTTTTGTATGAACTTTGATTCTTTCATAGTGGATTCAGGTTTGCCTTGAGGATCGGTGGGTCAAATCCTCCCCAGGTTTTTACCGGTGTGGTTTCCTGGGTGATCATATCATTGTGTTATTTATTATTCCGCTGCTTTATATTATTGATATGATTGTTTGATTGTTTCAACCTAGAATTGCATAATTTGACTAAGTAACAACTTGGCTAATTAACTAGGCTAATCAATCTGGTTGGTTTAAGGGGTCTAAAACCGTTCAAAACTGATATGAAGAAGAACGATGAAAAGAAACAAGGAGCAGCAGGAAGTGTCAGCAGCAGGAAACGCGTGAAGGAAAGAAAAGCTAAGCTAAAGGAAATGACAAACACAGCAGGAAACATGTGAAGAAATAAGACAGAGCCACGCAGCAGAACAAAACAAATCTGCTACGGCAAGATCGACGTGGGAACAAAAGAAGACAAAAACAGAAGGGCCGAGGCACCACCAACCTGTACCCAGCCAATACAAGGGAGGTGGGCCCACGGTCAAAGAGATTCAGAGGGCGTGGTTTGGTGGTGGGGGGAAAATGGGGTCTATATTTGGTTTCCTGCCATAACTTCTTTTGGGAATATATCCTGCTGGGATGGTATCTTACCCAAAGGAAGTAATAAATGGTTGGGATCATCTGATGCATGCCATAGAGCTAGGTAGTGAGATAGCCCAATCCTGATCTTTGAACCTAAAGGTAGAGGTATACGGCAGAAACAAACAAAAGAAAATTTTGTCGTGTAGCAAACATATTCTGAGCAGATGGCAGTGGTCGGGGCAACCAATGGGTGAGTGGGTAATCTTGAAAGGATGCCCACAACAAACCAAAAATAGTTGGTAAAGCCGTAGGGGTAAAAGGGAGAAATCTCATTGAATCAGTTTGCTATAAAAGGAAGGTAACCACGGCAGAAAATAGGGGGACGGAGGTAGAGGAAAAAACATGGGAAGAAGAAAAACACCCAAGGGGGAACTCGGAGGGGAGATCAAAATAGGGAAGCACCCAGAGAGAGAGACCCAAGAAAAAGAAAGACCTAAGTGAGAAAAACAACTTACGGCAAGATAGTAGTTAGAAACTAAGAGTAAAAAAAAGAACGGAGAGAAAGAAAGAAAGAAAGAAAGAAAGAAAAAGAAGAGAGAAAACGTGGCAGGAATAGGGGCATGCATCAATAGACCATCTTTTCCCTCCCTCTTAGCAAACCCATTCTTTGAAGTCTCCAGAAGTAATAGCTAGTGGCCATTTAGCCATATTCTCCAAAATGCACAACTTTTATGGCAGGAGCCTATGATAAGGTTGTTCAAGTTGGAGTTTGGGTTCTTTCTTGGTTTACTTATTCTATGGGTAGATTCAATACTTGATTTTGATTGCAAATATATTTGATTTCTCTCATTATAACTTATATCTACCGTATTTAGTCATCTTGCTGTAGCACGTTTTTATCACGTCTGCCGCATCAGTTGTCCTGCTGTGGTGTCTTTACTTGCTGTACTAGTTATTCTACTGTAGCACATTTCTTTTATTATATTTACCGTGTTAACTATCATACAAGCTAAACCTTTCCTGCCGAAGCTTTCGTCTTTATTTGTTATTACGTGTTTTACTTTTGACATAAACTAATTATTATCCTGCCATAAGTATATATATATACATATATCTTTATTTACGAATATGTGTACATATTTGAGAATATGCTAACCCATTTAAACTAACATTTGTTTGATGAATATTTTCTTTGGGTTTTAGATTTGTTTATGTGCAGGAAGTGGAAAAGTATTTCTGCAGTAAAAATGAAGAGTAGTCATTCACACGGTAGAAGGCTTTAAAGCACAACAAACAGCTTTAAAGCACAACAGACAGCTTTAAAGCACAGCAGAAAGCTTTAATGCACAGAAGAAAGTTTTAATGCACAGCAGACAGTTTTAATGCACAGCAGACAGCTCTATTGCACAGCAGAAGGCATTACGGCAGGAAGCTTTACTGCACAGCTTCATTGCACAGCAGATAGCTTCACTACATAGCAGACAATCTTACTACACAGCAGACAGTTTTACTACGCGTCAGACAGTCTTACTACACGGTAGAAAGTTTTGCTGCATAGCAGAAAAGTCAGACCTGTGGCAGAAACCGAAGAAAGTTCCTTCTGCAGCAGAAACATCAATCCTGCGGCAGAAACCGGCAGCAGCAGAAACAGAAAAGTCAATCGTGCGGCGGAAACTGGAGAAAAGTCTTCTGCGGCAGAAACAGAGGATAAACTCACTTTGCTGCATCTTCTCTTGGACTTGGACTCAACGTTTGCGCGCAAGCCGGACCAAATTGAGTTGCAGTTGAACCGGTCTCAACTCCCTTACTCAGAATACTTGGGCCTATTACCGCGGGAGGCAGCCCAGTCCAACGCACGCAAAAAAGGCCCCTACAAAGAGTGTTTTTTTTTTTTTTTTGGGATAGAATTTCCACTAGTGCTTCCTAGGTTCTCAGCCCTCGCATGTATAACGTGTTACGAGAATTAAACGAGGAACAAGAAGTAGTGGAAAGTGTTTTTTAATTATTCATAATAATAAAAAAAAACTATTTTTTGATGAACAAGAAGTAGTGGAAAGTGTTTTTTAAATTATTTATAATAAAAAAACTATTTTTTGATGAACAAGAAGTAGTGGAAAGTGTTTTTTAAATTATTTATAATAAAAAAACTATTTTTTGATGAACAAGAAGCAGTGGAAACGTGTACAAGAAGAGACTTTTTTTTCGATAATTAATCAACCACGAAAATAAATTGGCAATGCAATTAGTTCACCCACGTTGAAAGACAATTTTCTCAAAGTGAACTATAGCAATGATAATATATATTGGCCAATTCAAATAGAAGATGATTGCTACTGAAGGCTAAACTAGAGACCAGGCAGTGTTACCTTTTAGTTTTTAGAAAAGGTAAATCAAAGGCCCAAACTTTTGTATATAATTTCTCAAAGTTCTTCTCTTCTTCTAATATGATTGGGTAATTGACTAATTGTATGGGCAATGGAACCATGAAGTGGTGGAAACATAACCACAACCACAAAAAGAGGGCAACTGAGCAATGTAATAGTAATAATTAGTTTAAAATTTTCCAAAAGTAACTTTCCAAAAGTTAAAGCAAGAGGATAGACATAACTTTTCCAAAATTGAATTGAAGCCAATTGGATTAAACAGCGTGAAGACATGTAAGTCCAAATCCTCGTAAAAGTAAAGGACTATCCTTGCTTATATAAGAGTGAAAAACATATAGTTAATTTAGACATAAGTTATGGCGTCCTCTTTGTATCATTTAAAATTTGTGTACTTGCTTTCTTTTCTCTCAACATTTCATCTTTCGTTTTCATCTATGCAGCCTCTCTGCCTTCGTCACGAAAGATCTTACTTGTTGCAGTTTAAGGAAAGCTTTGTCATCAACAAATCCGCTTCTTCTGAACCGTGGGCTTATCCCAAGGTTGCATCCTGGACATTAGAAGGAAACAACAATGACTGTTGCTCATGGGATGGGGTAGAGTGTGATGAGTTCACGGGCCATGTGATTGGCCTTGACCTCAATAGTAGCTGTCTCTATGGTTCTATTAACTCCACCAGCAGCCTTTTCCATCTTGTTCATCTTCAAAGGCTTAATCTTGCCAACAATCATTTTAAATACTCTCAAATCCCCTCCACCATTTCCAATCTTTCTAAACTAACTCATCTTGATCTCTCTTCTTCTGCGTTTGCTAGTCAAATCCCATTAGAAGTTTCACAATTGTCCCAATTGTCATCCCTCAATCTAAGTGGAAACGCTTATTTAGAATTCAAGATGACTAGTTTGAGAAGTTTAGTTGAAAATTTAACTTGCCTAGAAAAACTTGATTTGAGAGAGGTGGAAATAATCTCCATGGTGCCTAATATCTTGTCAAATTTGTCTTCTTTAACCTCCCTCAGACTCCGTGACTGCAGATTGTATGGGGAATTTCCAGTTGGCATCTTCAAGCTTCCGAATTTGCGAGTTCTTGATATGCGGCAGAATGAAGGTCTCACCGGCCATTTGCCTGACTTTCAATGGAGTAGCACCCTTGAGATAATGAATCTCGCAAAAACAAGTTTCTCAGGTAAGCTACCTGCTTCAATCGGAAACCTTGGGTCTCTGACTACAATTTTAATATGGCGTTGCAACTTCTCTGGGTTCATTCCATCTTCACTTGGCAACCTCACGCGTCTAAATTCTCTGGATCTTTCATTTAACACTTTCGAGGGCCACATTCCGTCTTCCTTTGGAAACCTCGTCCAACTTTCTTTTCTATTCCTTACCAGTAATAAATTCATTGGTCCAATTCCTTTTGAGCTTGCAAATCTGACAAAACTAACAGCCTTGAATCTTGGTCGCAACGAGCTTGTAGGCCAGATTCCAAGCTCAATCTTTAACCTTAAAAATCTAGAATATCTTGAACTTGCCACTAACTACTTTAGTGGCACTGTGGAGTTTGACAAGTTCGTAAATCTCAAAAAGTTAACTGTGTTGCATCTATCTGATAATCAAATATCATTACTTGAAAGTGAAAACAGTGCCAATAGAACCCTTCAAAAGTTTCTAATTTTAGGATTGTCTCTGTGCAACTTGAGTAAGTTCCCAAATTTCCTAGCAAACCAAGATGAATTGGAGCTTCTAGAACTACAAGGCAACAATATTCACGGTCAAGTACCAGAATGGGTTTGGAACATGAGTACAGAAAGTCTAATGTCTATCAGACTTTCTGACAACTTTCTTACAAGTCTTGGTCAACATCCCATTCTTCTTCCATGGACCAATCTGGTCATTTTAGACCTTACTTCTAACAATATCCAAGGATCACTTCCAATTCCATCATCTTCCACCTTGCAATACCTCGCATCACACAATTCATTCACTGGAAAAATTTCCAAGTTGATTTGTAACCTGAGTTCTCTTCAGGTCCTTAAGTTGTCAGAGAACAACTTAAGTGGTCCACTTCCTCAATGCTTGCACAACTTTGGTGATTCTTTGATCGTTTTGGATATACGAAGGAACAAATTCGAAGGAAGCGTCCCACAAACTTGGGCAAATGGAAGCAAATTGATGATAATTAACTTCAGCCAAAACAAATTCCAAGGGTGGTTACCAAGATCTTTGGTCAAGTGTGTATTGTTGAAGGCCCTTGATCTCAGTAATAACCAGTTCAATGATACTTTCCCCTCTTGGTTAGGAAACCTTCCAAATTTGAAGATTCTCATTTTGCGGTCCAACAAATTTTACGGACCAATAAAGACTCACATCGTGAATTATGAGTTTCCTAACTTACAAATCGTTGACCTCTCATACAATAGTTTTACTGGAATGTTGCCAGTAGAATTATTTCAAAACTCGAATTCTTCCAGATTTGATCGTGAATACCACTTATCATATATTCAAGTACTTTCATCTTTTGAAACGAATTTCGGTTATCAGATTTTTTTGGTGTACTATGAGTATAGTTTCTTAATGATGATGACAAACAAGGGAGTGAACACAATTTACGAGAAGGTCCAAGAAATTTTCACAGCCCTTGATTTCTCTAGTAATAGATTTGCAGGAGACATTCCAGAATCAATTGGAAATATAAAAGTACTTCGTTTGCTCAATCTTTCCAATAACATTCTCACTGGCCACATCCCACCAACATTAGGAAACCTTGCAGAGTTGGAATCGTTGGACCTTTCTCAAAACAAGCTCGTAGGTGAGATCCCAAAACAACTAACACAACTTACTTTCTTAGAATCGTTCAATGTTTCTCATAACGATCTTGTGGGGCTTATACCACAAGGAAAACAATTTAATACATTTCAAAACAGTTCATTTGAAGGAAATTCAAAATTGTGTGGAAACCCATTGTCAAAGAAATGTAAGTATAATGAGGCTTTAGCACCTTTACCTTCAACCTCGGAAAAGAGCCAAGATACAGGGTCTCCACTTCAATTTGGTTGGAGAATTGTTATGATTGGCTATGGATGTGGACTACTTGTTGGGGTGACTATTGGGCATATTGTGATTGCAAGGAATCATGATTGGTTAATGAAGACTTTCGGAGTAAGGCAACCGGTACCAGGAAGAAAGGTTTGAGGGAGGAGACATTATAAATTGAATTAAATATGTATATTTTTGCTTAGGTTTGTTGGTGTGTATGTAATATATATATATATATATATATATATATTTATATATTTTGCTTAGGTTTGTGGGTGTATAATTTAACGTTCTTCTACCTTTTTCTTTATTGTTTTGATGTATGTTGGATTGGGTAGCATTAATGTATTATATGTAAAAAGTAATACTAGTAACTTCAGTTATTTATGAATATGAGTAAGGCAGCTAACTTTATTAATAAAAGGTCAAAAAATAGTTGGATCTGTGCTCACATTCAAAACTTTTAACCTTGTTGTAAGAGGGGAAAAATAACAAAAAATGAGAAGGAGAGTTTGTAAAATCGAAGAGGACTGTATATGCAAAATAAAATTTGTATAAAATAAAGCAAACAATCCAAACTTTCTGACTAAAATTAATCCAAAAGGGTTAAATATACATAAAATCAAATCTGTAATTACATGACATGTGAATCCTCAATTTTTTAGCTAAATTAACCGACAAAAAAAAAAAAAAAAACTCCATTTTTTAAAGTTTAGTTATTTATGTTTTTTTATAAACATATATTAACCCCAATACTCTTTTACTATTCCAATTAAATATTATTAATTTTTTTTTTATTCATGTCGATCATCACCCAAGTTCTAACACACTTTTTAAGATGTTAGATTATCAAGGTTGTTCAACTCATGGAAATAAAATAATCATAATCGCCTACAAGAATGTAGAGTAGTAGACAACCTTGATAATCTATTATGCTCATCCTGCATTTCAATGAGCTAAACTAAAAACGACTCCTCCTCTCAAAGCAACCATCACCCTATAGCTTGAAACCATTTATTGTACCACCAAAAAAAAAAAAAAGAGTATATCTTAAAGCATAGACACAAAGTAGTTGAGTTTTTATCAATTAATTCACTTAGCAAAGTATAATAAATAACAAGAAAGTCTAACTAAGGTAGTTAAAGTGATAAGAGTTTTAGAAATTATAACACACGCTGAAGTCAACTTCCTTCAGAGCCTAGCGAGAGTGTCCCAACATTCTTTTTTATCTTTTGCGGTGCTGGTAAGATTTAACATATTATAAGCTAGAATTTACAAACTTAATGATTAGTATATCGTTTAACAAAAAAGAAAAGAGAAAAAGCAAGACTACATGGTCTTTTGCCATGCTAACATCGAGTAAGAAGCCCTACGAATTGAGTTAGAATTAAAATTCTAGTTTCATATTATTGGTTTTTTATTTTTATTTTTTATGCTTGTTAAAGAGAGATTTCGAAATATTTTTTTTTAAAATATTTATTATCTGGTTTAGAAAACCTAACAAAACAACCTAAATCCCACCCTGCACCCACTCCATGGGGCTTGAACAACGAATGCAAGCCCATGGATGCCCCTAGGCCCTTATGGCAAGGGGAGGTACCACTTTGCTCAATATGGGCGGTGATTTCAAAGTAGTTATTTATTAGTCTTTTAGTGCAATTAACCTCGAATTATTTTATAATTGAAAAAGATCTATTTATTTGTCTCAAACTATTACTATTTAGAGTAGCAAATATATACTTATAACAAAGTCATGGTTAGCCCCATTCATGATTTTGAGATGTAAATGGTATAGAATTAAGAATGTCGCAAAATTTCAAATCTTATTATATATATATATATATATATATATATATAAACAATAACAAAAAAAAAAAAAACCCTAAAAAATTGAAAATTTGTGGTCTAAAGGCCAACACAGCTACGAGGATTACCTTTTTCATTGTGCCTAAGGCCCCAAGAGGTCTAGTCTAGATAGGCGTCAATTATTAAGAGTGAGTTTGGTTCAGTTTTTTCAAACTGTGCTTTTTGAAAAAATGGTTGTTTTAAAAAGTGTGGTATTATATTAAACTTAAAAAAAAAAAAAAAAAAAAAAGTGTTTGGAAAAAATGGTCAAAAAGTGTTTTTTTTTTTAATTTTTAAGTTGAGTATTTGTTTAACACTTATAAAAGTGACGGTTTAAGTTGTAAATTACCAAAAAGGATTATACATATAAAGAGAATTCTTTGTTTTAATTACCTTAATAATAATAATGATAATAATAATAATAATATTATTATTATTATTATTGACTTCTCAACAGTAAATGACTCTTTTAATTTTTCTTACATTATCTTATTTACTCCGAATTTGGTAAGGATGGGATGTAAAGTTCATGATTTACACTATACAATAAGCGATTGTCATATCATTTTTTTTTTAATTTAAAACTCAATACATCTTACCATACATAATAACATCCCAATAAACTTCTAGTTAAGTTAGATTGTCAAATGGGTATTAGAATTGATTGAGTGTAGTTGTATATATTTTTTAATATGTAATATGATGATGTGGTATGTTCGAACTGGAGGGGTAAAACTTGGGTTTTATACCACATCCTTATTGAATTTAATCTCTATTTTGGTTGTATAAATCTTTGCAATAAGTTTTTATTAATATTTAAAAATTTCTTTTTGTAATTATTATACTCAAATTATTAATGGTAACGACTCTTTTCAAATTATTTTTTTCCCTTAATGCTATAGACACAACATTTTCACTAAAATTTCACAATAAATTTATGTGATAAGTTGTTAATGGTAGATAAAAAGATAATAATGTCAGTAGTAGGTCCAGATGAGAATTAATAACAACTTGCTACATAAACTTTATTATGAAATTGTTATGAAAAATATTGTGTCAATAGCACTATTTTTTTTCTAAAGAAAAATAGCATTAATTTAAAAAGTTTGGGGATACAATAAAATTTTATAATATTTTCACAATACTCTTTGTTTTTAGTTGTGGTCAATCTTAGTCTAATATTTTATTAATTTATTTAATTTTCTTTTGACATATGAAAGATTTGACACCTCAGTTGTTATAAATATTTTGTGATAATTTTGTGTGTGCTAGCACAACTATAATTTTTATTTTTGTAAATTTCATTTGACGATGAGACACATATCCCACTCAAACTACCCTTTTTCTTTTTCTTTTTTTCATCCACCTCCATCAAATATCTTTTCTTTTCCTCCATCCACCAATATGTCTCTTCTTCGGTTCTTCTTCTTCATCTAACAAACAAGAAGAAGAAGAAAGAGATATATTAGACATAAAAAAAAAATGATAGAAGAAGAAGCCCCGTAGTGGTAGAAGAAGAAGCCCGCAGTAGTCTATTTGGATTTATGGATTTATGTTGGAATTGAAAATTGCACATTTGATTTAGTTTGCAGTATTTCTAGTTGGTTAGAATTTGGAGGAAATCTGGAAATGAAAAGAAAGAAGACCACTACTACTGGCACATTGGGATTCTTCTTTTGGACTTTTTATTTGACAAGGAAGGAGCAGAGTGTAGATAAATTCTTCTTCTCCGAGACGGTGTGTGTATATATATCTATATATATTTATTTATTGGATATCTGGGTAAAATTGAGATTTTATAATAAAAACAATAATACTTAAAATGACAACAATAACATTACAAACCATATTGCGTTTTTGCATTGCAGCTGCAGGGTCCAATACGAAAACGCAATAAATCGCTTTTTGGGCCCAAAAACGGAGCATCCAAAAGTCTTATCAAACAAAAAAAAACGTAGTTTGAAAATGCAATGATGACTTTTTGCCCCAAAACGCTGAACCAAACGGGTACTAAGACAAGCTTTGATCTTTTGCTGAGTTGGGCCTTTTGAAATTGCAGTCTCACTCTCAATGACCGTTAGCTAGGCCCAACAAAAACAAAGCTTAACCCATGGGCTTACTAAAACATGAATGTCGATTGTATAGAACCCAGGCCTCAACCTTGAACTTTACGTATTTACCCCTGGATGTATTTCCCGCCAAAAAGAGAGAGAGAGAATGGTGTTATTTATCAGTATCAGTGAATGGCGCCCACATCAGCTTCTGCGGCGGATTCACCAACTCAATCTGCACCCGATAGAATCGAAAACAATCTCTAGGTACACTCTCCGATCTCAGTATATTCAAAGAATCAAATTGAACGAATGAGATTCAATCAGATTTTCGTTTAAATGAACATACGATATTTTTCTCGCATTTTCTAATCAACCAAACAAGGGATAAGTTCTCTCTTTTTATTTTATTACTTTTGTTTAAAGCAAATGGAGCGCTAATATAAATTTTCACCACAGCCATTCTTTGTTCTTCACAAAGCGTCGTCCCGAAAATCCAAGAAAAGGTCAGCTGGAACAGGGAAAACCCGAAGGCGAATTGATCTATCATTCTATCTCCATCACCTACTAAGAAGACTGAGAAATCCAAAGAATGCGATGAACAACATCGCTTCAAGCACTTGCGTATGGAAGCTTTCGAGCTTGTTTCGTCGAAAAGACTCCACTATCAAGGTTTAGGAATTTTGAACCTAACATTTCCATTTTAGAGCATTAGATTAAGGAATTTGTAAGCTAACATTTTAATGTTTTTGAGAAATGAAGAGTTCAACTTTAATGTGCTTGATATTACAAATTATTTGGGTTTTTTTTTTAAAAAAAAAAAAAATTCAATGCCCCCGCACGTGCGCACATATATATATATATATATATATATATGACTAGCGTTTATTACTCACTACCTGTTGCACACATATTTACACACTCGGAAATTGCACTGAAATTGTGACTTGAAACGCACAATTTTCAAGTTGGAAATCGCGACTTCAAGTCACAATTTCAGTGCAATTTCCAAGCACGTGTACAACAAAGTATGTGCAATAAGTTTTTCCCTATATATAAGATGTCAATTGTTGGTTTCATTTCCTTGACTTTTGTTAGTGACCATATAGAATCTTGATTCATATTCACAGGATGTTTTGAGGGGTATCAATACTAATGTATTTGATGAAATTCATCGCTGGGTTTGTGAGTCCTTTAATACTATCAAATCATT
The DNA here is from genome assembly GCA_019022515.1 of Quercus aquifolioides. Lineage (NCBI taxonomy): Eukaryota > Viridiplantae > Streptophyta > Magnoliopsida > Fagales > Fagaceae > Quercus > Quercus aquifolioides. Next base: position 24,481,627 of record CM032335.1, on the reverse strand, counting down.
TGGAACACCTGATATCGCTGAAGCAACTTGGGCTTTTCCCATTGTAACTGATGCTTCTTCTAAGTTATTGTTCATGGGCCTGGTTCTGACAAGTAAGTTCTTGTTTATTTTGGTAATTCAATTTAAAGTTTGGTTACAGATAATAATGGTAGTACATATCAAGTATATATTAGTATGTTCGGCTGTTGGATGTATATGTATAAGGACTAAACCCTTCATTTTCGTTCTTTGTGTTAGTTGCTATAGTAGCATGTAATGATATCTGTCTGAATTGTTTTGTAGGGGATGCAATTTATATATTGTTAGACGCGATTTGTATTGCTCACTTATATATTTAAGTATATTCAAACAGAAATGATGAATACACACACACATGTATATTCTAATAAGCAGTCTAAATTGATGATTGGCAGAGAATATGGAGTTTGTTGATGATCTGCTAGGGCTGTAAACGAGCCAAGCTCAAGCGAGTAGTGCCTGTTTGAGCTTGGCTCGTCAGTAAAAATAAAATGCTCAAGCTTGGCTCGAGCTTGAGACAAGCTTAAATATAATGTTTGAACTCGAGCTCGTGGGAAAACCCAAAAGCTTGAGCTCAACTTGGCTTGGCTTGATAAATTAATCAAACCAAGCTCGAGCTTACATCAAGCTCAAACTCAAGCTCAAGTCAAGCTTTTTAGCTCGGGATCTAACAAAATTGCATTATCAAGTGCTCAAATCTGCTCAAATCTCCAGCAATCAAGTAAACAAAAATAAGAAAATAATATACTCATTTGTTCATACTTCTAATTCCACCTGTGATTAGCAATTGCTCAAATTAAAGCTTTACATAATTAAATCTACCCATTCCAAACTACATACCAGACTCCACAACCACAATCCACTAATTACAAAGTTAAGTCATTATCAACGAATTCAACCAATAAGATTTTTCTAAGTTATATAGAAATTTCATAAACAACCATAACTTGGAAATCAAAACGATTTTGCAATATCAAATAAATTACAGTGCAAACAACTATAAAAATATATAGAAAATTTTTAAACATGAAAATTTACCTATGGTGAGAGAAGGCTATGAATGTCTTGGAGGATGGAGGTAGAGAGTCAAATACTAAACCAGAACTAGAGCTGTTGTTGGAGCTCTTTGCACACCCACTAGATTCCTTAAATTACATGGTGATTCGGTGAACACCGGACTCTAAATCCTCTTTGCTAGAATCTAACTCTTCCAAATCAAGGACTTGTTCATTTGTTGCAAAGAGATATAGGGCAGATTTGGTGGAATTTCTTGGCCTCACGAGAGAGAGAGAGCTGATCAATTCCAACCTTGAGAATTTGGGGAAAAGAAAGAAATTGATGATAGAGAGAAAGATTGAAGCTTCTCAAAGAAGCTTCGGTCTTTCCAAGAGAGCCTAAGAGTTTTAGGCTGCAGACTGCAAAGGACAGACATGGACTCATTGAGTGATAGCCGAGAATTTTAGTTTGAATGAAACTGAATTGGGTTTTTTTTGTTCAATGATAGTTTTGGTAGAGAGAACTCAAAGAAGAAACTAAACTAGTAAACTGACTTGGGTTTTTTTTTTTTTTGATGGAAAGACCGAAACTAAACTAGTAAATTAACTAGTAGAGAAAACTCAGGTGGAAAGGATACTTAGCATTACTTTTATTTACTTTACTTAGAAAATGACTAAACTAGTAAACTGACAACAAAGGGACACCTAAGGGCTAAGATGGTGAAGTCCAGCTGTATGCACGAAGTACTATTGTACTGGAGAACTCTAGAAGAGTAGAAGTGGAAACTTAAAAGTCTAGAAAAAGCATGAACTCCGGTCTTGTTTTATTATTATTATTATTTTTTGCTAAAAATGTTTATAAAAAACAGGAAAGAAAAAAACTTAAAATAATGGGTACTAAAAGTGGTCTCATGTGGAAAATTTTATTATTAAAATATGTGTAATGTAAAAATATTTAGTTTATTTAGCAAATATATATCAAGCCTTTTATCAAGCTACACATGAGCTTAAGCTTGGCTTGTGTTGTATCGAGCCCGATTGTTCACGAGCTTGTTCACGAACAAATTTTTTTGCTCAGGCTCGGCTTGTTTATCAAACAAGCCGAAAACTAAGGCTCAAGCTTGGCTTATTTATAAACAAACAAACATGAACAAGCTTTTTATCGAGCCGAGCTCGAGTTGTTCACAATCGGCTTGGTTCGTTTACAGCCCTATGATCTGCTGACATTTGAAGAGGTTGGCCTTTGTTTGAAATCTCATGGATGCCATGCGGCTAACCTTTCGTCCCAGGACTTCTCAGCCAAGAATGGGATTGGTGGTTGCCTGATTGACTCAGAGGTTTATTGAGACAGTTCTTAATGGCTACTTTGGATGTAAGTTCTTACGTGTAGACATTCCTGCATAAAATTCAAGTTAAGTTTTTTTTGTTGAAGGGGTTTTTTAATTCTTGTTCGAAATGTTGCTTTTAAGCAGGCAGCCGATATGTCCATCTTAGCATCATGGTACAGAGAACAAGAAAACAATAATTCCCCAGTGGTTGTTATCATAGATGATATGGAACGATTTTGTGGGTCTGTCTTATCTGACTTTTTTTTTTTTTTTTTGGATAGGTAAGAAAATTTTTTATTGAAAAAGGAATAGCATGAAAAATACACTAGGTTCATGATAGTGAACAAATAGAAAAATGAGGTAAAAAGAAGCAAACAGACACAACTATTCTAATAGACAAAAGAAAATCCGTAAGAGTAGAACAATCCGAGAGGCCCAAACACCGAGACCAATCAAAGAGGGTCTGTTTGCATAATTCTAACTACTGATCCAATGATTTCTCCATATCCTCAAAAGAACGCCGATTTCGTTCAGTCCAAATATTCCACACTAAACAGCGCAGAAGTAGATTCCAAATATCAGAAATATGTTTCCCAAGCCAATGATACCAACAAAAAAATAAGTCTGCAATGGAACCTGGCATGACCCAATCAATCCCAAACAGCCGAAGCATATACATCCATAAAGAATGAGCAACTGGACAAGAAATCAACAGGTGATCCACAGATTCCTCATTACAGCAACACATACAACAACAATTTGCCAAAGTGCGGTCACGAAGCATAAGATTATCCAAAGTAAGGATCTGGCCATGAGCTGCTGTCCACATAAAGAATGCCATCCTTCTAGGAACCTTTACTTTCCAAATGCCCTTCCAAGGGAAAGTAGAAAGAGTTGCATTTCGAATCTTATGAATTATGATAAAAAGACTGAACATCAAACTTCCCACTTCTATATATTAAGACACCAAAAAAGTCTGTCACTACCTCCACACATAGGAATTCAAGTTTGAATGAAGTGAAGAAGAGAATAGGAAGCTGCCAACTCCCAATCATTAAATTCCCTATAAAATCTTAAACTTCATACTCTATCATTATCACCAACTAGAGGACTTAACACTCAAAAATACAAGCTTCCTTATTGGCTGAACACACAACTAGCTGAGGATAAAGAGATTTGAGAGAATTATCCCCAGTCCACTTATCATGCGAAAAAAGAATACGAGAACCATCCCCCACCACAAAAGACGAATGCCTAGAAAAAATTTCCCACCCTTCACTAAGACTTCGCCATAAACCACAACAATGAGCCTTTCTACAAACTCTAGTGCTCCACCCCCCTTTCCGCTCCCCATATTTCATGGCTATGATCCTCCACTACATATGAGTAGTTTCATGGCCATACCTCCAAAGCCATTTCCCTAATAGAGCCTAATTAAACGACACCAAATTCTGAATTCCCAACCCACCTAACTCACGAGGTAAGCAAACCTTTTTCCAAACCATTAAGGGGTATTTGAAATACTCAGCTAAAGAATCCCACAAAAAATTTCTCTAAATACGTTCCAATCTCATTGCCATAGCTTTAGGAACAGTAAAAAGGGAAAGATGATAAGTCGGAAGGCTTGACAAGGTACTTTTCAACAAAGTGAGTCTGCCACCTTTTGACAAATAAAGCCGCTTCTAGCTTGACAACTTCTTCTCCATCCTCTCTAGAATCGGATTCCAGATAGAGGCTGTCTTATACAAGGTACCCAATGGCATTCCCAAATAAATCATAGGCAAACTGCCCACCTTACATTGAAGAATGTTAGCCAAATTGTGAATGTTGCTCACCTCCCCAATAGGGACAATTTCACTTTTCCTCACATTCACCCTCAAACTAGTAAAAGCTTGAAAACAAGTCAAAGCCAGCCTAATGGATAGCAACTTCTCCCTAGAAGCATCACAGAAAAAAAAAATGGTGTCATTAGCAAATAAAAGATGAGAAATACAAATACCAATAGAATTAATAGGTCCCACATGAAAACCCTGAATAAGGCCACCGTCCTTAGTTTTCTTCAGAATCCCACTTAAAACCTCCATGATCAAAAGAAAAAGAATGGGAGACAACGGATCACCTTGTCTAAGGCCTCTAGAGCTACCAAATAAACCAGTAGGAGAACCATTAACCAAAACTGAGAAGCGAACAGTAGTGACACAAGCCTTTACCCAACTTCTCCATCAACCCCTAAAGCCCATCCTCTCCAGCAAATAAACAAAGTGTTCCAACTTACATGATCATAGGCATTCTCAATGTCTAACTTGCACACCACCCCCGAAGTCTGACACTTCAGTCTACTATTTAGGTGTTCATTAGCAATAAGCACTGAATCTAAAATCTGTCTACCACCAACAAAAGAATTTTGTGACTTCGAAATGAGTTTATCCAACACCGTCCTCAATCTGTTAGCCAACACCTTAGATAGTAGCTTATACACACTGCCCACTAAACTGATAGGTCGAAAATCTAATATTCAGTGCATTATTTTTTTTGGGAATCAAAGATAAAAAAGAAGCATTCAAAGACCGTTCAAACTCTGAGCTCCTATGGAAATGATCAAAGAAGGCCATAACATCCTTTTCCACTACACTCCAGCATTTTAAAAAAAATGCCGTAGTGAAGCCGTTAGGACCTGGCCTTATCACCCTCCATCTCTTGAAGGACCTGTACCACCTCTTCTTTAGAAAAATACCTCTCAAGAGCAATTCGCTCCTCCTCCTTAATACAAGCAAACTCCAAACCGTCCATAGAAGGATGCCTAGATTCTGACTCTGTGTACAAATCCTGATAAAAATGGACCACCTTAGACCGCACCTCACCTTCATCCACATAAAGGACACAATCCACCTCTATAACTCGAATATGGTTAGTTCTTCTATGTGAGTTTGCTACTCGGTGAAAAAAGTGAGAATTATTGTCACCTTCCTTCACAAACAAAATCCGTGACTTTTGTCTCCAAGAAATCTCCTCCAATGAGGCTAAATGTGCAACGTCACCTTTAATCTAAATACGACGAGTTTGTTTCTCCTGTGAAAGACCCAACAAGTCCTCCTTAGCATCCAAACCCAACAACTCAGATAAAAGGCATTTCTTCCTAAAGACCCAGTCCCCAAATTCCTCCTTATTCCACTTTTTAAAGTCATCTTTAAGTGCTTTTAATTTTCGAGCCAGAATAAAGCTCGGAGAACCTAGAAAGCAATACCCATTCCACCATTGCCAAACTCTCTCCACAAAACCCTCTTCTTTCAACTACATATTCTCAAACTTAAAAGCACTTCGACCTTCATTAACATAACCAGCAACCACCAATAGTGGGCAATGATTAGAAACCACTCAGGGGAGTACCCTTTGGTACACATTCCTAAAGTGATCTATCCAATCCACCGATGCCAAGGTCTTGTCGATTCTTGACATACAATCTGTTCCCGAATCTCTAAACCAGGTGAAAGAAGCCCCTTCAAGGGGTAAATCCACAAGGTAATTAGCCTTAACGAAATCCGAAAAAGCAAACATAGCCGGACTGAAAGCCTCACAGCCAAATCTCTCACTCGGATATCGAATGATGTTAAAATCCCCAAACATACATCAAGCTGTATTCCACCTAGAGTGCATCCTTGTGAGCTCCTCCCACAGAGCAACTCGTTGGCTATCATCATTAGGACCATACACTCCGGAACATGCCCATACAAAATCATCCACCACCCCCTTTAACAAAACATTAATAGAAAACTGACCTGTAGCACTGTCAATTTTTTCATAGACTCTCTTATTCCAAACCAGTAACACCCTCTTGCAGTATTGACTGCATCCAGAGCAACCTAGTCAAGGAATGGACTACCCCAAAGACTTCGAACAACAACAGAGTTTAAAGTAGACAGCTTGGTTTCTTGAAAACAAACAATATCACACTTCCACTCTTTAAGAAGATTCTTGCATACCTCCCGTTTTTGAGGATTGTTTAATCCCCTAACATTCCAGGATAAAAGCCGTAAACTCATTTGAAAGTAGTGATCAACCCCTTACCATCTAAAGAACCTTTATCCCTCCCTTTGGAAGATACCCCATCATAATTAATTGAAGAAATCAAACCTTTAAGTTCCCTGAGCCCTTTCTGCCTTGTGTTTACTATCCCTTTAGAATTTCCAACGTTAACCACATCGATGCAGTCTTGTTCTAGAAGACGAAACAAAGCCAGACATTGATCTTCATGTTTTACAATGGGAAAACCCACAATTATACAAAAACTTTTCATCAAGTTCACCACCCATTTCGAATTTTTCACCTCTGACCCCAGAACCTCTCCCTCATCAACTTCCAGTGTCACCTCGAAGTCCTTCTGTTCAAAAGGATCCCACTTAGATAGAGGTGAGCACTCCAATAAGCCACTCTCTGCCTCCCCGTGAAAAGGACCACTAGTGTTAGTTCCACTGTACTTCCACTGTAGCAGAAGAGCCTTAGAACCACCCTTAAACAACTCCAACCCATCCCTATCGCTTGATGGCACACACTCATTTTGAGGATTGCCCCATTGATCTCCATTCACACTTAAACCTTCTGTGAAAGCATCTTTCTACCTAGAAACGAAACCCATCCCGTTACCCAGCTCTGATAGAAGAGCAAACTGATTCTGGTCCACAAATTGATTCTGATGATGATCGGTATCGTCTGGCCCAGGCCCCATCAGCATCACCGTCGCCCTTGAGCCTAAATCACCGGACGTCGGACTCGATTCAGCAATACCCATAACCAGATCGACCTCCGCCTTGCCGATGAACCCAGATTTGCGACCCTCTATCACTCTTCCCTCATCGCCGTGGTGATCTTCCCCCACCCTGACAGAAGGTACGTCCACTGTGGCGAGAGGAGTATGGAGAGGCAGAGTTTTCTGAAACTACTATCGTCGGTGCCTTGAAAGATTGCAGTCCACTTCCTCTCGAGCTCTCGCCCAGCACCCACGTACTCTAAACACCATAGCTTAAAAGTGTCGGGCTGGGCTTGATAGGTAAATTCTCAACTATCGGGTTCACTGTGGCCACGGGTTGGGCTTGAGCAAACCCTCCTTTAAATCCTCAGGCCCACTACTTAAATCCTTGGGCTAGCTAACTACCTTCTCACCCAAATATATATATATATATATATATATATATATTTTTTTTTTTTTTGGTTGAAAGGATAATACGTTAAACAAAAACTAACCGGCCTCTAAAACAGAGGACACAACCCGGTCATACAAAGTTCCAGCCGCATCAAGGCTGAGGAGGAGAGCGACATCAGAAGGAGGGTCAAGAAAAATAGAAAAATTCTGACTAAGAAATGCACCCCGTCTAGTGAGGGCATCCGCACATTTATTCCCCTCTCCATAACAGTGCTGGATCCTGACTGTGGGGATGTTCCTAAGACTATTCCTACAGTCAGCCACCAAAATATCTATATCAATTGGATTATTCAACTCTTTCTTCAATAGATCAATAACTATCTTGGAATCAAGTTCAATCACCACCGCTTGGAGCTTGAGAGCAATACACAATCTGATGCCATCTCTAAGCGCCCAAAGCTTAGCAGCTACACTAGTTGTGGTCCTGATTGCACGGGCAAATCCCTTCACCCAATCACCCTTCTCATTCCTAATAAGGCCACCACCACCAGCCAAACTGGGATTGCCAAGAGAGGAGCCGTCTGTATTTAGCTTGAACCAATTTGGAGGAGGGTAAAGCCATCGAACCTGGATTCTCTGCTTAGCACGGATCTGCTTACCATTAATACCCAGATATAGAAATTCAGTTGCTTTGGCCAAAGTCTCGGCCTTCAGGTTCAGATGGTTGTGAGCTCTATAAATAACAACACTGTTTCGGTGGAGCCAAAGACTCCAGAGCGCAAAAGGAAAGAGAATGCTCCAATCAATGCTCGAACCGGTACTGGACTTGGAACTTTGGCAATTCAGTTTCAACCAATTCACCAGGTTAGCACCATAAAACAAGCTCCTTTGGATGGGGGGGTTTCAGGAGTTCCAAAAACATTGAGCCATAGGACAATCTCTTAAAGTGTGAATGATAGTTTCAGAAGCATTATTACACATGGGACAAAGGAAAGGAATATCCACACCTCTCTTAGACAAAATGGCACGGACTGGTATGCTATGATGACAGCATTGCCAAAGGAAGCACTTGATCTTCGGTAAGGATTGCACTCTCAAAACCCAATCTCCTCTCTTGGCAAATTCTCATTGTGATTTATGTAACCTTATATGAAAATTTGATATCGAATTAAGGAGTATGATGTTAAAAGTCCTAAAGAGAAATTGCTGAGTGGTGTTAGTTTACTTCTTGTTCATGATGAAGTTTTTCACTGACTTTTTCAAGTAAACACATACCTATGCGTAAACTTTCAAGTTGAAGTTAAAGTTTGGTTACAGATAATGGTAGTACATTAAATTACAAGATGAGGCCCTTGTTGCCGTTGGTCAGGGTTGCTCACTACATCATCTAAATGTCAGTGGCTGCCACCAAATCGGAGATGCTGGAATAATAGCCATTGCAAGAGGCTGCCCGCAGCTCCGTTCCTTAGATGCAAGTGTTCTCCAGGTGCGTTCTCTCTCCCCATCCTCGGTTTATGATTCTTTGTATGCGTGCATAAATTTGCATTAACCTTGGATATATTCTCTGATTAGTAAAACTTGTTTTTATGTGAATTTTATGAAACTGAAATTTAGTGCCCCAAATTGCTCTATTGTTATATTGATGTGCACTATAGGTAGTTGAAAGATGGATTTAAAACTTTGAATGAGTGGTTGAAAATATATGATACTGTAATATGATGGCATACATGTGCAAATATAAAATTACATGATTTTTTTATCAGGTCATGGAGTAAAATTTTTATTTACATATTGATGTGTATGCAATAGGACCATTGTCTGGTGCAATGATAAAGTCTTTGGCTGTGAAGTGCACAATTTCAATCCTTAGAGCAGCATCATTATAATGTTGTTAAAAGGTTGGTCCATATCTAAGCCATCCTTCCCAAAACCTAATATAGTTGGGTCTAACGCTGGGTAATAAGTAATAGCCTATATTGATGCACATTTAATATCTATGTGCTGTTATGTGAAGTTCACGCATCCTGAGTTATGCACTAGTCAACTTGGTCAAAACAATTCCTTGATTCAATATTTTTATCATTTCCCTCTCTCCTCTTCGTTCATTTTCCCCTTCAATCTAAATATTTGTCCATCTTGGTAGAATTAGGGGGATATGGCAATGGCCGAGTTAGGAGAAGGCTGTCCATTACTAAAAGAAATACTTCTGTCACACTGCCGCCAAATAACAGATGTTGGTATAGGCCACCTTGTAAGAAATTGCAGCCTGCTTGAATCCTGCCACATGGTTTATTGCCCTGGTATAACTGCAGCTGGAGTTGCCACTGTGGTTTCCAGTTGCACCAACATAAAGAAGGTTCTGGTTGAGAAATGGTAGGTTAGTGAGCGGTCCAAACGAAGAGCAGGCTCTGTCATCACTTACCTCTGTATGGAGCTTTAGATCCAACATCAATTTATGTACATACGCTGAGCTTGTACATGTTCGATTACAAACCGAGTGGAAAGCCCAGATCTTGGCACTCAGAAAGATAAGCAGTTAGTTACTTGTGCATATGCTGTTGATGTTTCCTTTTCCTTTTTTTTTTTTTTTTTTTTTTTTTTAATAAATATTTTCCTTGTTGCTCCCCTTTCAGTTTGTCAGTTGTTCCTTGTTCCATCTCGTTTATTTTGGTACTTCAAGTTAAAGTTTGGTTACAGATAATGGTAGTACATATCAAGTAGATATTAGTAGTATGTACTGCTGTTGGATGTATATGTATGAGGACTAAACCCTTCATTTGCGTTCTTTGTGCTGGTTGGTATAGTCACATGTAATGATATCTATCTGCATTGCTTTGTTGGGGATGCAATTTATATATTGTTAGACACGATTTGTATTGCTCACTTATATATTTAAGTATATTCAAACAGAAATGATGACTACACACACATATGTATATTCTAATAAGCAGTCTAAATTGATGATTGGCAGAGAATAAGGAGTTTGTTGATGATCTACTGACATTTGAAGAGGTTGGCCTTTGTTTGAAATCTCATGGATGCCATGTGGCTAACCTTTCGTCCCAGGACTTCTCAGCCAAGAATGGGATTGGTGGTTGCCTCAGAGGTTTATTGAGACAGTTCTTAATGGCTACTTTGGATGTAAGTGTTAGAATTGGGCTTCCATTAATTGGACCTTTGGATTTATGAAACGGGTTGGATGTGACTCAGTTAACACACACACACACGGGGAGAGGGGAGAAGGTTTTTTAAAGAAACTTACTGTGGTGTATATCCAAAAGGGCCTAACTCTTGGATACACAGCACAAGCTATTTCATAGTCTGATGTGAGGTAGAGTGTAGGGTTTTAAGTCTGATCTATGATGGGTGAATATTTACAAAACCGTAGATCTCATCTTTTAGAGATTAGGGTGGCTTGCCCCATTGAAAGCCGTCTTGAAAGGAGGAGCATGGAGAGGAAGATCTGCCTTGGCAGTGTGCCGAGTGTGCACGTGCATGTCTATTGCTATTGGTAATCTATTTAGATTTGTTCAAAGTATTTGGAGGTACGCCCCTAAACCTTAAAGAGTAATTCATTATCTGTGTTCTAGCATCTACCATGAATATGTCTTTTATTCCTACAGTAAGTACTTGTAGACATTCCTGCATAAAATTCAAGTAAAGTTGTTTTTTTTTTTTGGTTGTTGAAGGGGTTTTTTAATTCTTGTTTGAAATGTTGCTTTTAAGCAGGCAGCCGATATGTCCATCTTAGCATCATGGTACAGAGAACAAGAAAACAATAATTCCCCAGTGGTTGTTATCATAGATGATCTGGAACAATGTTGTGGGTCTGTCTTATCTGATTTCATCCTTATGTTGAGGTACTCTACTGCATCTTGTCACCTGGGGCGGAACTACGATCTGGGTTCTCCCCCTTCCCACCACCCCCCCCCCCCCCCCCCCCCACCAAAAAAAAAAAACTGAATTTTATGAAATTAGCTACTTTAAATTCAATCACTCAAGAGTTTTATAAGGAAGTCATGAAAGAAAATATAAAGACAGTAAAAATGTGTAATATTGATTAATTTTAGTATAAAAACTCTATAGAATTCTCTGACAAATTCTCATTGTGATTTATGTAACCTTATATGAAAATTTGATATCTAATTAAGGAGTATAATGTTAAAAGTCCAAAAGAGAAATTGCTGAGTGTTGTTAGTTTACTTTTTGTTCATAATGAAGTTTTTCACTGACTTTTCCAAGTAACACATACCTATGCGTAAACTTTCAATTATTTTTGAGATTAGTCCCCCACCCCTAAAGAAATTTTCCTGGTTCCATCCCTATTCCCACCTCTCCCATAAATGCTTTTATTTATACTACTATTTAAGGGGCTGCTCCTGTTTGGACCGGATTTTTTTTGTTCCAAAATACCCCTACAGCCTATGTTTAAGTAGGGGCAAAACTTGGTAAAAATGCTTCTTTAACTTCCACGTAAAACACTATCTACGAAATAGGACCACTTACTCTCACCTAAAATATTTCCTACAAAATAGGAATTCAAATCTGCTATCCCTTAATCCCCTTATCCGGTTATCCCACTTCCAATTTTTTTTCCCCTGAATGATCCAATTTACAATTAGTTTCTCATCCACGTTTTAATAGAAAGTTACCACTCTTTCTCATAACAGTTTATTTATTATTTATTTTTTCAAAATTATTAAAAAAAAAAAAAAAAAAAACTCCCGAAACATTATCCAACCAAGCTACCATTTTCTACTATAAAAGACGATTACAGTATATCAATCAAAATTCAAAACTAAAATTCTTTGCTTAAGAAGAAAGTTTTTGGTGAATTACTCCAGTGCTAATTTGTTACAGAATCTAAGTAATAGAGGTGAGAAAATTAAATTATCGATGTTTAGGTATTTACTTTATGATTTTGATGTGTTTCTTAGCCGGTTTTTATAAATATTTGCACTCCCTATTTTTCTTTGTGATAAAGTCCAACTGTGTAGTTGAATTACTTCTCTATCTGATTATTAGCGGGCATATGTTGAGATTTACTTTTTATTGTTAACATCTTCTCTCTCTGTTACAATTTCTTAGTCCCTATGAAGCTCTAAAAAACAAATATGTTGAATTGAAAGTATTGTACTTTGGGACAAAAATGGAAGAGCTCTTAAAAACCAAATATGTTAACTGCATCTGCAAGTTTATTTAACATTTAAGAATTGAGGCTAGATATTAGTTCAAGTTTATTTAAGATTTAAGTAATAAAAAAAATAATAAAAAAAGTAATAAGTTGGGTTTGAAAGATAAGGGTGATGTGTTTGATGTTCAGTGCACCAATCCTTTAAATCAAGATACTCATAATGATTTGGTTCATAATGATATATTTTTAATTAAGTTTACATTGATGGCACAAATGTTCTTTTTTTTTTTTTTCAAAACTAGGTTGTTAGACATGCATAACCCATTTGTGGAGAGATTTCTTGAATTATCTCGAAGTCCAAATTTACATAAATGTAAACTCCTCATCTTAAGTAGATTTTTTTTTTTAAATGGTAATTAAATGACAGTTTTTCAAGTCCCAAGCTGAAGTAGACAATTTCACATATACATATATAGAGCTAATCAATATCATCACAAGGTAAGTTCAAATATTCCTTCCCCAAGTATATGCTTCATATGTATTGTACCTATTATTGTTGTGTACGTTTTAAAGTGTCTATTACTAAAACAAAAGTAACACATTTTGTATTTCTGCTCATAGGTTCATGGTAAATACTGCTAAAAAGCAATTAAGATGGGCAACACAAAACAGTGCTCCACCAACTTCTCCACCATAACCGACATAATTTTTAACAATACTAGCCTCTGAGCACACGCTCACGTGCGTGCTCAGAGGCTCTTCTATTTTTTTGGTAAAAATTAATAATTTGCATTCATTATAAATTGGGTTACTACATTTTCATCACACCCCTAGGTTTTTAAGTGATTGAAAAATGTAGTAGCCCAATTTATAATGAATGCAAATTATTAATTTTTACCAAAAAAATAGAAGAGCCTTGGAGCACGTGCTCATGTGCGTGCTCAGAGGCTAGTACTATCTATGTTTGTGTGTATGCTTTGTATGTGGATTCAATATATTTAAAAAACACATATATTAATGCATATGCACAACTATATATGTGCTTTCGCATTTGTGCGCATGTGTATGTAGCTACATACATACGGACAGAAATACACACACATACATATATATATATATATATATATATATCTGTGTGTGCATATATTTATATATACATATGTATATGTGTGTATGTCATTTATATTAGTGAATGGGTCGTTGATGATCTGAGAAAGAAAAACCGAAAGGAAAAAAAAAAAATGGAAGGTAACACCTTCTCATAGAGATACCAATGGGTTCAAGAATGGTTCCGAATATATGAGAAAGATTGTCACTTTTCGGGCTCACTTTGATCCCCTTATGCCGTTTAAACTTTTAATATTCAGTTTAGATTTGGTTAAACTATTGAATCTGGGTTTAGGGGAAAAAGAATTCAAGAAGAAAATGAATGAGTCTTTAAAATGAAATTCTGATTGGTTAAAGAAATTGTAAAAAAAATTAAAAGAAAAATAAAGGAAGGAAAATGTGCGTGCCCAGTACCGTCTCCCCTACAATAATGGGGTCACAATTTACTTATATGTGGGATTATGCTCAATCCTACCAATTGAGGCCCCAAACAAGTATTAGTACCTCCCCCCCAAGTTCCCTAGTGTTTCCCAGCGTCTTCTTTCTATCTATCTTACTCTCTTATTCTCTCAAATGTCTAACCCCTTGCACCCTCACCTCTGCTTCTTCTTATAGTCCTTTTTTTGTGGTGTGGCCATCATTACCTTCCCCACTTACCCACACATCCCCATGCTCACCAAAATCCCAAGGGATCCTCACGAATTCAGAGGATTCCCTTGGAACTTGTTCCAGACACTGGATGGTGTTCGGGAGTGGATCCCTTCTAGAACCACTTGTTCTCGGTTACCAATCTTACTGGGATTGTGCCTTATATAGACTTGCCAGAGACCGGGCCCATTGTGACAAACCCCGGGGTCTCCCCCCCCCCCCCCCCCCCCCCCCCCCCGGCGTGCACGTGTTGGGCTTACATCGCGTGGTGGGCCTTAGGCTTCATGTTGGGCCTTATCCAGGTGGGCTAACTTGGTTCCTCGGGTCCAACTCCCCTACAGAAAATATTTGGCAAAGATAAGGAATTTAAGAAAAAAAAAACTTTTGCCATCTAAGCGCTAACATGACCACTAAAATTTAGACACCTCAACATTTTATTTAACATTTTAACATTAGGCATGCTAACAATGCAAACTATTTGTCACATAAGCATTTTCCGTTAGTGAATTAACAGTAGGGACCAAATTAACTGTAAGTTGAAAATAATATAGACTAAATTGACGCTATCAAAATGTATGGACTAAATTAACTGTGGGGACCAAAGTGATATTTTCACAAAAATTCTTTTGTTGGTTGAGGATAAAAATGAGATTATAGAAAGTGTAGTTTGTATAAATTTACTCTCGTATCCCTTTTACATTAAAAAAAAAATAGTTTGTAAGGAAAAAAAATTATTGTTCAAGAAAAAAAAAATTGAAATTAATCAGAGGGAGGAGATGGGTAGACTAGTAGCTTCCCACCTAAGCCCCTCGCCCTCCCTCATTTTCTCCTCAATTCCACCCACCAAAATCTTTAATATTTTCTTTTCTCAATCAAACATTCTCCCATACCATTTTCTCTTCCTTCATTTTCTATCTCCTAATTTTCACCTCTAACCAAACGGATTGTGGGAACCAAGCCAAATACAAAAGGATCTCCCCTAAGCCTATAGCAGCACCTTATATATATGTCTTCAAAGTCGGCTAGTTTAAAAGGTTTCAGAGCACCAAAGTCGACTAAAACACATTATGCATTAGCTATCAACTATCAAGGGTTCCAATATGTGTAACCCAACTAAAGTGTATGTGTTGCACCTTTATTTTATTCAAGCCATTTGTCAAAACACGAAACGCTAGTATTCACGAATGCCTGTTGTCAACTTCTTATGTTTTTGGGAAAATACTTAGATAGTCTCGGAGTAGTGCTCTAGGACTATCTAAGTATTGCCCCTATTTTTTTTGCTGAATCATGATTCACAAAACAAAAGTTTCTTTCTTTTTGTTGGTAGAGTTTCCTCTAGTGCTTCCTAGGCCCCCCAGCCCTGGCATGTATAACGTGTTACGTGAACTAAATGGGGGAACAAGAAGCAGTGGAAATGTGCCCATGAAAAGACTTCTTTTTTCGATAATTAATTAATGAGTTTTACTAACGTATGCCTTTAGGGCATACAAGTGTGGGGCCTACCTCTTTTGTGAGAGCCAAGAGTAGTGCTCCGGGACTATCTAAAAATTTCCCCTTTTTTTACTGAATTATGATTCATGGAAAAAGAGTTTTTATTTTTATTTTTATTTTTTGTAGAGTTTCTGCTAGAGCTTCCTAGGCCTTGCGGCCTTGGCATGTATAACGTGTTACATGAATTAAAAAGGAGAACAAGAAGTAGTGGAAACGTGCCCATGAAGAGACTTTTTTTTTTCGATAATTAATTAATGAGTTTTACTAACATGCTTTTAGGGAATACAAGTGTGGGGCTTACCCCCTTTGTGAGGGTCAGGAGCAGTGCTCCAGGACTATCTAAGAATTGCCTCTGTTTTTTTGCTGAATCATGATTCATGACACACGAGTTTCTTTTTTTTTTTTTTGGTAGAGTTTCTACTAGTGCTTCCTAGGTCCCCCAGCCTTGACATGTATAACATGTTACATGAATTAAAGGGGGGAAAGAAGAAGTAGTTGAAACAGTTTTTTGTAGGGCTGTAATCGGTTCGGTTCGGTCAGTTTTTTTTAATCCGGCCAACCGAAACCGAAATTTTCGGTTTTTGAAAGTCTCAACTGAAACCGATCGAAATAGTTGAAAAACCGTCGGTTTCGGTTTGTTTCGGTTTTGGTCGGTTTTTCGGTCGGTTTCGGTTTTTGGGCCTAGAGTTTGGGCCAATTGGGCCTTTGGTTTTTTTTCCAAAACTTTTCTGTTTGGGCTTTTTTTTTTTTTTAAATGCAGTATTCAAGTCTCTTATTTTATGGCCTTTTATGCTCTAATTAAGTCTTTTTTAGAAACCTATTTTGGGCCTTTGTTAGGAACCATTAAGTCTTTTTTAGAAACCTGTTTTGGGCCTTTGTTAGGAACCAGTTGTGGCCCAGATTCAGGGCCTTCTCTATTTTGGCAATGGCCATCTTTGGGCCTTTTTTAGCTTTCTGTTTTGGCCCTTTTGGCCCAGATTCGGGCCTTTCCTATTTTGGCCATTTTTGGGCCTTTTTACACATCCATAAAACATTTTACAAACAAGAAAAAATCACAACCTGTTTTTACTCAACATAAATCCAGAAATACACATTATAGTAGATTCTTAAAAAAAAAATAATAACCTGTTACAAATTCATAAATCCAAAAACACAACACATATAGCAAATTCATAAATCACAACCTATCATAAATTCATAACCTGCTTTAGAGCTTCTATTATACTCATTAAAATACACATCACATATTCATAAATCCAAAAATAACCTGTCAACATGATATAACCTGTCCACAATACATTTGCACAAGCACAACCTGTCAACACAGATTCATAAATCTAGAAATAATCCAGAAATAATCAAAGCCTCAAACTAAGCTGTAACTTGTTACAAACACCCATCAAATACAAACAAGATTAAAAAATAAATTGTACAAGTCAAAATAAAATAACTAGTGCATATTTCATTACTTCATTAGTAATATGTCAATGTCCACATATTGTCCATATGTCAATACCTACATAATAGCATTATAGCCAAAGACTCAAAATAA
This sequence comes from Quercus aquifolioides, assembly GCA_019022515.1. Taxonomy (NCBI): domain Eukaryota; kingdom Viridiplantae; phylum Streptophyta; class Magnoliopsida; order Fagales; family Fagaceae; genus Quercus; species Quercus aquifolioides. The sequence continues at coordinate 24,464,217 of CM032335.1, read as the reverse complement.
ATTGGCCATATGTCAATGTCAATGTCAACATATACACTATCCATATTTAATATTTGGCCAAATACTCAAAATAAATTGGCCATATGTCATTGCCTACTGCCTAATATCATATATTGTCTATGTATTATGTATAGGCCATTGTCAAAGCTTAAAATAAAAGCCCATATCTATATGTACTTATGTAGGCCACTATCTACTAGTGTCTAATAGCAAAAAGTGTACAACTATACATATCAAAAAGTGTACATATCATCATCAATACCACCCGTCCAAAGAGCAAAGAGAAATCTTCAACCGTCAACTTCAATAGGTGTTGGTGTGGACATGCCTAGTTCCGATGTTAATGCAGCATCACTCACGAGTTCTACAAACAAAAAATGAAAAAAACATAAAAATCACTTGTACAATAAAACAATAAATATGCCAAGAATTCAAGACATTTAGTTTTTTTTTTTTTAATAAAGAAAGAAGTAGACATGCAGAATGTACAATAAAACAATAAATATGCCAAGAATCCAAGACATTCAGTTTTTTTTTTTTTTGAATAATAATAGACATGCAGAATTTTTTTTAATAAATAAAGAAATAGAAAGTCATATTTTTTTAATATAACAAATAATAATCATACCTCCATCAAGCTTTTCAAACTCCTCAACATCATCCATGGCAGCACGAAGGCAGATTGGAGCCGATGAAGGACGGAGCCAGTTTTGACCACATATGAGGGCTTCCACCATAAGTGGAGACAATGAACTCCGGAAGGGATCAAGGACACGACTAGCCGTACTAAAGGCAATTCTGTGGCCACAGTGGATACCGGAATTGCAAGAACATGTCGTGCCACTCTTGAAAGCACATGGTATCGTGGGGAATTAACCTTCCACCAAGCCAAAATATCAAAATTATCATAAAAAACATCTTCACAACTCTCTAAAAAGTATTTATCAACCTCTGATTTGGTATTTGAAGAATCAATACCCTTCAAGTGCTTCTTAAATCCCATCATCCTCATTGCCTTTGCATCAACCACATTAGAATCATCTCCTTCCATTGATCCACTTGGATTTTGGCCTTGGGCTTGTGCAGCAGCAGTAGCACTACTCCCCACTTGAATTTGAGTATAAGATTTATACAAATCCTGCAAAACAGCCTTTACTCTTCTTGCCATATCAACAGCCTTTTGCCTCTCATACAAAGTACCAAAACAGTACTCAAGATACCTCAACTTGTATCGAGGATCAAGAACTAACCCTACATACAACAAGTGATTCATATTATCAAAGTTCCCCCAATACTTTTCAAATTTGTTCTTCATGTAATCAACCATTTTTCTCAACAAATAACTATCTTTTTCATGCTCTAACTCAATTGTGTCATGAATTGACATGAGCTCTAAAAAGAAAGAATTGCTAGTGACATAATTAGCACCCGAAAACCTCAAGGTTGCATCATAAAAATTTTTAAGAAATTTAGAAAAGATCCTAATCTTTTCCCAATCCACATCATCGATTCCCCAAGCAACCTCATGTCTATCATTTCCTTCTTTCTTTGCCTTCTCTCTAATTGTCATAAGAAAATTTGGATCATCTTTCTCCAATCTCTCAAAAGCCTTTTGATACTTTTCGGCCTTCTCCAACATAATATAGGTGTAGTTCCACCTAGTGGGCACATCTAAGCACAACTGATTTTTAAAGTCAACTTTCTCCTTCTCTGCACATAACTTAAATATGCTTTGTCTTTATAGAGATGATCTCACATATTTCACAGATTTCCTAACCTTCACTATTGTCTCATCCATTTCAACTAACCCTTCACGAACAATCAAGTTCAAGATATGAGCACTACACCTCACATGCAAGTATTTATGCCCTAAAACTGTTGCCTTCCTATGCTTAGTCTTTTTTTGAATAAAAAAAATCAACCCACTATTAGAGGCAGTATTATCAACTGTAATAGTTAGAATCTTGTCTATCCCCCAATCAAGTAAACACATCTCAACCGCCCAAGTATTTCACCCTTGTGATTTTCCACTAAACGAAAACTAAGAATCCTCTTGTGTATTTTCCAATCACTATCAATAAAATGGGCAGTGAGACACATGTAGTTCAAATTTTGAACAGATGTCCATGTATTTGTGGTAAGGCAGACCCACTGCTCTCTTAGGGCTTCTTTCAACTTTTGTTTCTCATCTAAAAACACCCTAAAGCATGTTTTGGCAATTGTTGTGCGGCAAGGGATTGGATTGAACCTAGGTTGGGTAACAGACATAAACTTCCTAAAACCAAAACCCTCCACAAACCTAAAAGACAGCTCATCTAGAATAATCATCTCTGCCAATGCTTTCTTACATTCCTCAAAATTAAACACCCAAGGCACAAGTTTACCGCTACTTTCTCCTTCTTCTTTAGGTTTGAATGCTAGGGTTGATTGTTTTTTTTTGTCCTTCCTATAAGGATATTTCAAACATTGTGATTGTATGTGATTTCTCATGGCTGTAGTGCCATTTAACTTAGTGTCACAAGCATAGGTTGTGCCACAGTAGTTACAAGCTGCCCTAGGTTTTTCCCCCCCTTCAATAACAGTAAAATGACCCCAAACAAAAGATCTTTTTTTACCAGTATTACCTGCACTTGGTGGGAGTGGGGGTTTGCCTTTGTCTTCATGCACATTGGTTGCCCCTTGATCCGCTTCATTGTGTTGACCCTCTGGGATTTCTCTTGTCTCATTCATCTACAATATAAAATAAAACACAATAAGTAAGCAACTATAAAAAGTAAAAAATAAAAAAATAAAATTTAATGCCAAAATGAGTCTAGTCTACAATAAAAAAAAAAATACAATAACAATAACAGTAGTATAACACAATAAAAGTCAGCAAAAAAAAAAAAAAAAAAGGACTCTTCACAAAAAAGTAATCTATTAACAAATACCCCAACATCACAGTCAACTATTAACAAATACACCAACATCACAGTTAAGCACATGGGGTTATTGATTTTCAAATCTGTAACATCAATAAGAAAATAACAACTTAACATCACAGTCACAGATTCACAGCATGTCAACAACAATAAACAAAAATATATCAACAATAAATAAATAAATAAGTAGCTAACTTTATATATATCAAAACTCAAAGGCAATCAACTAACTTTAATAAAGAAACCACAAGCACATGGGTTATCGATTTTTTCAAAACCCTAACTTTATTTGCATATAAAACATTAAAACTTGAAAAAATAAACATCTTGATCTTATGTTGTTACTACAAAACAGAGATTCACTATTTTCAAAACCTAAAACACAAAACAGAGAGAAACACAAAACAGAGAGAGGGTCAGAGGGTATCGAGATTTCTATTTTCAAAACCTAAAACACAAAACACAGAGAAACACAAAACAGAGAGAAACACAAAACAGAGAGAGGGTCAGAGGGTATCGAGATTTCTATTTTCAAAACCTAAAACACCAAACACAGAGAAACACAAAACAGAGAGAAACACAAAACAGAGAGAGGGTCAGAGGGTATCGAGATTTCTATTTTCAAAACCTAAAACACAAAACACAGAGAAACACAAAACAGAGAGAAACACAAAACAGAGAGAGGGTCAGAGGGTATCGAGATTTCTATTTTCAAAACCTAAAACACCAAACACAGAGAAACACAAAACAGAGAGGCGGCATGGGGAGGCGGCGTGTGGAGGGCGGCGTGAGAGTGAAAGTGTGAGGGTAACGGCAGAGGGAGAGTGAAAGTGTGGGGGCAACGACAGAGACTCACCGTGGGAGATGAGAAGCCGATGATCAAGCCGGCGTGGGGAGGGCAGCGTGTGGAGGCGACGGCAGAGGGAGAGAGTGGAAAGTGTGAGAGGTAGGGAGTGGAGGCGGTCTGATGTCTGAACGTTAGAGAGTGGAAAGTGTGAGACTGTGAGAGTGAAAGTGTGGGCCGGGTATGTAGGGTAGGGTTTCCACCTTTTGATTTTATAGTTCAATTAGTTTTAGTTTAATTAGTTTAATTAGATATTTAGTTAGTTTAATTATAGGTGATTAAAATCTAATAGGTTTTAAAATGCTGGCCGGATCATTTGAATTTTGAAATTTTGAATTGATGACTGAAAAAAAGAAAAAGGCCCACTGCAACTTAGTTTCCTTAGTCACTTGATAACTTAGTTTGAATCATTTGATAACTTAGTTTACTTAGTCACTGAATTGGTTTAAAATGAAATGATGGATTGGACTTTGAGGCCCATTGCCCAAAGCAAAGTTGCCAAAGCATATCTGCCAAACTGCCAAAGCATATCTTTTTTTTTTTAGAATAGCCCAAGCGTATCCGGTAGAGAGAGAGAGTCAAATATTTACAAGATATTTTATATTTAATATAATAATATAATATAATAATATTTCGGTTCGGTTCGGTTGGTTCGGTGTCTTAAAATTTGACACTGAAAACCGAACCGAAATTTTCAATTTTTTATATAATAAAACCGAAACCGAACCGAAATTTTTGCATCGGTTCGGCCGGTTTGAAGCGGTTTTTTCGGTTCTTCGGTTTTTTGCACACCCCTAGTTTTTTGATAAACAGTAAATAGTGGAAACGTGCCCACAAAGAGACTTCTTTTTTCAATAATTAATTATTGGGTTTTACTAATGTATGACCTTAGGGCATATAAGTGTGGGGCCGACCCTTTTTGTGAAAGCTTGGGGCAGTATTTTGGGATTATCTAAGAATTACCACATGAAATTTAATTTTGAGTCAAGTGTCTTAAATGTTTTCCTCAATTTTGGTGCCAAATGTGAGGACCACAATAATAGCACTCATCTACATGTCAAAATCAACTTATTTATCTTTCCATCAATCTCAAGAGTCACTTTTTTTTTCTTTTTTCTTTTTTTTTTTTTACGGTGAAGATAGAAGTATATATTTGTGTAAACAAAAAAAAAAGAAAAAACTAGGTCTGAACACAGGGGCCACCCCGGTGGGCCATGGCTGCCAAACACTAGTAAACAAAACAAAAAGAAAAGTTCCACCCAAAAAAACTTCCAATTGCTCCTTTAAAAAAATATAAAAAACCAAAACTAATCTGAGCCTATTATACACTAAACAAAATATCAATTTTTTTAAATTGCATTCTACAATATCAACGTTTTAATAGATACATATAAACAAAAAATATTTACATAATTAAAATTTTTAACAAACCTACACAGTTATTATATCAAGTGTGATAAATGAATATATATTTTTTCTTTTTTGGTTAGACTGCGTTGAAGCAGCAAGTCCAGACAGAAGGTCAACCTTTCAAAATTTCAATTGCTTGGTGACGAAAAGGGAGGTTTGTTTGTTTAGTGTATGATAGGCTCAGATATGAAGTTTTGGCTTTTTTCTTTTTTTTTTCAAGGAGCAATTGAAAGTTATTTTTATTTAACTCTTGCTTTAAGCAGTTGTTGTGAAATCAGAGAAAATAGATTTTTTTTTTTTTTTTTGTATTTGTTTTGTTAGGTTGTGTTGAATAAAATATTATCTAGTGGAAACTAGAAAGCAATAAATAAGGAGAGAGAGAGAGAATGCTAGTATTAATTAGGTAATAAGGTGGAAAGCAATCACATTTAATGATTTTTTTTAACCGTTAGATCTCTTAGAAATCTACGATTTAAAAAAAGTGTAACTTTTCAAGAGTTACACTAGGTGTAACTTGATTTGCCATGTGAATTTTTTTTCATGGGATAGAAGTGTATTTTTTAGTTAAGTAGCCACATGGCTAAATATTAAGAGGGGAACTTAAGGAATAGCACCTAAGGTACTGTACCTAAATTTTGTTCATATATATATATATATAAGCTGAAGCGTAGTATTTATTGTTGCTATGCTCCAGTTAAGCCACATCAGCGTCCACGTCATTATCATTTTTTCTTTCCAATTTTCCTATAATTTTTTTAATATTCACTTTTTTTTTTTTTTAATATTTACACTTTCTTTAACATTTCTACATCCCTTACATTTTCATCTCCCCACTACTCTCTACTTTAATATTACTATTCATCTTTCCCTTCATCTTCCTTTATTTTGTCTCTTCTTATTCACACATTCTTACTATAAATTTGTCATCCTTTCTTCCATTCTTTGCATAATTTTCCCTCACAAAAAGGTTATCTCCTAGGCCCCGAACCCTAGCATGTATAATGTATTACGTGAATTAAACGGGGAACAAGAAGTAGTGGAAACGTGTCCATAAAGAGACTTTTTTTTTTAATAATTAATTAATGGGTTTTAATAACGTATGCCCGTAGAACATACAAGTATGGGGCCCACTCCTTTTGTGAGAGTCCAGAGCACTATCTAAGAATTGCCGATGTTTTTTTTTTTTTTTTGAATCATCATTCACGGAACATGAGTTTTTTTTTGGGTAGAGTTGCTACTAGTGCTTCTTAGGCCCCCAACCTTGGCAGGTATAGTGTGTTATGTGAATTAAATAGGGAATAAGAAGTAGTGGAAACGTGTCCACGAAGAGATTTCTTTCTTCGATAATTTCTTAATCAACTACGAAAAGACATTGGTAATGCAATTAGTTCGTGGAAAGACAATTTTCTCAAAAAGTGAACTAAAGCAATGATGATATGTATATTGGCCAATCCAAATTGAAGATGATAACTACTAAAGGCTAAACTAGTGCTCGTGCAGCAGTACTTTTTAGAAAAGGTAAATCAAAGGCATACAATTTTTTATTGAAATTTCTCGAAGTTTTTCCCCTCTTCTAATATGATTGGGTAATTGACTAATTGTATGGGCAATGGAACCAGGAAGTGGTGGAAACATAACCACAAGTCCCAACCACAAAAGACGACAACCGGGCAATGTAATAGTAATTAGTAATTAGTTTGCCCGTGAAGTAAAGCAAGGGGTAGACATAACTTTTCCAAAAGTAACTTTCCATTTTCCAAAATTGAATTGAAGCCAATTGGATTACAGCGTGAAGACATGTAAGTCCAAATCCTCCTAAAAGTGAAGGACTATGAAAATAAAGTCATTCTCTTCTTTTGCATTTCCTAGGCCCCCCAGTGGAATGTATAACGCGTTACGTGAATTAAACGGGGGGAATAAGAAGCAGTGGAAACGTGCCCATGAAGAGACTTCTATTTTCGATAATTAATTAATGAGTTTTATTAATGTATGTGCTTAGGGCATACAAATGTGGGGCTCATCCCTTTTGTGAGAGCTAAGAGCTGTGCTCCAGGACTATCTAAAAATTTCTTATTTTTTTTACTGAATCATGATTCATGGAAAAAGAGTTTTTATTTTTATTTTTTTTTTGGTAGAGTTTCCGCTAGAGCTTCCTAGGCCCCTAGCCCTAACATGTATAACATGTTACGTGAATTAAACGGGGAACAAGAAGTAGTGGAAAAGTGTCCACAAAGAGACTTTTTTATTTTTAATAATTAATTAATGAGTTTTACTAACATATACCCTTAGAACATACAAGTATGGGGCCCACCTCTTTTGTGAGAGAGCACTATCTAAGAATTGCCCATGTTTTTTCTTGTTGAATCATCATTCATGGATTATGAGTTTGTTTGTTTGTTTGTTTTTTTTTTTTTTTTTTTTTTTTTTGGGTAGAGTTGCTGCTAGTGCTTCTTAGGCCCCAACCTTGGTAGGTATAGCATGTTACGTGAATTAAACGGAGAATAAAAAGTAGTGGAAATGTGTCCACGATGAGATTTCTTTTTTTAATAATTTCTTAATCAACTACGAAAAGACATTGGTAATGCAATTAGTTCGTGGAAAGACAATTTTCTCAAAAGTAAACTAAAGCAATGATGATATATATATTGGCCAATCCAAATAGAAGATGATCACTACTAAAAGCTAAACTAGTGCTCGTGCAGCAGTACTTTTTAGAAAAGGTAAATCGAAGGCATACAATTTTTTATTGAAATTTCTCGAAGTTTTTCCCCTCTTCTAATATGATTGGGTAATTGACTAATTGTATGGGCAATGGAACCAGGAAGTGGTGGAAACATAACCACAGGTCCCCAACCACAAAAGACGACAACCGGGCAATGTAATAGTAATTAGTAATTAGTTTGCCCGTGAAGTATAGCAAGGGGTAGACATAACTTTTCCAAAAGTAACTTTCCATTTTCCAAAATTGAATTGAAGCTAATTGGATTACAGCGTGAAGACATGTAAGTCCAAATCCTCCTAAAAGTAAAGGACTATGAAAATAAAGTCAGTCTCTTCTTTTGCATTTCCTAGGCCCCCAGTGGCATGTATAACGTGTTACGTGAATTAAACGGGGGAATAAGAAGTAGTGGAAACGTGCCCATGAAGAGACTTCTTTTTTCGATAATTAATTAATGAGTTTTACTAACGTATGGGCATACAAATGTGGGGCTCACCCCTTTTGTGAGAGCTAAGAGCAGTACTCCAGGACTATCTAAGAATTGCCTCTGTTTTTTTGCTGAATCATGATTCATGACACACTAGTTTCTTTTTTTTTTTTTTTGGTAGAGTTTCTACTAGTGCTTCCTAGGCCCCATGACCTTGACTTGTATAACGTGTTACGTGAATTAAAAGGGAAAACAAGAAGTAGTTGAAACTGTTTTTTGATGAACAATTAATAGTAGAAACGTGCTCACAAAGAGACTTCTTTTTTTAATAATTAATTATTGGATTTTACTAACGTATGACCTTAGGGCATACAAGTGTAAGACCTACCCTTTTTGTGAAAGCTTGGAGCAGTATTCTGGGACTATCTAAGAATTATCGCATGAAGTTTAATTTCAAGCCACATGTCTTGAATATTTTCCTCAATTTTGGTGCCAAATGTAGGAACCACAATAATAACACTGTCGACATAGTCAAAATCAATTTATTATGATATTATCTTTCCATCAATCTCAATAAAAATATTTATGGAAAATGCTAACGAGTGTCCTTAGGGCATTGGTTAATAATCCATTTAAAGAAAGTTTTTATGAGAAATGAAAAAAAGTAGTTAATATTTTGACAGCTTTTTTCATTTCCCATAAAAGTGGTATTAAAATTTTCCTAAAATGGATTATTAATGAATACCCTAAGGGCACTCGTTAGTATAACCCAATATTTATTACTATCCCTTTTTTTTATTGGAAAGGTTGTCATCTTTATTAAATGGACAAAAACAACACTTAAACATTTGGCACCAATTGTGATATTATTAAAAAAACCAACATTTGACACCAATTGGCACCAATTGGTGTCAAGTCAATAAAACAATTGGCACCAATAAAACAACACTTAAAAAATGTCACATTATTAAAAAAATGTCAAGTCATTCTTCCGTTAGTCATGTAAATAACACCACTAACGGCAGTTAGTAAAAGAACTAATATAGCTCAGTTTTAAAACTTGAGGGACCAATTGTGCTCGTTTCAAACTTGATGGACCAATTGCGCATACAGGATAAACTTGAGGGACCAACATTGTAGTTTCGCCTTAAAAAAATGGGTAATTACATTCTCCTCCCTTGAAATTTGGGGGAATAACACTCCATCCCAAACTTGAAGGGAAAAAACACTCCCTCCCTTAAGATTTGAAGAAATTAAACACTCCCACCCTTTTGTTTATATTAGTAACGAAATATTCTAATTTTTTATAAGAATCTTTTTACAAGAGTTTAACCATAGTTAGTAAAAAATAACTGATAAATTTAGAATAAAAACGCAAAATTTATCAAGCACCAAAACACTTGCAATGACATATCTCTCCATAACCCATTGAAAAAATAAAAAGAAAAAAAAATTCACACTTGATATTTTAAAATACACTTTAATTAAAAATTTAAAATAATGAATTTCAATTATAAAATAAAATAATTTTGGAAACCTGTAAGGGCAGGTTTAGTAAACAACATTTTTATAATTAATTTAATAAAGTTTGGTTAATCGGATGTCAAGGGGGGAAAGTGTTTTTTCCCTTCAAGTTTGAGGTGGAGTATCGTTTCCTTAAATCTCAAAGGAGGGGAGTGTAATTACCCCCCCCCCCCCCCCCCCAAAAAAAAAGAAGAAGAAGAGTAATAGTTCAAGTTTGTTTTTGAATTAGCCCCTCAAAAGCTTGATGCAATTAAAAGAATTCTTACTCTACATCTCTGAGTCGTATGTCTTCTTTTAGTTATGGTCAGTGAATAAATAAAATCATATATCATATATATAATCCATACTATATATAAGAGGATTCTCCTCTTTCAACCGGACTTTTATGTGGTTGAAAAATACCCTCATTAATGAATGGTAACTTCATTTAGAAATAGGGTCATAAATGTCAAATAAAAAATTTCATTTTGAATTCAAAAAGAAAACTCCTAAAATTTAGGATTTTTTTCCTTCACGTTCAAAAAAGAAATTATAGTTACTACTTATCTCTAAAGTTTGTCATTTTTATTTGTTTGAAAAAAAATTCTAAACCATAATAGATACAAATTATTAACCTTTACCCAAAAAGATAGAAGACCCTCTGAGCACGCGTGTGAGCAAATGCTTAGAGGCTAGTCATAACTATTAAAGTCGAAAAGCAATTAAAACACTAATCAAATTCAAAATAGCTTCTAATTGTAGTTTAATTTTACATCATGTGTCCAATTTAATTTTCTTAATTTTGTGCCAAGCATGAAAGCTAAGGGGACTACAATATTAACACACACCCAACCATTGCTTTGAGATGGGGACTACAATAATAATACACACTCAACCATTGCTTTGAGATTTTTTTTTTTTAATTTTAAATATGTATAATCTTATATATATATATATATATATAAATTTTTTTTTAATCTTTGTATGTTTCATGAGGTAGGATGGTAGCATGAGAATTTATTATTTATGTTGCCTCTTAGGTAAGTTGGAATAAGTCATTGATCAAAATTTTGACTATTGTTGTTGGCCATTGAAGACAAGATCATTTATGTTTGTTCGTTTAGACCCCTTAAACCAGATTGTTTAACCTAATATATTAACCAAGTGATTACTTAGATTAATTATTTAGATCTAGGTTAAACACAAATAAATCATATCATGCAAAGCAATTGAAAATAAATAACACCACGATATGATGATCCAAGAAAACCAATGAAACGAATCGTTTCAAGGTAAAAACCTGGAGATGATTTGACCTAACTATCCTCAAGGTAAACCAAATCCACTATAAGAGAATTGAAGTTTTTACAAAAGATTTAACCCTAAATCTAATGCTACCTCCAGTACTAACTTACTGACACGACCATGTGCAAGCTCCAAATCCATAGACTCCTTCTCTTCTTGGATTTACACAAACACAAGCACTCTTGCTTGTGACATTAAGATCCCACTCAAGGGTTTAGCAACACAAACTCTCCAGTTTGTGACTCCAAGACCACCCTTGAAGGTTTAGATCATCAGCAGTTGTTGATCTTGTTGCAGCAACTTCAGATCTACCGGATCTAATGATATGAGAATGATTTCCGGCAGTGACTTTGATAGAGAAAGGCATAATACCTTTTAGATCTCACAAGAGCACCTCCAAAGTCTCTCAAAGGCTCTAAAAACGTAGTTAGGGTTTTCCTTTATATACTAGAAGTGTTTCTCTTGAAACCCAAAACGTTTAAGTAGAGTTAGGGCTGAAATAAAATTCTGCAGAAATTTCATGTCTGCGATTTTCGATCGGTTGGATCTAATTTTCGATCGGTCGGATTTCACTGAATTTGAATTCTCCTTTCTGCAGCTTGTATGTTCTTGTGTTCTGACTTGTAACACCTTGAGCATTGTCTAATCAAACCTATAGATCTAGGAATCTATATCTAGACAAGTTTGTGCTCACGGTTTGCCAATTGTTCTAAACTTTTAGAACCTAACAATTTAGTCTCTCGAAACTTTGACAAATAATTTTTAAAATTATTGGGTAAATATTAAACTAAAATGATTTATTTATTAGTTTATTTAGTATGAAAATGATTTTTTACTCTCGATTGCTATGTCTAATATAACACGCGAAATTTAGCTCCACTTAATAAATTTCTCAATAGTTTTTTTTCCTAATAGCTTCTAACTGTTTGAGCGTTTGGTACCTCAAATGATGTCTTCATGAGTTAGAAGTCTTACCAAACCAAAAGTAATTAAGATTTATAAATGGTTAAAAGGTGTGTTGGAGCACTACCTGAAAAGTGTTGTGAGAGCCATAATTTCTTTTTTTAAAAATTATTAAATTTATTTTTAAATACATTTATGAATATGTATGGGTTATAAGTTAGTATCAAATAATAGGAAAATTTATATTCTCAAATCTAAGTTTGCAGCAAGCATGCAAAACAAAAGTGTAGACACTCGATTTTGCACCCATAATTTATCAAGAAAGATGGCTAGGGTGACCATTCATATACCCGAAAAAATCATAATTGCATTACATGCATTAATTCATTCATTGCATATCATAAAAATGATCTTGAGGTTCTCACGGTCACGACGGTGTGTCCGACTTCCAAATCGGACCGTCAGATTGAAAGATATTGCATGATCAAGTTTACACGGTCTGCATGCATTTTGTTTGGGTGGAACCAACCATGCAAGGATTAATTTAAATTAATTCTGACAAACCCTAGAGAGAGAGAGAGAGATAATCTGTACCGTTGGTGATGATAGCGCTGGTCTGAGGAGGCACTTTGAACTCTTCGACAACGAATTTGAGAACGGCGGTGAAAGGTGCGGCCTTTGGAACGCTAAGAGAGAGAGAGAGTTAATTTGAACAAACACTTTGAAGGGAAGCTTTGGATCGAAGGTGAGAGTCACTTTGAAGGAGACAGAGAACGAGATTGAGACAGTGAGAGCGAGATTGAGACAGTGAGAGGGAGATTGAGAGAGTAAGTCTGAGTGAGAGAGAGGGAGACAGAGAGCGAGATTGAGAAAGTGAGAGGGAGATTGAGAGAGTAAGACTGAGTGAGAGAGAGAGAGGGAGATTGAGAGATAGTGAAACGGTGAGTATTGATTGAGAGTGAAATGGTGAGTGAGATTGAGCCAAACCCAAGTTCAATGAACTTGAGTATGGTGGGCTATAATTACCCTGCAACCCGAGCCAAACCCGAGTTCCATGAACTCGAGTACGGTGGGAATTCTGGAGCTACAAACCCGAGCCATACTCACGTTTAAGGAGCTTGGGCACTGTGAATTTACATTAACACAATACCCGAGTTCAATGAACTTGAGTATGAGTCTAGATCGTAGAACTACGATACCCGAGCCATACTCGTGTTTGGGGAACTCGGGTACTGTGTATGTAAAATTACACAGTACTCAAGTCCTTGGAACTCGAGTTCAGGATATACAGCACTCGATCTTGATATCATCGAATACCAGGTGACATTTTTTAATGCCCAAAATCTAGCTCAGCCAGTGCCACGCTGGCGGACTCACTAGGAACTCGAGTACAAAAAAAGTGGTAGATTGCTAAATATTTTCGAAACAGTGCTAGATTGCCACAAAATTCGCCAAAACATGGTATTTGGCTATTTTCACCAAGGAACCACACCCTTTCATTCCGTTATTTCTCTTTGAATCTTTACAAATAATGTTTGGTTCCCGAAGGCCAAAACCCAGCCTCAAAAGCTCTAAACCACAAAAAATACCTTTGATTCTAACTTTTCCTTTATTTAATAATAATAATAATAAGACCAAATGTGATTATATCAATGAATGTTTTCTTTTCTTTTTGAGTTTCCTTGAAGAAGGAAGAAAAGACATTGACGAAGATGAGTCATTTTTCAAAAAGCATTTTCTATAAAACTATCTCATTTTCTTATGTTTGGTAGCAACCTTAAATGAGTTGAAAAATAATCTCCTAACTTCTCCTATTTAGCTTGCTATGAGGGAAAGTTGTTTTCTAAAAATAATTAGTGAAAAACAATATCTAAAAATAAGTCATACTTTTTATGTTGACTAAAAATAGTTTTTCTTTAACTCATTTTTTTAATGTTACCAAACACAGAAAAATACGAAAAATTATCTTGTGTTGCGGAGTAGATGCTTATCTTGAGAAACTTTGTTAGTTTCTCTTAAAAGAAAAATAAAAATAAGGTGGCCTTATTTTTTTAATCTCAACCGTTTGTTAAGTTAGCAAATGATATTATCAAACCAAAAAAAAAAAAAAGTTAGCAAATGATGTGACTATATTTTAGTAAAGCGTTTGGTACAATGTAATACTTTTACTTTAGGTGTAACTTTTAAAAGGATGTAAGCCAAACCTGACAGAATTTCATTTTAAGGACTTATTCATTGTTGTTCTTGAATTCTTCTTCCCCAAACCCAGATTGATCTTTCATTCTAGAGATTGATTGCAATTTTACACTTCACCGTCCCAAAATTTTGATTCTAGGAAAATTCGGTTCACCCAAACACCCACTCTACACCAAAAAAAAGTCCCACACTTCACAGTCACAATGAAACCTAGAAATTATCACTCTTTGGGGGTGTTTGGTACTGTTGTTTAAACAACAGTTTTCAGTGTTTAAACAACATTACACGTATTTTCACACACTTTTTCACCCACACGTATTTCCACAAAACAACAACAACGTTACTAGAAATCTCTTGCTCAATTTTCTACTACCCTTGTTTTACGCAAAGGCTGACCATGAATCTTCAAGCACCTCTTCCAAGTCCAACATCATCTTTGCGTCACTTGGCAATAGATCAGAGTACATCTTTGATATCTTTGTACTCCCAACATAGGACCCACCTTCACTCACCAACAAAATCACAATCAACAACGAATATTCAATCCTTTAGATCTACAGGTTTCATGGTCGTTGATGATCTGAGAAACAAAAACCGAAAAAAAAAAAAAAAAGAACAACAACAACGAAAAATTTGGAAGGTAACGCCTTCATAGATGAGAAAGATTGTTGCTTTTCGGGTTCAATTTGATCCCCTGATGCCGTTTAAACTTTTAATCTTTAGTTTAGATTTGGTTAAATTGCTGAATTTGGGTTTAGGGGGAAAAGAAAAAAAAAAAGAAATCAAGAACAACAATGAATGAGTCTTTAAAATGATGTTCTGATTGGTTAAAGAAATTGTAAGAAAATTAAAAAGCAAAATAAAGAAAGGAAAATTTTCGGTAAAGATAAGGAATTAAAATAAAAAACTGATGTGGCTTTTTTTTTTCCATCTAAGCGGTGACATGATCACTAAAATTTAGACACATTAGCATTTTATTTAAAATTTTAACATTAGGCATGCCAGTAATGCAAACTATTTGCCATTTAGTCATTTTTTCGTTTGTGAGTTAACAATAAGGACCAAAATTAACTTCAATTTGAAAATAATAAGAACTAAATTGACGGCTACCAAAATGGTATTTTCACCAAAATTCTTTCGTTTGATTGATGAGAAAAAAAATAGATGATAAAAAATATAGTTTGTATTAATTTACTCTCATACCCTTTTACATAAAATAAAATAAAAAATGTTTATAAGAAAAAAAAATTGTTAAAGAGAATAAAAAACATCAAAATTAATTGAAGGGAGGAGAGGGGTAGACGAGTAACTTCCCATCTAAGCCCCCCCCCCCCCCCCCCCTCCCCATTTTCTCCTCAATTTTGCCCACCAAAATCTTTTATATATTCTTTTCTCAATCAAACATTCTCTCATACCATTTTCTCTTAATTTTTCTCTCCCTCATTTTCTATCTCCTAATTTTCACCTCTAACCAAACACACTGTAGGTACCAAGCCAAATACAAATTTGCCACACTAGCAAGAGAGAAATACTTTAACCAAAACAAATAACACATCGCAACACCTTACAAAAGGATCTCCCCTCAGCCTATTGCAGCACCCTATACAAACAAGGCATAAGCTTATATGTATGTCTTCAAAGTTGGCTAGGTTAAAAGGTTTTAGAGCACCAAAGTCAGCTAAAACACATTATGCATTAGCAAGGACAGACCTAGGATTTGAGCTTAAGAGGGGGCCAAAGCAAAAGTGTCTAAGGTCATTTAAGTTTAGTTTAGTTTTTTTTTTTAAACGATATGTTTTGGTACTAGTTAATCCTAATGTACCATTTAGAGTTATCACTATATATAAATATATTATATTTAATTTAATTATAAATTAGAACCTCACTTTTTTATTTAAAAGCTTTAAAAAAATGTAAATTCATATATCTATTTTTTAAGCCATAAATTCATATATCTAACTTAATAACACTACATACTGCAGTAGACACATTTAGATTCCTATCACACCTCAATCAATATGAAAAACAAAATAGATAAAAGGTAGGAAAAAGAAAGATGTGGAGAAGTGAACCCACATGTACAGTAGATGGACTCTTGGACAAAACACAATGTTAGGTTCTAAAGACTTAGGAATTTATGTATTTAGAACTCTAATTTGTATTGTTGGCAAACCATGATCAAAACAGGTTGTTTAGTCTTGTTTAGGCTTGCTCAAAGTTGTGTGTTTATGTAAAGTTGGAATCGAGTGGCTGCAGAAAGCATTAGTGACTTTCGGCCTGGCTCGATCGATCGAAGCTTAGGCTCGATCGATTGAATCTTGGGCAGAATGTTTTTTTCTGTAGATTTCCAACTCAGCCCTAGCCTATTTTAAAACGTTTTAGGGTTTTATGTTTTGCCAAGGTATATAAGGCAAACCCTAGCCACGTTTTAGAGGTTGCTTATGTTGCTCATATTGCTGTTTTGTGTAAATCTCTTGTGAGATCTAGAGGAGCTTTCCTTTACACAAAGCTTAGGGTTTTCAAGGAGGAGATCTTATCTACACCTTGATGATCAACTCAGTTGCTGCCATTGAAGCTTAAAGAAACACAAGCAGGTGTGCTTGTATCTGGTGGTGAATCCAAGAAAGAAGGAGTCCGTGGATTCGAAGCTTGCACGTGGTCGTGTCAGTTAGTTCTACTGGTGGGTAGCAATAAGAAGTCGAGTGTGGGGGCTTGTAAGTCTTATTGTATGAACTACGATTCTTTCATATAGTGGATTCAAGTTTACCTTGAGGATAGCTAGGTCCAATCCTCCCAAGGTTTTTACCGGTGTGGTTTCCTGGGTCATCATATCATTGTGTTATTTACTTTTCCGCTGCTTTATACTTGATATGATTGTTTGATTGTGATAACCTAGATTTGCATAATTTGACTAAGTTAATCACTTGGCTAATTAACTAGGTTAATTTGGTTGGGTTAATGGGTCAAAAAACCGTTCACACAACACTAAAAACCACGAGTATTTGACTTTTTTGACCAAAAGCTTAAAAGTAGATATAGGGAAAGTAAAAAACCTCTTGAGAAAACAAAGAGACGGTGAGCTAGTGGAGAAATCGAAGTAGAAGAAAGAAAATAATAGAGGAGGATTTCAACGAACTGGTGGAGAAATTGAAGCCAAAAGAAGAAGAAGAAGAAAATAGAGGAGGATTTTAGTTGTTCAAATAGTACACAGCATCAACCATAACAGTATGATAGTGCAAACAAGAAGAACTAAAGAAGCACAAGGATTCAGGTAAAAAACAACGGTGACTAGAGAACGAATAAGAGCTAAGAGAGTGAAATTGAGGGAGAGAAATTTAAATGGGTAAAATTGGAAATTTGTCATTTATGTTTTGTTATTTCAGATTTGTGACTATGATTATATTGTGTATGCTTTTCAGATAGTCCCAGAGCAGTGCTTGACTATCTAAGTATTGCCCCTATTTTGGTAGAGTTTCCACTAGTGCTTCCTAGGCCCCCCAGCCCTTGCATGTATAACGTGTTACGTAGATTAAACGGGGAACAAGAAGTAGTGGAAACGTGCCCATGAAGAGACTTCTTTTTTCGATAACTACTTAATCAACAACGAAAAGACATTGGCAATGCAATTAGTTCGCCCACGTGGAAAGGCAATTTTCTCAAAAGTGAACTAAAGCAACGATGGTATATATTGGCCAATCCAACTAGAAGATGATTGCTACTACATAGTAGAGACCAGTGCAGCAATACTTTTTAGAAAAGGTAAACCAAAGGCATAAACTTTTTTTATTTTTGAAATTTATGGGCAATGGAACCAGGAAGTGATGGAAACATAACAACAACCACAAAAGAGGGCAACCGGGCAATGTAATCGGAATAATTAGTTTAGAACTTTCCAAAAGTTAAAGCAAGGGGATAGACATAACTTTTCCAAAAGTAACTTTCCGAAATTGAATTGAAGCCACTTGGATTACAGCGTGAAGACACGTAAGTCCAAATCCTCCTAAAAGTAAAGGACTATCCTTGCTTATATAAGAGTGAAAAACATATAGTTAATTTAGACATAAGTTATGGCGTCCTCTTTGTATCATTTGAAATTTGTGTACTTGCTTTCTTTTCTCTCAACATTTCATCTTATAGCCACTCGCTCTTTTTCTTCTGTGCAGCCTCTTTGTCGTGGTGATGAAAGGTCTTACTTGTTGCAATTTAAGGACAGCTTTGTCATCAACAAGTCCGCTTCTTCTGAACCGTGGGCTTATCCCAAGGTTGCATCCTGGACATTAGAAGGAAACAACAATGACTGCTGCTCATGGGATGGGGTAGAGTGTGATGAGTTCACGGGCCATGTGATTGGCCTTGACCTCAATAGTAGCTGTCTCTACGGTTCTATTAACTCCACCAGCAGCCTTTTCCATCTTGTTCATCTTCAAAGGCTTAATCTTGCTGACAATCATTTTAAATACTCTCAAATCCCATCCACCGTTTCCAATCTATCTAAACTAACTCATCTTGATCTCTCTTCTTCTGCGTTTGCTAGTCAAATCCCATTAGAAGTTTCACAATTGTCCCAATTGTCATCCCTCAATCTAAGCACAAACAGTCATTTAGAACTCAAGAAGCCTAGTTTAAGAAGTCTAGTTGAAAATTTAACCTGTCTAGAAAAACTTGATTTGAGTGAGGTGGAGATAATCTCCATGGTGCCTAATATCTTGGCAAATTTGTCTTCTTTAACCTCCCTCAGACTCTGTGACTGCAGATTGTATGGGGAATTTCCAGTTGGCATCTTCAAGCTCCCGAATTTACGAGTTCTTTATGTGGGGCACAATGAAGGTCTCACCGGCCATTTGCCTGACTTTCAATGGAGTAGCACCCTTGAGATAATGAATCTCGCAAAAACAAGTTTCTCGGGTAAGCTACCTGCTTCAATCGGGAACCTTGGGTCTCTGACTACAATTTCAATATGGGGTTGCAACTTCTCTGGGTTCATTCCATCTTCACTTGGCAACCTCACACATCTAAATTCTCTGGATCTTTCATATAACACTTTCAAGGGCCGCATTCCATCTTCCTTTGGAAACCTCATCCAACTTTCTTTTCTATACCTTACTAGTAATGAATTCACTGGTCCAATTCCATTTGAGCTTACAAATCTGACAAAACTAATTGCCTTGAATCTTGGTGGCAACGAGTTTGTAGGCCAGATTCCAAGCTCAATCTTTAACCTTACAAATCTAGAACTTCTTGATCTTTCCAACAACTACTATAGTGGCACTATGGAGTTTGATAAGTTTGGAAAGCTCAAAAAGTTAACTATGTTGTCTCTATTTGGTAATCAATTATCATTAATTGAAAGTGAAACCAGTGCCAATAGAACCTTTCAAAAGTTTGTAAATTTAGGATTGGCTCAGTGCAACTTGAGTAAGTTCCCAAATTTCCTAGCAAAGCAAGATGAATTGGAGTTGCTAGACCTACAAGACAACAATATTCATGGTCAAGTACCAGAATGGGTTTGGAACATGAGTAGAGAAAGTCTAAAGCTTATCGACCTTTCTTACAACTTTCTTACAAGCCTCGGTCAACATCCCATTCTTCTTCCATGGACCAATCTGGCCATTTTAGACATTTCATCTAACAATATCCAAGGACCACTTCCAATTCCATCATCTTCCACTTTGCAATACCACGCATCAAACAATTCATTCATTGGAAAAATTTCCGAATTGATTTGTAACCTGAGTTCTCTTCAGGTCCTTGATTTGTCAGAGAACAACTTAAGTGGTCCACTTCCTCAATGCTTGCACAGCTTTGGTGATTCTTTGGTCCAATTGGATATACATAGGAACAAATTCGAAGGAAGTATCCCACAAACTTGGGCAAATGGAAGCAAATTGATGATAATTAACTTCAGCCAAAACAAATTCCAAGGGTGTTTACCAAGATCTTTGGCCAAGTGTATAACATTGAAGGCCCTTGATCTCAGTAATAACCAGTTCAATGATACTTTCCCCTCTTGGTTAGGAAACCTTCCAGATTTGAAGATTCTCATTTTGCGGTCCAACAAATTTTACGGACCAATAAAGATTCACAACGTGAATTATGATTTTCCTAACTTACAAATCGTTGACCTCTCATACAATAGTTTTAGTGGAATGTTGCCAGTAGAATTATTACTAAATTCGAATTCTTCCAGATCTGATCTTGCATACCATTTATCATATGTACAAGTAAACTCATCTTTTGTAATGGAATACAATTATCAGAGTATCGTCTCTCAGTTTAATTATAGTTTCTCAATGATGATGACAAACAAAGGAGTGGACACAATTTATGAGAAGGTCCAAGAAATTTTCACAGCCCTTGATTTCTCTAGTAATAGATTTGCAGGAGCCATTCCAGAATCAATCGGAAATATAAAAGTACTTCGTTTGCTCAATCTTTCCAATAACATTCTCACTAGCCACATCCCACCAACATTAGGAAATCTTGCAGAGTTGGAATAGTTGGATCTTTCTCAAAACAAGCTCGTAGGTGAGATCCCACAACAGCTAACACAACTTACTTTCTTGGAATCCTTCAATGTTTCTCATAACGATCTTGTGGGGCTTATACCACAAGGAAAACAATTTAATACATTTCAAAACAGTTCATTTGAAGGAAATTCAAAATTGTGTGGAAATCCATTGTCAAAGAAATGTAAGTATTACGAGTCTTTACCACCTTTACCTTCAACCTCAGAAAAGAGTCAAGATTCAGGGTCTCTACTTCAATTTGGTTGGAGAATTGTTATGATTGGCTATGGATGTGGACTACTTGTTGGGGTGACTATTGGGCATATTGTGATTGCAAGGAATCCTGTTTGGTTAATGAAGACTTTCGGACTGAGGCAACCGGTACCAGGAAGAAAGGTTTGAGGGAGGAGACATTAGAAATTGAATTATATATATATATATATTTGCTAAGGTTTGCTGGTGTGTAATGTAATTTTTTTTTTTTTTTTGCTTAGGTTTGTGGGTGTGTAATGTAACGTGCTTCTACCTTTTTCTCTATTGTTTTGATGTACGTTGGATTGAGTAGCATTAATGTATTATATGTAAAAAGTAATAGTGACTTCAGTTATTTATGAATATGAAAGGCAGCTAACTTTATTAAAAGGTCAAAGAATAGTTGGATATGTGCTCACATTCAAACCTTTCACCCTTGTCGTAAGAGAGGGGAAAATTAACAAAAAAGGAAAGTTTGTAAAATCGAAGAGGACTATATATGCAAAATAAAATCTGTATAAAGTAAAGCAAACAATCCAAACTTTCTGACTAAAATTAATCCAAAAGGGTTAAAAATACATAAAATCAATTAAAATCTGTAATTCACTATGACATCTTAAATTACATGCCATGTGAATTTGCTCAAAACAAACTCACAACATAGAGAAAAAAAAATGAGGCTTTTATTGAGATGGTTAGAAATACTTTATTGAGATGGTTAGAACATTCACATTAGCCTCCTCAAATATTTAGCTAAATTAACCACAAAAAAAAAAAAAAAAAAAACCTCCATTTTTTTAAGTTTAGTTATCTATGTTTTTTTTATAAACATATATTAACCTCAATACTTTATTAGTATTCCAATTAAATTTTTTATTTTTATTTTTATTCATGTCGATCATCACCCAAGTTCTAAAACACTTTTTAAGATGTTAGATTATCAAGGTTGCTCAACTCGTGGAAATAAAATAATCATAATCGCCTACATGAATGTAGAGTAGTAGATCGATATATACTACAAAAAAATCGACCTGTCCCAGCGTTTTTTTCCCGGCTGTAAAAACGCCGTAATAGATAAGCCTGTACCAGCGCTCAAAATCGGCGCTTTACAAAGCGCTGCAATAGGAGGCCTATAGCAACGTTTTTCAAAAACGCTGGTATAGGAAGCCCAAAAACGCTGGGATAGGGTTACTGATTTCCCTTATGGGAAAGACCTATCCCGGCGCTTTTAAAAGCGCTGGGATAGGTCATTCTCCATAAGGGAATGAGAATGACCTGTCCCAGTGCTTTTAAAAGTGCTAGGACATGTCCTTCCATTCCTTTACTTAGAGAGGCCTGTACCAGCGCTTTCAAAAGCGCTGGTACAGGTCATTCTCATTCCCTTATGGGAAAAGACCTGTCCCGGCGCTTTTGAAAGCGCTGGGACAGGCCTCTCTCTGTAAGGGAATATAGGGACCTGTCCCAGCGCTTTTAAAAGCGTTAGGACAGGTCATTCTCATTCCCTTATGGGAAAAGACCTGTCCCGGCGCTTTTGAAAGCGCTGGGACAGGCCTCTCTCCCTAAGAGAATGAGGGATCGGTCCTAGCGCTTTTAAAAGCGCTGGTACAGGTCCCTTCATTCACTTACGGAGAATGACCTATCCCAGCGCTTTTAAAAGCGCTGGGACAGCTCTTTCTCATAAGGAAATGGAGAATGACCTATCCCAGCGTTTTGTGAATCGCTGGAATAGGGTCAACCTATTCCAGCGCTCAAAAAGCGCTGGGATAGGTCACCTAAAGCGCTGGGATAGGTCATCTAGGAAATGACCAAAAGACCCCAAACCTAAGAAATGACCAAAATACTCTAAAACCATAAAATGACCAAAATACCCCTAAAACTCAAAAAATGACCAAAATACCCCCGAAACCTAAAAATTACAAAAATACCCCCAAAGCACAAAAAATGACCAAAATACCCCAAAAACCTAAAAATTACCAAAATATCCCCAAAACCCCAAAAATGACCAAAATACCCTAAAAACCTAAAAATGACTAAAATACCCCCAAAACAAAAAAAAAATGACCAAAATACCCTGAAACCAAAGAAAATGACCAAAATACTCCCGAAACCTAAAAATGACCAAAATACCCTCGAAACCTAAAAAATGACTAAAATACCCCCAAAATCCAAAAAATGACCAAAATACCCCCAAAACCTAAAATTACCAAAATACGCCCAAAACCCAAAAAATGACCAAAATACCTCCAAAAGCTAAAAATTACCAAAATACCCCTGAAATCCAAAAAATTACTAAAATACCCCCGAAACCTAAAAGATGACCAAAATACTCCCGAAACCTAAAATTGACCAAAATACCCCTAAAATCCAAAAAATGACCAAAATGCCCCCCAAAACCTAAAAAATGACCAAAACAACCAAAATACCTCTAAACCTATAACGACCAAAATACCTCTAAACCTATAAAACGACCAAAATACCCTTCAAAATATCTAAAATGACCAACATACCACTAATCCTATAAGATGAACAAAATACACCCGAAGCCTCTAAAATTAAGGGGTATTTTGGTCATTTGTTATGTTTAGGGAGTATTTTGGTCATTTTTTAGTTTTAGGGGGGGTTTTGGTAATTTTTTAGGTTTATGGTGTATTTTTATCGACTTACAGGTTTAAGGGACATTCTCGTCATTTTATAGGTTTCGTGGTATTTTGGTCATTTTTTAGGTTTCGAAGATATTTTGGTCATTTTAAGGTTTAGGGGTTATTTTGGTCATATATAGGATTCAGAGGTACTTTTGTCATTTTTTAGGTTTTAGGGGGTATTTCAGTTAATTTCTAGGTTTTGAGGGTACTTCGATCATTTTTTAGGTTTCGACGGTATTTCGATCAATTTTAGGTTTCTAGGTTATTTTGGTCAATATTCAGGCTTTGGGGTTATTTTGTCCATTTTTAAGGTTTCGGGGGGTATTTCAATCATTTTTAGGTTTCTAGGTTTTTTTGGACAATTTTCAGGCTACGGGGTTATTTTGGCCATTTTTAAGGTTTCGGGGGTATATTGGTTATTTTTAAGTTTCGGGGTTATTTTGGTTTATTTTTAGGCTTCGAGGTTATTTTGGCCATTTTTTAGGTTTCGGAGGTATTTTGGTAATTTTTTAGGTTTCGGGGGTATTTTGGACTTTTTTTTTTGGGTTTTGGGGGGTTTTTTGGTCATTTTTAGGTTTTGGAGGAATTTTGCACATTTTTTGGGTTTCATGGATATTTTCGTCATTTTTTATGTTTCGGGAGTATTTTGGTCATTTTTTGGTTTTGGGGTTATTTCGGTAATTTTATGGGTTTTGGGGGTATTTTGGTAATTTTTAGGTTTCAGTGGTATTTTGGTCATTTTTTGGGGTTTCGGGGGTATTTTGGTCATTTTATGGGTTTTTGGGGGGTATTTTGGTAATTTTTAGGTTTCATGGGTATTTTGGTCTTTGTTTGGGTTCCAGTATTTTGGTTATTTTGTAGGTTTTATGATTATTTTGGTAATTTTCATGTTTTAGGGGTATTTTGGTCATTTTTTGGGTTTTGGGAGTATTTTGGTAATTTTGGAGGTCAAGAGGGTATTCAAGTAGTTTTAGAGGTATTTGGGTCATATTGGGTTAAATAGGTGGGTAACTAATTAAATGGGTTGGATTGGTAATGGATAATTAATTTATATATAAACGGGTCATAATGGATAAATGGGTAACTACACACCCAATCCATTTATGACCTAACTCGCCCATTTGCCACCCCTACCTATGGGGTATTTGGTTCATTTTCAGCTGTCAAAAGGTATTTTGGTGTCTCAGCCATTTTTTCAATTTATATTTAGTCTTAGGGATATTTCAATCATTTTTAAATGAATATTGAATTATATTTCTTCCAAATTTTGTTTTTTCTTATGATTCAAGGGTATTGTGGTCTTTTTATAGGCTTCAATGGTATTTCAGTTATTTTTCTTGCTTCAGGGGTATTTTAGTAATTTTTTGGGTGGTAGGGGTGTCTTTGCCATTTTTTGAGTTTGTGAGGTAGGTTGGCCTTCTTTTAGTCTTAGGGGTATTTCAGTCGTTTTCACTGAATAATACATTATATTTCCTTCAATTTTGGTGTTTACTTAAGATTCAAGGGTATTGTGGTCTTTTTTTAGGTTTCAAAGGTATTTCAGCTATTTTTCTTGCTTCAGGGGTGTTTCAGCTATTTTTTGGGTGGTAGGGGTGTTTCAGTCATTTTCTACAATTATGCAGGTAAGTTGGCCTTCTTTTAGTTTTAGGGGTATTTTAGTCATTCCAAAGTAATATTAAATTATATTTTCATTTTTTGGTCCTCTAGACTCATCTTACAATTTTTTTTCTAGTTATTACATCATATTTTAGTAATTTGTAGCAAGGAATATATTTTATTAATTTGAAGTATTAAATTAAAATATATTAAATTAGTTTGAAGTATTAAATTCAATTAAATTTTGTTTAATTGAATTATGAAAATATATTTCTATTAATTAATATATTTCATTTTATTAATTTGTAGTGTTAAATTATATTTTATTAATTTGAAGTATTATATTAAATCTTATTAATTATTAAATTATACTCAAATAATTTGTAGTATTAAAATATATTTACATAATTGGAAGTATTAATTATATTGTTATTAATTAGTAAATTATATTTTATTGATAATTGTAGTATTAAATTGCATTTTAGTAATTTGAAGTATTAAATTATATATTTGTTAACTAGTAGGATTAAATTATATTTTTTTAATTATTAAATTATATTTTATTAATTTGAAGTATTAAATATTATTTTACTAAAAAAAACCCGTAAAGAGCTATTAAGGCAGGCTTAATTTTCGCCACAACAAGTTATATTCCCGTCATAATAAACCTTAGCCTACTCTTTCTTTATTGTAGCAACTATAAAATTCTGAATGTTGTCACAATAGGTCAAAAGTTGTCACAATAAAATTTTTGAATTCCCTCTAAATTCTTCGGTTCCCACCAAAACACTAAGTAAAAATTTGGGGTCTCATTACTCTCTCACTCAAATTAAACCATTGGATTGCTCACCTAAACATTCTCTACCTCATTCTCCCTCACTCTCGTCTCCGTACCCTCACCGCTCGGACTGCCGAGCCACCATCGTCCTCTCCGCCAGTCCAACAATCCTTTGACAACCTCATTCTCCCTCACTCCCTTCCTCACTCTCCCTCACACTCCGTCAGCCTTGCCTTCTACCGCCTACACCACCATCTCCAACAACACAGCCACCGCGGCCATCCTCGGACTCTTTCCCTCCCTCATCACTGTCTTTTCATTCAGTTGGTACAATTCCCATTTTTTGTTTTTTTTTTTTTGTGATTTCTTTTTCATAAAATTAATTTACTTTTGTTTGTTTTTTAATCTGAAATTTCAAACTTTTTTGGAAATAACGTTTGCGGGGTTAATTTTTTTTTTTTGCCCTCTATAAATTTGAATTGGTTTGGTTATGATGAATAACCGTTTTCTGGGTTCTGCAGATTTGAATCTCTCTTTCAGTGTTGGGCTTAAAATTTTGAACTTTGACAGTGTAAGTCATTCTTTCTTTCTAATGCCTCTTTCCAATTATTTGTTAATTTTCTCATCTGGGTATACTTTGTTATATACTAAATTTGATTCAATTGTTGTTGGTCTTTCTAGGTAAATGTGGGAACTGGAATGTGTTTGAATCTAATTTCTCTGTGTCTGTGATAGTGATAGTGATAGTGATAGTGATAGAGGAATGATTGTTTTGATCCAAAGAGACATATGGTCATTTAATTTTGATATTGCTTTAAGCTGAATGTTCTATGAGATATGAGAGGGTTCAAACATTTCAGTCCTTGAATTTGAAAGAGGCCATTTCATTTCTCCCATTCCTCTGGTTTGACATCTTTTCATCGGTTTATTTGAAATACAAAGTCATAAAGCATAAGTAATGATGCATTGCAACTTTTTTTTCAGTGAGATTTCATTCTAAGATCTACCCCGCCTCCAAAAATCCCTTTTATATCAAAGATTGAAGATAGTTCTATTTTCTTTCAAGAATATTCTGTAGTATTTTACTTCAACTGTATCAATGGTTGTGAATTGATTGGTTCTACAAATTTGAATTTTTGTGACAAATTTGATTGTTTTATAATTACATGCTCATTGTCACTGAATAAGCAGGTTCATTTAGATTTTCAATTTCAAAGTTTATTGTCTTTATGGTTTGTGGACCATTTCACTTATTCTTTTATAGAATGTTCTGAATGTTTAATTCTTAATTTTTTGTCAAATGTGCTTGGTTCTTACTATCATTGTAACTGAAGATCCAAACTCACCTCAAAATGCAAAGTGGTTATCTTCTAAATAACTCTTTCAATGATGTGAAAGCTCTACTATCAATTAACTTGTAACACATGCCCCACTTCTCATGTGCATGGAGTACATCTCACACGATTATGTAGGGGTTTTATTTATTTATTATATATATATTTATGTGTGTGTATGTGAAACAGTAATAATATAGTAGAGAGATGAAGAGAGATGCACGGCCTTATCAATTGTCATGGTGGCATGTATAGTTGATGGATACTGATGTAGAGTAGGGAAGCTGGCATATTAAGGCAGGATCAATTGTCAAGGTGGAGTAGGGGGCAGTGCATGGTCATACATGAACTGAATAGGGTCCTGATCCAACTGAGAATTAAAAATATATTTCTCTAGAGAGCTGGAGAACTGCTACTATGGTGCATTTGCACTGGTAAAATATTATTTATAATTGTATATTTTATTTGAACTGGTAAAATCCAAATAAAATATACAGTCCTTTTCTTCGTGTGATGATATATTATTAAGCTTATTAATTCATACTAATTATGTTATGTTGCAAAAATTCTCTCTTTTTTCTCGCTTTATATCAACTTTCAAGTAAGGTGTCCTCAATTAAAAAATGGTTCTAGTCTAAAATTGCCCCACTTATTGTGTATTAAAGTGGTGCAACCTCATCATAAAGATGTGGTGCCCTTCATTGTTGATTTCTCCCATTCTTAATTTTTTTTTCTTGCTCTACTGATTTTAGGAGAAGGGGAAAAAGGGCTTATAAAAAAAAAGGGGAAAAAAGGACAAACTTATAGTATTTGTAATGCATTTTTCTTTATAAAAACTTAATTCATGTAGCGGTTGAATGGATATTTGCTTATATGACATTACAGGTGACTCAGAGAAGTTAGTTAAGGTGTTATTTGACAGATTGGTGCTATCATTAGTCAATGTGGTGGCGAAGGACGTAGTGAGCATGAAGCAAGTAGGCGTTTGAAAACTGAGCTACTCATACAGGTGATGTTTGTTTCTTAGAGGTGCACGGCCTTATGTGTAACTGTGGAGTGTGGACACATTATTTTCTAGGACACATTATTGATAGTGCACTTAACATAGTGGATATAATTTAATATTTTTCAATTCACTTAAGAAAGAACTTCATATTCTTACTTATAATAATCATAATAATTTAGATTTGCTTTCTTTACAATGATGTGTAATCTAATTAGAATTTTTTTTCTTAAATATTATAACATGTAGAAATAATTATTATCAAATTTTTAAAAATGAATTTATAGAGTGTACGTGTGTTGTGTGGGACATTGGCTAGTAATATTAATTGTAGGGACCGGGTTTGAGCACTTCTACGTGTTGAGAGAGTGGACCCAAGCCCAGCTTGCCCTGCAATGAATTTATAGAGAGCGGGTTCAAGAACTAGGCTCTAGTGAGGGATGCAACGGTCATGCATGGTTGCTCATGGATTTAAGTCGTATGAACGTGGATTAGAACGAACAATGGTGCTCATTGGCCCTTCTCTTGGGAGTTTGCTGTTTCTATTACTTCTTTTGTGACCGGTTACATGGGTTTCTGGGAGAATACAGGTTGCTACAGTGTTCTCTTTTCCAGATCTCCCGTCCCCCTTTCAAGAGGGATTCCTTACATTCTATACCCCTCTCTCAATTAATCCTAGCCCTACATTTGTTGAGCAACCAGGCCACTACTTGAGTGTCTGTCCCATCAGCCGCCTTCCCATTCTTCCTGTGGGTTGCAGCAACCAAGACAGCACTGTTCTGGAGTCCTCTCCTCATTAATGCGGCCAGGACGTTAGTTGTGGGCATTTAATGTGAAGGTGACAGTTCATCCTGGACTTGCTCCTCCACCATGCTTCCATTCCTGACGCATGGTACTTGCTCTTTTCTCTTTAGATATTCAGGAAGACTCCCCTTGATGGTGTGTTGCCTGTTCACTTTATAGTCTCGGATGTCCGAGGACAGAATCGTCCTCGGCGTTGTTTATTGGGCACCTGGGCTTCTTACTTTCATCCTTGGACCATAGATATCTCATCGGCGTGGGCCTTCGGGCCTGGTTCGAAGTGGGCCGGGGCTGCCTGACTCTCTGGCCCCATAATAGCCCCTCAAAATCTTGCTGTCCGCATCCTCGGGCGGAGAGGAGAATTTTGACGTCCTCGGGCCTGTTCCGTGTCTAGTCGGGTCCCCCGTCAGTGTTGGGGTCTTTTCATCTGCCCAAGGCGCGTTGCTGACACCTCGGTGCGCGTAACGTGTCCTTCATTAAATTCAGACGGCTCTGTGCTCCCCACGTTCAACAAGGTGATGGTAATCTAACGGTGGGGACTAGCCTCGCATTTATGGGCGGGAAAACCCGCACGGCTCCTCGATTTGGGGGTATAAATACCCGCTCAAACTGCTTTTTCCCCTTTTTCATTCGCAATCGAGAGCTCTTGCGCGTATATCCTGAGTCCAGCCAAATCTTCACCTACGTCTCCAGCACAAAAAGCCTGTCTGAGGAGCTTCTCCTCATTTCTGTAAGTCACTCTATCCCTCTCCGAGCTTTCTTCTTCCCTACTCCTCCTTCTCTTTCATTTGCTCTTTCTTAGTTCTCTTAGACGTCACTTGGGATTGGTAGATTTAAGAAGTATGTCTACACTGAGGAGGCGATGGAGAAATTCATCGCCGACTATAAGATACCTAATAACGTGGGCTTGAGGTATTGTGAGGAAGGGGAGTGGCTTCTTCGGAGGGAGGAAGGCGAGGTGGTGATTCCCATCATTGCCTTCCTCGAAGGTGGCATGAGAATCCCCATGGGGCCGGTGATGAGGGGCTACCTTACGTACTTCCAGCTAGCCCCCACCCAGTGCGCCACCAACGTCTTCAGAATTCTGGGTTGTGTGGACGCCCTGAACGAGAAGATGGGGCTAAGGCTGACCCATCACGATGTAAACTGGTGTTACAACCTTCAGCACCTAAAGGGCAAGTCGTACTACATGAAGACAAGGGACGATAGGGTCCGGCTCATCTAGTGCCTCCCTGAGTCTAGCAAGGGGCTGAACAAGGATTTTCTCATCGTGTCCGGAGAATGGCACGATGGCCTTCACTGCCCAACGACGGAGGGGACACCAAGTGGGGCAGTGGGAGTAGGAGGGGGTTCAAATTCTTTTTTTTTTTTTTTTACTGTTGGTGCGATTTGCTCCGTTTGGTTACTAACATGAATGTGTCTTCTTTCTGCAGATCCGCACGCCTACGTGCGTCACTTCAGCCTGGTCAACAGGGAGGATTTGCAGAGAGTGCTAAGGGCGGCGGTTTTCGAGAACGAAGCCGACAATTAAGTTAGAGCCGCTCACAAAATCTTGGGATACACCCCGGTTCAAAAATCGTTTGCGGCTCCGAAGCACGTGATCAGAGCAAAAGACCCTCGGCTGCAGAAAATCACTGTAACCGAGCACGGGTTCCTGTTCCTCAAGGAGCCTTCTACTCCAAAAGGCGTCACATCAGTAGGCCCTTCTTCCTCTCATAGATTCGCAGAGGCCACAGAGGAAAACCCAGAGAAGGAAGAGAAAGTCGCTGATTTTGGCCCTGCCAAGGACGAGTTTGACGTATTTGATCAAGTCCACCAGTCCGAGGATCCTTCTGGAGATTTGGGCGATCCTCGTTTGACCAAAGCGGACTTCTTAGCATCGGAAACCTCTCCTCGGCCTGAGATGGGTTACAAGAGGAAATCCCACACCAATCTACTGGACCTGATCGAAGGCCAACCAGGGAAGTCCCAGCCAAAGCTTCCCCCTCCTCCTCCCAAGACTCAGCCTGCCCAGACCAGGTCGGCCTCTGCCCAGTCTAGGCTTCCTCCTCCTCCGCCTCAGACGAGTCTGCCATCTAGGCCTAAGCCCACTGATCCCAAGCAGAAGAAGGACAAGGGCAAAAGGCCTGTGGGGGACAAGTCTTTGTCTTCGCAGGAGGGGGACGACACTCGGCGGCCCTCAAAACAGCTGAAGATAGGCTCCCACGGCCAGGAAAGGCAGGTTACTACCCAGCCCGAGGCTCAGGCCTGGCTTCCCGCCCCAATGCTTCGTGGGGAGCCTCTGAGGGATGACTCCTCCCTCAGGGATTTTAGAGAGGGCGAAGGTGCGCATGTGGCCGACGCGCTGGAGAGGTGCTTGCTACTCCCTGCGGACATGGCTGAGCTGGAGACTTTGAGGAGCAAGCAGGTCTTCCTCAGCCTTAAATGATACTTGGGAATGGTAAGACCCCCAGCCCCGGTGATTTTCTGACTTCAGTTTTTCTTCCTTTTTCTGAGCTTTGCTTATTATGCATTCGTTTTGTTTGGCAGGCCGTCCAGGCCACCTATAGGTTGGAGGCGGCGGCCTACGACCAAGGAAAGGCCATGGATGCAGAGCGTGAGAAGCGCTTGGAGGCCACTCGGACCCTCAAGACCTCCGAGGATGACCTCGTCGCAGCCCGGGAGGAGCTAAAGGCGATGACCAGGGCTCGGGATAGCGCAGTGTTAGGCCTCGCTGGTGCCCAGAAGCAGGCCGAAGATCAGACGAGGCGTCTGGGTGAGGCAGAAGAGCAGCTGAAGATCGCAAAGGAGCTGGTTACTGACCTAACAAGTAAGTTGGTTGCTGCTGAGGGGGCCAAAAATGTGGCTGAATGGGCTAAGGGTGAAGCTGTGAGGGCTAAGGCTGAGGCGGACTTCGGTAGGGAGGAGGCCCTGGCTTCTAAGGAGGAAGCCGAGGAGGCGCTACTGTAGGCGCTACTGTTCCCAGGTTTGGGGTAAGGCCCTTAAACAAGCCGGGGTGGAGGCCTCGTCCGACCTGTGGAAGGCGGAGAGTGTGTACTACCCCCTGCCATCCGCGAGGCTGCTCCAGATAGTTCTGAGGCTGAGGTGGCTGCCTTGTTTTTGCCGTTTGTTTTGTCTTTGTATCTTTCTTCTTCTTCTCTTTTTTTTTTTTTTCTTTTTTTTTTTTTTTTTTTTTTAACAATGTAATGTGACTCCTGCCATGTAACTTCTATGGACTTAATGTAACGCGAGTCTTATTTCTCTTTTTATTTATATTGGCTATTTATTCATTTGCGCGTTATCTGCTTTTTTTTTTTTTTTACTTGTATAATTTTAACTTCAATTGTATCTCGGCCAATCACGGTAGTAATTATAATAACGTGAGGGCGTGTATGCTTGGGCGAACCTTTTATGTCCTAATGACTAGGTAGGGCTCTAGTCCTTCCTAACACAGGTCCCCTTTGGGGTAGTTAGTTTCTCCGTAGGCTTGAGTCCGAGGACCATGCAAAGCCTTGGTTCTGTCTAACACTTAGAATCTTTTTGAAGTAGTTAGTTTCCCCATAGGCTTGAGTCCGAGGACCATGCAAGGCCTTGGTTCTGTCTAGGCTTGAGTCCGAGGACCATGCAAGGCCTTGGTTCTGTCTAACACTTAGAATCTTTTTGAAGTAGTTAGTTTCCCCATAGGCTTGAGTCCGAGGACCATGCAAGGCCTTGGTTCTGTCTAACACTTAGAGTCTTTTTGAAGTAGTTAGTTTCCCTATAGGCTTGAGTCCGTGGACCATGCAAGGCCTTGGTTCTGTCTAACACTTAGAATCTTTTTGAAGTAGTTAGTTTCCCCATAGGCTTGAGTCCGAGGATCATGCAAGGCCTTGGAAACGCGAGACACATAACCATGATAGGCTTAAAATCTGAATCAAAAGAGACTTCTTCATTAATAATAATACATTTTCAGGTTATTTACATTCCATGGACGAGGTACAGGTTTTTCATCTAGGTCTTCTAGGTAGTAAGCACCTATCCCCGCCACCGAGATAATTCGGTAGGGCCCCTCCCAGTTGGGTCCCAGCTTTCCCCAAGAAGGGTTCTTGGCGGCCCCTACGACTTTCCTCAGCACCAGATCCCCCGGTGCTAGTGGTCTGAGCTTTACATTGGCGTCATATCCCTGCTTGAGCTTTTATTAGTAATAGGCCAGCTGGATCATTGCTCGTTCCCTTCGTTCGTCAACAAGGTCTAGGCTCCTTCCCAGCAGCTCATCGTTGCCACCTGAAGTGAAAGAGCTAGTCCTTAGCGTTGGGAAGTTCGTCTCCAGTGGGATCACAGCCTCGGCACCATAAGTCATGGCGAAAGGTGTTTCCCCTGTTGACCGCCGTGGCGTAGTCCGGTATGTCCAGAGAACGTGGGGTAGCTCCTCTACCCATCTCCCTTTGGCGTCATCCAGTCTCTTCTTAAGCCCATTGACGATGATCTTGTTGACAGCCTCGGCCTGTCTGTTTCCCTGGGGGTAGGCTGGGGTTGAGTACCTGTTTGTGATTCCGAGTTCACAACAGTATATTCTGAAGGCCTTGCTGTCGAACTGGAGTCCATTATCTGAAATGAGGGTATGAGGGACCCCAAATCGTGTGATGATGTTTCTCCAAAGGAATTTCTTTACGTCTGCATCCCTGATGTTGGCCAGTGGCTCAGCTTCGACCCACTTGGTGAAGTAGTCTGTGGCCACCAAGAGATACCTCTTATTCCCTGGCGCTTTGGGGAAAGGCCCTACAATGTCCAAGCCCCACTGGGCAAACGGCCATGGACTGGACAAAGGATTGAGGACCCCTCCGGGCTGATGAATATTAGGGGCGAACCTTTGGCATTGGTCACACTTCTTGACATACTCCAGGGCCTCTTTCTGCATTCCCGGCCACCAGTATCCTTGTGTGACGGCTCGGTGGGACAGGGATCTTCCTCCTGTGTGGCTCCCGCAGATTCCCTCGTGCAGCTCTTCGAGCAGTAATTTTGCTGCTTCGGGGTGGACGCACAGTAGGTATGGTCCAGAGTAGGAGCGCCTATACAACTTGTGGTCCTAAGACAACCAGAACCGAGGAGCATTCCTTCGTATCTTTTCTGCCTCTAACCTATCCTCGGGCAGAACATCATCTTTGAGGAATCTCACTATGGGGTCCATCTAGCTGGGTCCCATACTGACTTGATGGATGGGGATCGCGCCTCGTGCCACCCCGCTCGCTCTCTCCAGATGCTCAACAAGTATGGTCCGTGGCAGATCTCCAGCCGAGGACGTGGCGAGCGTGGCCAACGAGTCTGCATGGGTGTTCCCGCTCCTGGGGACATGTGATAAGCTAAAAAGGGTGAAAGCTGACTGCAAGCGTTTGACGTGGCTCAAGTATTCTTGCATTCTCACGTCTCTAGCTTCCAACTCTCCATTTACCTGGCCCACTACTAGCCGAGAGTCCGAGAACACTTCTATTTCTTTCCCTCCCAATTTCTGCACCATGACCATCCCTTGAAGCAACGCTTCATATTCGGCTTCATTGTTCGTAGTCGAGAATCCGAGCCTCAGGGATTTCTCTATGATAGACTTTTCTGGGGACAATAGGACTAGCCCCACTCCGGATCCTCTCTGGTTCGTGGCGCCATCAACATACATCCTCCAGCACGGGGGCCCTGGGACAGAGATTGCTCCAACTGATTTTCCATCCATGTCCCTCCTCTCGGCTACCTCTTCCGCGATTGGTTCGGTAAATTCAGCCACCAAGTCAGCCAGGACCTGGCCCTTTACGGAGGTCCGAGACATGTACTTAATGTCAAAAGCCCCCAGAATTGTATTCCATTTAGCGATCCTTCCCGTATAATCGGCAGCCCGAAGTACCGACTTCAAGGGTAGTTGGGTTAAGATGACCACCGTGTGAGCCTGGAAATAATGGGGCAGCTTTCGCGTAGCGTGGACCACGACAAGTATGGCTTTCTCCAAGGGTAAGTACTTGACCTCGGCTTAGTGCAGTGATTTGCTAACGTAATAGACTGGTTTTTGAACGCCACTGTCATCTCGTATCAGCACCAAGCTTACAGCGTGGAGTGCCATGGCAATGTAGGCGTATAGGACCTCGTCGGCCTCCGGATTAGACATGATAGGTGGCCGAGCTAGGTACTCTTTGAGTTGCTGGAAGGCCGTGTCACACTCTTCGGTCCACTCGAATCCTTTCCACTTGTTGATCAGGAGATAGAAGGGTCTGCACCTGTCAGCCGACCTGGAAATGAATCGATTCAGAGCCGCAATCGTTCCAGTGAGTTTCTGGATCTCCTTGGGGTTTTGCGGAGGTTTTAGGTTATGTATAGCCCTGATTTGGTCGGGATCAACCTCGATCCCCCCCCCCGGTGGGTAATGATGTAACCTAAGAATTTGCTAGATCCCACGCCAAACGAGCACTTGGAAGCGTTTAGGCGTAGCCTGTGCCTTCTCAGGACGTCGAATATGCAGCCGAGGTCCCCCAGATGCTCGGACACCAGTTTGCTCTTCACCACCATATCGTCAACATAGATCTCGATGTTTTTGCCCAACAACGGCTCGAACATTCTCGTCATCATCCTCTGATAAGTAGATCCAGCGTTTTTCAAGCCAAATGGCATTACCTCGTAGTGGTAGTTCCCGATGGGTGTCACGAAGGCTGTCTTGTCTTGATCCTCCAAGGCTAGTGGGACCTGATGATAGCCCTGAAAGGCATCTAAGAAGCTCATCCGAGGATGGCCTGCGGTCGCATCTACCAGCTGGTCTATCCGTGGCATTGGGAAGGGGTCCTTCGGGCATGCTTTATTCAGGTCCGTGAAGTCTACACAAACCCTCCATTTCCCACTTTTCTTCTTGACCACCACAGTGTTGGCCAACCATTCGGGGTAAAAAACTTCTTTGATAGCCTCTACGCGCTTAAGCTTATTGACTTCTTCCTTAATTGCATCAGCATGCTCTTTTGATGGGCGCCAGGGTAGCTGCTTCTTGGGGATCACAAACAGGTTGACGTTAAGGTGGTGACAGATGAATGATGGATCAATCGCCGGGGCGTCGCAGGGGTCCCATGCGAACACGTCAATGTTCCTCTTGAGGAACTCAAGCAACTCCTCTTTCTCCCGGGAAGACAGTTGGGCTACGATCTGAAAGAACTTTTCCGGGTCATCGTCGACGACTACCCTTTCTAGGTCTTCACATTTTGCTTCCTCGGCGGCCGTATCAGCTGGCGCCACCGAGGTTCTTGACTGCTATAAGCTTTCGGCCGTGGCGGCCGAGGACTCTGCATCGTGCCGATGCGAGATGGCTGCCACCATACACCGCCTTGTCGTGGACTGGCAACCCCTGATCTCGAGGACTCGATCCCCTGACGGGAATTTCATCTTCTGATGCAGCGAGGAGGCAACAGCCCCCAGGGTGTAGAGCCAGGGCCTGCCCACGATGGCCGTGTACGGGGAATAGGTGTCCACCACAATAAAGTTCACTTCCACTGCCTCTGGGCCAGTTTGGATGGGCAACCTAATCATGCCCCTTGGAGTGACGAGCTTCCCATCGAAGCTCATTAAAGGAGAGTTATAAGGTGTCAAATCTTCGAGCTTCAGTCCCAGCCCCTTATATAGGTCGGGGCACATGATCTCGGCACCACTGCCATCGTCCACCATCACCCTTTTCACATCGTACTCGCCGATTCTGAGGGTGATCACCAAAGCATCGTCATGGGGCTGGGTGGTCCCGTCCTTGTCCTCCTCGAAAAAGCTTAGGGTCGGGTGAAAGCCTCTCCTGGCCCTCTTCGGTTCTGACTGGGACTCCTCAGCGGGCACCTGGGTCACGGACAGCACTCGTGAGGGGCGCGTGCCCGTCCTTCCCGGCGCAGCCAGGATTACATTAATCGTGCCAGCGGGCCGCCCCATGGCGGCATCCCTTCGTGGCTCCTGGTAGGTCTGGCCCTGATGACTGCTGGAATGGTGCAGGAGGTGTTACAGCTTTCCCTCCCAGACTAGCTGGTCCAGGTAGTCCCAGAGGTTCCTGCAGTCCTCCGTGGCATGTCCGTGGTCCTGGTGGTATTGGCAGTAACGGTTCTGATTGCACTTCTCAGGGTCCCCAGCCATCTTATTAGGCCACCTGAAGTATGGCTCGTTCCTGATCTTTTCCAACACCTTATGTACTGGTTCTCGGAACACAGCGCTGACAGTCTGGGCATTGGTCGCTCCAGATTGTCCCATGAAATCCCTCCTCGGACGGGCGTTGTTATACCAGTCCGACCTGAAATCCCTCCTCTCCTGAGGGATAACCTTCTCCTTCCCCTTGTCCTGCAGTAGATCTTCCTCTACCCGCTTGTATTTGTCGATCCGATCCATCAAATGTCATATTTTTCTCTCTTAATGTTTAGTCTTTTATATTTATTTGGTGCCTAAATGTACTCATTATTTTTATATTTTGATTTAGGATGCAAATGGAGGCATAAAGTGCAAAACGTAGTTAATTGGGCAATTCTGGAC